>CM060937.1:5000000-6250000 GCA_030765085.1 Allium cepa
CATTTAAAACCATTCCTTTCGAAACCTTTGGTTTTAACTATCAATAGAACAAAGGGCCGTAAAAAACTATGTTACAAGCACTCTTTCGAAAACAATTTTCTAAGTAAAGAAATGGATGGTATCGAGAACATCCCCTTTGAAAAGCATTGGAGAAGTAGCTAAGATTTAAAAACAAAGTAACCCTTTCGAAACCATTAGCTTCGATAGGTAGGAAGCGACAACAAGGCGTTTTGACCCCTTCAAATGCTTCTTTGTAAAACAAAAGGCGCAATCTTTTTCGAAACCTTTCTTTTAAAGTAATTTTGACCTAATCAAAAGCTAACCAAGTCGAAAGCATTCCTTTCGAAATCAAAGCAGGCGCGTTTTCTTTTAAAAGCAAAGTAGGGCTTCGACCCCTTCAGAATCCCATGTTTTGACTCAATACATTTCGCCCATGTCCAATTTACTACATACCAAGGTTTTTGATACCATGTGTATTGGTTTTGACTGAGATGGAGGTGGAGTACTACATCGAAAGCTTGATGCCGAAAGTGGCGAAACATCAGGTACATGACAAAAATTGAAATTTAACTTTATAGAGTAATTCTTTTCAACTAACTTGCCTTATTTGTCAAAATATGATTGATTGCTAAATTCTTTTCTAAAACTTTCTAAAAATATTGTCGAAACAATTTAAATTATATACAAAATGCCCATTCTCCTTTTATAAATATATAAAACATTTAAGTCCCATACCTTAAATAATTTTATATGCTTTTTAAAACACTCAGGAAAAATCTATGAAAATTCTCATAAATCATTTTTAATATGTTTTCTAACATATATTAATTTCTAACCCAAAACACACACACACATTCATACATACATATATATATTAGCCGTAATTAATTTTAGACCAAAATAACCATTTTCTTCACTAGAAAATTAATAATAAATCCATATTAATTCAAAAAAACTATGAAAATTAAATGACATCTCTAAAATATCATTTCTGATCTTATTCTAAAATCGCAAGGCATTTGGATTTCATTTGATAGGGTTTTCACATTAAAACATATCATTAAATCAATATGAAATAGCATAAATCATCAACAAGCATATATATATATATCCGTTTTAACAATCAAAACATAACAATAAACTATGAAAAATAGTTCGGATTCAATCTAAAATTGAAAACAATGAAAAAATAAGATGTAACCTAATATTCACCTTAGCTTTGTGATTAAAAAGTTAAGATTTGAGAATGGGTTTGATTAATCTTCCTCTTGATCCTTTTCTTTTCTTCTCCAAGCTTGTTTAATGGTAGTCGCCTCTTTTCTAATATGATTTTGCTTATGGATGTATGAAATGAGAATACGTGAGGGTTTAAGGTATAAGAGCGTATCTTTTCCTATTTTTCCCCTTATCCTACCTTTATCTGTTTTAATTTGGTTCCATCTTTTAGTTCATTTGTTTAAGTTGGCACAGCTACCCCTATTACTCACAAATCCCATCCCCTAATCATCACATTATTTTATTTAAGTGAACTAATTAAATGTCTAAATAGTGTTACTCAAAATTAGGGTCGTTACAGTTATACTCAAAGGGATATGATCCATCGACTGCGTATGTGTCTTCAAAAGGAAGACCAACACAGCTAGAATATAGTAAGCAACATTGAAGAGAATAAACTCGTAAATTTCAATTATTGAAATTAGTATAACAGATTCATCAGTCAACTTTCTTGACTTAATTCGAGTTCTGCAAGCAAGATTACTGTCCAATATGAATTTGATTTTTATTACATCTTTGTTAAAATAGAAATTCCATAGCATGAGCAGTAATTAAGTTTGTAAGTGTTGGATAATACCCAAGAATGAGTATGATAGATTTGTTTAACAAGCATCATAATTGAGCGTATATTCTGATAAAGAAATCTAATAGTTTGATTATCAGTCAAAAATGCACAGGAAGCATGTGTCTCTAAGAAAGAATAATAATAGGTACTAAAATATTTATATAACAATAGGTAAGGATGTTGGGACTGTCCCAAATGATATACACAAACACCATGTTAAATGTTTAACATGGAGCACTTGAGATGAATACCTTATACGTCCACAAAAGGAATTATTATATATGTTATGTTGTATATTGTGTCGTAATTTGCTTGTTTGATTGGTACGTTAAGCGAGTACCAAATCCGAATTAAGTTCAATATGGTAATTAAGAGTATTTTTGAGTATTCAAGAACTACTAGAGAGTTTTTTATGGAAATAATAAACTCCTTATAAAGGAATACTCAAATTCGAACATCAAAAGTGATATAGAGTATAGTATGTCAATCGTAGTTTCATATTCAATCTTATTAAGGAACTTTGGTTATAAATGTTCCAAAGAAGAGGTGATTGTCAATTTAACCAAAAGGCTAAGTAAGTCATCTTGAATAACGCCACAATAAAAGCAATATAAATATAACTGCACAAATTCATAATCGAATTAAGAGTGATTCCAAATGTTGGGAATCCCACGACTTTGTTTTATGAAAATAATGTCATGATAGATATCATAAAAGAAACTATAGCTCACAAGATGTCCAGATTCAATAGCTAGCACTACGACATAATAAATCCATTCACTAAGCGAATAGCTCAATCAGTTATGAAATAACAAAGAAATGAGAGTTAGATTCCATAGTTGACTCCAAGTATAAATGAGAGATTAAAAAG
The DNA here is from genome assembly GCA_030765085.1 of Allium cepa. Taxonomy (NCBI): domain Eukaryota; kingdom Viridiplantae; phylum Streptophyta; class Magnoliopsida; order Asparagales; family Amaryllidaceae; genus Allium; species Allium cepa. Next base: position 5,002,712 of record CM060937.1, read on the forward strand.
TTTAGTGGTATGACCTATGAACAATCATGTAATTTGTTACATATATCTAACTTTATAGTCGATTTTGTAATAACGTGTTTGTTTTCTTTTATTTAATTTGGTATATTATGATATAATTAATTACATAATTAATTTAAAATACATGATAAGAAAATCCTTAAGTAAAATGTTATGGGACTGTAGTGAAAAATAGCTGCAACTATGAGTAATTAATCAAAAAAATGACATTTTATTTTTAATAATTTTAGTCAAGATGTTTCGAGAAAACATATCGATACATCCATTAAAATCAAAGTGTGCAACACTCTCCACATGTTAGGCAGTTTATTACTCATGGCTGCGAAGGGCACCAAGCAATTACATACTTGTAGTTATTGGTAAATATGAAATAGATCGTCCGTGAGTTTCCGTTGACAATAGCTAGGTCGAATGAGAAAATTCAATGTGATAAAATTACACGGTTCCCTCAACTTGAGAATATTGTGAAACTTCAGCATGAACACTCCATTTTGATTATAGTTAAATCATGGCATGGTGATTCCTCGAGCGATTGTAGTTGGGTCTGAGCCGAATAATTAGAAGTGAAGCACCATATAATAGAGAATCTGCCTCCTCAGTTCTATGGAGTTGATATCACGATCAACTATAGTCAAACCAAAGTCAAATACTCTAGCCAAAGTAGAACAATTAATAATAAATGTTATTATTACGACTAATCAAGTTGAATGTGGATAATATTCAAGTTTCGACCAATATCAATTTACGTACATCCTAAAGTGACATGGTATTGTCAAAGTTAATATGTGTAAAGTATTATCATTGTTGGTATCACTTAAGAAAAAATAAAGTACGATATTTTAGTTAAAAGGCCATAAGCGATGAATTCGACCAAACTGTCACACCACTAGTTAAAATGACGTGTGAACTTTAAGTGTTGAATTATTCAATATTAATCATTGGCTGAGTTCACAACTCTGAGTCACACAACCGTATTTGTGATTTATCTAAAAACCACACAATTTAATTAATTTATAAATTGTTGTAAATTAACGAAATTAATAAATATTTGAGAAATATTGATTATTGTTTAATTTATTTGATGTTTTGAAATTGTTTGTAACGACCTGGAATTCAATTGCTATATAAATGAATATTTAATTATATTTTAAATAATTAATAAATGGATATTAATGATAAATAAAACTATTTTAAATAATAATTAATGAGCATAAAATCGTTTCTTAAATTTTTTTTACCAACATATATAGTTCATTGAGAAATAGAAAATGTGACCGGAAAATATTTTCCGAAAAATTGATTTTTCATTAGTTAAAAGTTATTCAAAATGTCATAATACTATTTTAAAACACATGTGCACACACCATAAACTATTTATACATGATAAATGTGTGCGTACATGTGCGTGTATATGCTCTATTTTAAGTGTATATATATAAGGATAAAAGAAAATATTTTATAATGAAAAATATATACATACATACATATATATATATATATATAAATGCTCTTTTTCTACACAGGTACACAAAAACATGACATGAATAGTGGAAAGCAAAAGGGTAGTATGAATGGATTTGAGGGGGGAGGTAAGGTATGGCTATGCCTGCATATGTATAATTAAATATAAGCACTTATATATATTTTAATAATTTCCTAAACCTATATATACCCCCTAACTTTCATTCTTTTCATTCTATGATCACTTCTTCCACTTTGAAAATCCTAAGAGCTTAAGAAAAGTAGCCATGGCCTCCTCTTCACAAATTATAAAACAAGAAATACCACTTATTCACAAAATAACTTCTACATCTCCTACAATACTTTCTCTTCCAAAATACAATACTACATCCACCAAAACACACCATGGCTGAGCCAAAACCCATGATGGTTAAACTCTAAAAGGCTCAGGCCAAGTCCAAACACACTTGGCCAAGCCCATTTCAAGTATTCAAGGGTCCAAAAATTCTTTTTTTGCAAGTTACGAAAGTATTTTCAGCTTCCAGCAAAAGTTCCTTTTGATTTAGAAAAAATCTCAATTAGCAAAAAAAATGTTTTTGGAAAATAAATTAACTTGATTTTGATGGACTATATGTTGTGAAAGTAAAGTGATCGTTATGTTGAATTATCATGTCGTATTGATGGCATATGATGATATTTTTGTATTTGAACTTGGATTTGGTGATTGGTTGATATGTAGATATGTATATGGATATGGATATGTGATACTGGGTAAGATATTATGGTCGTATGTTTATCAAACAAAACCATGTGTTTGTGATCTAAATGTTGTGAAATTTGCACCTTAAAAAGTCGCAAAGGACTTGAGATCCGATTTGAAAACGATAGTTCTTTTCCTAGTTTTGGATTTTGAAAATGTTTTTTTTCCAAGTTTTACTTCTGTTTTTAAGTTTTCAAAACTTTTACCTTTGTGTTTAAAATATGTTATATCTAGAGTTAGGTGAGATTTCCGCCTAGAAATCAATTCTAGCGAACTGCGCTTATAGCGATAGTCGTTGTGGATGCTGTTCGAAAATTTTCGCGATTCAAGTTTTTACGTGTTTTTGTTTGGACTATGTTTGAAAAATAATTTCAAAATAATTAAGTAAGTCAAAAAGTTTTAAGTTTTAATTATTTAATAATTTAATTAATGAATTTATTGATTAGGGTAATTATTAATTAATTAATTAATTAAGTAATTAGGTTAAGTAATTAGAGTTTAAAAATTATTAACAAATTAGTTGTTTTAAATTAAGTAAGTTTTAAATAAGGATCAATAAAGATAAAAGAAAATTAATTTTTATTTAATCAAGTTATCTGTTTTAATTAATTATTTAATTTGAGCTAATTATTTAGTTAATTATTATTTAATTAAAAGTTAATCATCCACTAATAAGGGTTTGATTTCTTAAATAAATGTTATTTAATTATAGTATAATTATGGTTTAATTATAAATAAAATTTGAATTATTAATGATTTAATTAATATTAATTAAGGTTTAATTGAGTTTAAATTTATGATTTATTTAAAATTTATCTATTTGAAGATTTTTTTTAAAACCTATCGGTTATTTATTTTTAACCAATTTTCTTGCTTAAGTGAATATTTTAAAACCAAGGATATCTTCTTCATGCTATTAGTAGCCAAACGAATTAAAGTGGTTGTAATAAAATGGTGATGCGTTTTATTGAAAGTAAGTCTACTTATACTTGTCATAAATATCGCACTTCAGGAACGTAATAAATACAAAGGGGTTAATTTTGATAACCATGTCATGATAATCTAAGCATATGGAATGTATGTTCATATGTAAATCTTCACACCTTGATAGTGGGATAGTCCATGGTAAATAGCTTGACCCTTTAAAATTATCGAACGTTGGTTTGGAGAGACCGATATCGGATGTTAGTTGTTATCTGAAAACCACTTCGATCCAACGTAAATGTTCGAATTGGAAATAGTAATGTCAAGATCTAAGATAAAGGCTGTAAAGTGCCTTCGCTTCACTCATCTTCAGTACAAGTTGTATGGATGAGCGCTGACATTGACATATGGAAGGCAATGGTAGTATTCCAAATGGCAATGTTATAACACAGGTAAACGTAGCCTTAGGCCTCATCAACCAAAAATGACTAAAACAGGGAAGATGCAACAAGGCTAGGTGGGTTGCTCCCATGAGGGTAAGGTGATCCCTATCTAGAGTCCCTACTATTAACTCATTTATACTTCAGTACGGTTACCAATACTAACTGAGGGGAGGTCTTATTTGGTAATATCCACTGAAGGGTAGGCCGGTCTTGTGTTGGCTGAGGTCTATAGGTTCGACCTCGGTGTTATTTAATAGATATGCACTGCAACGGGTGGCACCCCAATAGTCCAGTCATTGTATGGAATCCATTTCCCAATAAGCGCCTTTGTTCTTAGTTTTATGCCTATTATGTTTAAATTCAATTAATGCAACAATTTTGATTATGTGAATATTTATTTGAAAACCCAAGACATTACGATAATACCATTGGATTTCTAAAGTGTTTTGGTTATCATAAGGTAAAAACTCATCCGTGTTTATTACGACATGGTCTTATGAGATACCTTTGATTTCCAAAGTGTTTTATAAAAGTAAGCATTAAGTTATTTGAGTTTACTTGGACCAGATCCATGTTTGACTCAGAGTTTTATTTTCTTTTCTTAAAACTCTTGGGTACTCAAATCTTTAAAAGTAGCCAAGTGATCCAAGTTTCTTACAGAAGCATTTCGAAGGAGCTGGAGCAAGCGGCTTCATCATAGCGAGTTATTATCTTATTTTTCTATGTTTATGTATGATCTATGTGTTTTGTGATGGGCAAGCAATATAACTATCCAGTTGAAATTGTATTGTAATGACTTTGATGTATTGGCATAGGAATGGCTATGTAATATCCTATGTTATCTATCATATGTTGTTCTGATTCATGGAGAGATTTTGTGATTGTTTAGTTTCTTCTTATCTTTCCTTTCCTTCTACCCGTAATGGCTCATCTTTTGGTTCAAGAAAAGCAGTCATTACAATTTTGGTATCAAAGCTAGGTTAGCGAACACTTAGGCTTTGGGTTAGGGTCAACCTCAAGAGTGCATATTTGTAATTTTCATTCCTATATATACATATGATAGATAGATCGGCTTGTTAGGTTTAGTAAGTACCCTTTTGTTAACATTTACCTCATCCAAGTATTCTAATAATTATCTTACTATGCCAAATAATATGGCAAGAGTAATAGAGGCTAACAAGGTAGGGGAGTAGGTAGAACTACAACTATAAATGGTTGTACCCCAAATCCTGGAGGAGTTCGGATCACCGAAGATGCAGCGCTAGAGCAACCAACAGTGAATTTCACAACCTTATATAAGGATTACACTAACCTCAGAGGGAAACAATTTAAGGGGACTGAATCTATCATGTAAGTGCTAACTTGGTTTTGATCTTTCGAAAATATTTTTAAAAGTCATTGTTTATCCGATGAACAGAAAAGGTTCTTAGCAGCATGGCAACTGCAAAAGGGAGCAACATCTTGGTGGGACTCCCTTACTGCAAATATTCCTGAAGATGAGTTTTCATGGGCCCGATTTAAGGAAGTTTTGGAGGACCACAGTTCTTGCCAACAGCAGGAAGGAGGATGTACCGCAGCATTATGGACTTGAAGCATGGGGATCTATCGGTAGCAGAGTATGAGACGAAGTTCAACGAGTTATCTTATTTTGGGCCAGAATTGATCAACACACCATTAAAGAAAAATTAGATCTTTGTCTTGAGCATAAAATAGGTATACCATGAGAAAATAACTTCTCATATTAAAGATATTTTTGTGGATCTAGTTCATATGGCTCTGAGGTACGAAACATTGGAAAAGAAGAAGCCTACTCTAGCAACACCCGGTCAAAATACCTGTTGAAATGGTTCTAATAAGAGGAAGTTCAATTCTAATTGGAAGAATTGAGGAAAAAGGAAACAAGAGAAGGTCAAGGTGCATTTTTAGAAATATTAGTTGTTATATTTGCAAGCAGAGAGGTCATATTTCAAGATCTTGTCTGAACCATGAATCACCTAAGAAACAAAACGGATCCATCTATCCAATGGTCCTGAAGTCGCTTTGTTTCAACTATCATCACTTGGGCCATATGATTAAGGACTACCCACTCATGAAGAAGGTGCAGCAGTCCAAGGTGCATGCCATTAAAAGTGAACCGTTTGCTTTAAAAGATGTGAAGTGAAAAGGTATCCTTGAAGGTATCATACCCATCCTTGAAGGTTATGCATAGATTATCGGGAATTAAATAAATTGACCATTAGGAAAAAGTATCCTTTACGCCACATCGATGATCTTTTTGATCAACTTCATGGAGCTACGGTATTTTCTTAGATAGATCTAGCCAATAAATTCCATCAATTGAGGGTTGCTGAAAATAGTATACCCTTAACTGCTTTTAGAGGCACCGACTGTTTCTTTGAGTGGTTGGTTATGCCTTTCATGCTAACCAATGCAGCGGCATATTTTGTAGATCTTATGAACTACATTTTTCGAGATATTCTTAATAAGTTTGTGTTGTTTTTCATCGATGTCGTCCTTATTTACCCCAAATTCAAGGAGGAGTGTAAACATCATTTGGAAGTGGTGTTGGAAACATTGAGGAGACATGTCCTGAAGGCGAAATTTTCTAAGTGCCATTTTTGAAAATCGAAGGTAAGATTCTTAGGACTTATCGTGACGGGAGAAGGTAATTCAGTAGATCCAGCAAATGTGGAAACTGTTCAGAAATGAAGCGACCACGAACTCCTATCGAGATTCATAATTTCTTAAGGTTGGTTGGATATTATATGAGGTTTATTCAAGATTATTCCAACATTACATTCCATTTGACTAAGAAGGAGAAGAAGTTTGTATGGACCCCTAAGTGTGAAGAGGCATTTCTAGAATTGAAGAAGAAATTGACCAGTGCCCTAGTTTTGGCTGTTCCATATGGAAATAATGGATTCACTGTTTACATAAATGCATATGGAGTGGGACTTGGTGTTGTTTTGATGCAGCATGGTATAGTGATTGCAGTTGAAGCCTCATAGTGGAACTATGTTATGCATGACCTGGAGTTGCTAGCTATTATCTTTGCATTGAAAATGTGTAGACACTGCTTGCTGGGTAAGGATTTTTCTATTCCTCTTAGTTTCTTGCTAATCTTTAAAGATTTTAGGAGTAAGTTTTCTTTCTTAAATTAGGTGAAAAATTCGATCTCTTCACGGATCATAAATCCCCGAAGTATCTTTTTACTCACAAGGATCCGAATCTGAGGCAATAGAGATGATTAGAGTTTCTAGCGGCTTATGATTGGGATATTCTTTACACACCATGGAAGACTAATGTGGGGGTAGATGCCTTAAGCTGGAATGCCATTTTGACTCTTCTGGAAGTTACCCCAGCTCTCCTAGAAAGAATAGCAAGCAAGAAAAGATAGGATAGAAGCTTAGCGCTGATCATTGGGGAGGTTGAGGAGGGGCAGTGTACAAGTTTTAAGATTGTAACTAAGGAGTTTTGAGGATGAATGGACGGATTTGCATATCGAATGTGAACGGCCTTAGGCAGGAAGTTTTATTAGAATGCCATCATGTAACACCCCACATATTTTATAACCTTATTTAAGACATTTAATTAGTTAAATAAAATTAAATGATGTAAAGATTAATAGATGAATATTTAATTAGTTAGAGGTAGTCGTGCCATAATGAATGGGTAATTAAAATGAAATAACACTAGGTATGTGTTAGGAAATGAGAAGGGTATTTTGGAAAATGGCGACACCTTATATCCTAAACCCTTGTGAGATTCACGTTCACTATTCTGCTCACTATTCTCATTTCACAAAAAACAAAAATAGCTAAGGCCGACCACCATTTCCAATCTCAAGAGAAGAATGAAATCTAAGATTCAGGAGGGAAGAATAAATCAACTAATTCAACACCCTAAAATCTCATCTATAATCTCTAAAAGCCAAGGTGAATAATTATTACATCCGTAATACTTGTAGTTTTTTATTTTCATTTAGATCCGAAATGTTTTTGTTATAATATTGCCATATTTGATGTTTAAGATACATAAGTTTGTTGTTGATGAATTTATAAATGTTTATTCATGTTTTATGATAATGTTTAATATGAAAACCCTATTTATTAACATCCGAATACTTTAAAATTTTAAATATAGGTTGGGAATAATATTTTAGAGATGGATTTTGATTTTCATAATTTTCCAATTTATTATGAATTTTATATGAATTTTTGAATAAAAGAAATTATTGATCGGGTTTTATATTATTTTTGGCTGAGACAATAATTGTTTGGGTTTGAGATTTTAATATGTTAGTTAATAAATTAAAATATATTTTCTAGAATTTTTCCAAAATTGTCTAAAGTATTTTGAGGGATATATAAAATTATTTAAGGTATGAGACTTAAATGTTTTATATATTTATAAAGGAGAATGGGTATTTTGCAAAATAAAATGTTTTATAAATTCTGGTAATTGTGGCAGTAAAATTTTGAAAAGTATTTTATAGACAAAGAGAATTAGACAAACAAAGGAAGGTTAGTTGAATTGTTTCCTTTTTAAGTTTAAAGACAAAAATCATACTTTTTCCATGTTTCAATCTATACGGCCAAATGCATTCTGCCCCAAACCTTTCATCCTAGTTGAAGGGTTAGCTTTCGATAAGGTCAAAGTTCAATGCTTAAGGTATCAAGTAATTGGTATGTAATGAATTGAATATAGCCAAAAGGTTCTAATTCAGAATATTGACAGCTCAAAAGGTTAAAATATAACTGTTTTATAAGTGAAAAGCTTTCGCCTGCTTTGATTTCGAACTTGATCTTTTGGCTTGGTCACTTCCGACCAGGTCAAGTTATTTGAAAAAAGACTTTAAAACCTTCCTATATTGTCAAAAGGTTGTAGCTACTACGCCATTACTTTGTTTTGAAACCTTCCGACGTCGTCGAAGGGTTTCCACTATTTTATAAAGGTTTTACTTTGAACCATTCGACCCAGTAGAAAGGTTCGCTTGTTTTAAAGTTAGTCGTTTCTCTAAGTCTTTCGGAGGGAAGCTTTCGACTTAGGTGGTTACCCTTGTTTTGTGAAATATGACCAAAGGCTTCCGAAAGGTTGTTCCGATATCCTCCAAAATTTATATGAATATTTTTGAAAGGGTTCATTAATAAAGAAGAAAAGTTTTAAAAGATAAGTTTCCAAATTGCTTTAAAATTTAACCCAATCTACCTTCGAAAGGTTTGTGTTTTAAAGAGTTTTAAGCATTCGAAGGGTTTATTCCTGGATCTGTTTTGAAAGGTTTATTGAAGGTTTTTGAAAGGTTTGAAGGAAAGGTTTTTTTCGAAGGTTTTTCTAAGGTAATGAACTAAAGTGATTTTAAAGAGGGATGCCTAAACCTTATAACTTCTGAAATGTTTGTTTTGAATGAATTTGAAAAGTTTTAGAGATGATTTCCTAAAGGTTTAAACATTGAATTTGAACCGAATAATTTCAAAGTATGGAAAGTGGTTCTTTCAAATGGTAAAGTATTTCATCAACTAAGCTTTGAGTAAAGGAGATATATCTAACATGGTAATATGATTTGAATAGAATATAAATACTTATTTCTTTTCCTTGTTTGAAGTTTGATTTAAAGGTTTGAATCATTTTGAAATTGTTTTCAAGAAAATTTATGGAAGGGGGCCCTTATGTTAAAAATGACTCAGATATTAGGAACCTAGAAGGGAATAGTACAAGTCGCGCCCTGTACATTAGCTTGTAGCCCAAGCTAATTGTTATCCAAAATTCCAGTGTGTAAAGCTTGGTCACAGGTAGACTAAATTATGATTACACATCGAAAGGAACATATGTTGTATAGAGATAGATTATTAGTAAGCCCAGAAAACCACTAGGCTCGGGAGAACCTGGGAGACGATTAAGTTAGGGATAGACCGTCCAGAAGGAAGATATTCAACATATAGTTTAGGATGAACCGTCCTGATGGGAGATGTTAAATAGATAAATAAGGATAGACAATCCTAAAAATAAATATCAAATAGATGTTAGGTAAATTTGATTATGATTATATTATGTTATCTGGTATCCCGAGTCAGCCAAAGGTTAAAGTTATTTGTGTTTGAACAAATAGTCACTATTACCTGATATTTATGTTTGTTTACATAGTGTTTATTTTGTGAGATTAACCATTTTGAATGCAAGTGCATAGTATATAGTTATATGAAAAGATTTGCAAAGATATATCTTAAAAGATGTTAGTGAAGGGAAACCCGTTCTGTTATGCGGCGTGGTCTCACTTAACATAATTAAACCAGGATGTGCAGTATTATTCATACTAGGCTTTATGTCTGACTCGAATTTTATGTTTTCCCCTTAAACTCTCGGGTACTCAAAATCAATTTGAGTGGATTGAGAGTTAAAGATATTTTTCAGGTTTTTAGGTTGTTTGACGAATAAGCTACCGAAGGATGTAGGAGGCAACGGATAGCTATTTAGGAATTACTGATTTTTATTTATGTTTGATGAATTTCTGTTGTGTTATGATGTATTAGGTCTTATATGACTATTTGACTCTGATCAAGGGGGTATCTTCATATACCGCTCTCGACGTAATTTGTAATAACTATATCTATTCAGTGTTTGGAAAAAACGATTGGGTTATGTGACGTGAATATGGAACAAGTTTTATTTGGAAATGTAATGAAGTAAATCTGTGTTTTGTTTCATATTCAAGTACTTTTGATATTATTAATACCATTAATGTAGCCGTATTTAGTCGCCGAAAGCTAATACTATAGATGACTAAAGCAGGGCCTCTAGATGGGGGATGTTATCGCTTGGTATCAAAGCATGGTTTATGAAATACTTTAACTAAAAATGGGTTTTGAAAACATAATCCATTGGGAGTTGAATTAACATCGGGGTATGGGATAACGATATAATAACGTGTGTGTGTATATATACACGCTCTATCTTTGGACTCTTATCTTAGTTAGGTTATTCATATGTATCTCATGAGGTTTGAATACGGGTATGGAGAGAAGGAGAAGTCGAGTGAATGTTGGAGGTGACAGCACCACTACCAATGGAAATGCCCAACCAAATGCAAGGAGAGGTCCTTGTCAGGCACGAGCTGAAAATGCTCGTGCCGGTGTTCCCAAGGTGGATATGGAGGCGATGTATAAGTTCTTTGTGAATATGGGGCAAGCCGGAGTAGCAACAGGTGTAGTTGGAGGAGGCGCTGTAGGAGGAGGAGCTCAAGGGGTTCCTGTGGTTAACCAATATGCCAATATGAGTAGAGATTATATTAGACTCGGAGGAAAGCCGTTCATTGGTACCGAGGATGTGATTGAAGTAGAGAACTGGCTACTGTAATGTGAAAGGATTTTCGTTGATTTAGGGCTAAACAATGCGTAGAGAAGGAGGTTGGCTCAAGGTAGCTGCAGGGAGCTGCGTTATTTTAGTGGAACACTATCACTGCCGGTGTGGATGAAGAAACCATTACTTGAGAGGAATTCAGAAGAAGGTTTTCGGAGAGGTTTATGTCCGTTATGGTGCAAGCTGCATTGGTAAGGAGGTTTGTAGAATTGTAACAAGGAGATATGAGTGTGTTGGAGTATACCAGGAAGTTCGAGGAACTAGATCGATATGGGTATGCATTGGTTGATACTTTTATCAGTAGAAATGAGAAGTACATCAGTAGGTTAAGGCCAGAACAGCTAGGTGCAACTTTGCCGCACTGAAGGGACCCTTGCGATGTTGTTGTTGGGATGACATTGAGGTAAGAAGAAGCATTGGCTTGCCTGAGAAAAAAGTGAAAGAGGCTCAGGCTGGACAAGCTCAGAAGAGGAAATTTTTGCAAAGAAGGATTGCTCATAAGAAGGAGCATAGAAGAAGAGTAAATCTGAGGTGGTTTGTTACAACTGCAATAAGAAAGGGCACTATGCCAACGAGTGTCGAGCTAGCAAAGGGAAAGGAAAAGGAGCTGTTGAGAAGAAGAATGTTAGATGCTTCAATTGTGATTAAGTGGGTCACTTCAAGAACAAGTGCCCAAAGCCACCAAGGGAAGGGAAAGGGTGAGTTTATGCTTTGGAGCCCACAACCCAAAATCAGTTGCTCGGAATAAGGGAAAAGCTGCTTTTGGAGGATCACTACAGATCCACGGTATGTCTGTTAGCGTCCTATTTAATATTGGGGCATCCCATTCTTTCATTTCTAGATGTCTAGTATATTGACTTAACCTAGAACCCTCTTACTATGTTACTACCTTAAGGGTTGCTAATCCGATAGGAGGTTATGCAACACTTGGGATAAGGTGTGACCATCTAGAATTTGATTTGCTTGGCCATACCTTTGATTGTTGTTTGGAAGTATTTGATTTTGTGGGATTTGGGATTATTCTAGGGATGGATTGGTTGAGTAGATATGACGCTGGGATATTTTACCAAGATAGGAAAATATCACTTAGTCATCCAGATTGTAGTTATCGGAGAATTCATGCCGTAGAGAACTCTAGTTGTGAGGTGAATGCTTTACTGGGTGTTATGGAATTGGAAGATGAGTTGCATCGGGTTTTTTAGTTAGAGAATTTGCCGATGTGTTTGAACCAGTCATTGACTGCCATCGAAACGAGCTATTTGGTTTTGGATTGATTTAGCGCGTGGAGCTGAACCGGTGAGTAGACTACCGAGTAGGAGAACATCTACAGAGATGAAAGAGTTGAAGGTGAAGTTAGTAGATCTGGAAAAAGTTTTATTAGGCCGAGTAGTTCGCTATGGGGAGTTGCTGTTGTGTTTTGCCAAGAAGTCAGAAGGATCGTTAAGGCTATGTATTGACTGTCGTAAGTTGAATGAGAAGACGATAAAGAACCGATACCCATTGCTGAGAATTGATGATTTGTTCGATCAGTTGAGTGTAGCGAAGGTATTCTCTCAGCTAGATTTGGCGAATGGATTTCATCAACTTAGAGTTGCAAAGGATAGCATTCCTTTGACAACGTTTAGAACGAGATATTAATCGTACGAATGGTTAGTTATGTCGTTCGGACTAAATAATGTGCCGACTTTCTTTATAGATCTAATGAATAGGATTTTTCGAAAGCATTTAGATAGGTTTGTGTTGGTTTTCATCGATGACATTTTGATATACTCTAAGAATAAGAAGGAACATGAAGTTCATCTTAGAGTCATGCTCGAGACGTTGAGGGAGCATCAGTTGAAGGCTAAGTTTATAAAGTGTCATTTTTGGAAGGAGGAAGTGAAGTTCCTTGGTCATGTTTTCTCTGAGAAAAGGTTGTATGTAGATCCGACTAGGATTGAAGCGTGAACAGTTGGAAAAGACCCGAGATGGTGACCGAGATAAAGAGTTTTCTTGGATTGGCGGGGAATTATCGGAGGTTTATAAAAGGTTTTTCACGAATAGCAGCACCGATGACTAAGCTTACGCGAAAAGATGTGAAGTTCATGTGGACCGATATGTGTGAAAAAGCATTCCAGAGCTTGAAACACATATTGGCCCATGCACCGGTGTTAATGGTTCTAGAGGAGAATCTGGATTTAGTTGTTTATACAGATGCATGTGGAACTGGATTGGGAGCTGTGTTGATGCAAAGGGGAAAAGTAATTTCTTATGCTTCTAGAAAGCTCAGACCACATGAGGTTTGGTATCCAACGCATGACTTGGAGTAATCTGTCGTTATATTTGCTTTAATGGTGTGAAGGCATTATCTTTTAGGAGAGTGATTTGCGTATATACTGATCATAATTGGTTGAAGAATTTGTTCTCTCAGAAGGAGCTGAACATGAGGCGGCAAAGAGGTTAGTGTTTATTGCAGACTATGATTTTGGAATTGAGTACACACTCTAAAAAGGAAACAAGGTAGCGGATGCACTTAGCAGGAAACATCAGAATGCAGTACTGGCTATGATTACCGAGTGGAAAGGCTAGGAGGTATTATCAGCTTATAGTGTGCGGATTAGGTCCGAGAAAGGATCGAGTGCAAAAAGTACCGTATTTTCTTGTTTAGAAGTCCGACTAGTAATAATTGAGAAGATAGCTTCTAAGCAAGAGAAAGATCCAATATTGGCCAAGCGGATCATAAGATTAAGGGAAGGAACGAAGAGCGATAACCTAAAGGATTTCAACCTTGACCAAAACGGGTGGTTGAGGAAGAAAGGAAGGTAATGTATTCCAAATGTAGAGGGCATAAGGAAGGAGGTATTGGATGAGTGCCATCGTTCGAAGTTCACTGTCCACCCAGGAGAAACGAAAATGTATCAGGACATGAAGAGAAATTTCTTCTGGGAAGGTATGAAGCAGGACATAGGATTATATGTTAAGCAGTGCTTGAATTGCCAATAGGCAAAGGCTGAACACCAAAATCCCAGTGGATTGTTTCAATCGTTAGAGGTTCCGTTTTGGAAATGGGATTCAATCTCCATGTATTTTATTGATGGATTTCCGAGGACTAGAAGAGGAAACAAAAGCATATGGGTTACAATGGATAGATTGACTAAGAGTGTCCATTTTATTTCGATAAAGTCAACTAGAACGGCACCTGAGTCGGCGAAGTTGGCGAAGTTATTCATGAAGAATGCAGTTAGACTGCACGGGATTCCTAATAATATTATCAATGATAGAGATTCTTTATTTATTAGTAAGTTCTGGGGAAGTCTACAGGAAGCATTAGGAACCAAGCTCAACATGAGTACCGCTTATCATCCACAAACTGATAGGCAAACGAAAAGGGTTAATAAAATCTTGGAAGATTTGGTAAGAGCTTGTATATTAGATTTTGGGGGATCACGGAAGGACCAACTTCATCTAATCGAGTTCTTGTATAACAATAGTAATTAGACTAGTATTGGGATGGCACCATTTGAAACATTATATGGCAGACCTTGCAAATCTCTCGCATGTTGGTTGGAGACTGAAGATAGATTAGTTCTTGGTCCGGATTTAGTAAAGGAAGCTGCAGAGAAGATTGAGTTGATTCGAGCTAGGATAAAGGAGGCTCAATCTAGGCAGAAAAGTTATGCAGATAAAATAAGAAAGGATTTGGAATTTTCTGCTGTAAATTATGTGTTTGTTAAGGTTTCACCGATGAAAGGTGTAATCAGATTTGGGAAGCTAGGAAAGTTAGCACCTAGGTTCATTGGTCCATTTTGTATTATTGAGAGGATCGAAAAACTCGCTTATAAAGTAGAGTTACGGAGTAGTTTGGCTAGAGTCCATAATTTTTCTACATTTCTCATCATAGAAAATGTGTTAGAGACCCGGAGACTACTATAGCACCTATAGTATTAGAAGACTTAGTAGTAGAACCAGATTTGACTATAGTTAAGAAGCCGATTCAGGTTTTGGCCAGAGATGAGAAGAAATTGAGAAACAAGACAGTCAAGTTAGTAAAGGTTCAGTGGAGCAATGATACTAGGGACTGTACTTGGGAAGTGGAGAGCAGGATTAGAGACTCTGACCCAGATTTATTTGATGGTATGTTTTACCTTTGATTGTTTTATTATGTACCTTATCGTAATTTCGAGGATGAAATTCTTTAAGGTGGGGAGTCTGTAACACCCCGTATATTTCATAACCTTATTTAAGACATTTTATTATTTAAATTAAATCAAATGATAAAAGATTAATAAATGGATATTTAATTAGTTAGAGGTAGTCGTGCCATAAGGAAGGGGTAATTAAAATGAAATAACACTAGGTAATGTGTTAGGAAATGAGAAGGGTATTTTCAGAAATGGCAATACTTATGCCCTAAACCCTTGTGAGATTCACATTTTCTATTCTCATTTCACAAAAAAAAAAATAGCTACGGCCGACCACCATTTCCAATCTCAAGAGAAGAAGGAATCTAAGATTTAAGAGGAAAGAAGAAATCAACTAATTCAACGCTCTAAAATATCGTATATAATCTCTAAAAGCCAAGGTGAATAATTATTACATCCCTAATACTTGTAGTTTTCTGTTTTCGTTTAGAGACAAATGTTTTTGTTATAATATTGCCATGTTTGATGTTTAAGATATATAGGTTTATTGTTGATGAAATTATAAATGTTTATTCGTGTTTTATGATATTGTTTAACATGAAAACCCTATTTATTGACATCCAAATACTTTGAAAATTTAAATATAGGTCAGGACTAATATTTTAGAGATGGTTTTTGATTTTAATAATTTTCCAATTTATTATGAATTTTATATGAATTTTTGAATGGAGGAAATTATTTATCGAGTTTTAAATTATTTTCGGTTGAAATAATAATTGTTTGGTTTTGATATTTTAATATGTTAGGTAATATATTGATATATATTTTCTAAAAAAATTCCAGAATTTTCATAAGTCATTTGAGCGATATATAAAATTATTTAAGGTATGAGACTTAAATAATTTTATATATTTATAAGGAGAAGGGGCATTTTTCAAAATAAAATGTTTTATAAATTCTAGTGATTATGGCAGCAAAATTTTGAAAAGTATTTTATTAACTAATAAGAATTTGAAAAACAAAGGCAGGTTAAATACAAAAATCATCCTTTTTCCATGTTTCAATCCATATGGCTAAACACCTTACGCCCTAGACCTTTCATCCCAGTCGAGGGTTAGCTTTCAATAAGATCAAAGTTTAATGCCTAAGGTATCAAGTAATTGGTACATAATGAATTGAACATAGCCGAAGGTTCTAAGCCGAAAGGTTGATGGCTCAAAAGGTTGAAATATAATTGTTTTATAAGTAAAAGGCTTTCACCTAATTTGATTTCGAACTTAAGCTTTCGGCTTGGTCACTTCCGACTAGGTCAAGTTATTTAAAGAAAGAATTTAAAACCTTTCGATGTTGTCTGTAGCTAGTACTGCCTGTTTGTGTCAAAATTGGTCACAAACCCCAAATATCGTGAAAGCACCAGAATATGAATATAAATCGGCAATATCCCAATCACAAATCACAGATCACCGCAAATTACAAGCAATAATCCAAAAGTAATGCACAGAGACACAAGATTTATAGTGGTTCGGCTATCACCGGCCTACGTCCACTTCAAAGCTTTATCCTTATTGATTATCCTTGCTGGTTACAAATGATTACAGCAGTAGCAATGATGAATTTCGAGTACAGTAGTTGTTTTGAAATGTAGAAATGGATCCGGTAGAGTCTGGGCGTTGAGCAGGCCAAAAGATCCCCTTTCTGTAGGCTTCAGGGTGCTATTTATAGGCGTTGGAGGCTCAGATCTCGCTCAAACTTCGAAAGACTTTTTCTGGCACGTGAGCGGGCCCACGCGACCGACCTCACCAAGTTTCGACTCGATCTGCGATCGATACGAATCCATTTCATATCCATCAAAAAATGGTCCAATCGAGATGAAACTTGGCAGGATTGTTCTTTATCTTGTATGCAAGCTGATGTGAAAATTTCGCTGCATTTGGATCAGCGGCTTGGGAGATACGATCGATACGAAATTGCAATCTTCGTATGTTGTTGCGTTCGTATCCATTGGTTCGAATCCATTCCGTTCGACTCGATAGAAGCACGTGCGCTTGTGGTGACATGTTGCATAATCCTTGGGTTGATCCACCTTGGGTGCCGAGTTGAACGCTACCTTCCTGGAGATGTGGACTTGCATCCATGTTTTATGCTTCATCCATATCCATAACTTCGCAACGGCATGCACATACCCATCGATTCATTTTTCTCTTTGCATCGATTCCAGGAGTACACTTCGCGTCGATCATTCACGAATTGATCGATACGAAACGACCATGGGGGTTATCGATACGAAGTGGTTGTGATGGAGCGGAGGATGGACACGAAGCTCATCCTCGGGATGGATACGAGCGAGACCTTACCTGATGGATACGAAGATAGCTTTACCTGATGGATACGAAAGTGCCAAATCCTTCTGCTATCGACACGAGAGTATCGATTCGAGACATGCCGCTTCTTTCCATCCTGATCGATACGAAACCATCGAGTCGAACCAAAACCAGATCGATGCGAACCCCATCGAGTCGAACTTCTGCCCATCGATACGAAACCAATCGATATGAAACACCAACTACCAGATCGATACGAAATGTATCGATACGAAATGTATCGATACGAAATGTATCCTTGTGCACCGATGGATATGAACAACATGCTCTTCCTACCTTGTATCGATCATATCTCCTTCATACGAACTCCGATTAGCCTGAAATTTGAAACATAGCCTCTCCTAGTCCTTTTCATCATCTCCAATCGATTCCGACCCGATCGGAGCTCAACCAAATTTTGACGACATCGATTGAAGCCTTGATTCCAATCGAACTTCAATCCTAATATCCATCATTCCTTGCCAATTTGTTGATATTCCAGCCTTGACCAAAAGGTGGGATAATGTTTGCCCCCCAAAACATGCCTTGTGACAAGAAGGCGTGTTTTGAATAGTTCCAAATCCGATATCCGAAGTCCATAGCCAATTCCATGTCCATTCGAACTCGACAACCGAGTCCTAATCCATCCTTATCCAATAGCCAATAATCGAATCCAGGACCTCTCCGGGTCGATGTCCAAATCCATAAGCTCTCCGGGCCCTTGCCAAGCGCAATCCACACCTGACGACCGTGGTCCAGTGTCCCTGGACGTTGAGCTAACCTCAGGTTCTTGCCAAGTGCAATCCACACCTGACGACCGTGGTCCAGTGTCCCTGGATGTTGTACAATGCCATGGCTTAAGTCCTAAGCCGAATTCTGGTCTCTCCAGACCCTTGTTGAGCATAGTCTATACTCAATGACCTGAAAATAATAATTGATAATATAGGGCCTAAGTCCTAGGCCGAATCCTTGTCACTCCAGACTCTTGCTGAGCCTCAGCGACCTGAAAATAATAATTGATAATATAGGGCCTAAGTCCTAGGCCGAATCCTGGTCACTCTGGACCCTTGCTAAGCATAATCCATACTCAGCGACCTGAATAAGCCAATTCGCCACATGCAAACGAAGAGACTTACCCCTTGCCAGATTTAACCCATACCCGACGACCATTTGTCAAAAAGCAGATTAAAAATCCAATTAAAATCCAATCAAAATCCAATCCAAAATCCAAATCAATAACCAGAAAATCATAAATCCAAAACAGCATCCAAAACCAAAAACAATCATCCAAAGGAAAATTCAAATAAGAAAGCAAACAAAACTAGGAGTTCAATACAAACTCCAAAACCAAACCAGAAAAAGCAGTGTCCAATCCGAAAGCAAAAGACAAATTCACCAACCATAGCTTCGCTGTTTATCATCATTCAGAGCATGCCTAGGGGCTATCTCCGTCCCCATACATGTGTAAATGACTTGGTCGTTTGCTAATGGTTTGTTACTTATTCCATATTATCCAAGTCAATTGATAATCAGTCGACCATCATTCCTGCGCCTCACATCGTCATGGTGTGAGGTAGACGGTGGTTGCTCCTGCTCCACCGCTGTATTCCGTGTTCCAACATACTGCCTCGGTTGTCCATTCCTGACATGTTCCTCAATTATGCCATTTAACTGTCTGCAGCTGTTGGTATCACGTCCATCCAAATCGTGGAAGAGACAGTGCCTTCCTGATGCCCTCTCCCGTTCTGATGGTTCTCTCCTAGCCGTCCTTCGGTAGGGAAGGTGATTCCGAGGATCCAGGTATATCCGCTCCAGCGTCTCGTTCAATCCTGTGTATGTAGAAAACTTTGGATCCTTCCATCGCTTCCTAGCTTTTCCAAAATCATCGTCCAACTTCCTTTTTCCTTTATCTTTATCCGAACCTTTGCTGGATGGTCCTCCACCCTCAGTTGCATTCACCTCCTTCAACTTCAAATCTGCACACGCATCCTCTTGTCGAAGGAATCTTTCAGCCTCGTGAAAGAATTCCCCGAGATCCAGTGGCGGGTCTCGTATCAAAGAAACCTTGAAATCTGAATCCTCCCTGACTCCTGACACTACCGCCATTAAAACCATCGATGGATCCGGCCGATCCACCGAAGCAACTGCCGCATTGAATCGAGTTAGAAAAGCTCTAAGTGATTCATCCGTCCTTTGTTTCACCGACGTTAGCGTCATCACGTTCTTTGATCTCTTAATATGAACTCGAAATTGCCCCAAAAACCTATCCACCAATTCCCTCCAAGTCCTGACAGATCCTTCCTCCAACTGCCTAAACCACATTGCAGCTAAGTCTGTCAAGTACAAAGGGAAACATCTGGCCATTACTTCCTCCGATGCCCCCAGCACTTCCATGTGTCTGATGTATCTCATCAAGTGATCAATTGGGTCAGCCTTGCCATCATATACTTCCACGCTAGGTAACTTAAACTTAGGTGGATTCTAAGCTATCCTGATTTCCCGAGCGAACAGACTCCTGTTCACTCCTTCCAAATCTCCATTGGTCAAACCTCCACGCATAGTTTTCCTGATTATCTCTACCATTCCAGCATTATCTGTCAGGGGTTGCCCCCCATGCCCCCGAAGGAACTCCGTCACATATTCCTCATGTGGCTCGTTAGCAGCAACGTTGGCTCTAGCGTGTTGAACTCCTTCCAAAGGTCCTCCTGTATTGGATCCTGCGGGCCTGCCCCCAAGCCCTCGTTGATCGCCTTCCGGTTCTGTGCTCCGTCCTCCATTGGGTTCCATAACCCTAGCTCCTTGTTCCGCATTGACAACCGCTGTAGCTGTTCCTAAGTTCAACGTCCCTGCAACTCTCATTTGCTCAAAGAAAGTATGCATCATTTCCTGTTGACTTTTCAACAATCTCTCTTGCAAAGAATTTGCATAGCTTCCATTTCATCCCTGGTGATGTAGACGGAAGCTTGTCCTTCTCCTGCTCCAGTGGATACCTCCTGGCTTCCTCCTTGTTGGCTTCTCTCAGCTCTTTGCCTTGTTTGTCGAGTCACTGTCTTTCAAATCTAAACTCTTCACTCTTTTCAAATCCAAACTTTAATCCGATGTAGCGAGTGCTAGTCCTTCTTAGTGAAAGCACCAAAGTGTTTGTGCCAAAATTGTTCACAAACCCTAGATATCGTGAAAGCACCAAAATATGAATATAAATCAGCAATATCCCAAACACAAATCATAGATCACAGCAAATTACAAGCAATAATCCAAAAGTAATGCACAGAGACACAAGATTTATAGTGGTTCGGCTATCACCGGCCTACGTCCACTTCAAAGCTTTATCTTTTATTGATTATCCTTGCTGGTTACAGATGATTGCAGCAGTAGCAATGATGAATTTCGAGTACAATAGTTGTTTTGAAATGTAGAAATGGATCCGACAAAGTCTGGGCGTTGAGCAGGCCAAAAGATCCCCTTTCTGTAGGCTTCAGGGTACTATTTATAGGCGTTGGAGGCTCAGATCTTGCTCAAACTTCGAAAGACTTTTTCTGGCATGTGAGAGGGCCCACGCGACCGACCTCACCAAGTTTCGACTCGATCTGCGATCGATACGAATCCATTTCGTATCCATCAAAAAATGATCCAATCGAGATGAAACTTGGCAGGATTGTTCTTTACCTTGTACGCAAGCTGTTGTAAAAATTTCGTTGCATTTGGATCAGCGGCTTGGGAGATACGATCGATACGAAATTGCAATCTTCGTATGTTGTTGCGTTCGTATCCATTAGTTCGAGTCCATTCCGTTCGACTCGATAGAAGCACGTGCGCGTGTGGTGACGTGTTGCATAATCCCTGGGTTGATCCACCTTGGGTGCCGAGTTGAACGCTTCCTTCCTATCATATAAGCCGTTGAATTATTTTTAACAAGCTTACAATTCCATATTTAAATATTTTATTCAACTGTCAATTACTACTTTAATAATTAATTAATTCAACAGGTCGTTATGTTTAAATTCTGAATCCTTTCTATCATATAAAACCAAACTGTTCATATTAAAATCAAACTAAAGTTCAAATTAAATATTTAAATCCAATTTAAATATTATAAATTAGCCGTTCAAAAATCCGGGTCGTTACATTCCTCCCCCTTAAAAGAATTTCGTCCCTGAAATTACTAGCTAGGAAGAATGGTCCAATACCCGTTACTATTTCTCCAAAATCAACCATTCAACAACCTACTAACTATCTTTTTAATAAAAGACGTATTACCCTTCTTATTAACTTTCTAAACTTTTCCCTAGTTTCAAACTATACTATTTGTTTAACCATTCAAGTTTCAATTTACAACCAAATTTTGACCTATCAAAATTTTCTCAAAATTTTCTAACACCCTAAATTCCCGAAATTTTTTGCCAGCGTCTCCTTTGCGCGGCTAGCTCGGTACAACTACAAAATGGCTCTATGGCCTCTCAAAAACTCAAAAGAAAACAAAAGGCCAAGTGGCTCGATCAAAATCCCAATCAATTTCCATATAGAAATTTAAACACATACCTCTTTGTCGAGCATTTCTAATTTATCTTCTGAAATCAAAATCAATTCTCTTTACCTTTATATTACCTGCGTATCTTACACAGCAATATGTCTAATCACAATATTCAAAAACATCTTATCGACTTCCTTACAAATGTCCATATCTATTCATTCAAACATTATTTTAGATTATATTTGAAATATCAATTCTCGATTGAGAATGCATCATTCCTTACTTAAGTTAGTATAAGCATTTATGTGTTTCTTATATTTATTTTCATCTTACCACTTTAATTTATATCTATTCCTATTCAATTGATTCTTCCATTTTCATATGGATTCAATTTATCTATAACTCTGAATATTTAAATTCTATTTTTCATTTATATCAAATTCATGTCATTATTTTAAATTAGTTTCATTCACTAATTTATTCAATTTCCAATTTGAAAACATTTGTCGTTAACAAAATTTTCAAAAACTTCCAAAAATTTCTAACTCCCAAAATTTTCGAAAATTTTTGGCAGTCCCCTTTGTACGGAGGACCTTTTGCAATTTGACAATAGATATAAATATATATACATCGACCCACACGGTCGGAAAAACCAAAAACAGTTCATATTTTCTAGTTTGTATTGCGTAGTCATACCTTATTTAGCATTTTAAGCAAGCGGCGTATTTAATTTAGCATATGCGCTCCAAAATCTCGCTATATAGTCTTCTGGTACCTATACTTACTCAATTTATACACATAAGTAACATATTTATGAAATTTATAACATTTCATTCATTTAAGCAACTACAACACATCAATAACATAAGCAATGCTATATAAATAACTTCATAACAAATTTATATAGTTTCCAAACTAGTTCCATTTGTTTATAACGGACACAAATACCGTTTGCATTCAACTTTAAGTGAGTTACAACACATCTACTTAATTTCAATCCATAATTATGCCCAGACAAACTCATTTTCAATTTAATTGATTTCAAAAACCAATTTCTGCTTCTTATCAATTCAAAATCATATTTTATAAACAATGTATACAAGCATTTTGTATAAACAATTGATAAGTTTCCAATTAAATCCAATTGCTTTTATTCAATTTATAACATCATATCCGATTCAGAATGATTTTCACATTATTCTTTTATTCAATTCATTCTTAATCCGAAGTATTTTGTATTCATGGCAATTAATTCAAAAATCAAGTTTATTTACTTCTATTATTCCATAGAACTTTATTTAATCTTGTTTACGACGACAACATTTATTTCTATGCAAATTCGACAATATTCATTCAAACAAACAATTCCTTTAGTTTTAAAATTGATTCCAACTCAAGTAATATGAAATTTCATTCCATTCTAATTTATTTTTAAACCATATCTTTGCATTGATTTTATTCAAAACCATTTCTATTAAGCTCGACAACTTCAATGCTTAAAATTTAACAATCATGTCCCAAATTTAAATAAGTCATGCTTCATTGAATTTTAAATTTAAGTTAATTTACTTCAAATTATTTAACTTTCATAACTTAAGTTTATTTCATTTGCCCATAAATTCTTTTCCCAATTTAATTTGATTTTATTTAAATCAAATCTCTGTCATTCATTTCTTAACTCAATTAATTATTTCATTTAAAAATTTCAATTCCCATGTTCGGTTCATTCTCGAACTTATTTAACCTATTACAAGACCATTTTCAGTTTATTTATACACAATTGGATTTTATTTGCACTTCTAACCATTTATATTTAATCCAATTCCATTTTATTTGCTAACCAATCCAAGTTGAATTTTATATATATATCTCAAGGTCTCTTCCTCCCATTCACTTTAATTCGCTCTCCACTTTTATTAATTTACCATTCAACTTTTATTTAACCAATTCAAAGTTTATCCACCTATTCAAGTTACTAATTTATCCCAAATTAGTTTACTCCCAATTTATAATTCAATATTTGATTTTTAGCTTCAAAAATCTCTTCATTTAAATTTCTTTTGTTCAATTCTATTTTGTAGTTCAGGTTTGGATTTCTATTCATTTTGCAGATTCAAACAATTCTATTAGACTTATTTATTCCATCTTAATTTTATAAGTCCACTTCTTATTTATCTTCACACTTCCATTTATTTGCAGTTAACCACTTTCCCATTTTATTTTAATTCAGGTTTATACATTTTTACTTAGCCAAGTATATATTTTATTTCAACGCTTCTCAATTCTTTTATAAGCTATCGAAGTCTTACTTATTCAAATTCAAATTTTTACTTAACTCGGCTTACATTAAACTCAACCTCATTTCATTATTATGAATTTTACTCAAGTGAGAGTTTTATTACAATATCATCTACATATCAATTTAATTCATCTTCATTCAAATTCAACTCGAAACCTTAGCTGCGCGATGCCAACACCACCCACGCGCGCAAGCTTCGTCGTCTCGATGTCGAATCGAACCCGATTTGAAAAGCCTCGACACTACTCGCCTTCGCGCGCGCCACCGAGCTTCCTCGAATCGACACTCCACTCAATCGTGTGACTCCCCTCCGCGTGCGCCGCCTCCACAAATCACACCACATCGATGTCGCCCTAGTCTAGTCAACCTCGCGACATCGTGCGAGCCTCCATTTTTGAAAATTTTGATTTTGATTTTGGGATAAAGAAAAAAGAAACGCGATTTGGAACATAAAGGCTTCGGCCATTATTATTATTATTTTCCTTACGATTTTGATTTCTGAGCGAAAGAGAAGTGTCGTGATTCATAAAGCAGATGGATTTGATTATAGCTTCGAAGGGAAGACACAGGGTATGATTATGTCGAGGGAAGTAGGTCGGCTGAGATAAAATAGGCCGGCTATGTGATTTGATGTAGGATATTTTAATTTAAAACGGTTAATTATTGCCCAGACGTTTCTATCTCGTACGGTCACACGGTAGCTCCAAAAATTACGAAATTTGAAATCCGGTCATAATTCAATATTACGGATCCAACGGCACAGGTTTCGTCGAATTCTGAGACTGTGCCTCGGAAGGTTATTTTTAAATGTCAATTTACACGATGCAAATTTAAAATTGAACAAACGGCTGTTAAATTTAATTTTAATCCATCTATTACATCCAGTGTTATCAATATAAAGTTTATAAGCCGTTGAAATATTTTTAACAAGCTTACAATTCCATATTTAAATATTTTATTCAATTGTCAATTACTACTTTAATGATTAATTAATTCAACAGGTCGTTATATTTAAATTCTGAATCCTTTCTATCATATAAAACCAAATAGTTCATATTAAAATCAAACTAAAATTCAAATTAAATATTTAAATCCAATTTAAATATTATAAATTAGCCGTTCAAAAATGCGGGTCGTTACATAAGTATCCATCCAGGTTTCTCAAAGATGCATAGGGATATGTGGTGGATGTTTTGGTGGAAGGGAATAAAGAGAGATATCTCTATCTTTGCTAGCAAGTGTTCGTGCTGTCAACAAATTAAAGGCGGTCATCAGAAGACAGCCAGATTATTAGAACCTTTGGAAATACCCATTTGGAAATGGGAAATATATCAATGAATTTTATTTGTGGTTTACCCAGAACCAGGAAAGGAAATGTAGGGATGTCAGTTATCGTTGATTGGCTAACAAAGAGCTCATATTTTATTCCGGTGAAACCAACAAGGACCATTGCTTTCTTAGCTGAAAGTTTTATGAGAGAGATAGTTAGGTTGCATGGAGTTCTTATGAATATTGTAAGGGATCGAGACCCCATATTTACTAGACATTTTTATGAACCATTGCAAACAACCCTTGGAACAAGGTTAAGCTTAAGCATAGAATATCACCCCAAATCAACGGATAGATGGAGCAGGTGAATCAGATTCTAAAGGATCTATTAAGGGCTTGTATTCTAGATTTTTATGGATCATAAGAGGATCATTTTCATTTGCTTGAGTTCTCCTACAACAATAACTTCCAAGCAAGCATCGGGATGGCACCTTATGAAGCCCTATATGGAAGACTGTGCAAGTCATGAACATGTTAGGTTGAGACGGGAGACAGATTAATTCTTGGATTGGACATTATCTGATAGGCTATAGAGAAAGTTGCAGTGCTTATGAAAAGAATGAAGGAGGCCAAGATCGCCAAAAGAGTTATGCAGATAAAAGGCGAAGGAATTTGGAATTTGTGGTTGGAGACTCGGTGTTTGTAAAGATTTCACCAATAAGAGGAGCTATTAGATTTGGAAAAGCTGGGAAGTTAGCTCCAAGGTATGTTGGACCCTTCCGTATTCTTGAGAGGATTAAATCGCTTGCTTATAGGGTTGAGTTGCCAAAAAGATTGGCAGGTGTTCATAATGTGTTCCACATATCTCATTTGATGAAATATGTTCATGACCCATCTTCAATTGTAGGGCCATTGGTTCAAGAGGAATTGGAAATAGAACCAAACCCGACGGTGGTTAGACATCCAGTCTATGTTGTAGATCAGGATGAAAAGAGGTTGCGTAACAAGGTAATCTGACTAGTTAAGGTTCATTGGAGCGAGGATCTTAGAGATTGCACTTGGAAGATAATGGATCATATGAGAAAAGCCTATCCTGAGTTGATGTTAGGATAGTTAGTCGTAGATTGTATGTATAGTGTAGGTTTGTTTGCTATAGATGCCGGTGTATGTCTTTGTATGTGTATGATATGAATATATAGCTTTTTACGTAGTTGAATTATCTCCTGGTTTGCAAGGGATGAAATTCTTTTAAAGGGGAGAGTGTAATGACCCGGACATTAATCGCTATTTAAATAAATATTTAATTATATTTTAAATAATTAATAAATGGATTTTTATTAAAAATATTTTAAATAATAATTAATGAGGATAAAATTGTTTTTAAAATTTGTTTACCAGTATATATAGTTCATAGAGAAATAGAAAATGTGACCGAAAATTACTTTCCAAAATATCGATTTTTCATTTGTTAAAAGTTATTCAAAATGTCATAACACTATTTTAAAACACATATGCACACACTACGAACTATTTATACATGATAAATATATGTGCGCATGTGCATGTATACGCTCACTTTTAAGCGTATATACATAAGGATAAAAGAAAATATTTTATAAAGATATATATGTGTGTGTGTGCGCGCTCCATTTCAACATAAGTACACAAGAACTAGACATAAGTAGTGGAAAGCAAGGCGGTAATATGAACGGATTTGAGGGGGAAGGTAAGATATGGCAATGCATGCATATGTATAATTAAATATAAGCACTTATATATATTTTAATAATTTCCTTAACCTATACATACCCCTTAACTTTCTTTCTTTTCATTTTATAATTTCTTCTTCCACTTTGAAAATTCTAAAAGCTTAAGAAAAGTAGCCATGGCCTCCTCTTCATAAATCTAAAACAACAAAAATTACTCCTTTCACTAAAAATCGCTTCTTTTATTCATACGCTCACTTCTACATCTTCTACAACACTATCTTCCAAAATACAACACTCCATTCATCAAAACACACCATGGACGAGCCAAAACCCATGATAGCTGTACCGTACAAGGCTTATGCCAAGCCTAAACCCACTTGGTCAATCCCACTTCAAGGGCCCAAAAGTTCTATCTTTGCAAGTTTAGAAAGTGTATTCACATTCCGGTAAAAGTTCGCTTTGGTTTATAAAAAGAAATTGGTGAGTAAAACTTTTGTTGTAGGCAAAGAAATTAACTTGATTTTGATGGACTGTATGTTGTGAAAATATGACGATTGTTATGTTGAATTATCATGTCTTAGTGATGGCATATGATGATATGTTTATGTTTGAACTTGGAGGTTGATATGTGGATATGTTTGGATAGGTATATGGATATGGATATGTGATATGATATTATGGTAGTATGTTTATGAAATAAAATCATGTGTTTGTGACGTAAATATTGTGAAGTTTGCAGTTTGAAAAGTCGCAAAGGACTTGAGATCCGATATGAAAACAAAACCTCTTTTTCTACTTTTGGATTTTGAAAATGTTTTTTTCTTTCAAATTTTACTTTTGTTTTTAAGTTTTTAAAACTTTTACATTTGTGTTTCAAATATGTTATAGCTAGAGTCAGGTGAGATTTTCGCCTAGAAATCAATTCTAGCGAACTGTGTTTATAGCGATAGAGGCTGCAGATGCAGTTAAGGAAATTTCATGATTTAAAGTTTTTAAGTTGTTTCTTTGAATTATCTTTGAAAAATCATTTCAAAATAATTAAGTCAAAAAGTTTAAGTTTTAATTACTTAATAAATTAATTAATTAATTTATTAATTATGGTAATTATTATTTAATTAATTAAGTAATTAAGTTAAGTAATTAGAGTTTAAAATTTATTAACCAAGATAATTATTTTTAATTAACTAAGTTTTAAATAAGGGCCAATAAAAATAAAATAAAAATAATTTCTTTTTAATCAAGTTATTTATTTTAATTAATTATTTAATTATATTTAATTATTTAATTAAAGGTTAATTATCCACTTGATAATGGTTTAATTTCTTAAATAAATGTTATTGAATTAAAATATAATTAAGGTTTAATTATAAACATAATTTGGATTATTAATGATTTAATTTTGATTTAATTAATATTAATTAAGTTTTAATTGAGTTCAAACTTATGATTTAATTGATGTTTATACGTTTTAAGGTTTCTTTTAAAACCTTATCAGTTATTTAATTTAAACCAATTTTCTTGCTTAAGTGAATTGTTTTAAAATGAAGGAAGTCCATGCAATTAAATAGCCAAATGAATTAAAGTAGTTGTAATAAAATGGTGATGTGTTTTGTCGAAAATAAGTCAACTTGTGCTTATCATAAATACCGCAGTTTGGGAACATGATGAATACAAGGGGGTTAATTTTGATAATAAGGTCATGATAATCTAAGCACACGGAACGAGTGCTGACATTTTGTCAACATATGGAAGGCAACGTTAGCATTCCAAGTGGCAATGCTATAACACTAGTG
Organism: Allium cepa; assembly: GCA_030765085.1. Classification (NCBI taxonomy): domain Eukaryota; kingdom Viridiplantae; phylum Streptophyta; class Magnoliopsida; order Asparagales; family Amaryllidaceae; genus Allium; species Allium cepa. Next base: position 5,031,693 of record CM060937.1, read on the forward strand.
AACGTAGCCTCAGGCCTCACCAACTGGGAATGACTGAAACAGAGGAGATGCAACAAGGCTTGGTGGGTCATTCCCATAAGGGTAAGGTTATCCCCATTGAGAGTCCCTACTATTAACTCATTTATGCTTCAGTACGGTTGCTGATCCCAACCATGGGGTAGTCCAATTCGATACTACCCTGTAATAGTTAGGCCAGTCTTATGTTGGCAGGGGACAATAGGTTTGACCTTGATGTTATTTTATTTAGAGATGCACCGTAATGGGTTGTGCCCCAGTAGCCCACTCATTGTATGATAAGCGCCTTCGGTCTTAGTTGTATACCTATTATGCTTTGAATTTAATTAATGTAAAACTTTCGGCTATGTGAGTTATTTATTTGAAAATCCTGGACATTGTGATAATATCACTGGATTTCTATATAAAGTGTTTTGGTTATCGTAAGGTAAAAACCCAGTCCGTGTTTATGTACGGCGTGCTCTTATGAGATACCTTCGATTTCCAAAGTGCTTTATAAAAGCAAAAATTAAATTGTTTGAGTTACTCACACCAGATCCATGTTTGGCCTAAAGTTTTACTTTCTTTTCCTAAAACTCTTATGCACTTAAGTTTTTAAGAGTAACCAAGTGATCCAGGTTTCTTACGAAATCATTTTGAAGGAGTTGGGGTAGGTAGCTTCATCGTAGCAAGTTATTATCTTATTCCACTATGTTTATATATGATCTATGTATTTTGTGATGGGAAGGCAGTATAACTATCCAGTTTAAATTGTATCGTAATGACTCCAATGTATTATTATTATGGGAATGATTATGTAATATCCTATGTTATCTATTATATGTTATTTTGATTTGTGGTGAGATTATGTAGTTGTTGGTTTCTTCTTATCTTTCCTTTTCTTCTACCTTTAATGGCTCGTCTTTCAGTTTAAGAAAGGTTGTCGTTATGTTTGGAATTATACGATGCACATAATTTATATTTGCACGCATTGATATATGATATCTTTGTACCTACAAGTTTAAATACAAGATGATTGCTTGAAGAGATTTTTGAAAACTTATGTCATATGATCGCAACTTAGGGCCCATATCATGAGAGAGAAGGGTGTAGTGATTAAAAATTAATTAGTAATTAAAATGTTAAGGTTTTAAAGAAAGATTATGAAATGTTTCTATTCTTTCCTAAAAACAGATTATTTTCATTCATTGATTATGTTGTGTTGTTAGATCACTGAATGTATACATGATACGTTCAAAGTAAATAGTTAAATTAATTAATGTGATTAACTAATACATATAAAATAATGCTAGGGGCGACTTGAAGCAAACCCCAAGCGACTCGAAGCGACTCGATTTTGATCGATCAATATCTTAAGCATACGAACACCGATTGGCTTGAAATTTGAAATGTTGGCTTCCGTAGCTTCCCTTGTCTCATCATATTAATTGTTGCTTGATACGGACTCGGTCAAAATTGACCGACATCCATAGCTGACCTGTACATAACTGGTAATCAAGGAGAACTGTCTTTGGTTTCAAGTTAATCTTTTGGCATCACGGCCTTGCTAAAAGGCGGGATACTACTTGCATCCCAAAACATGCCTTGCGATAGGAATATGTGTTTTGTAATGTCATAAGCTGGATGTTCGTATCCTATCAATGACCTACAAAGAGATTGATAATTCTACCAGGCCTCGAATGGCGATCGTTTGAGACCGTATGCCGTTCGGGGTAGTATGTTACTTTTCACAGTCGGTTGTCGTTCGAGGTGAATTGTAACCGTTCGCGGTCGGGTGCCATTCGAGGCGAGTTGTGACCGTTAGCGGTTGGGTGTCGTTCGAGGCGAATTGCGACTATTCACGGTCAGGTGTCGTTCGAGGCAAATTGCGACCGTTCTCATTCGGGTGCCATTCGAGGTGAATTATGACCGTTCGTGGTCGGGTGCCGTTCGAGGCGAATTGTGACCGTTAGCGGTCGGGTGCTGTTCGAGGTGAGTTGTGTGTGCTCGGGGGGGGGGGGGGGGGGGGAGGGATTCAGTATCATTAATGTCAGACTTCACGTTCGAGTGAGTTTTTGAATTGTTTGTTATGCCAGTTTATCGCCATCTTAGAGCATGCCTGAGGACCGTTCACGATCCCGTTCATGTGTAAGTGGCGTAGCCGTTATGAAATCACAAATAGCATATTTACATTCAAAATGAATCTTTCAACAGAAATGTCCAACAAAATCAAGTCCAAACATGAGAAATATAAAACAAAAGTAAAACAGAGACGTCAAAGTGAAAACACCTACATTGATGCGATTGATAGTCGTATCAGAGCATGCCTGAGGATCGTTTGTGATCATGTACATGTGTAAATGACTTAATCGTATTGGTATGGAGTTCGCCACTTATTCGTCATTATTTCAATCAGTTGATGACAAGCTAATGCTTCAATCCTGAGTTGTTCCCAGTTGGTGTAGGTGCTGGTCGTTCTTGCTCTACCGTCGTGGCTCGCATCTTCACGTATTGTAATAGCATGCCATTTCGAATATGCCCTTCTATCTCATCCCTAAAGTGCCTGCAATCATTGGTACAATGGCCGCATAGCTCATGGAATAAGTCGTACTTGTATGATTTCCTCTCATTATTGGTCAGATCCCTCCTCATTGGCATTCGATAAAGAACCTCCTCCCTGGAGTCCTGGTAGATTCGTTCCAAAGTTTCATTAAACTCCGTATAAGAGGTGAATCTCGGTTCCTTTCACGGTCATTTTGATTCATCACGGCTATCCTCGGCTTTTCGTTTTCCTTTATCCTTGCCTGAATCTTTTTCAAGAGGATTTCCGTCTTTAACTGCATAAACTTCTACTCCCACTCCTTCCTCTATTTCAACATTTGCATCCTCTAATTGTAGAAACCCTTTGGCCTCATGATAAAATTCTCCTAGATCCACAGGTGCATCTCTTGTCAGTGAATTTTTGAACTTCGTTCCATCAGCTATGCCAGATACGGCCGCCATTAAGACCATGGATGGATCTGGGTGATCCACCGATACTGCTGTTGCATTAATTGTTAGAAAATTCCTCAAAGATTCCCCAATTTTCTGTTTTAGCATCGCCAAACTCATCACATTCTTGGGCCTCGAAATGTGAACTCTAAACTGCCTCATAAAATTCTCGATCAACTCGGTCCATGTTCCTGTGGAACCGCTCTCCAGTTGTCTAAACCATAGTGCTGCTATGTCTATCAAATACAATAGGAAGCACCTGACCATGACCTCCTCTGATGTCCCCAATACTTCCATGTGCCTTATATAACTTATTAGATGAACTACAGGATCCATCCACTTATCATATGTCTCCAGCGTTGGTAGCTTGAATTCAGGTGGGTTCCTGGCGTTCCTAATTGTGAGAGCGAAGGGGCTCCTGTTCACATCTTCCATATCTCTATTCACTAATCCGCCTCTTATGGCTCATCTGACCATCTCCGACAATCCTTCATTGTCGTCCAGCTGTAATCCTTGTTTGTTGCCTCCAATCTGCCCCCCAAGTTCATGAGGGAATTCTGGAATTTGCCATCCTGGACGAGCATCCGCTCCTCTATCAATGCCTTGTTGCACAGTTTCAGCTGGTATCCTGCCCAAGATTGGATCAACTTGCTCCTGAGGTATGCTCCCTAGCTTAGGGGCTGCTTCTAATGGTCCTGCTGTATTCGATTGCTCGTTGACCCTTTTTGGTCCAGCTCTGGGGATCTGGGCTCCAACTGCTCCTGCTGCTCCAACCTGTCCAAACTGTCTGAGAAAATTCTGCATCATCTCCTCCTGTCCTTTTCAACAACTCTTCATGCATAGCTCCCATCATCATATCCATCTCATCTCTGGTGACGAAAACTGAGGGCTGATTCGCTTCTGAGGAAGCCTCCTGACTTCCTTCATGCTGGCTCCTTTCTGCTCTTGGTCTCCTTATTGATTGCCTTACCATTGCTTTCCAGATCTAAGTCCTTAAGCCTTCAGATCCAAAATCCAAATTGTAGAATCCCTAAATGCTAGCCCTCTCAATGAAAGCACTAAAATGTTTACGCCAAAATTGGTCACAAACACCCAATTACCGATGAAAGCACCTGTTTACAATTCCAGATCACAAATAGCAGAAATGTAGAGAAAATAAATGTGAAGAACACTCAAAATTTAAAAGGGAACACGCAGATTAAGAGTTGTTCAGGGTATGACCTACGTCCACTACGAAATGGCTGACTTTTATTGATCTTTGTTTGCTGGTTACAATGAATTACAACAATAGAAATGAAGTACAAAAGTAGTTTCGGCAGAGTCTGGACGTAGAAGAGCCAATGATCCCTTTTCTGAAGCTCTTGGACTGCTATTTATAGGTGCAGTCTGCAAATATCTCGCCTAGATCTCGAAAGACCTCTTCTCTTACGTGGGTCGGCCCATATGATCGATCTCATGACATTTGCACTTGGTCCATGATTGATACGAACAAATTTCGTATCGATCAATATATTGTCCAATCGAGTCGAGATCATGAACATTCTTGAAGACATACGCAAGCTTCTGTGAAAATTTGGTAGCAGTTGGACTTCTAGATTTTGAGTTATGATCGATGCAAGTTTGATATTGTAGGTAGACTGTCACATTCGTATCGATCAAGAGTTGTGCATCCATCATTCTTCGTATCCATGCCATGCGCATAGATGATGTGGCTCCAGAATTCAAGAGAGATCCATTATTTATGCCGAGTTGACTTTGCCTCCTTCGTATCGACCACATGTCCTCCTTTTCATATCGATGCTGGCATGCACTTCTTCGCATCGATCATTTGGGGTTGGCTTCGTATCGATAGGAGGTGCCGGTTTGGTATCAATGGTGGATGTTTATTGACTACCGCTCCTCGCATAGAGGGAGATCGATAAGAAATAGACATTTGTTGATGAAATGATCGGTACGAAGCGTGTAAGGACAAGATCGATATGAAATGATGACTTCTGATGGATACGAATAAGGTTTACTTTGATGGATACGAAGGAGGCTGCCTTGGATGGATATGAAGTAAGGACGTTTGATAAATACAGAAAGAAGTGACATTTGATGGATGCGAACGAGCATGGATTTGATGGAAATGAACTAAGTCCTCCGCTTTTGACTTTGCTCGATTCATGGCTCTGACTCGAAATAGATATATCCTTGGCACGAAGTAAGCCCTTCTCTGACCCGAAGTAGTATGCCTGAAAACCCGAAGTAAAGCTAGGGACGACTTGAAGCAAACCCCAAGCGACTCGAAGCGACTCGACTTTGATCAATCAATATCTTAAGCATACAAACTCCGATTGACTTGAAATTTAATATGTTGGCTTCCATAGCTTCGTTTGTCTCGTCATATCAATTGTAGCTTGATCCGGACTCGGTCAAAATTTACCGACATCCATAGCTGGCCTGTATATAACTGGCAATCAAGGAGAACTGTCTTTGGTTTTCAGTTTATCTTTTCGTTTCACGGCCTTGCTAAAAAGCGGGATAACGTGATCCAAATGAGGATTTATGTTAAAAGTTGCCCATTTCACTTGTTGTAAAACAGACAAGGCGCTTTCGCTTGGAAGATCTAGTGTACATAGATCGGTACCAACCCAATACTAATCCATAAACTTAGAGACATGAACCGGTACCGATCCATAAAGTCATTAACACTTTGATGATTTCTCGGTATATTCTATGTTTAGAACATGTGACAAAGCTAAGGCATGAGCAATGCTGGACAAAAAGGAGCAAGCCGGAGAAAAATGCACGAGTCCACCAATCAATGGATAGAGCCAAATCTATCCTGTATATCTCCTACGAGCGTGGATCTGGAAAGAAGATGTTTTGGATGATTTTCAGAGAGAAAAGCTCAATTTCAAAGCCTTAACTCATCATCCCTTCGCGACTATAAATATAGAGAAACGGCAGCTAAGAAAGAATTGAAATATTTTTCAAGAGGGGAAGCTCAAATTAGGCTTAAATTTCTACATTTTGATTGTAATAACCTATAGATACTAGTGAAATATTACATTGCACGTAAGCAAACAATGAACCACCATAAATCGTTGTGCTATTTTTTTCATGCCTTTCTTATATTTTCTTCTATTTTCTACATGTTAATTGGTTTTTAAACAAGCAGAAGTCAGAATGTCGAAACGAGAAGGCACACTCAAATGGATGAAGGAAATAGCTCGAGAAAGTTTGCACCAGAAATGTGCTAAGTGAATAAGTTAGTACCGAGTTATGGCTATAGGTCAATATGGAGTTATCGTGCTACACAACCAGCCTCTCAAACTTTACTTGAGTTAACAACCAGCCTCTCAAACTTCATATGAGTTATTCCCAAGTTCTTATATGCATGCCCAAGTGATTTTATAAAGTTCTGGATGACCTATCTCAAGAAGTGATGGCTTAGCTCCTGTAAACCGTAGTACAAACCAAGTTATGGAGGAATGATCATCAAAACAAGTCATCGATCTATAAAAACACAAGGGGAACTCGAAAATGAAGCAAGAATAATGCTCTAAGAGAAAAGTACGAGTTTCCCTTTAAGGTGATAACTCGATACCGAGTTATAATGATAACTTGGTACCGAGTTAAGCTCATAACTCATGGCCCCTTTAATTTTTCGCACTACTCTAGGCTGATGTCTGGACCTTTCTAGAAGCAAGCTTCTGATTAGTATAACGGCTACCTCTATAATTACAAATCATAGAGCAACTAAAACAGGATCTCTAGATTCTTCCATCATTACGCAGAAGCTCTGTCTCTTCTTCATCTCATTCCTCTACATAATAGTCACCAAGGTAGCTACTATAGGAAATTCTAGAACTTAGAACTTGTCAAACACCTGTACTAGTGACTTATTCTCTCAAGTCCCTTGTAATCTCAAGAAAACTACATCAAATCTATAAGCAACAAAGCTATAAAGTGGATGTAGGCCATAGATTGTCGAACCACTATAAAATCTTGTGTCGTTTTCTTTTATTTCTACTATTTTCCTTTTGCTTTTATTATTTTCCTTTTGCTTTTATTAATATATGCTAGATTTAGGTCACATGGTTTTCCTACAACTTAATCTTGGGGGTGTTGATCCGTTTTTGGCATTAACGTTTTGGTGCTTTCATTGAGAACATTTGAACCTAGGCTTAGATCCAGCTTTCTATTTTGGATTAAAAGAAATCCAAACGGTAGATCCAGGAATTTGTTTTGAGAAAATTGAAGCCTTTTTATTGAAGATCATGGTACCTAGATAATAGAAATTTGCTTCTGGAAAATCTACAGGAGTAACAGTTGGTGGTGATGAGGCGAACCCTCATCAACATGAAGTTAATAGCACTAACAACCAATGAATGGAGGTCAACACCAAAAAGGCAGCTCCAAGTTCCTCTACTCAACAAGAAGTTGTAACAAATGGAGAGCTTAACTAGATGTTTAATGAGCTTAACGAAAAAAATGGCTAATAGTCAAAAGGCTCTTATTGATAATATTGATGCTCTGCTGGACTGTAGCCAATAAGTGCTTCGAGAGCTAGGCAAGAAAATGCAACTACTGTGGAACAGATGAATTCCTCTACTTTAGGCTTAAATGGGAGCAACATCAAGCAAAAACAAAAAGTAGTTACTGAAGCTGTAGGGATTGTTATAGGGAGCAATGGAAGGGCTCCTCTTATCGAAAGACAACCTAATACTAACCCAAATCCTCTTCAATAAAATATTGCAAATGCTTATTTCTAACTCAAAAGATGACACGTAACTTGAAGGTGGTGGATTGGAACTAAATGCCAACATAAACAGGCAAAACACTTGAAATTAAGTTCAAGCTATCATGGTATGACCAACCATGTGCCAACTGAACTCTACAGGAATAGTTCTCCCATATAATGGAGAACCTAGGCTTCAGATGGAAAATCAAGATCATTTGCAAAGTTAAACAGTTGGCGTAGCCCCTGATAGTCGACCTGTAGACTACCGTGACATCGAAGAGCACATCGTTGACATGGTCAAATGCTTTGTGGAGGAAAGCAAGGGTTTAGGAAAAATGAACACAGGGGTTCTATGCCAAGTCGAACGCCATTAACTGAAAACATTTTAAGAGAGGAGTATCCTTGGAAGTTCATTATGTTGACCATGCCATCATATAATGGAATGACGGACCCTAAACAACACTTGTACAAATACGAATGGCGTATGGATGAAGCAAGAACCACGGATGTTGTTCGTTGTGGATGCTCCCTATTTTCTCGAAAGGGGTCCTTTCTATGTGGTTTACAAGACTTGCACCAAAGTCCATCTCCACATTTGATGGATTGATAACGAAATTTCTGGAATAGTTTCGACTGCATACTACATGACCAAAGCACGTTATATTCTTATTTGGCCTTTCTCAAGGGCCCAACGAGCCTCTAAGAGATTTCATGAATTGGTTTAACATCGTCGTTACTAAGCTAATCAATCCAAAATAAGATATGGTGTTTGTGGCTTTGGTCTAACCTATATATCCAGATATGGACTTTGGTAGACGGATTAAGATAAAGCAACAAACTACAGTGAAAGAATTTCACTAGAAGGCAAACCAGTATTATGAGACTAGAAGAGGCAAATGCAATGGAAGGTAAGACTGTCGATGAGCAATCGAAGGAAGTGATCTAGAGTAATGTAGAAATCAAGCAAAATGGAAATAGTTCTGGAGCTACTGTAGGAAATGCAGGAAAGAATGTAAATTAGAAAAAGAGGAACTAGAACTCTGGCAGGGGTAGCGGGAATAAAAAGAAAATAAGGAATCTCAGACTCGAATACTATACACCATTGAATGATAGTTTCGAGAACATCTACCTTGCTACCCAAGGAACTAAGTGATACAACAAACCACTCAAAAGGGAAGCATCTGAGTAGCAAAAGAGATTGGGAAAGTTTTACTGCTTTCATGAAACTAACATGCGCAACAGAATGAGTGCCGACATCTAAAGGATTTATTTGAGGAACTGAAAAGGAATAACAAGCTCCAACAATACGTGAAGAAATCACAAAATTGTGACTAACCTGCTAGACCCTAAGTTCCGAACACCCAAGGAAATTAATTTTGACCCAATGGAGAAGGGCCCAGATGAATGGATTAGAGACTAGTCGTAAGTACCATTACCGGAGGACCTTACCCAGCGCAGAACAGTTGGGGAAAGATGGAGCGATATGCTAGTTCTTCGAAGCATGCTCCTAAGGTAAGTTACTTCGCTATCGAAGATAGAGCTCCGATAAAAAAATAGAAAATGATCATTGATGACATTATATTTTGGAATTGGGATACTCAAGGCATAGAGGCACCAATTCTTAACCCGATGGTGATGATTGGGATCAGACCAGCAGTTGTGCACCCAATGTTGGTTGACAGTGGAAATTCTTGTTAACATCTTGTTTTGAGAAACATTCAATCAAATGAAATTAGTACGAAGGATGTGACTTCTTGCTGAATGAAGATTCAAGGTTTACAAGTGAACTAAAACAGCCAGTTGGGATGATGGACTTACTTGTAGAACTCAAAGAAGGAGAACGGAGGGTGGTTCTTATCCAGACCTTCGTGATAGTTGATGAATTCTTAGCTTACAATGCTTTCTTGGACCGACCGACCCTCCTTGACTCTAAAATCACTTTTCCTCCATAGTGCCTCACAATGAAATTCTCGACGGAGAATAGGGTTGGAGTAATGAGAGGAGACCAAAGCATTGCAAGAGAATGTTATGCTGCCGAATTGCGTAAAGCCATACAATGTGAGAGGAGGAACAGCGTAGGGAAGTCTCTCCACATTTATGAACCATAAGCATAGAAATTGTTGAATATGCGCTTTGCGCTTATATGATTTTTGTTTGATGATAATAAACATATATACATTCGTTTAAATGTATTTGTTAATGTACTATTTTATTTTTCATAGAATAAATAAATATTTGCTGAATAAAATTAAATGACACAGAATTTGAATTCAAACAGAAATTTTATTCAAACAAATATTCATTACAATTTTGAATAGTACAATTTCAATCTCTCACTATAACTATACAACTTTGATTACAATCACTTCACATTTCACATTTACAGTTAACCTCACTACATATCACTCACACTCGTATTTTTATCTTCAACTGCATTCCAGTTTGAATCCAGCATCTGAGCAATCTGCAAAAATATTCACTAACGCAGTAAAATTGAAAAAGAAATATTTTTGCAATATAAAATGAAATACGATTTTTGAAAATATGATTTGCCTCAGTTATTTGGGTTGTTCGTCATCATTCACACTTGATTTCATCACAAAGTCGTGCACATAGATATTACAGGGACAGGTAACCATAAGTGGCTGCAATACACACGTGTACATTCATACACGTGTGCACTGCCTCGCCAACTCGTGTGCGCAGCCAAAAATAGCAAGTGTGCAAGCACAACTTCAACAAACAAGGCAATGCACTATGCAATGTACAACAAGTCCAGCAGCCCAAATGAACAACAAAGGGTCAAAGTTCAATGCACATGGCAACAGCAATGGCACAGCAACAGTGTACAACAGTGACATTCACATCATCCAAACAATAAGTAACTCATGCAACAAAATGTCACAGCAAGATCAGTGAAGAAACCAGAATGTAGCTGAGACTGCATGAACATGAATGCATCAATAAACCAACATCAAAACCAGAAGTACAAGATCGGTTTGAATGGCTGGAAAAATGCACAACTAAACCAAAGTGCAATAGAATGAGAAGTCCAGCTACTCGATGCAACTCAGTGGCAAATGAAGGCAACATGACTAAAATATGACAATGCAAACTAATCAACAGTGCACAACCAACTCGAGAATATACACGATCAAGACCAAATGCAAACTGCAGTAGTACACTTGAACAAAATGAACAAGTGGAGCATATATGTAAAGCATGCAAGATCCAATAGTGATACAAATGTCCAATATGCAACATGACCGAGCATTGATCAAAACCAGAAACATTATCAACTCAACAAGAACAGTACAGTCATGAAGTAGGCAAAGAGCTCGAGCATGAGATATGGCAACTACAGTAATGCATCAGTGACCAAACACATGAACTCAACAAGGCAGAGGAATGTCACAAGCATAAAAGCATGTATACAGCAAAGTCAGAGGGACAACATAAGTATACAATATAGCATGTGCAACATACAGCAAGCATGCAACAGAGACCAAGCAATGAACAGCCAGTGTCGATAAAGATCAGAGTCACATCTCAAATGAACTCAATGCAAAGCACATGATATGGCAATCAAATATACTTGAAGACTACAATATCAAGTACATGAAGACCAACGTCACAGTAAACATGCAGGTGAACAGAAGATAGTGAGCATATACTTATGCATAAAATGCAAGGTTCAGGTCTACAGAATGGGGATGAACTCGACCGAGTACAGTATGCACAGAATGCAATTCGAAGTAATATAGCAGCAACTACAGGTAATCAACAAGTTGTTGCCGTATGAAAAAGTCAGCAATGAAAAAGTCAGCAATGAAATACCAGAGATTACAGGCAGACCAAGTCCAATTCGAATTCATGACAGTATCAAATTCGTATCATTATTCTTTGAAATAGTCAAAGTATCAAAAAGAGGAAAGATTTAAAGCCGTGTGACTCAAGGCAATCGAACGCTACAGAATAGAAGCCGTGCGTATCAAGTTGCAACAAATTAGGAAAGTGATGAAGTCGCAAGTGAATACGAACGAATCAATTGATTCGAATTCATATAAATATCAAACCCAAGAGTACATCATGGGCATCGAGTTGTCAAGAGAAAAAGGTAAACAATCAAACCAGCAAACGAAAGTAATACATACCAATTTAACGAACTCGGTCGTCAAAAGAAGCAGCTGCGAACAATTCACAATCTCAAAGTTGCGAATCATCAGAGAACAAGTCGCGAAACATCAGAGAACGAGCACGAGCAAAGAGTATCAATTATCCAGAGCCCAAGCCCTAATTAGAAAGAAGCCAAAGCCCTAATTCGAAAGAAGCCGAAGCCCTAATTCAAAAGAAGCCAAAGCCCTAATTCGACAAAGAAATCGGCCATCATTGTTTACAGTAGAAAGAGGAAAAGAGAACGGGTTGAAAGATAAAGGGGCCGGCCTTTATTATTTTAAAGGGGAATTAGTCTCTTATTTAGGGTTTAATTTTTAGAGGTTTTTTTCTTATTTTTTAATTGAGCAAAAATTTACGCATTCAAGTCCGTATTTTAATTTTTGCTCCTGTTTTATTTTTGAAGTTGTTTTTTACTTTTCGAGTCAAAACTTTGTAAATCACCACCTAGGTTTAGGTAGTGTCAAATTGTCTATTTAGAATTAGTTCAGTGAGCAGGGTGTGCGAGTTTGCAAAGTTCTATTATAGGCGGGAGCAGAGTTTGCGAGTAAGCAAAGTTCTATTGTAGGCGGGAGCAGAGTTTGCGAGTAAACGAAACTCTATAGGCGGGAGCAGGGTGTGCGAGTCTAGTAGAGTGTTTGTGAGCGGGAGCAAATGTCTGCGAGTCTAGTAGAGCGTTTGTAAGCGTGATACTGTTTAATTCTAATAAAAATCTGTGAATGCAGCAGTAGGCAGGGGTTGCCGAAGCTGGGTAAATTTTGTGTGTGATTTACTTTTCAGCATATTTATTTCTACAGTTTATTTCTGTGTTTAAATCGAGAAAATTTGCTATAACCCTATTCACCCCCCCCTCTAGGGTTAATCTAGATCCTACAAGTGGTATCAGAGCCAGGTATTTTATTTTTTAACTCTAGAGTCATGAATTCACCGAATAATGCTTTTTCTGAGGGGCAATCTATTGCTAGGCCACCCATGTTTAACGGGAATGATTATGCTTATTGGAAAGTTAGGATGGGTATCTATCTTAGTTCTGTTGATTATGATGTTTGGGATATCATTGAAACTGGCTATAAACCTCCCACTATAATCGTTGGTGATACTGAGATTCCTAAACCTAAGGATAGGTGGGATGCTAACGATAAGAGATTGAAAACGATAAATGCTAAAGCCATGAATGCTTTGATATGTGCTCTTGATAAAAATGAATTTAATAGAATTTCTCATTGTACAACAGCACAGGAAATATGGCACACTTTGGAGGTGACACACGAAGGAACTTCTCAAGTCAAGGAGTCTCGTCTAGCCCTATTCAGCAATGAATATGAGAACTTTGTGATGGACAAAGGCGAGAGCATAAAGGACATGTTTGGATGCTTTTCAACCTTGGTATACAACGCTAGAGCGCTTGGGAAGGTCTTCACTGAGGCAGAGCTTGCGCGGAAGATACTACGAGTCTTACCGATGAACTTTGAGGCAAAAGTCACGGCAATCCAAGAATCGAAAGATCTGAGTAAGCTAAGCATGGAGGAGTTGATTGGCAACTAAATGACATATGAGCTTGAGCTAAAAGCAAAGGAAGAACGCAACAACTCCGAACCAAAGAAGAAGACGATTGCCTTAAAGAGCAAAGAAGAAAGCGATGAAGAAGATCCAATTGAAGAGCTTGCAATGGCTGTCAATAAACTTAGAAACTCATCAAGATTTAAGCCACACAAGAAGAAAACAAAGGGCAATAGGACAAAAGACTCTGAAAATTCCGATAATGAACTGACATGTTATAACTGCAACAAGCCTGGCCACATCAAACCAAAATGCCCACTTCTCAAAAACAACAAAGGAAAGAAAAAGGCGAAGAAGGTATTTGCAGCAACTTGGGATGATGAAGAAGGAGAGGAAGCTTCGGATAGCAGCTCAGAGGAGGCTAACTTGTGTTGCATGGAAAAATCAGAATCAAAAGCAACCTCCGAGGAATCTAGTGAGGCAGGTGAGTATTCCTATAGAGATCTAGTTTTTATGTGTCTTGATCTTACTAAGGTAGTGGATACTCTTGAATCGAAAATTGAAAAACTGAAATCTGATAGAAGAGAATTTGCTCGTGAAAATTTTAGGTTAAAAACTGAACTTGAAAATATTCAAAACCTAGAATGTAAAAAATGTAAGATTTTAGATTCAGAATTATCAAAACTTAGGAATAACTTTGAAAGTCTTGAAAATGAAAACTTGAATCTTAAGGAAACCATCGACACTAGGAGAAAGGATTTTATAAATCGATGCACCTCACTTGTCACTGAAAACTCAACATTAAAAACCAAAGTCCAAAATCTTGAGAAATCCCTGAATAACTTTTCAAAAGGAGAAAAATCTTTCAAAATGTTATTGGGAAATCAAATTTTTGCTAACAATAGAAAAGGACTAGGTTTTGGGAAATCACAAAATGATGATAATGCAAAAGGTAAAAGTGTTTTTTCTCGATCTGAAATAATTGGACATCATGTTGAAAATCATAGTCATCGGAACACAAAATTTAATCAAGACAATTTAATGTGCACGATTTGTAGAAAATTTGGACATAATCTAAATAATTGTTGGTATAGACCCAAACACATGAAAACTATACCAATTTGGGTTCCAAAAGACACAAATATAAAATCTTTGAAAGTCAAACAAATTTGGGTGCCAAAAGGAACATATATAAATAGTTTTGGGTCTCCACAAACATATGTTTCATATTCTGCCACTAACAATCATGGACCTATAAAAACAAATAGGTCACAAAAATCTTTCATCGTGTAGGTGTGGTGGCAGGTTAAGGAACAACAACGGTGTTCTCTGGATTTTGGCTGTTCCAGAAACACAACGGGCAACATAGCAAAGTTCCTTAGCCTAGTATAGAGGTGACAGAATCACAATGGACAATCATGAGAAATTATCGTAAAGGTAAAACAGGTGAAGGTATATTAAATGTGATAATCTGCACCATATTCTGAATTAAATCAGCCAAAATTGCGATAATGATGTGATGTCTTTAATTCTGACTTATTGATATGATTTTTCTTTTGACTTGTTCTTATTTATGACCTTGATTTGTGCTTAAATGATGGCCAATCAGATTTTCAACTTTGAACTAATCCATATAAATTTGTTCGGTCAAATAATGGTATTTTGTTGATCCTTGATTACTCATGCTACACGTAGATATATTTTGACGTTTTGGTCACTGCTTGTAAATTTGCACGATTTCAAATTTCATGGGACAGCTGTTAAAAGGATTTTAAGAAATTGTTGAAACTTCAAGAAATTGTTTTTGAAATAATTATGATGATTGACTGTTGATTACTCATGAATATAATTGTTTATCCTACGGTTTCTGAAATTAACACCATGATATTTGTTTGAGTGTTAACATGGCTTCATTTCAAAATTCATTCTGAAATAGTCTGTTGAAATTTCACAATCTGGTCTTTGACATCCAACGAGTGAATATTGAGTGAAATTTAAATTCAGATGCAGATTACACTGGTAATATAGTTGATAGAAAAATTACTAGTGGAACGTGATTAATTTTTTGAAACATTCATTTGCTGCATCGTTTTTTCGAAGAAAATATCTGCATATTTTTCACTTGAAATAATTTTCAAATAGCAGAAACTTTTCTTATAAAACCCCTCGAGAAAATCATGTTTGACCATATTTACAGATTAGTCATTTTTGAAAAATTGATTTTATAATTTTTGAATTTGATTTTAAATGACTATTTTAACTAATTTAACTCCCTTTGATTATCGAAAAGATGAATAGTGATTGAAAAAGTGATGAGTGTTGATATTTATCATATATTATAACTCAAGAAAGTAAAATTAGAAAATTTCTTTAGAATTTCATAACAAGAGTTATAAAAACTTTTTGTTGGGTAAAAATTCCATGGCCATTTCTATTTCTATCATCTTTCTTTCGACCATCACTCATCAAGATCATATTTAGTATGTAAATTTGTGGTAGTTTACAAAGGAAATCATTTGTTCTTCAATATCTTTAAATTTGTGAAGGAAATTATTTGTGCTTCAACTTATTATATTTAGCAATAAAAATAAATATCCAAAGTATTCACTCTCATTTAAAAGTCCTCACGGTTATGCATGGGTGAATTACTTGGATTTTTGATTATGTGCTTCCATGCTCATTTAAAAGTCCTCACGGTTATGCATGTATGGAACGCATATCAAAATTAATTGATTCAAATAGACAAGTTGATTCTAATCCCATTTAAAAGTCCTCACGGTCATGCGTGGTTAGAAGATACTTGATTTTATTTTTTAAATAAAAATTGTGAATACTACTAATCTCATTTAAAAGTCCTAACGGTTATGCATGGTTAGTAGATATTCAAATTTCCTGAAATAAATATACCACAAATAGACAGAATTGTATGATTTTTGATGATTTTATCCCCATCACTTCTGCAAATGGAATATGCGCTTGACAAGGGTAATTATGATTTTTGTTTGAGTTTTATTGAAATTTAATATTTATATTCAATTGAGTTAAATGTTTGATTCATGTCTATCACTTCATCCCTATTTTTACAACACTGTTATTCTTTTGCTGATAACAAAAGGGGGAGAGAAAAGTTAAGATTTTGTCAAATAGAATCAAGCAAAGGTCAAATAATTTTCATAATTTTCAATTTGCATATAGGCTCATTTACATATTTTTATTTGTATGCATATATGTAGGGGGAGTATTGTGTAGAGAGGAGCATTTAAATAGGGGGAGCAAATTGAACGATCAAATACATTTAATACAATCAAAATCTTAAATATATGTTTGTTATCATCAAAAGGGGGAGATTTTTGAATATGCGCTTTGCGCTTATACGATTTTTGATTGATGATAATAAACATATATACATTCGTTTAAATGTATTTGTTAATGTACTATTTTATTTTTCATAGAATAAATAAATATTTGCTGAATAAAATTAAATGACGCAGAATTTGAATTCAAACAGAAATTTTATTCAAACAAATATTTATTACAATTTTGAATAGTACAATTTCAATCTCTCACTATAACTATACAACTTTGATTACAATCACATCACATTTCACATTTACAGTTAACCTCACTACATATCACTCACACTCATATTTTTATCTTCAACTGCATTCCAGTTTGAATCCAGCATCTGAGCAATCTGCAAAAATATTCACTAACGCAGTAAAATTGCAAAAGAAATATTTTTGCAATATAAAATGAAATATGATTTTTGAAAATATGATTTGCCTCAGTTATTTGGGTTGTTCGTCATCATTCACACTTGATTTCATCACAAAGTCGTGCACATAGATATTACAGGGACAGGTAACCATAAGTGGCTGCAATACACACGTGTACATTCATACACGTGTGCACTGCCTCGCCAACTCGTGTGCGCAGCCAAAAATAGCAAGTGTGCAAGCACAACTTCAACAAACAAGGCAATGCACTATGCAATGTACAACAAGTCCAGCAGCCCAAATGAACAACAAAGGGTCAAAGTTCAATGCACATGGCAACAGCAATGGCACAGCAACAGTGTACAACAGTGACATTCACATCATCCAAACAATAAGTAACTCATGCAACAAAATGTCACAGCAAGATCAGTGAAGAAACCAGAATGTAGCTGAGACTGCATGAACATGAATGCATCAATAAACCAACATCAAAACCAGAAGTACAAGATCAGTTTGAATGGCTGGACAAATGCACAACTAAACCAAAGTGCAATAGAATGAGAAGTCCAGCTACTCGATGTAACTCAGTGGCAAATGAAGGCAACATGACTAAAATATGACAATGCAAACTAATCAACAGTGCACAACCAACTCGAGAATATACACGATCAAGACCAAATGCAAACTGCAGTAGTACACTTGAACAAAATGAACAAGTGGAGCATATATGTAAAGCATGCAAGATCCAACAGTGATACAAATGTCCAATATGCAACATGACTGAGCATTGATCAAAACCAGAAACATTATCAACTCAACAAGAACAGTACAGTCATGAAGTAGGCAAAGAGCTCGAGCATGAGATATGGCAACTACAGTAATGCATCAGTGACCAAACACATGAACTCAACAAGGCAGAGGAATGTCACAAGCATAAAAGCATGTATACAGCAAAGTCAGAGAGACAACATAAGTATACAATATAGCATGTGCAACATACAGCAAGCATGCAATAGAGACCAAGCAATGAACAGCCAGTGTCGATAAAGATCAGAGTCACATCTCAAATGAACTCAATGCAAAGCACATGATATGGCAATCAAATATACTTGAAGACTACAATATCAAGTACATGAAGACCAACGTCACAGTAAACATGCAGGTGAACAGAAGATAGTGAGCATATACTTATGCATAAAATGCAAGGTTCAGGTCTACAGAATGGGGATGAACTCGACCGAGTACAGTATGCACAGAATGCAATTCGAAGTAATATAGCAGCAACTACAGGTAATCAACAAGTTGTTGCCGTATGAAAAAGTCAGCAATGAAAAAGTCAGCAATGAAATACCAGAGATTACAGGCAGACCAAGTCCAATTCGAATTCATGACAGTATCAAATTCGTATCATTATTCTTTGAAATAGTCAAAGTATCAAAAAGAGGAAAGATTTAAAGCCGTGTGACTCAAGGCAATCGAACGCTACAGAATAGAAGCCGTGCGTATCAAGTTGCAACAAATTAGGAAAGTGATGAAGTCGCAAGTGAATACGAACGAATCAATTGATTCGAATTCATATAAATATCAAACCCAAGAGTACATCATGGGCATCGAGTTATCAAGAGAAAAAGGTAAACAATCAAACCAGCAAACGAAAGTAATACATACCAATTTAACAAACTCGGTCGTCAAAAGAAGCAGCTGCGAACAATTCACAATCTCTAAGTTGCGAATCATCAGAGAACAAGTCGCGAAACATCAGAGAACGAGCACGAGCAAAGAGTATCAATTATCCAGAGCCGAAGCCCTAATTCGAAAGAAGCCAAAGCCCTAATACGAAAGAAGCCGAAGCCCTAATTCGACAAAGAAATCGGCCATCATTGTTTACAGTAGAAAGAGGAAAAGAGAACGGGTTGAAAGATAAAGGGGCCGGCCTTTATTATTTTAAAGGGGAATTAGTCTCTTATTTAGGGTTTAATTTTTAGAGGTTTTTTTCTTATTTTTTAATTGAGCAAAAATTTACGCATTCAAGTCCGTATTTTAATTTTTGCTCCTGTTTTATTTTTGAAGTTGTTTTTTACTTTTCGAGTCAAAACTTTGTAAATCACCACCTAGGTTTAGGTAGTGTCAGATTGTCTATTTAGAATTAGTTCAGTGAGCAGGGTGTGCGAGTTTGCAAAGTTCTATTATATGCGGGAGCAGAGTTTGCGAGTAAGCAAAGTTCTATTGTAGGCGGGAGCAGAGTTTGCGAGTAAACGAAACTCTATAGGCGGGAGCAAAGTTTGCGAGTAAACGAAATTCTATAGGCGGGAGCAGGGTGTGCGAGTCTAGTAGAGTGTTTGTGAGCGGGAGCAAATGTTTGCGAGTCTAGTAGAGTGTTTGTGAGCGGGAGCAAATGTCTGCGAGTCTAGTAGAGCGTTTGTAAGCGTGATACTGTTTAATTCTAATAGAAATCTGTGAATGCAGCAGTAGGCAGGGGTTGCCGAAGCTGGGTAAATTTTGTGTGTGATTTACTTTTCAGCATATTTATTTCTGCAGTTTATTTCTGTGTTAAAATCGAGAAAATTTTCTATAACCCTATTCACCCCCCCCCCCCTCTAGGGTTAATCTAGATCCTACAGCAATTACAGAACCGCCCAAGGCTCGAGGACCACAACCACTTTGATAAGGCCTTGGAACCTAGGAAGAAGCATTCAAGGGAGGTACGGGCAACATCGTCGGAGTTTACGGTAGCTATCCCTGTCAACAAGGATGACCCAACCAGGTCTTGAAAATAGGTTCACAACTTGGAATGAAGATGCAAAATGAATTAATAAAATTTCTTTGTATCAATCTGGATGTGTTCGCCTGGACACATTCCGATATGTGTTGGATATCGCCAGAGATAGTGTTCATGCACTTAGTATCGATGCCCAGTTCACCCAATAAGGCAGAAGAGGTGCGAATAGGTCTATAGTGATCTACTGCAGTGAAGGAAGAAGTCGATAAGTTGTTCGCCAATGACTTTGTCTATGGTGTAGCATATCCAAAGTGGGTATCAAACTCCATTTTAGTCCGAAAATCAAACAAAAAGTGGCATACTTGCATCGACTACTTAGAATTGAACAAAGCTTGCCCAAAGGATAGCTTTTTGTTGCCTAGAATTGACCATCTTATGAACAGGGCCGTAGAGCACGAACTACTAACATTTATGGATGCCTACTCCAGATGCAATCAGATCTCAATGCATGAGCCCGATTGAGAAAACACCAGCTTCATTACTAACCCTGGACTATATTGTTATCTAGTGATGTCAATCGATCTAAAGAACGCAGGAGCTACTTACAAAAGATTGGTAAACACGATGTTCAAGAATCGGATAGGTCGAACGATGGAAGTGTACGTAGATGACATGCTCATGAACTCAGGGTACCTGAAAATCATCTGGATGATCTCTAAGAGATGCTTGAGATCCTTTGGAAGTATGGAATGAGATTGAATCAGCTAAATTGTTCTTTCGATGTTACTTTTGGGAAATTCCTTGGCTTTATGGTAAATGCAAGGGGAATCGAGGTCAATACGGAGAAGATCGTCGCCTTATGAAATGCCACAGCCCCTACAACAATGAAGGAGATACAAAGCGTAAATGGGAAAATTGCAGCGTTAAACTCCTTTATATATAAAGCAACGAATAAGTGCATACCATTTTTCAATGCATTGAAGAAAGGTAAGAAGAAATTTGAATGGAATCATGACTACCAAGTCGCTTTTGAAGAATTAATTGTGACTCATGGAGACCCCACTTGTTCTATCTAAACTGGTGAGTGGAGAATATTTATTCATTTAATTGGCAACGTCTGCCCATGTGCTAAGTGCAGCACTTGTTGAATGAGGAAGCAAGAGTTCAATGACCAGTCTATACATCAACAAGCGCTTCACTAGAACCGAAGAAAGAATTAAAAGCTGGAAAATTTGATGTACTACTTGTTGATAGCATTAAGGAAACCATGTCCATACTTCCAAGATCAGCCAATCAAGGTGTTGATGAATCAACCATTGAAACAAGTTTTCTAAAAAATTGAGACTTTGAGACGACTTCTGAAATGGAACATCGAGTTGAGTTAATATGATGTAACTTGTCATACCTGGATGGAAATCAATGAACAGGCATTGACTGACTTCATCTTGAGTTCACAGTTTGGGATAATGAGGAGGAAGACACTACGGTCGTGGTATCATAATGGAAGTTATTCATTGATGGTGCATCAAACGAGTTTTTCTCAGGAGTGGGAGTTGTGCATGAGACTCCCAAGGACGATCAATTTGCTATGGTTTAAGACTGGAATTCCTTGCAACTAACAATAAGATGGAGTATGAGGCATTAATAGTAAGATTGAAAATTATGAAGGAGCTAGAAAGAAAAGCTTTGCATATCTACAATGACTCTCAACTAGTCGTCTATCAGGTGAAAAAAGAGTATCAAGCTAAGGGAGTAAATTTTGCCCTTACTTGTCTAAGGCATGGGAATTACTCAGCGACATTGAACACCACATGATAACTCATACCCAGAGAACATAACTAGAAGGTCAGTTACTTGGCCAAAGTGGCCAGTTCCAAAGATGCACACTCAATATGAGATTGGTTCTGGTTAAAGTGTTAATAGCTCCAAGCATAGATTAGATAGATGTCGATTGGGTTAAGGGGACAACAGAAGTGAAAGAATCATGGTTAATGCCAATCAAGGACTATCTACTCAGAGGAATACTCCCTAGAGACCGAAATGAATGAAAGAAGCTCCTTTGGAAGGCGTTGTAATTCATACTGTAGGATGGAGTGCTATATAGGAGAGGATTCTCCTCCCTTTGCTTAGGCGTGTAACCGAATATGAAGCTAGGAAGATCCTCATGGAAATCCACTATGGTAGTTGCGCTGAGCATACCAGGGGATAAACACTTGTGAAGAAAGCTCTCTACTATAGATATTTGTGGCCGACAATAAACTGAGACACAGCAGATTACACCAGATTGTGCAATAAGTGCCAGAGATTTGCAAAATTTCTTACAACCCCATCTACAAAACTCATGCAAATGGTCATCCCTTAACTGTTTGCAATATGGGGAATATATTTAATTGGCATACCGCCAATAACAAAAGGAGGAACTAAATATCCTATCGTTGTAGTTGATTACAAAATAGGCTAAAGCAAAACTGCTTTCCACAATTACTACTAAAGTGATTAACTTTGTAACGAAAATATTATTTGCAGGTTTGGAGTACCACAAAAAATCATGGATGATGAAACTTAATTCGAGAGCGCAAAGTTCAAGGATTTCCACAAGCATTGCCGGATTAAGAAGAGCTTTTCCATAGTAGCACTCCCATAGGCAAACGATCAAGTGGAGGCAGTGAACAAAATCATTAAATCCACCATAAAGAAGCGGTTAGCAAACGCTAAAGGAAATTGGGATGGTAAGCATCTGCTCCCACTATGGGCTTACAAAATGACACATAAATCTGCGACCGAGGACTCACCATTCACTTTAGCATATGGTTCAGAAGCTATAATCCCAGTGGAACTGGAAGTCACCTCTCATCGTAGAAGACACTTCAATCAAAGAGAAAACGAGTAGCTGCTGCTCGAATCACTTGACCAGATTGAGAAGCAGGAGGAGGCTGAACTAAGGATATTGCTCACTAAAAAAGAGTGGCACGTCATTTCAATACAAGGTTTGCAACTACACTGTTGAAGTGGAAGATCTCATCCTGAAACGGATCTTTCTAGGTATGGGAGCACTTGGCCTAAATTGGGAAGGACCCTGCATGATTAGCCAGAAATTTGGAGATGGAACATTCAATCTAACGACAATCGATGGATTTCTGATTCTCTGTGTTCAGAATAGTGACTTGCTATGGCACTACGTTAATATTTATATATGTATTTCCTTTTTTTGCAAATAATCCCCTAGAGACACTGAAGGCATTGTAAATAGGCAGGACTTGCCTTTTCTTTCATTTTATTAATAAATCATGCTTCTTGAACTAATAGAGCCACGTTCTTATAAGCAAACCACCGAGTCGACGAGGAAAATCGACTCAAACTACCGATTGATAGGGAAAATTGATCCAAACCTTTTGAGAACTAGTGTTGCTTTAACAACAACGAGAAGGTCTAAAACTGTCGGGTCGATGGGGTAATCAACTAAAACTGCCAGATCGACAGGGAAAATCGATCCATGCCTTTTGAAAACTGGCATTGCTCCAGCAACACCGGGAAGGCCAATCTCCCTGTGCACCACCAATACACCGCATGTCGCTTCTTGAACCGCTGGAAGTGCGTTCCTGTAAGCATATCTTCCTGTGTACCACTAATAAGCCCCACGTTGCTTCTTGTACTAATAGAACCGTGTTCTCGGAAGCATGTCTTCCTAAGCGCCATACAATAAGCCCCATGTCACTTCTTAAACCGATCGAACTGCGTTCATGTAAGTAATCTCCCTATATGCCACCAATAAACTGCAATTTGCTTCTTGAACCAATGGAACCACATTCTCATAAGCAATTTCCCTATATGCCACACAATAAGTCGTACATTGCTTTTTGAACTGATGGAACCGCGTTTTCATAAGCAATGATCATGTATGTCGCTTAATAAGCCACACGGGTGAGAAAATACTTCTTAGTTTTCGGACAAGAAATGGATTTCCAAAAACGCCGGATGAACGATAAAATCGATTCCCAACTTGTTAAGTACTGGTGTTGCCCCGACAATGCTAGGTAACCCCACTAATTTTTAGTAATCAGTATCGCCCTGGTGACATTGAGAGGCTATTAAATTTTTAAATACTAGTGTTGCCCTAGCAACGTTGGGAAATCCTTCTATTTTCTAATTATTGATGTAGCTCCAGTACCATCGAATGCCTAACAATTTTTTCTAAGTACCCACGTTGCCCGCACAGCACTTGGAAATTATCCTGTTGCAGAATCGGCAGGAAATCAACCCTTGTTTCTCAAGAATCAACATTATTTCGACAGTATCGTGAAAACCCAAACCACCTGATCGACGGTGGAAACCGATCCCTATCTTTTAAGTACTGGTGTTCCCTAACGATGCTAAGAAACTATAAATCACTAAGGCAGTTGAGAAATCAATTCATAATTATCAAAACTTGACATCACTCAGAGATAGGTGTCTTCAAAGGAACATCCAATGACTTGGGTGGTTCGTAAGTTTTCGGAGATAGAAACTAATAACGCAGATAGGATCTCAATAATGAACTTGGATAAAGTTGACTAGAGTTAAGGAACAAAACGCTAGGGATCGAACATCTGAACCACTAGTTCACAGAGATAGGAGCTACCATGCAACTTGGACTGGAGGCAACCAAAGTGATTTCCTAGAATATTTAGTCTCTTATTAAGCACTTAAATTCAACGTTCGAAGTAATCGGCCCTATGGAGTAGGGGGTATACATACACCACAGTTGTGTTACGTCAAATAGAGTATTTTGGTTTTCACAACAAACTAAGTAATATAGTATGCTAAAAAACTACATGAATGTTATTTACAAGTATAGAGCCATAGTAAATAAGAAAGTTACACTATTTACATGCATAGAGACATGATAAATAAACACGTCACATCACACAAAATAGCAGTATATAATATGGAAATTACAAAATAGGCAATCGTATTATATATAGTGGTATATAAACAAGCACAGTACATAGAACGTAGGAAAAATACATGAGAGGGATTGCAATAGAAAAGATAAATCTTTCATTACTTATATTTTCCTATATGCATGGTCAAATAACGAGGGTCATACCCGTAAAATATCGGTCGGTTTAAGACTCAAAACAAAAACTAAAGTACAGACTCTATATAAACTTGATAGACACATCGACACAAAATGCAAAATGTTCAAATGACACCCACACAACAAATTACCTTCCATCTTCTTGCTTTGGTCATCATTCCTAGTGTCGCCAACATGAGCCTCCAACTTCGGTTTCCTCTTACTTTCCTTGGTGGGTGCACCACCGCTCTCTAAGTGTGCGGATTCTCCTCTTGAAGCAAGACTATATCCCTCCAACCCTCTAGCAACTGCATCTCCATCCTTTGTCTTCCAAAGCTTGATTGTGGCTGGAATCTTGCGTTTTTCTTCCTCCTTCTTCTTTATTTGCAGCTCTTTCTTCTCTTTCTCGAGTCTCTTCGTCATCGTCTTCTTATCAGTCAGGTCCGTCCTGGCAATGATCATTACATCCTCTTCTTGAGATACAAAGACATACTCCAGGTTCTATAATGTTTCTCTCCACTCAAAATCTGATCCAAGACCGAAGCCTGAAACAGGTATCAAATTTAAGACCGCTATGGAGATAGTGGTGGAAGCGGTGAATAGAGTAGCAACACCCGAACCCTGAGTAGTTGGAGGTAGAGACGAAAGAGATAGCTGAACGACATATTGGAAAGCATAGTTTTATAGCTTAATAAAGAACTCCGAAGTGAATTGGAGCTTTTGGAGTACTGTAGAAATAAGAGAAATACCTGAGCTTAGAGTTTAATCATGAACTTCTACTTTGAAGTCATCTTCTCCAGTTCCCATTTTAGTGGGTCGCTCGATAACTGGGGGAGTATAGCTCATGCAGGGCTTTGGAAGCTAAAAGAACGTAGCCAGTTGCAGAATCGATCCCTATAAACACGATAATGGTCACTACTAACTCTTGAGATTTGGGAGAGGATGCCTCACCCCGACCCCATGGACTTGGATTGGCGAAAGCCTTAGTAACGGCCTTCTCATTTTCTTCCTTTGGAATTTCTCTACCAGCCGCAATGAAGTCAATATCTTCATAGCTGAGATAGGTGGCCATGAGTTCTTCTTTGAAGCGCATGTCCCGGCTTACTCTAACCTAATTAGTACCTCGTCCCAAAGAATGGAAAAAATCTAAGGGTAGTTTTCTCTAAGCTACATCAGACTTTCCTTGTTCATAATAATGCAACCATAGAAGTGAAGTAGGGTAGCATCCATCTAAGTTTTCATTTCATCGTGTTCTCTCAAAAGATCGAAAAGTTTTGACCGAGTGACCAAATGATCAATTTCGACCGCCAGCTTATCAGATTCAACCCGTTCATTCTTTTGACAAGCCTTGAGTTCTCTTCGTGGAGTCGAGTAAGTTTGGCATTCAATTCAATGATAGTCTAATCCCGGGCCTTGATGGCATTCTCTCCCTCAGTGACTTTCTCCTTTAGCTTGAATGACTCCATATGAGCATCTGTAGGTTAATCTTTAATAAAGAGGAGTGCTCTATCGTAAGCCCAGTTTGCTTCTATCAGCAGCTTGTCACTTTCAGCCTTTCCCTTTAAGGCTGCATCTCTATCAATCTTTAGCTGAGATATCTCATTATCATGATCCTTGATCATTCTATCATGACCATCCCTTACTACCCTAAATGAAAGAATTTGCTGATAGTTGGCTTGGTTCATGTCAGAGAGAGCTTGTACAAGGCGTTTCTATTCAAACCCAGCTTCCAAGTCCTTACCAATTTTCTCAAGATTTCAAAGATTAGTAGCACTATTTGTTGGCTGTATGGTCCTATCGGGGCTCAATGCTTTAGTAGTTAATAGTTCCAGAGAAGGTAAGTTAGGAAGATCGGGGCTTATCCCCGGTGATTCACCGCAGGACTCATCCCCTTCTTTGGTGGTGTTAAAATTACTGTTGTTATCATCATCGAAAGCCTTGTCCTCCTCCGTAATTCGGGATATCCAACTTGGTCCATCCCTATCCCTTGGAATCTCTTTTTTGATGTGCAAATTGACCTCAACTTCATGAGCTTTTTCAAGTTGTACTTCACCGGATGGACCAGTTGCATCCCCTTGAGCATTTTCCTTGGAGCTACAAAATGGGGTAGTGAAACAAGTATTTATCCTAGAGCTGCATGGTGCTAAAGACACACTTCAGCAGATCTCCCTAGGTAAAGCAACCCATATTCCCATAAGTTTTCAACTGTCAAAAGGAATTCGACAGTCCGCCGGCTCGCTTCCACGGCCTTCAAATCATTGCTTCCATGCGGTCACGTCTCGGTAGGAATGCATAGAGACACATATTAAGTTAGCAACATAGATGCTCCGGCATGGGATAAACAAAAGAAAAGGATCATGTTTTAGTAAGCCACAAGTGATTAAATCCCTTGGGGCAGTGCATCAAGAAATATTCGTTCTTGAAATATGAATGTTTGTTGTGTAATTCTTCGATGACTTAACAACCTCTCCAGGCCTCCATAATTACAAGGGTTGGGCAATCCTGCCTCCTCTTGGACTATAGAAGGTACGTCTACTCATTGAATGTCGAAGGCCGCTCAAATCTATCTATGAAAATAATGTACAATGATCTAGGTAATGAATATCCATTTAGATGGACTTGGAACGGAGCAAGTCCGATCTATTGCAAGAAATGATTTAGAAACGAGTTGAATGGTGGGACGGCACTACCAGGACACATATAGAGATTATAATTCATGAAGCCTTGAGAGGGATTGTGAGCAAGTTAATCTATTGTCGGTAAATGAATGTCATCCTCATGGATGCCATATTGAATACAAATGTTTCGAGACAAACCTGGCCGATAAGTTTGAAGGTACTACTCCAGTGGATCACTTATGATTTTTAGCCCTGGATATGGTCAACATATTACTGGACCAACTGGAACCAACTTAACTCTAGACTCATAGGCCGCTAGCAGGCTTTGCCTAGCTAGAATAAAAGGCGAAGCCGGAGCTATAGATGATCCAACTTCAAAGGAGTGGAAGTTCCCTCGACATGATTTAAACGGGGAGACCAACAAGTCATTTTGAATACGAAAACTTGGCATTCAACATGGTCGGGCAAGTTTTACTTAAAATAAAATTCCTATATGGCCAACGCTTGGAATCTAAAGGAAGTCAACGTGTGTTGACCAATCAAATTTTGAGTGCTGATCAGAGCAAGTGCAATGTGCTACCTACGCAACATGAGTTCAATGTTTGAAACTCCATGAATGGACCATCGTATGTACATAGCTTGCACCTGAAAAATGACCTACGTCATATTTTCATATCATCTCTTGGCACTTACCCGTTATCGATTGAAGATCGATAACGGATCCATTGTCTGGAACGATGCGAAAAGCTTTTCCTTTTAGGATAATTGGAGTTGCAGAAATAGAAAGGCAAAAGTGATGGAATCATCCAATATGCTCGAGCTCAAGGAAAATTGTGATATTGGGATCAATTCGAGGATCGAGACATACACGGTTTCATGAAGGAAAATGGTTGAAGCCGGAGAGCTCAACTTGTCTCCAAAGCTATGTACATTCAACCAGGGAAAATCCTAACTTCGCCAGTAATTGTACACACCAAAACCAACCATCTCCATCCAAATTAAAAATCAACCACGTCTAGTCCATCGCCATCACCATCGCCTAGCAAGAATTCACCAACACCAACCTTTAATTCAATCAACTCTCATGCTGGGGTTATTGGGTTTTGTCGGGTTCGAGTTTTTAAGGCTTTGGATCTAGTAGCGGCGACCTCTTCTATGCGGCAGTGACTTGCTCAAATGGTGGCAGAGACAGGTGGCAGCGGTGGTAGATGAACGAAGATGGTTGGAAGTTAAGTTGGTGAGGCAAAGACTCCGATAGGAAGCAGTAAAACTCAGCACTAGAAATAAATTAAGAAGGTAGTAAGGGAAAGTTAGTTTAAATAAGAAAAAAAATTCTAAAGAACATAACTTGGTACCAGGTAATCACCGTTTGCCCAAATCGGCTCCAAATCATTGTAGGTGACCTCTTTGTTAAACTGAAGCATCACGTAGTCTCAAGAGTGTAGATTACATCGTCAATATTGATAATTGGAATTCTAATTGAAATCAAGATGAATGGTCAATGAGAAATCAAAGAACAGAAATGAACATCTGGAGACATTATTCAAATGACCCACTGAAATTTGCAAGATATCTCATTTCAGAGCACGCTTTGTTTTCAATGAAAGCATACTCTGGGGTGAAAATGTTAACTAAGTTCTTAACCAAGCGGAAGCCAGCAGAAGTTAGAACATCGAAATGAAGATGAAACAAATTGAAAACTGGAAGGCAGTCTCAAATGGATAAAGAAATAGCTCGGGAAATTTGGACTAGAAATGTGCAAAGTGGACAAGTCGGTATCGAGTTATGGCTATAGGTCGGTACTAAGTTATCGTGCTACACAACCTGCCTCTCAAACTTCACATGAGTTATTCCCTAGCACTTATATACAAGCCCAAGTGATTTCATAAAGTTCTAGACAACCTACCTTAATAATTAAAGAGTTAGCTCATAAAACCATATAACAAACCAAGTTATGGAGGAATGCTCATCAATACAGGTCATCGGTCTAAAAAAAAGTGGCACCCAAAATAAACCAAGAAGGATTTTCCAAGAGGAAAGTAGGAGTTTTCCCTCAAGGGGATAACTCAATACCGAGTTATAATGATAACTTGATACCGAGTTATGCTTATAACTCATAGGGCCCCATAATTTTTCACACTACTCTGGGCTAACATCTTGACCTCCTTGAAAGCAGGCTTTTGACCCAATATGACTCCTACCCCTATAAATACAAACCATAGAGCAGCCAAAATAGGATCTTTGGATTCTGCCATCACTCGTAGAAGCTCTATCTCTTCTTCATCTCCTTCCTCTACACAATAGTCACCATGGAAGCTACTCTAGGCAATTCTAGGACTTAGAACTTGTATAAATCTTGTATCGACGGTTTTCTCTCTCTCAAATCCCTTGTAATCTCAAGCAAACTACATCAAATCTATCAGCAACAAAGCCATAAAGTGGACGTAAGCCATAGATTGTTGAACCACTATAAAATCATGTGTCTCTTTTTTTATTTCTGCTATTTTCCTATTGCTTTTACTACTATCTGCTAGAGTTAGGTCACATAAGTTTCCTATATCTTAATCTTCGGTATTCCATTTTTGACATTAACACTACATATTTTTATTTTATGTAGTTCCACATTTAGGAATATGAAGTTAGAACTCGTTAATTATATAGAACATGGACTAAATCCATATAGAAATCAGAACCAACGATTGCATACTGAGTTGTTGATTCTTCATAGCCATCTTAGGGTGTTAGTGAAACTTCTAAGTAAAATGTCAATTTTTTTAATATCTTTGAATTTTCCTTTTCAATATATTTTCCATTTCTTAAAGTATGCATTTCTTTATCATTTAATTTTAGACCACTAACTAAAGGCGTTGCTAAAAAGACTTCAGAAATGGATGAGGAACGAACACATTTGGACTTTCCTCAACATTTTTGATATTATTATAACTACATTCTAAGAGGACTCCAAACCATTAAACTCTTCAAGTTCATTTTTTGATGTCCCTTTAACAATACCTTCATTATTTACCCTTTTGACATAAATAAAAGGCACCGTTAACCAAATTTTGGAGGGAAATGTTTTTTATGTTTTGAAAAATTACTATGAAGTGTTTCAAATCAAAAAAACCATAATTGCCCATGGTGTTTTGTTGACCGTCTGCCCATTTTTCGACTATCTTTCTGATCATATTATGTCCAAAATGGTTTTCGATGAACTACCGTCATTTTTTCCAATAGGGTACTGTTGAATTTTGCTTTGTATGATGGTAAAACATAAAATCGTTTTATTAGGCAAAGTCTGCATAACAACTATTAATTTTGAATGGATTCCCCTCTATTAGCTCTTTGTCATATTTCTTGGTTTGATCAAGTGAGTTACCCTGTTAGCATATTTGCGCTGAATTTAATTTTATTTACCCCATTGTCTTATACAAAAACCTTTGTAATCTGTAAATTTTAGATTAATGTGCTGCTATTGGCACCCCAGTTTCTCTTCTGGCCACCAAAACTAAAGACCACCCTAAAAAATTAACCTACCTACTTCCTACTACCTAATGTATTTTCTAAATCTACTTGGCACCTAGATTTCAAATCGACTTCCCTCCTTCTCAATCTCAAAATCGCGCTGCCCCTTCTCTGAAATACGTTCATTTGCTTACCGCCACTTCTCACGATCATCAACCGTCACTGCACGAAGAAGGTGGAAATTCAAATCTGCCCAGGTCATCTCAACAAATCAAGCATTCAAGTGAGTATTTAATTAATCATTTTGTGGCATGAAGCCCTGGGTTGATGGTGGTGTTGAAACCCTAGGTCGACGATGGTGTTGAAGCAACCACGTTGATGTTGAAACCCTAAAAATGGTTGTGATTAGATGTGTGGCTATAGGGTAACGTGGTTTTAATTATCCCATGGCTCTAAACTTGTGTATTGCAGATATTTTAATGCTTATGTATTGCTATGGTTTTACTGTATGTATATTTTGATTTTGAATGCATATATAATTTGACGAAAATAATTCAATTGATTTGAATATATGTAGTAAATTAAAAAATTAATGCATTTATCAAATTGATTTCAATGCATGTCGCAAATCCATCTCCCCATGTTTTAATGCAAATAATTCAATTCATTTGAATGCATATATTACACAATCTTATCTTGCATATTTATGAATTGATTCGAATGAGAATAATTCAGCCATATTATGTTATATAAAAAATATGTTATTGTGAACCAAATTAATTTCAATGGATATGTTACACAATATTATCATTGCCCATTAATAATATAATAGTATTACCATAAATGGTTTTGAAATAGATACCATTTGCTATAGGTTTGGGTGTATGCATTTGGGTGTTACTATCATTATATTGCTTATAGGAAAGTATAAACAAGCTATGACTGCTTTTTTTAGACGTAAATGTGTTGTTGAACTATAGAAAAAGATGAAAAAAGAGGCTGCGGTAAAAACTGAAAGTGCAGAAGAAGAAATTTAGAATGACGGGAATGATGGTGGTTATGGAGAGGGAGCTGGTCAAGATGGTTAGGGATATGTGTACTCAAAATGATTCAGGAACTGGATTAGATCAAGAAAGTTAGGAAGATGGATCTAGTAAAAAAAGATGGATCTAGTATGAATCATTCAGACAACGGAAAAATGGGAATGGAAATAAATTTGCCTCCTTCAAGTGGTCCCTCTTCTACCAAGTTATCACTCCTATACCGATGAACACTTCTATATTAAAAAACAAAAAACATTGAAACGCATATCGTGTTTGCTATTTGGAATAAGCACGATGTTATTGGTTTCACATACATTTTCTCATGTAATATTTTAAAATGTATTACAAGTTATTATTTGTTTTGACGTAGGAGAGAAGCCTGCTTAAATTCATTTTACATACAACGAAGTTGAAGGAATGAAGTGCTAATGATACGCCAACTCAAGTTGCATAAAAAATTAAAATTCCGGTTTGCATACTTTAGCACAATAACTATACAAACATGTTGACCATGTAACTATTTCAGCTTTCGTAGAGAGATAACATCCGAAGACTAATTTTTTTCATATGCCTTTCAGAGAAATGACAATAACATTTGATGATGTGGTACAAATTCAAAAAATTCCTATTGTTGGTAGTTGTATTTAGAAGGAGTCGAATGATCGTAATTCAACTGAGTTTTTAGTTGATTATCTTGGAGTTGATGAGATTATAGCTAGTGAACAATTAAATGATTCAAATTCGGTGAACCTTAACTTCTTATTGGATATATTTGAAGAAAATGCAAATAAAGAAGATGCAACTAAAAGCGATCATGAAATTGTTGCTCGGGCCTACCGTCTTTACATATTTGGTTGTACTTTATTCTATGATAAGTGAGGCAATAAGATTGTAGTTAAGTACTTGAGATGTTTGGAGAACATCAATCATTTGAATGAACAAGCTTGGAGGATGGGAGCTAAGTCTTTTTATATTGCCAATTAGGTTTAACTTCTAGATGGGATGTCAAACAGATGGCCAATTACTTGACATTATTGACCATAAGTATTTCTATTATCGTTTAATCATATCATACATATACTGAAACAAATATACTTTCATATAGGCTTGGATTTATGACCATTTTCCTACGCTTTCAAATGTAATCCCTAGTAAAGACTATGATGACACGATGCCTACGATGTGCAGATGGCAAACAATGAAACAATCTGGTGATACAACTTCAGGTAAAATATGGCTATGATAGCATTTAGACGATTTAATTGCACAAGGTATAAGTATGTTGTTTTTTTTTTATATAAATTCTAAAATAACTTATTAGTTATATGAATTTTTAGGAATTTGGGATGATATCATACCATGAGGTCTCGTCACCCCTTGCCCGAAGTCACTTTCTATAATGGTTCTATTTTATATTTTGATATTGTAGAACCATACTATCCTAATTAATGCTACATCAATTGCGTGTTGCTTAACGTGTGTCGACAAATCCAATGGTGCTACGTAAATGTCGTAGACATCAAAATGTTAACTAATACAAAACTGAATTTGACAATAATTATTAGTATTTAGAAAATTAGTCTCTTTGAAATCACGGTCTACCTGCGTAACTGACCCTTGGAATTGTACCGCTAAATACATGTCATGGTATTTGGGTGTTTCTCATTCCATTATTGAAAAACTGGAGGTGACGTGAAGTAGCTCAAGGAAAGTGGACAATAGTGAGAAGTTGGTAAGAATTATACTCTTATGTTATGTAGTTGAAAATGAAATTGTTTTTTATTTATATTTCCAATTTCTACTAAGAGTTGCTGTTGGGAAAGTGGTAGAAAAGTTGAAACAAAATCCAAGTACTTGTTCAAAATCTATTTGTCAGTGTCTTGACGTTGAACCTGAAGCAGTTGACCTGTTGGAGAAAGCATTGAACGAAATGAATAAAAGGGAGAAACATGCAAAAAGGAAGAATGGCCGTAGGAGTTGAATTTATTATACGCTAGCATAAGTACTTTTGTGACCATATGGTTGTAATGGATTTTAAGTATGGTATTAAACATCTTTTGTGACTGTACTATTGTAATGGATTTTAAGTATGGTATTAAATATCTTTTATGACTGTATGGTTGTAAACATCTTTTGTGATTATGGTATCAAAGTTTTCATATTGCATATTGTTGTGGTATAGATGTGTATGGTTCCAATGTACAAGTTTGGTTCTATTGTGTGTATGGTTCTAATGCATGTGTATGGTTCTAATATGTGTATGGTTCTAATGGATTTAATGAAAGTTTCTAACCGCAATACTGTCAATTCTCTGTTCGGCTTTCAGTAACCGAAACACCCCACTAGAGGTCGGCCGTTCACAACCACCATACTGTCAATGATTGGTATCTTGTTTTGCTATTTATTTTGCTATGATCCTAAGCTATGATCAGGATCTTGTTTGGTTTCCTTCCTGTTTATTTTTGCTATGCTAATAGCCGACTCACTGTTAATTTTTGAGTTGATTTAAACAACAACATATGTGATATTACCATTACATATATGATTTAAACAAGTTGTTAATAACCCCAACAACAAGTTATTTACAACAAACTCAACAAAGTTATTAAACAAACCCAACAACAAGTTAATGATTTTGAACAATTTTTTAACAGCAAACCTAACTTTTTGTTAAACAATATGGTATATATGTTAGGTTACGTTCAACCGTGCTCTCCTTTTAGGACTTCGGTCATCAATAACCGACCTTTATTTTGTGTACAAACTGCATGTATATGTATATTTGTACAAAATAACTCAAAAGCGATGCCTGATGATTTTGACCTTTATTTTGTGTACTGGAAGGCAGTTTAGAGTGAGTTTGTTTATAAATGTTAGCAATCCAGTTTTTAATGCAAATAGCTAATCAAATGAATTATAGAACTAGTGCAGTGAACAAACTCCACAAAATGACAATACCAATAAAGAAAATCGTGGAGAGATACTTGAGACCGACTAAAATTAAAATACGCAAGATGCACATGACATGGAGGATGCAGAAACAATTCATGTAGTAGGACATTATGACAATATACACATTAGAGGTTAGAATTTCTCTTTCATAGCTTATTTATAATATTAACTTTATGTAAATAATATTTATAAAGTTCCAACCCATCTAAACAAGGATTGGACTTACAAACTATAACGATCCTGACTCGACCTTCAAAAATCGCATCCGTACTTCAATTGTACTCGAATGTCGCAGATTCAAACGTCGAATCTGGTTCGCCGGAGCTTATAACACATTAAGTAAAACAACACAACGAAAGAAAATGAATTTTATTAATATACACTATTCGATACAAGAATTTGATACAAAAGATATCAAATACTATCAGAGATACAAGACACAGCAGCGGAATAAAATCTTCGATGAAGAAACACCAACATTAACTTCAATAGAAGAGAGAGATAACATCAGCAGTAGCATCGGAACACAACATCTCCAAAGCCAATCTCCAAAGCTCTCAAGCTATAAGCTCGTATCCCCATCAATGCTGAACTTGTAGCAAATGCAATCCCAAAAAAAATCCAAAGACTCCAACGATTTCCAAAAGCTATCAAACCAAAGGCTGATGACTATCAAATCTATACCTACTATTTGATAATCTGAAAAACCCAACTCTAGACTGCCCGTATGGAAAATTGTGGGCATGTAGAGTTTAGAATGGGAACAATAAACTACGGGTCAGTCATGGGACTGGTATAAGCAAACAAAAATAGATTTCTTCAAAACAAACAACAAAAGAATTTAAAATTTAAAATCTGTAATGCTTTTTTTGAAAATGATACTATCATAAGGCCTTCCGGCACACACACATGCAATCGCACACTTAGGGGAGATTTCTCCTTATGATAATCAAACATGCTTACTACGCAAAATCCTTTTGATATTATTATTAATGCATAGTGGAAAATATTTCGAAAGTATAATATTAATCTTAACCAGCATATGTACCATTATATTATGCCTGCTATAGCTACCACCTGAGATGGCATGTTATACAACTGCAATCGTAAAGGGCTCGTATTGTTTGATTGGATTTCCAACAAATGGTCAGGCCAAGAAACTTTCTATTGCCACACAGGAACGCCTCTAGGTGGACGCCCCGAGAACTTACCCGGATCTCTGCCACACACAAAGCCGGTTTACTCCCTGCCCTGGAGTAACCCTAGGGGCGCGACCCTTGCAACCTTGCTGCATCTTTCCTGTTTCGACCATTTTCGAGATGTGAGGTCCTGATGCAGTCTCGTCCACAAAGCTATGCTTTTCACAAAGCCATGCTTTGATCAACAAATGATCAGCATCACTTTATATGCCACATTACCAAATTGAGAATGTATCACTAGTAACCATCAACTACATAACCTCTGAGCTCGTACGTCACAGAGAAGGGTATTAAGCTAAAAGAATAAATCTTCACCACCAAACAGAAATTTATTTGATTGAAATCGGCTTTACATCTCAAAGTGTAATGTCAGACACACATCCATACAAGTCTATTTCGGGTTCGAAAAGAACCGAAGGCACTTCAAAAGAAGCCCTTGCAATCCGGGTATTCACAATCCCGATCGGACTCCCCATCACATATGGAGATCTCTATACCCTAGCTGCTCTGTGCAGAGTCATTCGACGGGTTACCCATTCGTTCTCGAAAACACTCGGTCTTCACCACCGGTCTTCAAATGTTATCCATATCGTCGTATCATTATTCGGAATGGGTTATATGACACAAGGTCCTCTCCCAGCTAAACTGAATAATGAGCGCAATATTTAAAAACATATGGATATTGGGATTTCAGTCAAGTCACAACTTATTATCCAAAACTTTTCTTTCAAATGGTTTAAACAAATTGTCATTTCAAATCTTTTTAAACAAAAAGATTCACTTCACAAAGTTCACCCATCTTTCACAAAGATTCATTCACAGATTTCAAAATAATTTCCTTTTCAAATTGGATTAACCCATCCAATCAAAGATTTAATTTATAGCTTTCAAAACCACTTCCAAAGATTCATGCATAACTTGGAAAACCATTTTTATTTCAAACTTGAAATCCTTTTAATACAAATTGGAAATTCTTTCCTTATATGAAAGCTTTTATTATTTGAAAACAAATAGTTTTTGTTTCGGAAAAATCAGATTACATTTTTACAAGTTAAATCCCTTGGGTTAAATTCAAATTCCCAAAACAATACTTATAAAATGGTTTAAACCCATATAAATACATTTATAACTTGTATAACCTTTTTAAACCCAAAATTTTCCAAACATGGAATTCAATTTCAAATCTTGAATTTAAATTCAAATCAATTTTGAAACTTTACCAGGTCATTCAAAATAATTTTTGTCTTTGAAACTCCTTTTCAAACTTTTCACATTAAACCCAATTCTATTTCCAAAACTGTTTGGATTTCAAATTCAACTTTAAAACCATTACAAAAATCTGTGACTTAACCAATTTCCTCGTGCAATCCATATTTGTGTGTGTATAGTATAGTCCAGGTGTTTTACACAATAGTGCAATATCATCAATCATCACAGATTCAAGCATATCAATATCGATAAGCGGTATATTCTTATAATGCTTATCTTCATTCACAGATTTACAGATAATATAAATTTATCACAGATAAACAAATCACAACTTAAATCAATTCAATTCGTAGCACAAAGCAGCACTAATCAGGGATAACAAACAATTCAACATTCTATAACATCCAAATATCCATAAGTGAGATCAACTAATCATCTGATTATTTTAAATCAGATTAATTACTATTCCTAATTAATTAACATTAATTGATTACAAATTATTTTAATTAATTAACCTTTAACCATTAATAATAAATCAATTAACCCTTAATTATAAATAAATCAACTTTAATAAATAAATTAATCAATCTCTAATCATTAAATAATTAACCCTTAATTATTTACTCTTAATTATTTAATGAACCATTAATTAATTACCATTTAATTAATTGTCCTTAATTAAATTAATTAATTACTCCTTAATTAGTTATCATTCCTTAATCACCTTCATAAACTAGTTAACCTTCAGTCATTAATTAATCAACCTTGATTTATAAATAAATCAACCTTTAATTATTTAAATAATTAACCTTAAATTATTTAATAATCCTTTAAATTAATTACCCTTAATTAATTAATTAAATCATCACTTAATCACTTCTATTAATCAAGTAACCTTTAAATTAATTAGTTAATTATCCTCAAATTAATTACCTTGATTAATTAATTAATCACATCAATTACTTGATCACATTAATAATTAGATAAGTAAACCTTTAATTGCATTAAGTAATTTATCTTTTAACTACTTTCATTGAGTAATTATCCTTTATTAATCAATAAAGATCCTTAAGTTGATTAAGACTCCAATTATCTTAAGATAAACTATTTATCTTATTTAATTTCATAATCATTATTTAAATCTTATTTTAAATAACCTTTGAAAAATTAAATTTTTTTTTACATACTTTAAAAACTTGTTCTTGTTTTATTAAAAAAACTGTTAACAAATTTACTTCTTATACAAAAACTAGTTAACATGGTTGTTTAAAAAAACTTGTTTGCTTTA
Source organism: Allium cepa (assembly GCA_030765085.1). Classification (NCBI taxonomy): domain Eukaryota; kingdom Viridiplantae; phylum Streptophyta; class Magnoliopsida; order Asparagales; family Amaryllidaceae; genus Allium; species Allium cepa. Next base: position 5,070,342 of record CM060937.1, read on the forward strand.
CAAATTTTAAACTTTGATACCCTTCAAAAGAACTCGAGTCAACCCAGCAAACTCCCCGAGTCAATCCCGAGAAATTCACTTTCTCCCTTACTTCGAGTCAAACCCTAAATTCCGCGCATACGAACTCGAGTCAGCGTCATCTTCCACAATCTCGCAAACAACCAGATATTCAGGTGCACGGTGCACATGTACCTACGCTCTGGCGAACTACGATCAACCTTGCTACCACTAATACATCATCGACGATCCCTCTGATCATCCCCAACACCCAGCGTTATCGAACATCACCGGAAAAAAATCGAGCACATCTGTTATTTCCTGAAACCAACCCAAATCAGCAAACCCAATCATCACCATCGATCTCCTCCACGATCATCCACGCCGTCTCGGCTGGAGCTTCGTCAGCCTCCCCAGTTTTGATCCTTATCGGTGCACACACTTTTAGTTCACCCATGATGGCGTATGAACCCAATTTTTGACACACGCTAAAAACTAGGTTAAAACCCTAGATCATCGACGTTCTACCACCATGATAGCTAATAAATTCAACTAGCATTTTTCCTAGGTTCCCCAATGTTCCAGCCATCATCACCAATGACCACGACCCTCGAATCATAACAGATCGTCGAATTTGATAAAAATTCCTATTCTGATCAACCCGTGAAATTTTCTAATTAATTCAAAATAATTTCACAATTTGGTTAATTGTCCAAATCTCATAGCTAAAGGTTGAGTAAGAACTTTAGCTACGGAGTGTAACACATTAGATGGCTCATTAGAGATAGGGTGAAATATACCCTAGAATGAGTACAACCCGTGAAATCGAAAATCAAAATTATTCAGTCTATTTTCTTTCACTATTGTTATTCCCTAAGATATCTCGTCTGAATGCTTAAATCGGTTTTCTTACTATTTACAGATAGTAAGAATGAGTGGAAGAAGAGGACGAGGTAGGGGACGGGGAAGTACCACTTCAGCTGGTCAAGTCCCTGCAGCAACAGCTATTTCCACTTAACCTCAGCCGGATCTGGCTGATTTATATCAAAGTTTTTCCAGACTTGGTGGAAAGCCATTCACAGGCAAGGAAACCATTATCGAAGCACAAGCCTGGATTCGATCGTGCGAAAGGATTTTCAAAGGACTAAAATTGGAAGATGATCAGATGCGATTAATAGCTTCCTGGCAACTCCAGGAAGAGGCTTTAATGTGGTAGGAAACTGTTACATTTGATGAGCCGGCGGATGAGTTCACTTGGAGTCGATTTAAGGAAGTGTTCGAGCAGCGATATATGTCGTCTGCTGGTATCTCCAGGATGTATCAGGAGTTCATGGATTTGAAGCAGGGAAGTTCATCGTTTGAGGAATACTTGAATAAATTCAACGAATTATCTCAGTTTGGTCCAGAGTTGGTGAATACACCTTGAAATGGAACGAAAAGTTTATTCGGGGAATGAACAAGAAATACCAGAAGAGGATGACTGCTCACGTAAAGGAATCTTTTTCTGAATTGATCGATATGAGTTATAGATACGATACTCTAGATAAGCAGGAAGTTTAGAAAGAGAAAGGGAATACAAGTAATCTGAATTAGAGGAAAAGGAAGTTCGGCGGAAAGAAACCGTGAAGAGGCAAAGGAAAGAAGAATATATAGAATAACAAGGTGAAAGATGTTACTTGTTTCAATTGCTTGGAGAAAGGTCATTACTCGAATAGTTGCAAGAATCCCGGGAAGCAAGGAAAGAGGGAGAAATTTATGAAGCCAGAACAGAAATATAAGGAATGCTATTACTGCCACAAACCAGGACATAAGATCAAGGATTGCCCAGTACTGAGGCAAGCTCAAGTAGCGAAGACGTATGCAATCAAAGATAATCCTTCAACCTCAAAGGCTGAGAAAAGAAAAGGAATTTTAAAAGGTAACCTTCTCGTTTACGATAAAATTGTTCGAATTTTGTTCAACACAGGAACTACACATAGTTTTATTTCTCAACAAATCGTAAATGAGTTAAATCTTGAATCTAAGATCGTAGACAAACCTATTTTTGTCTGTTTCATTGGGTTTCGATATATTCTATGAATGGTTAGTTATCCCTTCAAACTAACTAGTGCCTCTGTATATTTCGTAGATCCGGATAACCCAAGTATTTCGTAAAGTGTTGGATAGAATTGTTCTCATATCTATTCTTGATATTCTAATTTGGTAAGCCAAATGCAAAATATATATTCGGTTTGATTTGAAAAGGTATTTCTCTATCTTTCATCTATTCTTTGTCATCTCCTTGGCAAATTTCGAGGACGAAATTTTCTTAAGGGGGGAATCTGTAACATTCTTGAATTTTAGCCAAGTTTAATTTGACAATTAATTTAATTTTGGAATTAAATTGTGAAATTATTTGTGAATTAATTAAAAAAATTCCAGAATAAATAAATTTTTTAGATTATAAATAGAATTTTGGTTTGAAATTTAAGGATAAGTATTTTATAAATAAAAATTGGATTTAAAAATAAATGTATTGGAAATAAAATAGAATTTTAAAGTTTTTATTTTAAAGTTAATAAAAGTTATTTTCTAATTTTAATATATATTAATATTTGGAAGATGTAATTTGAGAATTAGTGTAATAATTTTTGAAAGATTATTTTAAGTTGAATTCTCTTATATATATATATATATATATATATATATATAAATAAACGTGATTATTTATTTTTAAATCATTCTCTTATAAAAAGTTGTGAAAATATAAATGATAGAAAATGTATGAATGGAAAATAAAAAAATATTAAACTAAATTAAGATTATAATATGAAAAACAATTGAGATAAATCTAATTTCTGCAAATGAAAATATATAGGAAGATAAAGACATAAACATTTAAAACAAAAACATATGTTAAGATATGAAAATATAAATGCATAAAGGGTTAAAACAAAATTTATAAAATAATTTAAACTAAGGATATAAACACAACTTAGTTCACATAGGATATTTGTAAGAAAATTAAAATATGCAATTACAAGTGTTGACAATAATTACAAGTGGCATTAATCTTTTCTTGAAATAAATTAAAATTTTATTAACTACATTTATTTTTTTTCCATATCTTCAACATCAGAACTGAAATAAGAAACACAAAAAGAAACAAAAAAAATCATCTCAATATCAAAACAAATCTGTTCAAAATTCAAAGGCATGATGCAAAGTATAAGATGCAAATGCTGAAGCAAAGGCAAAGATTCAGATCAAAAGCAAACTAAAAAATGAAGCCAGAGATAAATGCAACATCCAGAACTGAAAATAGAAGATTAAAACCTGAAAGATAAAAAGAAGATCAAGCAAAACGAATGTAAAGTCAGGAAACAAAAATTCAAACCAGCATCAAAAACAGTTTCAAGTCGGGAAAATTCAAATCAAAGTAAAGCCAAAGAAATTCATCATAAGTAAAGACTCAGGATTTTCAAAACTCAGAAGAAAAAAGTTCAAGCTTCTCCGTTCTTTTGATTCAGGTGAGTAAACTTAAAAAAACAGTTTTATTTGGATGCATGTGATGATATTGATTTGTATGGAAGTTCTACAGCTTGAATTCATTTGGAATTTGATATATATGTTGTTTGAGCAGGTCTATATATATATATATATATATATATATATATATATATATATATAGAAGGTCTGGTCTCTGTTGATTTACAGTTCTGGTTTTGCTTTCAAAAATTCAAACATCTCATAGCCTTTGATATTCAATTGAAAGTTGTTTGTTGAAGTATGCAGATGATTATAAAAAAGTTTCAGGGATTTAAATTCAACAAATAATTTTTAAATTAGGAATAACGGTAAAAATAGATATATATATGTTAAAAATCAACCAATTCAATTTCTGTTTTGAATTGCATAAATGAAAACGTGATTGAAAATCATGATTTTTAATATATATTTCATGTTCTTTAGTTGGATATTTAATTAGAATTTTCGAGATGAACGATTTTGGCATTTTGGTGGTACCGTTGTTCGACACGGTGGATGGAAGCGAGGTCGTAGTCGAAGTTGGTCTGAAGGATGAGGATCTCAGGAAAATTGCTGGAGGAATTTTTTATCGGCCGTGGCGATCGGAAATGGGTGATGTAGGGTTTTCGTTCCAGGTTTTGTCGTCGAGGTTTCGGCGTGGATTGCGACATTAGGACTTGACTGGATTCGATCGCGATAAGGGGAGTAGCTGTTGGAGATCGAGATGACGTTTGGGTGAGGATAGCGAGGTGCATTGAGCTTGGGTACGTCGGCGATGGTCAAATTTATGTTTGGGTTGGCTTTAGACTTTGGGGCCAGAGAGTTTGATTTTAATTGGCTCGCGTGTTCGCCAATCTGGGTTGACCAAGGGCTGAGGAGGTCGACGGCGTGATGTTGGAGCTATCGCAACTGGTCGGAGTGACGTTGAACGGTCGTGCAAGTGCACCGTGCATGTTCGTGTATTTGGATGATCGATTGATTTGGGGAGACGAGTTCAACTCGGAGTTGAGCTCGCGTATTTTGTTGTGCGACTCGAAGTAGATGGTTTGGCAAGTGTTCTCGAGTGTGGCTCGAGTTTTTAGAGTGATTTACTCGGGTTCGTCCTGAGTTGTTTTCTGGTTTTGCGTTAGTCCAAGTTTTGAAAAGAAATCGAGTTTTATAATTTTTAAACAAAGTAAGTTAAGTTTTCAAAAGCTATAGATATTTTTCTAGTTTTTTTTTAAAAAATGTTTAATAAAATTTTTAAATGTATATTAAAATAAATTAGTTTTTAAAGATATGATAATAAAGTTTTTAAAATAACTATATGTTAAATTTGTTAAACAATCTTTGAAAGATTTCAAAGATTTAAAGGTTAAAATTAAAAGCAATTTAAGGTTAATTAATTTATAATTAAGGACTAATTAATTATTTATTAAATGAAAGTGATTAAGCATAATCACCTATTGTAATTAATTAACATTAATTAATTAAATGGTAATTAATTAAGGGTTAATAAATTTATTAATTAATTAATTAAGGATAATTAATTAAGGGTAATTAAATAATTAATATTAATTTCCTATAATTAAAGGCTGATTTATTTATTAATTAAGGTTAATTAATAAATAATTAAAGGATAATTAATTTACATGAATTGTAATTAACTAATGTTAATCAACCATGATTAGTGATTAATCTGTTTCAGTTAATCAGATGATCAATTAACCTTACTAATGGATGTTCGAATTGTACTGAATACTCGAAATTGTTTGATATCTCTCCTGTGTGATGCTTAATGATATGAATGGTTTTAATCCAAGCTGTGATTTATTTATCTATGATGAGTGTATAATATTTATCTGTGCATCTGTGTATGGAAGATAAGCGTTATAGGAATATACCGCTTATCGATATTGATATTATTGAATCTGTGATGATTGGTGTTGTTGCACTATTGGGTAAAACCCCTGGACTACACTACACACACACAAATATGGATTGCACGAGGAAACTGGTTAAGTCATAGATTTTTGAAATGGTTTTAAAGTTGGATTTTGAATCCAAATGGTTTTGGAAATGGATTTGGGTTAAATGTAAAAAGCTTTGAAAAAGAGTTTTAAAGATAAAAGTTATTTTGAATAACTTGATAAAGTTTTGAAATTTGAATAATTTGATTTATCTTTGAATTCAAGATTTGAAATTGAATTCTATGTTGAGAATTTTGGTTTAAAAAGGTTATACAAGTTACAAATGTGTTTATATTGATTTAAACCATTTTAAAAAGTATTATTTTGGGAATTTGAATTTAACCCGAGGACTTTAACTTGTACAAATAAAATCGGATTTTTACGAAACGAAAACTATTTGTTTTCAAATAATAAAGCATGTAAGGAACGAATTTCCAATTTGTGTTGAATTTCCAATTTGTGTTAAAAGGAAAATGGGTTTCCAAGTTATGAATGAATCTTTGAAAACAATTTTGAAAGCTATGAAATAATTTTTGTGAAAGATGGGTGAACTTTGTGAAGTGAATCTTTGGTTTAAAGATTTGAAAATGGTAATTTGTTTAAACCATTTGAAGAAAGGTTTTGGGTTTTAAGTTGTGACTTAACTAAAATCCCATTATCCGTATGTTTTTAAATATTGCGCTCACATTTGGTATAAATTAATAAGAGGTTTGAAACACTTTTCCTTTATATTTGTAATAAATAATTTGTATATGTATATATAAATAAACATTTAAAAATATATATATATATATATATATATATATATATAAACACATATATATGTGTGTGTGTAACGACCCAGAATTTTTATAAATTAAAATTTGAATATTTAATTGATTTTAAGTATTAATAAGTGAATTTATAAGTCGAATAAATTTTTATTTGAATTTTTGGAATTAATTGAATGATTAAATCAATAATTTAATACGTTAAATTTTGGAGATAATTGAAAATTGGGTTAAATATGATTGAAAATGATTTGTAAAATTTTATTTTATCATATTGAAGTTAGAACGATAATTTAGAACTTTTAAAATCGAATTAAAAGTTTATTTGTGAAAATTGAATATTTTAATATTAAAATCGACTAGTGAAAATAGCCAATTTTTGAACAGTCTCAGAATTGAACGAAACCAGTTTCATTGGATCCGTAATAGTTAGTTATTACCGGATTTCAATTTTTGTGTCAATCGGAGTTATCGTTTGATCGTGGCAGCTCGAAACGCATCGAATTATTTTTAATATTAATTTGGCGAGTTAAAATAGCCATTTTTCAAAAAGTCTCGGATTTCGACGAAACCAGTTTCATCGGATCCGTAATGTGATATTATTGTAAGGTTTGAAATTTCAAGTCAATTGGATTTACCGTTTGTCCGGTACAAATTAAAACGCCTAGAAATCGATTTAAATCGGTTTAATTCAAATTGAACGTTTATAGCCATAACTTGCACAGATGTCCGAATTAGCTTTCGAAACCTGTTCCATTGTGTCCGAAACGTGGGGTAAACCCTAGAAACACTGGTTACGGCGCGTAAATCGGAGTTCGGAATTTCCGGATGAATAGTGTTCGAAAATTTCTCTATAAATAGACCTAAATTCACAAAAAAATTAAAAAATTAAAAACCTAAACCCTAATTCAATGCACAGCCGCCACCCTCCCCATGAACGGCCGAAATGCTCCCATCTTCATCTCCAAATTTCTTCAAATCCGTGCAACGATTCGACGAACTTCTAACTAGAGAATCGTAGAGCATCACGAGCTCTACAGATTCAACGGATATGATCGCGTATGGAGCTGTAAATTGATGGGAATCAGGCCGCAAAGGCCGCGCGTTCATTCTCGATTTTCGTGCTAGGATGGAGGCCGAGCTTCAAGTGCTCCCTGGCGTTCGTGCGTGGTGGATGGGGCTTCAACATGGAGTAACATGATCGAGTTATCATCACGTATTGGGGTTGAAAATTTTGAAACCCTAATCTAAGATGGGTTCGGCTGCAAAGGAGGGAGCGAACGAGAGGGAAGAGAAGAGAGGGGTGGGTGCACGGCCAGATTTGCATGTGTGATGGATCAAGGGCTATGATTGATTATGGTTAAGAAAATTTAAATTAAGTTGTAATTAGTTTATATAAAGATCGTGTAAACTTCAAAAATTGATATCTTTTTCATACGAGGTCGAAAACGCGCGAAACCAGTTGCGTTGGAATCGTATGGACGAGCACTACGCTATGGAGTTGGTTTGGAGTCGTTTGGAGTTAGTGAGAATTTTGGGTAAAATTAAACGCACGTTTAATTTTATTCGAAATAAATCGCTAAAACGGAATTTAAAATCAAGGTGAGAACTTCTCACTCAATCGAATCAGTTTCGATTTTATTTTAAATAGTTAGATTTAAAATATTTGAATGCATGTTTGAATGATGATTGTTAAAATAGACATTATACGCCGTTAGTAAGCGGATGTTATTTATTAAAAACATATACCGCGAATATTTCAAAAGACAGTGAAATTGGTATTATATATAATAGCAATATATATATTGGTATATGTATATATTGGAGTTATTGATTTCCCGCATTTTTTGTTTAGCGGATGAGACCCTATTGCGCCGTTATTAAGCGGATAATATTTTAAATCCCATATACCGCGATAATTTCGTACTGGAGCGAAATTGGTATTGTGCTAATGTTTGTGGATGCAGGAAAACAGGTTGGAGGGATCCAACTGGATTCCTCAACAGTTTTTATTTGATTTCAGATATTTTGATATTTGATGGACTATCATATCGATATATGATGTCGTTGTAGTCGTGATTGACTATTTAGTGTGTAGCATCATTGGACCAAGTTTTGGAATTTTAAAATGATTTATAAAGTGATTTTTGAAAACATACTTTATGTTTGGAATTTGATCTATTGTAAATAAATAAACGTTATAATTTTTAATGTTATAAAAATTATGATTTTTGAGAAAAATAGTTAAAAACTGATTTTTGAGAATATGATGCTAACGGTTTTATAAAATAGTTTAATCGGGATTTTAGAATTGATTGTGAAAAGTTTAAATATAGGATTTATAAAATTTGATTATTTTATAAATCAAAATGATGAAATTATAAAGGAGTTTAAAGACGTTTTTAAAATATTAATATGAATTGATTTATATAAGAGATTTATAAATGGATATTTATAAATTGAGATATTGAAATTATAAAACGAGTTTTTATAAGTGTTTGAATGAAGTGAAAATGAATTTCATTAAAGAATGAAATTTATAAAATTATAAACTGTGAAGTTATAAATAAAATTTATAAATAGTAAGATTTATAAATTTGTGAAGTTATTGAAAGAATAGATTTGGTTAAATAAATTAATCTTATAAGTTATAAGATTTATGGTTTGGAAAGTCTTTAGAGGAACGATTTTGTAAAATAATCGTTTTATAAGTATTTAACTTATAATATGAACTTTTAGTTTATAATTGAGTTATAAACTGGAATAGGTTAATAAAAGAATTTATAAAAAGGAAGTTTTTATAAATAAATAGAAATAGAATTTATAAACGTTGTTTTATAAATTCGCAAATGACTTATTTTGACAAGAAAATTTGTTGAAACCTATAAATGGAGTTATATTCACATTTTTGAATAGTGAATAATCCTTTGAATTAAAATGAATAAAAGGATGAAATTGTTAATGAAGTATATTCACATTTTTGAATAGTGAATAACACGTTAAAGAAATTGTTTTGGATTTGGATGTTTTAAATAGAATTAAAACGATCTAATGAAGTTTTAATTGTGTTGAGATTCGAAACCATAGATTTCAACATTAATTGTTGAAATAGACGTTTTCGAGAAATAGAAGGAAATAGTAGACTATAACACTGTTGTTATAGTAAATGATTTCCGAAAGGAAATGTTTTGCATAGTATTGGGATTTATCTATCTATTTTAATTTCGAATCCCTATACTAGTGATTTTTGAGTCGTCGTAACGATGTTTTACACAACATTCGTTTTGGCCCAAATAAATATGTTTAAGAGCATGATTTCCTTAAAGAATGAAATATATACTTAATCTCGATTTAAGTATATTGAATATTTTCCAAGTGTTGAAAATAAATAAAATTTGTGAACTACTTATGAATGTATAAGTATGGAAATGTTTTCCAATATAAAGTGAATATTTTGAGAATTTATCTTTTTAAAGATAAATTGAAAAGAAATATTTAAAATGAATAATTGAAATCGAATTTTCATAGATATTTTGGATTATAAATTCACTAAGGAATTTATAAAAGAAAGTGGAATTGGTTTAAAAATAAATATTGATTTATTTTTGAAGTATTGAAATTATATATCTAGTGAAGATATTTTGGAAAATAAATAATTTGGAAAATTATTTGGAAACTGGTGATGTGTGCATATCCAGTGATAGTTCAATAACCGACTATCAATATTTCCCTTTGAATGGGTAATTGATGTGATTTGTTTGAATGTGAATGCTACACTTATTTTTGAATAAGCGCTCACTATTCGGGTTAACCGGGAAAGGACCATGGGGTCGTATAACCCATTCCGAATATGTGATACATCGTTATGAATTGCATTGAAGATCGGTGTTGAAGACCCGGTATTTGCGAGAGCGATAGGATGACCTGTCGATTGTCTCTGCACTGAGTTGCAGCGGTATAGAAACTCCCTAAGTGATGGGAAATCCGATCAGGATTGTGAATATCCGGATTGCAAGGACTTCTTTGTAAGTGCCTTCGGTTTTGTTCGAGCCCGGAACAGACTTGTATGGATTGTATGTCTGACATTACAAGTTGAGATATAAAGCCGATTTCTTTCAAATATATTTCTGTTGGTGGCGAAGAATTTATTCTTTTAGCTTAACACCCTTCTCTGAGACGTACGAGCTCAGAGGTTATGTAGTTGAAGGTTATCAGCGATATATTCCCAATTTGGTAATGTGACATGCTGAGTGTTGCTGTAAATGATCATTGTGTTGATTATTGTGATAGGATCGTTTATTTGATCGTCTATCTTGGTGATCATTGTGTTGATCATTTGTTGACCCAAAGCATGGCTTTTGTATAAAGTGTGTTTTTGTGGACGTGACTTCGTCGAGCCTCACACCCCGGAAATGGTCAAAACAGGAAAGATGCGGCAAGGTTATGAGGGGTAGCTCCCTTTAGGGTATGTACATTTCCTTCTGGATAGAGGTGGTATCATGGTATGGAGCCCAGATATTTAACCTATGTGGTTACTGCGAATTTATTACTTTGTGGTTGTTGGTTATCGGCATCCCGTGAGAAAGGTCGTTTACGATCGGGGAATGGCGTGCTCGTGTCAGTAGTTACCCAGTTAGGGGTAACCCGGCCTTGTGTTGGCAGAGTTTCGATTTGGTTCTCGGGGATGTCTTTCCAGAGGCATTCTCATGTGGCAATGGGAAGTTCCTTGGCCAGCCATTTGTTGGAAATCCAAAGAAACAATACGAGACTTGTACGGTTTTAGTTGTAGAACCTGCTTCCTCAGGAAGTAGCTATAGTAGGCATAATATAATAGTACCTATGCTGGCTAAGATTTATATTCTACTTTCGAAATGAATTTTTTATACACTATGCACTAATAATAATATCAAAATTGATTTGATTTTAATGCGTATCAAGCATGTTTGGCTATCATAAGGAGAAATCTTCTCCAAGTCTGCGTTTGCATTGTGTGTGTGGCAGGAGGTCTTATGGTAGTCTCATTTTTAAAAGCATTTCGAATTGAATTTAAAAATATTCCTCTATTTTGATTTTAAAGATAAATAAACTGTTTTGAGTTCTCACACCAGTCACATAACTGACTCGGAGTTTATTATTTTCCTTCCTAAACTCTGGGTGCCCACCAATTTCTACACGGGCAGTCAAGAGTAAGGTTTATCAGGATATTCTGGATATTCTGGAGTTGCTGGAGGCAAGCTGGATAGCATGGCGTATTACTTATATAGTATTTCTTTTTCCGCTGCACTGTTGTTGTTGTTATTATTGTACACTCTGATGATATGATGTAATGAAATGAAATGTATAAAATGTAATAACTGATATAGTTCTTTGTTTAAAGATTATTCATTTATTATTATATGTTGTTCCGCTGCGAATTGTGAGATTCTGATATTGTTCTGTTCCGTTCTATGTGTTCTATTCTCTTTTCGTTCTATTTTAAAATTTTCTATTTTCTTTTCCCTCTATCTTCTACCTTTTTCTCTCTTTTTCTTTTCTTAAATTCTTTTTCTTAAAAACCATAACATTTCGGGTTTTTGGCCTTCGATTTCTCGGCAGTCGATAAAGTGAGTATCGATGTTGAATTTTCGAAAGTCGAAAATTTTCGGGGCGTTACATTTGGTATCAGAGCATATGGTTAAGCGACAACCATGGTTCTGTTGGGTATTACTCATTAGAGATAGAGTCAGTAATACTCTAGATTGAGTTTGAGTGTAATAATAGATACGAGAGCGTATTTGTTAGTGAATATAAAAATTGTTTTATATTGTGATGATTGGTTTGTTGAGTGGTATATAGATTCTGGTTAATACGAGTAATTAACGTTGTTGATAGGGATCTCTAAACACTTGTACAGAACAATTCGACACAGTATTGTTTAAAATTGGGTAAATGAAATAATTTTACCTTGAGTATATTTTGTATATAAAGGAATAATTTTTCAGAATTATTAAAGTGTATATAAGTTGATTGTTTAGTTGTTTGAATAATCTAAATAAAAGAATAATTGTATAAGCAAAAGAATTATAAGAATTGAAATTATAATTAAGTGATTTACAATTGTGAAATAAACTTATATATATATAAGAAGTAAAACTATATGAATATGAGTTATAAATAAAAATGAATTTAAAGATAAATGGAATATAACTTAAGTGTTGTTGAATGGACTTGATTTGGGTATCGAAGTAAATAATCAAGTGGATTAAATAAATGTGAACTTAAGTTATATAAATAAAATTCAACTGTTGTAATTGAATTGAATGAATGGATTGAATATTAATTAATTAAATGTAAATTTAAGTTGATATGAAATATGAATTTAAGTGTTAATTCATTAAAATCTAAAGTTATTGGAAGTTGAATAATTGAATGAAAATCAATTAAATTAAACCAATTGTAAGCAAAAGAATTTGGTTGTAATTAATATACATTGATTGTTATATGGTTGTTAGTTGATTGTATATGAATACGTTAAGAGTTAATGAAATTGAAAGCTAAAGTGATTAAAATCCAATTTGAAGTTAAGTAAATCTTAAATAGAATTGAATTTGAATTGGAAGTGAACCAACTTGAATATGAATTAGTGAATATAAGCAAATTGAAAATGAATGTTAGTAAACCCAATGAAAATGAATCAAATGTGATTAAATTGAAAACCAATTCATTGAATATTAATGAGAATATAAATGAATATTTATTGGTTATGGATGTTAGTTGAATGATAGTTGGTTGATGTTTGCATTTGTTGCTTTTGTTTCAGTTGCTATATGATGTATATTGATATTATTGTCTATATGCATGTTCTCATGTTGTTTGTTGAGTGTTTAGTAGGTGCAGATCGCGTTTGTTTCGCATTTGGAGCTCGCTTTCGCGCTATATTAGCCGTATATGCTCGCTAATAAAATATAAGGTACATATCTCGGATTAAATATCGTACTTTTACACTTTTTTCCCTGCGGGATGCCTCATTACCTGATGAGATGTATATTTGTGATATATATACTGTCATTTTTTTTTTGGATCGAGCCGCGCAAAGGAGACTATGGCGAATTTTTCCGAAAATTTAAGGCGTTAGAAAAAATTTGAGAAATTTAGAAAAGTTTTGAAAACTTAAACCTTGATTTAGGAGTTAAAAGTTAAACAATAGTAGTTGTTTTTGAAAAGGTAACTAAGTATGATTTGAAACTTAGTAAAGTTATTGTAAGAAGTTTGACTATGGATTTTGGAAAATTGATAAATTCTATAACTTTTCTTACTTGTTAATTTCGAGGACGAAATTCTTTTAAGTGGGGAAGATTGTAACGACCCAGAATTTTTATAAATTAAAATTTGAATATTTAATTGATTTTAAGTATTAATAAGTGAATTTATAAGTCGAATAAATTTTTATTTGAATTTTTGGAATTAATTGAATAATTAAATCAATAATTTAATACGTTAAATTTTGGAGATAATTGAAAATTGGGTTAAATATGATTGAAAATGATTTGTAAAATTTTATTTTATCATATTGAAGTTAGAACGATATTTTAGAACTTTTAAAATCGAATTAAAAGTTTATTTGTGAAAATTGAATATTTTAATATTAAAATCGACCAGTGAAAATAGCCAATTTTTGAACAGTCTCAGAATTGAACGAAACCAGTTCCATTGGATCCGTAATAGTTAGTTATTACCGGATTTCAATTTTCGTGTCAATCGGAGTTATCATTTGATCGTGGCAGCTCGAAACGCATCGAATTATTTTTAATATTAATTTGGCGAGTTAAAATAGCCATTTTTCAAAAAGTCTCGGATTTCGACGAAACCAGTTTCATCAGATCCATAATGTGATATTATTATAAGCTTTCAAATTTCAAGTCAATTGGATTTACCGTTTGTCCGGTACAAATTAAAACGCCTAGAAATCGATTTAAATCGGTTTAATTCAAATTGAACGTTTATAGCCATAACTTGCACAGATGTCCGAATTAGCTTTCGAAACCTGTTCCATTGTGTCCGGAACACGGGGTAAACCCTAGAAACGCTGGTTACGGCGCGTAAATCGGAGTTCGGAATTTCCGGATGAATAGTGTTCGAAAATTTCTCTATAAATAGACCTAAATTCACAAAAAAATTAAAAAATTAAAAACCTAAACCCTAATTCAATGCACAGCCGCCACCCTCCCCATGAACGGCCGAAATGCTCCCATCTTCATCTCCAAATTTCTTCAAATCCGTGCAACGATTCGACGAACTTCTAACTAGAGAATCGTAGAGCATCACGAGCTCTACAGATTCAACGGATATGATCGCGTATGGAGCTGTAAATTGATGGGAATCAGGCCGCAAAGGCCGCGCGTTCATTCTCGATTTTCGTGCTAGGATGGAGGCCGAGCTTCAAGTGCTCCCTGGCGTTCGTGCGTGGTGGATGGGGCTTCAACATGGAGTAACATGATCGAGTTATCATCACGTATTGGGGTTGAAAAATTTGAAACCCTAATCTAAGATGGGTTCGGCTGCAAAGGAGGGAGCGAACGAGAGGGAAGAGAAGAGAGGGGTGGGTGCACGGCCAGATTTGCATGTGTGATGGATCAAGGGCTAAGAAAATTTAAATTAAGTTGTAATTAGTTTATATAAAGATCGTGTAAACTTCAAAAATTGATATCTTTTTCATACGAGGTCGAAAACGCGCGAAACCAGTTGCGTTGGAATCGTATGGACGAGCACTACGCTATGGAGTTGGTTTGGAGTCGTTTGGTGTTAGTGAGAATTTTGGGTAAAATTAAACGCACGTTTAATTTTATTCGAAATAAATCGCTAAAACGGAATTTAAAATCAAGGTGAGAACTTCTCACTCAATCGAATCAGTTTCGATTTTATTTTAAATAGTTAGATTTAAAATATTTGAATGCATGTTTGAATGATGATTGTTAAAATAGACATTATACGCCGTTAGTAAGCGGATGTTATTTATTAAAAACATATACCGCGAATATTTCAAAAGACAGTGAAATTGGTATTATATATAATAGCAATATATATATATTGGTATATGTATATATTGGAGTTATTGATTTCCCGCATTTTTTGTTTAGCGGATGAGACCCTATTGCGCCGTTATTAAGCGGATAATATTTTAAATCCCATATACCGCGATAATTTCGTACTGGAGCGAAATTGGTATTGTGCTAATGTTTGTGGATGCAGGAAAACATGTTGGAGGGATCCAACTGGATTCCTCAACAGTTTTTATTTGATTTCAGATATTTTGATATTTGATGGACTATCATATCGATATATGATGTCGTTGTAGTCGTGATTGACTATTTGGTGTGTAGCATCATTGGACCAAGTTTTGGAATTTTAAAATGATTTATAAAGTGATTTTTGAAAACATACTTTATGTTTGGAATTTGATCTATTGTAAATAAATAAACGTTATAATTTTTAATGTTATAAAAATTATGATTTTTGAGAAAAATAGTTAAAAACTGATTTTTGAGAATATGATGCTAACGGTTTTATAAAATAGTTTAATCGGGATTTTAGAATTGATTGTGAAAAGTTTAAATATAGGATTTATAAAATTTGATTATTTTATAAATCAAAATGATGAAATTATAAAGGAGTTTAAAGACGTTTTTAAAATATTAATATGAATTGATTTATATAAGAGATTTATAAATGGATATTTATAAATTGAGATATTGAAATTATAAAACGAGTTTTTATAAGTGTTTGAATGAAGTGAAAATGAATTTCATTAAAGAATGAAATTTATAAAATTATAAACTGTGAAGTTATAAATAAAATTTATAAATAGTAAGATTTATAAATTTGTGAAGTTATTGAAAGAATAGATTTGGTTAAATAAATTAATCTTATAAGTTATAAGATTTATGGTTTGGAAAGTCTTTAGAGGAACGATTTTGTAAAATAATCGTTTTATAAGTATTTAACTTATAATATGAACTTTTAGTTTATAATTGAGTTATAAACTGGAATAGGTTAATAAAAGAATTTATAAAAAGGAAGTTTTTATAAATAAATAGAAATAGAATTTATAAACGTTGTTTTATAAATTCGCAAATGACTTATTTTGACAAGAAAATTTGTTGAAACCTATAAATGGAGTTATATTCACATTTTTGAATAGTGAATAATCCTTTGAATTAAAATGAATAAAAAGATGAAATTGTTAATGAAGTATATTCACGTTTTTGAATAGTGAATAACACGTTAAAGAAATTGTTTTGGATTTGGATGTTTTAAATAGAATTAAAACGATCTAACGAAGTTTTAATTGTGTTGAGATTCGAAACCATAGATTTCAACATTAATTGTTGAAATAGACGTTTTCGAGAAATAGAAGGAAATAGTAGACTATAACACTGTTGTTATAGTAAATGATTTCCGAAAGGAAATGTTTTGCATAGTATTGGGATTTATATATCTATTTTAATTTCAAATCCCTATACTAGTGATTTTTGAGTCGTCGTAACGATGTTTTACACAACATTCGTTTTGGCCCAAATAAATATGTTTAAGAGCATGATTTCCTTAAAGAATGAAATATATACTTAATCTCGATTTAAGTATATTGAATATTTTCCAAGTGTTGAAAATAAATAAAATTTGTGAACTACTTATGAATGTATAAGTATGGAAATGTTTTCCAATATAAAGTGAATATTTTGAGAATTTATCTTTTTAAAGATAAATTGAAAAGAAATATTTAAAATGAATAATTGAAATCGAATTTTCATAGATATTTTGGATTATAAATTCACTAAGGAATTTATAAAAGAAAGTGGAATTGGTTTAAAAATAAATATTGATTTATTTTTGAAGTATTGAAATTATATATCTAGTGAAGATATTTTAGAAAATAAATAATTTGGAAAATTATTTGGAAACTGGTGATGTGTGCATATCCAGTGATAGTTCAATAACCGACTATCAATATTTCCCTTTGAATGGGTAATTGATGTGATTTGTTTGAATGTGAATGCTACACTTATTTTTGAATAAGCGCTCACTATTCGGGTTAACCGGGAAAGGACCATGGGGTCGTATAACCCATTCCGAATATGTGATACGTCGTTATGAATTGCATTGAAGATCGGTGTTGAAGACCCGGTATTTGCGAGAGCGATAGGATGACCTGTCGATTGTCTCTGCACTGAGTTGCAGCGGTATAGAGACTCCCTAAGTGATGGGAAATCCGATCAGGATTGTGAATATCCGGATTGCAAGGACTTCTTTGTAAGTGCCTTCGGTTTTGTTCGAGCCCGGAACAGACTTGTATGGATTGTATGTCTGACATTACAAGTTGAGATATAAAGCCGATTTCTTTCAAATATATTTCTGTTGGTGGCGAAGAATTTATTCTTTTAGCTTAACACCCTTCTCTGAGACGTACGAGCTCAGAGGTTATGTAGTTGAAGGTTATCAGCGATATATTCCCAATTTGGTAATGTGACATGCTGAGTGTTGCTGTAAATGATCATTGTGTTGATTATTGTGATAGGATCGTTTATTTGATCGTCTATCTTGGTGATCATAGTGTTGATCATTATTTGACCCAAAGCATGGCTTTTGTATAAAGTGTGTTTTTGTGGACGTGACTTCGTCGAGCCTCACACCCCGGAAATGGTCAAAACAGGAAAGATGCGGCAAGGTTATGAGGGGTAGCTCCCTTTAGGGTATGTACATTTCCTTCTGGATAGAGGTGGTATCATGGTATGGAGCCCAGATATTTAACCTATGTGGTTACTGCGAATTTATTACTTTGTGGTTGTTGGTTATCGGGATCCCGTGAGAAAGGTCGTTTACGATCGAGGAATGGCGTGCTCGTGTCAGTAGTTACCCAGTTAGGGGTAACCCGGCCTTGTGTTGGCAGAGTTCCGGTTTGGTTCTCGGGGATGTCTTTCCAGAGGCATTCTCATGTGGCAATGGGAAGTTCCTTGGCCTGACCATTTGTTGGAAATCCAAAGAAACAATACGAGACTTGTACGGTTTTAGTTGTAGAACCTGCTTCCTCAGGAAGTAGCTATAGTAGGCATAATATAATGGTACCTATGCTGGCTAAGATTTATATTCTACTTTCGAAATGAATTTTTTATACACTATGCACTAATAATAATATCAAAATTGATTTGATTTTAATGCGTATCAAGCATGTTTGGCTATCATAAGGAGAAATCTTCTCCAAGTCTGCGTTTGCATTGTGTGTGTGGCAGGAGGTCTTATGGTAGTCTCATTTTTAAAAGCATTTCGAATTGAATTTAAAAATATTCCTCTATTTTGATTTTAAAGATAAATAAACTGTTTTGAGTTCTCACACCAGTCACATGACTGACTCGGAGTTTATTATTTTCCTTTCTAAACTCTGGGTGCCCACCAATTTCTACACGGGCAGTCAAAAGTAAGGTTTATCAGGATATTCTGGATATTCTGGAGTTGCTGGAGGCAAGTTGGATAGCATGGCGTATTACTTATATAGTATTTCTTTTTCCGCTGCACTGTTGTTGTTGTTATTGTTGTACACTCTGATGATATGATGTAATGAAATGAAATGTATAAAATGTAATAACTGATATAGTTCTTTGTTTAAAGATTATTCATTTATTATTATATGTTGTTCCGCTGCGAATTGTGAGATTCTGATATTGTTCTGTTCCGTTCTATGTGTTCTATTCTCTTTTCGTTCTATTTTAAAATTTTCTATTTTCTTTTCCCTCTATCTTCTACCTTTTTCTCTCTTTTTCTTTTCTTAAATTCTTTTTCTTAAAAACCATAACATTTCGGGTTTTTGGCCTTCGATTTCTCAGCAGTCGATAAAGTGAGTATCGATGTTTAATTTTCGAAAGTCGAAAATTTTCAGGGCGTTACAGTGTGTGTGTGTGTAATATATGCAAATATGAAAAAGAAATATATCTAAAACATATAATAAAATATTAATGCACGAGAGATTACATGTGTAAGCATTTTAGCAATAAAATTAACATTTGTAAACATTTTAACAAAGCATTAATACAAGTGTAACCATCTTTATTATGAAATAAAAAAGTGTCAAGTATTCATCTTTATTTTCAAAAGTATAAAAAAATCAAACCTGTAAACTTAAAAACAAAAAACAGGTCATTTTTCTTCACTTCTCATTATTCTCTTTAGTATTTTTCTTCATCTAAAACCAGAAAACAAGGAAAGATAACAGGGATCAAAAGATACCTGGAAATGAAAATCAAAGTAATGAGCAGTTTCAAAAACAACAATGGACAAGTAAGCATTCAGATCAGATAACAACCTGATCTAGAGCAATGCAAACAAATGCAAGATCAAGCTTCAGTTCAAAGCCTGGGAACTCAAAATCAAAAACAGGCAGAGGAAAATAATAAAACCAGAAAGAAATAAAATCAAATAGTTCAGATCAATCTACAAACTAGATCAAACAAAATCTGCTTCAACACTAAAAGCCTGAGATCAAACAGCTCGATCTTCAACCTGATCAAGCATGTAAGTTCAACTCAGCTTAAATCAAGGCAAAGTTTAAAAGCATTCAAAACAAAAGCACTGGTCCTCTGTCTTCAGTCCAAGGTGAGCAAACCTTCAAACCATCAATACATTTATATGTGTTGCTTGATTTTGTATGACTGTGATGATGACTTGAAGAATGTTGGTGTGAATATTTGCATGTGTATGTAAGTATATGATTTAGATGTGCATGTCTGTATAAATATACACAGACCTCTATTTGGTTTTACAGACTCAAACAAAATTCAAAAGAAAATAAATTCTCTTCGATTAAGTACTAATAGCTAAGGATGTCTTAAGGAGATGTGTTTATCAACATGAAATCTTATTTTTTTTTAAATATTTTCAAATTGAACTAGCAAGTAAAACTGTCTGTAACAACGAATTTACAGTAAAAATCATATACATCAAAAATTTAATGAATATAAATCTGGTTTTGATTGCGTAACTAGACTCGAATGGTAAAATGATGAATTTTAATGCAAATTTTAGGATTTTTAATTCGTTGTGGGATGCGAAGTTACGAGATAAACGGGAAACTTGTTTTTGTTGTTTCTCGTCGAACGACGACGAAGTGTACATCGAGATTTGAGCCTGAGGTGGATGGGGACTAGGGGTTTCTCGGAAAAATGGTGAAAGGTGGCTGTGGCGGTAGGAGTTCGACTAACTAGAGTTCGAAACCTAGTTTTGAACTAGGTGGTTGTGCGACATTTTCTGGCACCGATTGTGCATCGGAGTGTATCACGTGAGGAAAGTTATATCTTGTGGCCTGTGACGCTACCATGGTCAGAGTATGGGAAGCTCCGGTGGACGGAATTGAAGTCGATGAGGTCAATTGGTTGATCGAATTTTGGGTTTCCTGCTATTCAATAGCTCAAAAATTGATTTCATGTTCATCTCGAAGGGTTGGGTGGTCTGGAGGTTTAGGTTGATCAGCGGCGACTTGGTGGTGATCGAAGACTTGGCCGGAGGTGATCGCGGCGATCGTGCATGTGCACGTGTATGCAGTTGAATCTGAGTAGTTGATCAGTTTGGGGAAGACAAAGTTATACTCGGGTTAGTGCTCGAGTTACTTGCGTGGGTGACTCGAAGAAAAGGGGGAAAGAGTGATACTCAAAGTCAAGCTCGAGTTTGGCTCAGGAAAAATTTAAAACGGGCTCGGGATTGTTTAATCTGTTACCAGACTTCAAATTTAAAAGGAAAAATAAATATCATTTTCAGGTTTTTAAAATACACCATTTTTTTAATTACAAAGTAAATTTTTTAAAAAACAAAGTCTTAAAGCATATGTAAACTAAATAAGTTTCCAAAGAAAAATAAATTAAGTTTAAAATTTTAAACAAGTTTTAAAATAAGGTTTTTAAGAAATAGAAACTAAGCTTTCAAAAGTAAAGTATTAAGCAAGTTTTCATAGATTTAAATTGTAAAAGTTAAATTGTTTTAAACTAGTTGGTTTACATAATTTTGTAATAAGTTAATTATCTTATCAAATCTTTGATTGTTTTCAAATATAATTAAATGAAATTACTTAAGTGGAAAATAGGCATAAGAATAAACTTTGAAAAAAAATTAGGCTGAAGGACAACAACTTTCATTTTTAGGCTGAAGGACAAACTTTGAAAATAATTAGGCTGAAGGACAAACTTTGAAAATAATTAGGCTGAAAGACAATGCTAGTTAGAACTAGCATTTTGTATAGGGTAAAAACTGAATTAAATGCTAGTTAGAACTAGCATTTTGTATAGTTTAAAAACTGAATATAATGCTAGTTAGAACTAGCATTGTCCTACGGCCTAATTTTTCTCAAAGTTTGTCCTTCAGCAAAAAAATGAATCTTGGTGTCCTTGAGACAAATTTTTTATCAAAGTTTGTCCTTTTCCCTAATTCCCTCATTACTTAATGTATAAAAAGGTGGAAAATTGAGGTTGATTTGTCTAGGGATTAAATATTTAATTACTTAAAGATTTATTTAATGTAATTAATTAAAGAAAAATAAATCAAAGTGATTAATTTATTTATGTGATAAATTAAAGATTACTTAAGGTAATTAATTTAGCTTTTATCAAAAGATAAATTGCCTGGGCTGCAATAGAAAATCTGGGTCGTCACATTTGGTATTAGAGATAAAGGTTGAACTTTAGCTTTTGGAGTATAACACATTAGGTAACTCATTAGAGATAGCTTGAAGTATACCCTAGAATGAGTGTATCCCTAAGACATCCGTTCGTGTGCCTCAGTAAATTCTCTTACTATCTATTGATAGTAAGTATGAGTGCAAGAAGAGGATGGGATAGGGGACAGGGGAGTACGACTACAAATGGTCGATACCCTGCAACAACGGAAATAACTTTTCTCTATAAATCTCCTTTGATTCGATTTCAAATTCTTTGATTGCTTCGTGGAAGCTCAAAGAAGAAGCTTTGGTGCGATAGTGGCCCTGCGAATCATTATAGATAAGTCCCTAATTCGTATTCTCGTTATCAACTTTTTGTTTTAAACTTTAATGAATTTGAAATTCTAAATTCAAATATAAACAAGAATATAAAGCTGAATTGGGTTGTATCGATTACGATTAAAACCAAATTTGAAATTCTATTGTAATTTCTTGTGCGAATCAAAGTCCGAAGAGGGACAAGTTAATATATACTTTGAGGTATTCCAATCTGAGTTTGGAGTTTATACCAAGTGTTTGAAAATTATGGAAGATTAAATCCATATATCTATTGTCTGGGTCTCGATATATTCTACGAACGATTAGTTATCCATTCGGACTAATTAATACCCCTGTATATTCGTAGATCTAGATGATCAGAGTATCCTGTGTAATATCGAATGAGTTTTTTCTCAAAGTTATTGGTGATATTCTGATTTGGTAAACCAAATTCAGAATAAATATTCAATTTGATCTAGAAAGATATTTCTCTATCTTTGTATCCATCCTTTGTCGTCTCCCTAACAAATTTCGAGGATGAAATTTTCTTAAGGAGGGAATCTGTAACATTCCTATTTTCAATCAAATTTAAATTGGTAATAAATATTTTTTTGAAATTAAATTGTAAATTAGTTTCGTATTTTCCAAATTTAAATAGATATTTGTTTGTTTATTAATATAAATATATATAAAAATGATTTTTTTAATAGAATTTGTAATTGGAAATTTAGAAATAAATATTTTGAATAATATATCGATTATAAATTTAATTATGGGTTAATTTGAAAATTTGGGAATAAATATATGTAAAGAGATTTCAAATAGAATCTCGGTTTTGAAATTCAAAAGAAAATATCTTATAAATAAAATTTGATTTATTAACTTTGTATTTTGAAAAACTAAAGTATATATGTATATAAGGATTTTTATTAATAATGTATAATTTGATTTCAAAGCATTTGTCTTAAGGTTATTTAAAAAGTTATATAAGTATAAATATATAAGACATAACTAAGTATAATTTGTTTAAATTAATAAGAGGTTTGAAACACTTTTCCTTTATATTTGTAATAAATAGTTTGTGTGTGTGTGTGTCTATATATATATATATATATATATATATATATATATAAACATTTAAAAATATATATAAACACACACACACACACATATATATGTGTGTGTGTGTGTGTGTGTGTGTGTGTAATATATGCTAATATGAAAAAGAAATATATCTAAAACATATAAGAAAATATTAATGCATGAGAGATTACATGTGTAAGCATTTCAGCAATAAAATTAATATATGTAAACATTTTAACAAAGCATTAATACAAGTGTAACAATCTTTATTATGAAATAAACGAGTGTCAGGTATTCATCTTTATTTTCAAAAATCTGAAAAAATCAAATCTGTAAAACTAAAAAACAAAATCCAGGTCATTTTTCTTTACTTCTCATTATTCTCTTTAGAATTTTTCTTCATCTAAAACCTGAAAACTAGAAAAGAAATCAGGGTTCAAAAGATACATATAAATGAAAATCAAAGTAATAAGAAGTTTCAAAAACATCAATGGACAAGCAAGCATTCAGATAACAACCTGATCTAGAGCAATGCAAACAAATGCAAGATCAAGCTTCTGTCCAAAGCCTGGAAACTCAAAATTAAAACCAGGCAGAAGAAAATAATAAAACCAGAAAGAAATAAAATCAAACAGTTCAGATCAATCTACAAACTAGATCAAATAAAATCTGCTTCAACACTAAAAGCCTGAGATCAAACAGCTCGATCTTCAACCAGATCAAGCATGCAAGTTCAACTCAGCTTAAATCAAGGCAAAGTTTAAAAGCATTCAAAACAAAAGCACTGGTCCTCTGTCTTCAATCCAAGGTGAGCAAACCATTAATACATTTATATGTGTTGCTTGATTTTGTATAACTGTGATGGTTACTTGAAGAATGTTGGTGTGAATATTTGCATGTGTATGTATGTATATGATTTAGATGTGCATGTCTGTATAAATATACACAGACCTCTCTGTTTGGTTTTACAGACCCAAACAAAATTCAAAAGAAGTTAAATTCTCTTCAACTAAGTACTGATAGCTAAGGATGTCTTAAGGAGATGTGTTTATCAACATAAAATCTTATTTTTAAAAATATTTTCAAATTGAACTAGCAAGTAAAACTATCTGTAACAATGAATTTACAGTAAAAATCATATATATCAAAAATTTGATTATCATAAAATCGGGGTTTGATTACATAACTAGACTTGAATGGTAAAATGATGAATTTTAATGCAAATTTTAGGATTTTTAATTCGTTGTGGGATGCGAAATTATGAGATAAACGGGAAACTTTTTTAATTGTTTCTCGTCGAACGATGACGAAGTGTTCGTCGAGATTTGAGCCGAAGGTGGCTGGGGCCTTGGGGTTTCTTAGAAAAATGGTAAAAGGTGTTAAAGGTGGCTGTGGCGTCAGGAGTTTGACGATCTAGGGTTCGAAACCTAGTTTTTAACTGGATGGTTGCGCGACGTTGTGTACCGCGTGGGGGGGGGGGGGTTATATCGTGTGGCTTGTGATGCTACCGTGGTCAGAGTATGGGAAGCTCCAGTGGACGGAATTAACGCCGACGAGGTCAATTGGTTGATCGTGTCTTGGGTTTCCTATTGTTCAATAGCTCAAAAATTGATTTCGTGTTCATCTCTAAGGGTTGGGTGGTCTGGAGGTTTAGGTTGATCAGCGGCGACTTGGTGGTGATCGAAGACTTGGCCGAAGGTGATCGCGGCGATCATGCACGTGCACATGTATGTAGTTGTGTCTGAGTATTTGATCAGTTTGGGGAAGACAAAGTTATACTCGGGTTAGTGCTCGAGTTACTTGCGTGGGTGACTCGAAGAAAAGGGGGAAAGAGTGATACTCAAAGTCAAGCTCGAGTTTGGCTCGGGAAAAATTTAAAACGGGCTCGGGTTTGTTTAATCTGTTACCAGACTTCAAATTTAAAAGGAAAAATAAATATCATTTTCAGGTTTTTAAAATACACCATTTTTTTAATTACAAAGTAAATTTTTTTAAAAACAAAGTCTTAAAGCATATGTAAACTAAATAAGTTTCCAAAGAAAAATAAATTAAGTTTAAAATTTTAAACAAGTTTTAAAATAAGGTTTTTAAGAAATAGAAACTAAGCTTTCAAAAGTAAAGTATTAAGCAAGTTTTCATAGATTTAAATTGTAAAAGTTAAATTGTTTTAAACTAGTTGGTTTACATAATTTTGTAATAAGTTAATTATCCTATCAAATCTTTGATTGTTTTCAAATATAATTAAATGAAATTACTTAATGTATTAAAGGTTGGAAAATTGAGGTTGATTTGTCTAAGGATTAAATATTTAATTACTTAAAGATTTATTTAATGTAATTAAAAAAAGAAAAATAAATCAAAGTGATTAATCTATTTATGTGATAAATTAAAGATTACTTAAGGTAATTAATTCTAAAGATAATTACTTAATTTAAAAACTAATTATTTAACGATTAAAGTTGATTAAGTGATTAGGGATAATTATTTATTAATTAAAGGTAATTATTTAATGATTAAAGTGACTAAGTGATTAAGGATAATCACTTATTGTAATTTTGTTAATTAAATGGTAATTAATTAAGGGTTAATTAATTATGTAATTAACTTTTGGTTAATTAATTATTGCAATTAATAAGAGGATAATTAATTTAATGGTAATTAATTAAGGATTAATTAACTATTAATTAATTAAGGAAAATTAGTTTAAAGGATAATTAAATAAGTAAAGGTTAATTACTTAATAATTAAAGGTTATTAATTAAAGTAATTAATAAGAGGATAATTAATTTAATGTGATTAATTAAGGAATAATTAATTAAGTAAAGGTAATTAATTAAGATAAATAATTAAGGTTGATTAGTTTCATCAAATGATTTGTAATTAATTAATCAAGATTTGATAATTAATTCATAAGCAAGTAATTCAATTGGAAATTAAATTGAATTAATTAGGATTTGAACAATTAATTAATTCTACTTGTAAATGATTATTGAATGCTTGGATTGTTTGTATTGTATGAGATGCTTTGAATTGATTGTCCAATCTGAGCTGTGATATTTTGTTCCGTGGATTGAGTTTTGTATAATTTATTCATTTATTTGTGATACATTTATATATTATCTGTGAATCTGTGAATAAACGATAAGCGTTATAGATTATACCGCTTATCGATATTGATATGATTGAATCTGTGATGATCGATGATGTTGTACTATTGTGTAAAACCCCTGGACTACACCATACACACACAAATATAGATTGCATGAGGAAATTGGTTAAGTTACAAATTTTTGAAATGGTTTTAAAATTGAATTTTGAATCCAATTAATTTTGGAAATGAAATTGGGTTAAATGTGAAAAGCTTTTGAAAAGGAGTTCTGAAGATAAAAGTTATTTTGAATAACTTGTTAAAGTTTTGAAATTTAATTAATTTGATTTGAGTTTGAATTCAAGATTTGAAATTGAATTCTATGTTTGAGAATTTTGGTTTAAAAAGGTTATACAAGTTATAGATGTGTTTATATGGGTTTTAAACCATTTTAAAAAGTATTATTTTGAGAATTTGAATTTAACCCAAGGGCTTTAACTTGTACAAATGAAATCGGATTTTTTCGAAATGGAAACTATTTTTTTTCAAATAATAAAAGCTTTCGTATAAGGATAGAATTTCCAGTTTCCAACTTGAAATCCTTTCCACACAAATTGGAAATTCTTTCCTTATATGAAAGCTTTTATTATTTGAAAACAAATAGTTTTCGTTTTGAAAAAATCCGATTTCATTTGTACAAGTTAAAGCCCTTGGGTTAAATTCAAATTCTTAAAACAATACTTTTTAAAATGGTTTAAAACCCATATAAACACATCTATAACTTGTATAACCTTTTTAAACCAAAATTCTCAAACATAGAATTCAATTTCAAATCTTGAATTCAAATTCAAAACAAATTAATTAAATTTCAAAACTGTAACAAGTTATTCAAAATAACTTTTATCTTCTATACTCCTTTTCAAAAGCTTTTCACATTTAACTCACTTCCATTTCCAAAATCATTTGGATTCAAAATTCAGTTTTAAAACCATTTCAAAAATCTACGACTTAACCAATTTCCTCGTGCAATCCATATTTGTGTGTGTATAGTGTAGTCTAGCGGTTTTACACAATAGTACAACATCATCAATCATCACAGATTCAATCATATCAATATCGATAAGCGGTATATCTATAACGCTTATCGTTCATCCATCGATTCACATATAATATACAAATGTATCCCAAATAAATGAATAAATTATACAAAGCTCAATCCACAGAACAAATATCACAGATCAGATAGGATAATCAATTCAAAGCATCTCATACAATACAAACAATCCAAGCATTCAATAATCATTTATAAGTAGGATTAATTAATTATTCAAATCCTAATTAATTCAATTTAATTTCCAGTTAAATTAATTACTTATGAATTAATTATCAAATCTTGATTAATTAATTACAAATCATTTGATGAAACTAATCAACCTTAATTATTTATCTTAATTAATTACTTTTACTTAACTAATTATTCCTTAATTAATCACATTAAATTAATTATCCTCTTATCAATTACTTTAATTAATAACCTTTAATTATTTAGTAATAAACCTTTAATTATTTAATTATCCTTTAAACTAATTTTCCTA
Organism: Allium cepa; assembly: GCA_030765085.1. Lineage (NCBI taxonomy): Eukaryota > Viridiplantae > Streptophyta > Magnoliopsida > Asparagales > Amaryllidaceae > Allium > Allium cepa. Next base: position 5,098,319 of record CM060937.1, read on the forward strand.
AATTATTAATAAATTAATTAATCCTTAATTAATTACCATTAAATTAATTATCCTCTTATTAATTGCAATAATTAATTAACCAAAAGTTAATTACATAATTAATTAACCCTTAATTAATTACCATTTAATTAATAAATTACAATAAGTGATTATCCTTAATCACTTTAATCATTAAATAATTACCTTTAATTAATAAATGATTATCCCTAATCACTTAATCAACTTTAATCATTAAATAATTAATTTTTAAACTAGGTAATTATCTTTAAAACTAATTACCTTAAGTAATATTTAATTTATCACATAAATAGATTAATCACTTTGATTTATTTAATAATTACATTAAATAAATCTTTAAGTAATTAAATATTTAATCGCTGGACAAACCAACCTCAATTTTCCAACCTTCAATACATTAAGTAATTTCGTTTAATTATATTTGAAAACAATCAAAGATTTGATAAGATAATTAACTTAATACAAAATTATGTAGACCAGCAAGTTTAAAACAATTTAACTTTTACAATTTAAATCTATGAAAACTTGCTTAATACTTTACTTTTGAAAGCTTAATTTCCATTTCTTAAAAAATCTTACTTTAAAACTTGTTTAAAATTTAAAACTTAATTTATTTTTCTTCGGAAACTAATTTAGTTTACATATGCTTTGAGACTTTTTTTTTTAAATTACTTTGTAACTAAAAAAATTGTCGTATTTTAAAAACCTGAAAACAATATTTATTTTTCCTTTTAAATTTGAAGTATGGTAACAGAATAAACAAACCCGAGCCCATTTTAAACTTTTCCGGAGCCAAACTCGAGCTTGACTTTGAGTATCACTCTTCCCCCCTTTTCTTCGAGTCACACACGCAAGTAACTCGAGCAATAACCCGATTATAACTTTGTCTTCCCCAAATTGATCAACTACTCAGGCACAACTATATACACGTGCACGTACACGATTGCCGCGATCACCTTCGGCCAAGTCTTCGATCACCACCAAGTCGCCGCTGATCAACCTAAACCTCCAGAGCACCCAACCCTTCGAGATGGACACGAAATCAATTTTTGAGCTATTGAACAGCAGGAAACCCGAAACTCAATCAACCAATTGACTTCGTCGATGTCAATTCCGTCCACTGGAGCTTCCAATACTCTGACCACGGTAGCGTCAAAGGCCACATGATATAACCCCCCTCACGTGATACACTCCGATGCACCATCGATGCTAGAAAACATCGCGCAACCACCCAGTTCAAAACTAGGTTTCGAACCCTAGATCGTCGAACTCCTACCGCCACATCCACCTTTCACCATTTTTCCGAGAAACCCCAAGCCCCCAACCACCTCCGGCTCAAATCTCGACGAACGCTTCGTCGTTGATCGATGAGAAACAACAAAAACAAGTTTCCCGTTTATCTCGTAACTTCGCTTCCCACAATGAATTAAAAATCCTAAAATTTGCATTAAAATTCATCATTTCACCATTCGAGTCTAGTTATGTAATCAAAACCCGATTTTATGATAATCAAATTTTTGATATATATGATTTTTACAGTAAACTCATTGTTACAGACAGTTGTACTTGCTAGTTCAATTTTAAAATATTTAAAAAAAATAAGATTTCATGTTGGTAAACACATCTACTTAAGCATCCTTAGCTATCAGTACTTAGTTGAAGAGAATTTAATTTCTTTTGAATTTTGTTTGGGTCTGTAAAACCAAACAGAGGTCTGTGTATATTTATACAGACATGCACATCTAAATCATATACATACATACACATGCAAATATTCACACCAACATTCTTCAAGTCATCATCACAGTCATACAAAATCAAGCAACACATATAAATGTATTGATGGTTTGAAGGTTTGCTCACCTTGGATTGAAGACAGAGGACCAATGCTTTTGTTTTGAATGCTTTTAAACTTTGCCTTGATTTAATCTGAGTTGAACTTGCATGCTTGATCAGGTTGAAAATCGAGCTGTTTGATCTTAGGCTTTTAGTGTTGAAGCAGATTTTGTTTGATCTAGTTTGTAGATTGATCTGAACTATTTGATTTTATTTCTTTCTGGTTTTTTTATTTTCCTCTGCCTGGTTTTAATTTTGAGTTTCCAGGCTTTGAACTGAAGCTTGATCTTGCATTTGTTTGCATTGCTCTAGATCAGGTTGTTATCTGATCTGAATGCTTGCTTGTCCATCGATGTTTTTGAAACTGCTTATTTCTTTGATTTTCATTTCCTGGTATCTTTTGATCCCTGTTTTCTTTTCTAGTTTTCAGGTTTTCGATGAAGAAAAATTCTAAAGAGAATAACGAGAAGTGAAGAAAAATGACCTGGTTTTTGTTTTTAAGTTTACAGGTTTGATTTTTTCAGATTTTTGAAAATAAAGATGAATACCTGACACTTATTTATTTCATAATAAAGATGGTTACACTTGTATTAATGCTTTGTTAAATTGTTTACATATGTTAATTTTGTTGCTAAAATGCTTACACATGTAATCTCTCATGCATTAATATTTTCTTATATGTTTTAGATATATTTCTTTTTCATATTAGCATATATTACATACACACACACAGAGATATATATATATATATATATATATATATACGTCTTTATATATTGTTTTTGAAATGTTTATTATATATATACACAAATTATTTATTACAAATATAAAGGAAAAGTGTTTCAAACCTCATATTAATTTAAACAAATTATACTTAGTTATGTCTTAAATGTTTATACTTATATAACTTTTTAAATAATCTTAAGACAGATCCTTTGAAATCAAATTATACATTATTAATAAAAATCCTTATAAGTATACTTTAGTTTTCCAGAATACAAAGTTAATAAATCAGATTTTATTTATAAGATATTTTCTTTTGAATTTAAAAACCAAGATTCTATTTGAAATCTCTTTACATATATTTAATCCCAAATTTTCAAATTAACCCACAATTAAATTTTTAATCAATATATTATTCAAAATATTTATTTTTGAATTTCCAATTACAAATTCTATAAAAAAAAATCATTTATATATATATTTATATTAATAAACAAACAAATATCTATTTAAATTTGGAAAATACCAAATTAATTCACAATTTAATTTCAAAATCTAAATTAATTACTAATTTAAATTTGATTCAAAAACAAGAATGTTACAGATTCCCCCTTATGTAAATTTCATCCTCGAAATTTGCCAGGGAGACGACAAAGGATGGATACAAAGATAGAGAAATATCTTTCCAGATCAAACTAAATATTTATTCTGTATTTGGCTTACCAAATCAGAATATCACCAATAATTATGAGAACAAACTCATTCAATATTACACAGGATACTTGGGTCATCGAGATCTATGAATATACAGGGGTATTGATTAGTCCGAAGGGATAACTAATCGATCGTAGAATATATCGAGACCTAGACAATAGATATATGGATTTAATCTTCCATAATTTTCAAACACTTGGTATAAACTCCAAACTCAGATTGGATTAACCCAAAGTGTATATTAACTTGTCCCTCTTTGGACTTTGATTCACACAAGAAATTATAATAGAATTTCAAATTTAGTTTTAATCGGAATCGATACAGCTTTATATTCTTGTTTACCAATTTATTTAATTTAAAATTTCAAATTCATTAAAGTTTAAAACAAAACACTGATAACGAGAATACGAATTAGGGACTTATCTATAACGATTCGCAGGGCCACTATCGCACCAAAGCTTCTTCTTCGAGCTGCCACGAAGCAATCAAAGAATTTGAAATTGAATCAAAGGAGATTGATAGAGAAAAGTTATTTCCGTTGTTACAGCGTATTGACCATTTGTAGTCGTACTCCCCTGTCCCCTATCTCGTCCTCTTCTTGCACTCATACTTAATACCAGTGGATAGTAAGAGAATTTACTGAGGCACACGAATGGATATCTTAGGGATACACTCATTCTAGGGTACACTTCACCCTGTCTCTAATGAGTTATATAATGTGCTATACTACAAAAGCTAAAGTTCAACCTTTAGCTCTGATACCAAATTTATTAGAGCTAAAGTGCCACTACAAATGGTCAATACCATGCCACAACAGAAACAACTTCTCTATCTATCTTTTTCAATTCTTCGATGGCTTCATGGCAGCTCGAGGGAGAAGCTTCGGTGTGGTTATGGCCCTGCGAATCGTTTCTATTTTGTATTCTCTTTATCAGTTACCTATCAGCTTTTTGTTTTTAACTCTAATAAATTTGAAAATTTATTTGAAATAAATTGGTAAACAAGAATATAAAGCTGAATTTGGTTGTATCAATAAAACAATTTCGGTCAAAACCAAATTTGAAATTCTATTGTAATTTCTTGTGAAGATCAAAGTTCGAAGAAGGACAGGTTGGTGTATACTTTGGGATATTCCAATCCGAATTGAGTATCCATTGTTTGTTCTATTGGGTTCAGATATATTCTACGAATGGTTAGCTAATCCTTCGAAGTAACCAATCCCCGGCATATTTCGTAGATTGATGACCCGAGTATCTTGTGAAGTGCTGAATGAGTTTGTTCTCATATCTATTAGTGATATTCTGATTTGGTAAGCCAAATGCAAAATAGATATTAATTTTGACCGGGTAAATCAATTTTCTATCTCCGATGTGTTCATCTGCTCTTTGTTATCTCCATTGCAAATTTCGAAGATGAAATTTTCTTAGGGGGGAATCTGTAACGATCCCGATTTGTAGTTAAATTAAATTTGGTGATTAATGTTAAATTAGGAATTTAATGGTGAATTAATTCAAATTTTTCCAAATCAATAAGGATATGTTTTGTTATTTATTTATATTTATAAATTTATTTTAAAATTGAATCTAGGAATTGAAATTAAAAATATTGGATTTGAATATATTATATTTTTAATTAATAAAAGATTAAAGATTAATTAAATAAAGCTATGTGTTTATTTATATATGTGTATAAATGGAGTTTTAATTTAAATAGAATTTCTAATTGGGAATCTATATAAATATTTTGAATAATATTTTGATTATAAATTTAATTGTGGATTAATTTGAAAATTTGAATAAATATATATATCAAAAGATTGTATATAAAGTAATTTGGATTTGAAATTAAAATATAAATATATTGAAATATAAATAGGCATTTTGATTTAGAAGTTATGACTTAAATTATATATAATAAATTTCTAAAAGCTATTTAAAGAATAAATTGTAATACATATGTATACATGTTTGTTTATTTATATAGATAAATATTTATTTAAAAGTATAATAGTTTAAAAATGAATAAAAGGATTTAATACTTTCTTTTTAAATTATTTATACATAAGGAAATACATTTTATAATTTATAATAACATAAGGTTTAAAATAAAATTTTAAATTAATTTAAATGAAGGTCTAAAACATAAATTTACTTGTTTTAGGAAAATGTAGGCTAAAGGAAGAATATAATTTACAAGTGTTAACAAAGATAAGCAAACAATATGTATGTGTAATCATCTTAATAAGCAAATAAACAAGTATTGCCATTTTATCCTCTGAGTTAACAAGTTGCAATATATTTAAATTAAAGATTTATAAAATTTAAATAAAAGGTTATTATGGAAAACTAGGCTGTTCAATTTTTTCAGTTCAAAGATTAAAAACCATCCTTTCATTTTCTGCAAACCAAAAGAAAACGCAAACAAGATCAAAAATCTGAAACAAATCAAAACCTGTTCAAAACAATTAATAAAAAGAAAGTCAAAGCTTCAGCATCAACCTAGAGCAATCAAGTGGGATTCAACAAAGATCAAAACCATAATGAAATTTGAAACCTGAGAATAAAATGAAGACTTCTGTAACGACCCACTATTTTGTACCATTCAAATTCGACAATAAATTAAAACATGTCAAGCTTGAATAGTTCAAAACAATAGATTATAAATAAATTTGGAGCAAATGAAATCAAATCACAGAAACATAGACACAGATATCAGAAAACTCGCAGCGGAATTTAAAAATACTTAGTGATTTATGAAGCCACTATAAATAGTCTCAAACAAATAAAAATTACATAGTTTAATCCCAAATATAGTTTTAAATTATCAATAGAACAATCCAAATATCCACTAGTCTTGATTACAAAAAAATAGATAAAGAACTGGAAAGGAAGTTTGCCAACAGCTTGAAAAGTGATCTACAGAAATCCTAGCTCCGGGATGAAGATTGAACTGCAACTCAGGCTGACCCGAGCGTAAAATAAAATAGAAACGCTCGAGTCAGGACATATATACTTATACAGTGTAAACAAATTCAAGTGTACTGTAATATAGAGTAAGTAACTTAAAGGATGCTTGGGACCGCCCATCCTCTAAGGATCCGTTAAACTATTTACTATGTAGTAATATTTTCGCTATTATAATAGTGTCTATATTAAAATAAACTTACTTTTAAATAGCGTTAAGGAGTGACCCAATATTCCCCTTAACACGTAATAGTCCCAGTAGTCCATCCAATATCATAGTCCCTCCTGATCGGGAAGCCACCAGAGGATACCACACGGGCTACGGGAGAAAACCAAACTTGTACAAGGCTCGCTATGGTAAGTGACACGGCACAACTAGGCAATGCCAAGGTAGATATACCAATTACGCATCCGGACCGGTGGTAACGCGTAGCGCGCAGCTACCGCCCACCTCGAACAACACTCCCATATCAAAGGTGCGCACCAAATAATCACAAAGTAATAGAATGGCATACGAAGAAGTGCGTCCGATCAAAGGTGCTACCTTATTAGTCCGTCAATCGCTCCTGTTTTAGCCACCTTATGCCAACTCACGGGAGTCGGGTCCACGTATTTACCTCAAAGGAAATGTCACCACCATCCTACTTCATTCTGGAATCTCCACCGCGTACATGGTTGTCAAAATGGTTTTCGGTATCGACAGAGAGTATGTCCATATCCGATCCCGGTCTTTTTAACAACCCACGTTATTATTACCCGTGGTTTATAAATTCCAAAATAGTTATATTTGAATCAAATGCTATATTGAAAAGGGTGAAGTTAAAATAAAAATCCAATATATCTCCAAGGTTATACCTTATTTCATTTGAGTGACCTAAAATTTTAACTTCAATACGGTTTCAACAATAATTAACCCAATTTAATTTATAAATCATATTTCCACCTCTTAAATAGTCATTCAAATTTCTCGATAAATTATGATTTTTATAAAGTATATTTTATAAATAAATATCCAACTTCTCTTATACTTTACTTAATAAAATCAGGTGCAAAAATTTATATAAATTTTACTTATAATTTAGTTAAATTCCCATATCCAACATAAACAAATTTCCAATTAATTTCTTACCTTACCTTTGTTTCCAAAAATAGCCTTCCATTTCTAAATCAAGTTAAATTTCAATTCGCATCTTCTACAAATCTAACTATTTAATTCATAGAAAACTTAACTTATTTTTTTTCGCTTTATATTCAAGTTATACCAAATTTCATAAATTATTTCTTAACTTAAATTCTACTTGTTTTACAAGTCCAAATTTCAACTAAACCCATACTTTGAATTCTAATATTATTTACATATTTGGCTAGTATAATATTATAAATATAAAAATCATTTAAATCCAATTTTTAAACAAAGAATTATTTAAACATTAAATAAAAATACATACATACATACATACATATATATATATATATATAACCACGGGTCTGTATAATATTTTCTAGCCTAGGTTAAGTGAACGGATACAATATCATTTCAATCCATAAATTCCAAAGAAAACCGGGTTCTATCATTTCAAACCCACAATCCCAAGTTAAAATGACTAAAGAAATAAATGAAATATAAATGTTGTTCAGACCTATCATTTCAGCCTATAATGATCTTTATTTTTACAGGGAACTTGCAGTGTGATTTAAACAGTAAATAATAAATAGTATAACTGCAAAATATAACAATAAATAATACAACTAATGATGTGTCAATTAAATAATGGGGTTTTAACATCATAAGTTTATACCACAGGCAGATAAAATTTAAATAAAAAGGATTTACAATTACACTTGTGATTAATTCACAGATATACAAGTACGTTTGTCTGGTGACAAATACTCACCTGAATGCCGTCGAAGATTTGATTCAAAACGATGGTAACACTTGAAAAAAAAATGCACAAAAGCACGATCAAATTGTTGCGGAGTCGGTAACCAGATTTAATTCTTGAAAAGGAAACGAATTAATCAAAATCAAAACTAAGAAAAATCTAACACGAAATTTCGAATAAACTGGACGAAAGGAAATCAAATTTCGACTCGACCACTCCACCACCCGTCTCTAACTATTTATATTTTTTTTCCTCTGACCTACCTATATATGTATTATTGACACAGCACGTAACACATATAGCCTATACGTGATTCATATCATACCAACAGAGCCAGTACACTATTTTAATTGTACTAACAGCCAATATTTAATCATACTAACAAATCAAATTTATTATTCACACTGCAGCTAACCTAGGTGACCTATATATATAGTTGTTTTGTTTAATAATATATGTATATATATTCACAACCCTCGTACGTACATAAACCAATATACCCATTATACCTATCCCGGTAAACAAAGGAAACGAGCACACTATTTACACGTTAAGCTTTAGATCATAAAATGCTTCAGCCAACCTCTAACGTGTACAGTAGGCGAGAGAAAAGAAAAGAAAAAAAAACAAGGCTTCAAAGCAAATGGTGACAGCTCACTCTATATGCTACTTCACCACACATTTCCTCAAAAATGAATATGGCCGCCTACGCACTATATGCGGTTCAAAAGTCTAACAGGTTCATAAATAAGGCTATGCCTGAAAACATACCTAACATCACGTGGAGGAGAGTAGTCGGGTTAAGTGGGTGGTGGAGCAGTGGAGTAGTTGATAAAAAAAAATTATAGCAAAGAGAAACAGAAAATAAAAGGAGAAGAAAAAGGTTGAACCCATTACCTGATCGCATGCAAGAGCTCACGATAAGATCAGAGAGGAGATAATGGAAGTTTATGAGAACGAGTATGGTATTTATAGATAATAAAACTTGCATGAATATTGGCAAAGGAATAGGTAAATCTTATTCTCAACGGTCGTGTGATTTATGATGCTTGAGTTTACACAATTGATTAATAGAAGCAAGAGATTTCGTATGTTCAAAATAATTGAACGTAAATGTGTTGATTCAGGGGAAAGGAAACGACAAGCAATTTATAAATTGCGTTGATTTATAAAGAAACGGCAAAAATAAATTTGGTAAAGATTTTATACCAAACTTAAAACCAAATGAAGGCTATGGAAAGTGTAACGTTTGGATATAGTAATTCTCTAACTGATTTATTTACTCATATATATTATTGCGGTATGAATTTTAAAATGCGTAGAACCCACGCAAAAATATACACTTAAATTTATACAAAGATAACGCTTTTGAATTAATACTCTTTCCTATTTATACGTTATTTATTCCATCCAATAACGTGCCTTTCAAACGTGAAATTATCAGTTTATTAATGCGCTATAAATTTTTAACATTTATTACTCAAATACAAGATAAAATTTGGTTACATTCTTCTCTGATTTCTATTACCATTTACAAATGGATTTTATTATTCAAATGGACAAAATATTACAAATTTTAAAGGAAGTAGATAATCCAATTTTTATTAAAATTCCAATTTGAGTTATCCTTTAAACAAAGTTAAAAATTTCAGAAACTTTCATTTTATATTTAGAATTTTGGGTAATGATTTAATCAAATTAAAATTTTATATTATGATAAATTTCAAGGTTTTATAAATAAAAGAATAAAGTGCTTGAAAAATCTTGGGCTGTTACACTCTCCCCCACTCATAACTTTTCGTCCTCGAAAAGGAACGAAAGAAGGAAAACAAAGGAAGATAAGATAATAAAGCAAAGTACCTTAAACGAATAATTCCGGATTCGAAGCACGAATGATCTCCTCCGTCTCCATGTGCAATCCCGTTCATCAGTGCTCCATTGCACTTTGACCAGTCGGACAGATTTTCTTCTTAGCTGTTTCGTACCTCGATCGATGATACGAAGCGGCTTCCTTTCAATAGTTAGGTCAGGCTCGATGTCCAAACTATCAAGAGTAGTAGGGTGGATAATAAGAGATGGATCTTGAAGACAGTGACGAAGGTGGGATACATAGAACACATTGTGTATTCCAGCGAATTTCCCGGGTAAATCCAGTCGATAAGCAAGAGATCCAATCCTTTCCAAGATGCGGAATGGACCAATGAACCTAGGAGCAAGCTTTCCTCTACGCCCAAACCGAACCACATTTCTTAAAGGGGAAACCTTAAGTAAAACCAAATCACCAACAGCAAACTCCAAGCTTCTTCTACGACGATCCGTGTACTTCTTTTGTCTATCCTGAGCAATTTTTAACCTTCTCTTAATCTCCTCCACTTTCTCCGAAGCTTCCAAAATCATTTCGGGACCAAGAACTAAACGATCACCGGATTCAATCCAGCAGGATGGAGATCTACAGGGTCGCACGTAAAGAGCAGCAAAAGGGGACATCTTAAGACTAGCCTGGAAAAAAAATAGAATGAGACAGAAAGAGGATTTAGATAAGATAAGAACAGAGGATTGGAATTTATACCTGATAACTATTGTTATAGGTGAATTCCACAAGATGGAGATGATCTTCCAAAGATCCTCCATAATCCAAAATGCAAGCACGGAGAAGATCCTCCAAAATCTGATTCACCCTTTCCGTTTGACCGTCAGTCTGTGGGTGGTAAGCAGTGCTTAGATTCAAGCGAGTACCTAAGGATTCTTGGAAAGATTTCCAAAACTGACTAGTGAAAATAGGGTCTCGATCGCAAACAATGCTAAGGGGAACGCCATGGAGACGAACAATCTCCCTCATATAAATTTCAGATAAGCTCGAAGCCGTACGGGTAGACCTGACTGGAATAAAGTGTGCAGACTTAGTCAGTCTATCTATGATAACCCAGATGCTCTCATTTCCCTTCCTAGATCTTGGTAATCCATCGATAAAATCCATAGAAACTTGCTCCCACTTCCAATTGGGAATCTCCAGAGGCTGCAACAAACCCGGTGTCTTCTGATGATCCGCCTTGACTTGCTGACAAGTCGCACACATACTCACAAAGATAGAGACATCGCGCTTCATACCTCTCCACCAATAGAGTTTCTTCAAATCTTGATACAACTTCGCCACAACCGGATGAATGGAAAGTCGGGACTGATGATGTTCCCGAAGTAATTCCTGCCTTAAACCATCAACATTCAGGACACAAATCCGATTATTTATCCTTAAAATCCCTCTACCATCAATCTGAGCTCCACTCCCATCAGAACTACTACTTCCTCTACTCCAGACATTCTCCTTCATGCCTCTAAGCATCACATCTTCATCTTACTTAGCCATGATACGATCCAAAAGAGGAGAAGAAACTATAAGCTGACACAACAAGGACTTCTTTCTACTCAACGCGTCTGCTACCACATTGGCTTTCCCAGGAGTATAGTTGATGTCAAGATCATATGAAGCAAGAAACTCGAGCCACCGAACTTGTCTCTGATTCAAATCCTTCTGGGTGAAGATATATTTCAAAGACCGATGATCTGTGAAAAGGTCAAACTTAGCCCCCAAGAGGTGATGTCTCCAAAGCTTCGGGGCAAAGACAACAGCCAGCAATTCTAAGTCGTGGGCAGCATAATTAGCCTCATGGGTCTTCAACTGCCGACGAGCATATGCAATTACCTTCCCATCTTGCATTAATACAGCTCCCAAACCCTCGCGGCAAGCATCGGTGAATACCGTTAATCTCTCATTCCCATTCGGCACAGTAAGCACTGGTGCAGAAGTAAGCTTGTCTTTTAACTCTTGGAATGCTGCTTTGCACTTATCGCTCCAAATAAACTTAGCATTCTTCCGAGTTAAAGTAGTGAGCGGTGCAGAAATTCGAGCGAAGTTCTCAATGAACCTCCGATAGTAACCGGCAAGGCCCAGAAAACTGCGAATATCAGTTGAAGTCTTAGGTTCTTCCCAATCCTATAACAGAATAAGGGGAGGTAAAGACTCCAGAAAAGATAGAGAGATTTAATATAGGAAGAGAAAGGATGGAAAAAAAGACTTACTTTGATCGCAGCAATCTTGACTGGATCAACAGAAACTCCTTCACTAGAGACAATATGTCCGAGGAATCGGACTTCCTCTTCCCAGAAATGACATTTAGAGAACTTAACCTTTAATTGGTGATTTCGGAGAGTCTCTAAAACATACTTCAAGTGCGACTCATGCTCATCCCTAGTTTTGGAGAATACAAGGATGTCATCAATAAAGACAAGGACAAATTTTTTGAGCACATCGCGGAAGACATGATTCATCAAGTCCACGAAGAAAGCAGGAGCGTTAGTCAATCCAAAAGGCATTACTAGCCATTCGAAGAAACCATTCTCAGTACGGAAAGCAATTTTGGGTATGCTTTCCTCAGCAACTCTGAGCTGGTGGAAACCCGTGGCTAGATCGAGCTGAGAGAAAAAAGACGCTCCATAAAGTTGATCGAACATATCATTGATGCGGGGCATAGGATATATGTTTTTCATAGTGAGCTTGTTCAGCTCCCTATAATCAACACACATCCGAAGGGAACCATCAGATTTTGTGACGAAAACTACAGCTGCTCCCCATTCTGAGAAGCTAGGTCTGATCAGACCTTTGGAGGATAAGTCTTGAATCTGCTTCCTTAATTCGATCTTCTCCCGTGGTGCCATTCTTCTTGGGGGAAGAACTACAGGTCGTGCTCCAGGAATGAGATCGATACGGAAATCAATTTCCCTTTTTGGAGGTAGAGAGATGACTTCACCAAATATGTCGGGAAATAGTTTGACTACAAGGGTCGAATGGATATCATCAGGGAAAGTGTCCAGAGAATAGATGAAGCTACCAGCGAACTCTTGAGGCAATTTACACTGGATCTCTAATGGATTTCCAAAATCATCTTTGAGGTCAATAGTTCGAGAACTGCACGAGATATGGGCATCGTGCCTATCTAACAAATCACCCCCAAGCAAAAGATCGAAAGCGTCAAACCCCAAAACATAATAGTCACCAGTGAATCGATAATTTCCAAGGAAGAGTTACATATCCCTACAAACTTTACTAAGGTTTGCAGGGCCACCGATGGGGTTTGAAACACATAATGGTACAGAGGAAAATTCGGGAGACAGAAGATTTTCAAATTTATTACAGAGGTCTACCGAGATAAAGCTATGGGAAGCTCCGGTATCGAAGAGAACTCTTACAGGAAAATAATGCAAGGTAAAAGAACTCTGGAGTGTACCTTGAGAATCGCTAGGAGCTGGAGCTGGAGCTGGAGCTGGAGCAGGTGCAGGTGCCGGCTGTAGGGCTGGGGAGGATACAGAAGTCACCGCAAAGATCCCTGATGCCGTGCCCTTCTTCTGGATAGGACAGTCTCTCTTGAAGTGTCCCGGCTGAAGGCATATGTGGCAGAGGTCTCGTCTAGCCAACTGAGAAGGAGGTGGAATAGCAGTACCCAAAGTATGACAACTATTAGCGTAGTGTCCTTTCTGGTTGCATCGGTAGCAAGTAATGGTAGATAGATCCACAGGCTGCCTCTGGGATGATGAAGACGATGATCCAAGCCCTGGAGTCCTATTCCTCTTATGACGGTAGAAGTTGGACTTCCTTTTCTTAGAATTTCCAGAGGACTGAGACGGTGCAGACTGGGCAGCTGGAGTGGCCCTAGAGGTAGGGTTCTCATACCGGAGAGCCATGTCCATCATAGCTGTAAACGTGCCATGCATGTGGGTAATGAGGCGATCGTAAAACTCGGGGCGAGCACCAACGATAAATTTCTCGTTCTTCTTAAGCGGAGTGTCTATCAAATTCAGGCCATATTGCGAGAGCTCATTAAATTTTCTCCCGTATTCCGTGAAGGACATATCGCCCTTCTTCAAATCCATAAAGTCTCGATATAGCTGAGACTTGCCTGCTTCGGGCATCCATTTGACGAGAAAGGCCTCCCTAAATTGCTCCCAGGTGATGTCAGCCTCATTGGTGTGAGCAGTAACTGTCAGCCACCAATTCAAAGCGGCTCCTTTCATCTGCCAGGCCGCCAATTGCCTCTGCTGGGCATTTGTGATTTCGAGACAGGAGAAGATTCTCTCCAAGTATCTCAACCACTGTTGAGCTTCTATTATGGTTTCAGAACCCATGAACTTAGTGCCACCAAGCTCAGTATAATCTTTGCATAGCTTAGTAAATCTAACAGGGGCTGCGGGTGGAGGAGCTGGGGCATCAGCTCGTCCCCTAACTCTAATATTTCCTCGATTCATCCTGAGACATCAAGAATGAATTTAAGGACAGTGGAAAAATATTGATGTCAAGATGTTCTAGATAAGATAAAGTTTAACTTGAACAAGCATTTAACAAAGCTTTAATTATATAATATGGAAAAAGGAAAGAAGTAGTTGGAAAATTTTATTCTAAAACATGAAAGTTTCATATCAAAATACTTCTTTGAAAACCCTTTTGAAATCATTCTATACTTTAAAATACGTTCTCTCACAAGGGAAGGATTCTAAAAGTTGACTTCACTCATTCTAGGGTATTTCTACCCTATCTCTAATGAGTTTTTGCTCCTCGGGCTATGGTTATACCAAAGCTCTGATACCAACTGTAACGACCCACTATTTTGTACCATTCAAATTCGACAATAAATTAAAACATGTCAAGCTTGAATAGTTCAAAACAATAGATTGTAAATAAATTTGGAGCAAATGAAATCAAATCACAGAAACATAGACACAGATATCAGAAAACTCGCAGCGGAATTTAAAAATACTTAGTGGTTTATGAAGCCACTATAAATAGTCTCAAACAAATAAAAATTACATAGTTTAATTCAAAATATAGTTTTAAATTATCAATAGAACAATCCAAATATCCACTAGTCTTGATTACAAAAAAAATTAGATAAAGAACTGGAAGGGAAGTTTGCCAGTAGCTTGAAAAGTGATCTACAGAAATCCTAGCTCCGGGATGAAGATTGAACTGCAACTCAGGCTGACCCGAGCATAAAATAAAACAGAAACGCTCGAGTCAGGACATACATACTTATACAGTGTAAACAAATTCAAGTGTACTGTAATATAGAGCAAATAACTTAAAGGATGCTTGAGACCGCCCATCCTCTAAGGATCCGTTAAACTATTTACTATGTAGTAATATTTTCGCTATTATAATAGTGTCTATATTAAAATAAACTTACTTTTAAATAGCGTTAAGGAGTGACCCAATATTCCCCTTAACACGTAATAGTCCCAGTAGTCCATCCAATATCATAGTCCCTCCTGATCGGGAAGCCACCAGAGGATACCACACGGGCTACGGGAGAAAACCAAACTCGTACAAGGCTCGCTATGGTAAGTGACACGGCACAACTAGGCAATGCCAGGGTAGATATACCAATTACGCATCCGGACCGGTGGCAATGCGTAGCGCGCAGCTACCGCCCACCTCGAACAACACTCCCATATCAAAGGTGCGCACCAAACAATCACAAAGTAATAGAATGGCATACTAAGAAGTGCGTCCGATCAAAGGTGCTACCTTATTAGTTCGTCAATCGCTTCTGTTTTAGCCACCTTATGTCAACTCACGGGAGTCGGGTCCACGTATTTACCTCAAAGGAAATGTCACCACCATCCTACTTCATTCTGGAATCTCCACCGCGTACATGGTTGTCAAAATGGTTTTCGGTATCGACAGAGAGTATGTCCATATCCGATCGCGGTCTTTTTAACAACCCACGTTATTATTACCCGTGGTTTATAAATTCCAAAATAGTTATATTTGAATCAAATGCTATATTGAAAAAGGTGAAGTTAAAATAAAAATCCAATATATCTCCAAGGTTATACCTTAGTTCATTTGAGTGACCTAAAATTTTATCTTCAATATGGTTTCAACAATAATTAACCCAATTTAATTTATAAATCATATTTCCACCTCTTAAATAGTCATTCAAATTTCTCGATAAATTATGATTTTTATAAAGTATATTTTATAAATAAATATCTAACTTCTCTTATACTTTACTTAATAAAATCAGGTGCAAAAATTTATATAAATTTTACTTATAATTTAGTTAAATTCCCATATCCAACATAAACAAATTTCCAATTAATTTCTTACCTTACCTTTGTTTCCAAAAATAGCCTTCCATTTCTAAATCAAGTTAAATTTCGATTCCCATCTTTTACAAATCAAACTATTTAATTCATAGAAAACTTAACTTATTTTTTTTCGCTTTATATTCAAGTTATACCAAATTTCATAAATTATTTCTTAACTTAAATTCTACTTGTTTTACAAGTCCAAATTTCAACTAAACCCATAATTTGAATTCTAATATTATTTACATATTTGACTAGTATAATATTATACATATAAAAATCATTTAAATCCAATTTTTAAACAAAGAATTATTTAAACATTAAATAAAAATACATATATATATATAACCACGGGTCTGTATAATATTTTCTAGCCTAGGTTAAGTGATACGGACACTATATCATTTCAATCCGTAAATTCCAAAGAAAACCGGGTTCTATCATTTCAAACCCGCAATCCCAAGTTAAAATGACTAAAGAAATAAATGAAATATAAATGTTGTTCAGGCCTATCATTTCAACCTATAATGATCTTTATTTTTACAGGGAACTTGCAGTGTGATTTAAACAGTAAATAATAAATAGTATAACTGCAAAATATAATAATAAGTAATACAACTAATGATGTGTCAATTAAATAATGGGGTTTTAACATCATAAGTTTATACCACAGGCAGATAAAATTTAAATAAAATGGATTTACAATTACACTTGTGATTAATTCACAGATATACAAGTACGTTTGTCTGGTGAGAAATACTCACCTGAATGCCGTCGAAGATTTGATTCAAAACGATGGTAACACTTGAAAAAATATATGCACAGAAGCACGATCAAATTGTTGCGGAGTCGGTGACCAGATTTAATTCTTGAAAAGGAAACGAATTAATCAAAATCAAAACTAAGAAAAATCTAACACGAAATTTCGAATAAACTGGACGAAAGGAAATCAAATTTCGACTCGACCACTCTACCACCCGTCTCTAACTATTTATATATATTTTCCTCTGACCTACCTATATATGTATTATTGACACAACACGTAACACATATAGCCTATACGTGATTCATATCATACCAACAGAGCCAGTACACTATTTTAATTGTACTAACAGCCAATATTTAATCATACTAACAAATCAAATTTATTATTCACACTGCAGCTAACCTAGGTGACCTATATATATAGTTGTTTTGTTTAATAATATATGTATATATATTCACAACCCTTGTACTTACATAAACCTATATACCCATTATACCTATCCCAGTAAACAAAGGAAACGAGCACACTATTTACACGTTAAGCTTTAAATCATAAAATGCTTCAGCCAACCTCTAACGTGTACAGTAGGCGAGAGAAAGGAAAAGAAAAAAAAACAAGGCTTTAAAGCAAATGGTGACAGCTCACTCTATATTCTACTTCACCACACATTTCCTCAAAAATGAATATGGCCACCTATGCACTATATGCAGTTCAAAAGTCTAACAGGTTCATAAATAAGGCTATGCCTGAAAACATACCTAACATCACGTGGAGGAGAGTAGTCGGATTAAATGGGTGGTGGAGCAGTGGAGTAGTTGATTAAAAAAAATTATAGCAAAGAGAAACAGAAAATAAAAGGAGAAGAAAAAGGTTGAAGCCATTACCTGATTGCATGCAAGAGCTCACGATAAGATCAGAGAGGAGATAATGGAAGTTTATGAGAACGAGTATGGTATTTATAGATAATAAAACTTGTGTGAATTTTGGCAAAGGAATAGGTAAATCTTATTCTCAACGGTCGTGTGATTTATGATGCTTGAGTTTACACAATTGATTAATAGAAGCAAGAGATTTCGTACGTTCAAAATAATTGAACGTAAATGTGTTGATTTAGGGGAAAGGAAACGACAAGCAATTTATAGATTGCATTGATTTATAAAGAAACGGCAAAAATAAATTTGGTAAAGATTTTATACCAAAATTAAAATCAAATGAAGGCTATGGAAAGTGTAACGTTTGGATATAGTAATTCTCTAACTGATTTATTTACTCATATATATTATTGCGGTATGAATTTTAAAATGCGTAGAACCCACGCAAAAATATACACTTAAATTTATACAAAGATAACGCTTTTGAATTAATACTCTTTCCTATTTATATGTTATTTATTCCATCCAATAACGCGCCTTTCAAACGTGAAATTATCAGTTTATTAATACGCTATAAATTTTTAACATTTATTACTCAAATACAAGATAAAATTTGGTTACGTTCTTCTCTGGTTTCTATTACTATTTAGAAAGCGATTTTATTATTCAAATGGACAAAATATTACAAATTTTAAAGGAAGTAGATAATCTAATTTTTATTAAAATTCCAATTTGAGTTATCCTTTAAACAAAGTTAAAAATTTCAGAAACTTTCATTTTATATTTAGAATTTTGGGTAATGATTTAATCAAATTAAAATTTTATATTATGATAAATTTCAAGGTTTTATAAATAAAAGAATAAAGTACTTGAAAAATCTTGGGTTGTTACAACTTCAGTTCAAATTCTTCAAGATAAAATAGTAATCAGCTAAGTAAAGCAACTTGAAGATCAAAGCAAACATCTTCAAACTTGATGAATGCAATGTAAAATAATTTAAAGTTTTCAACTTGAAACCCATCTCAACCTTGGAAATCTGGAAATCAATTCAAGATTTCAGCTTCAACTGGGAAATTAAACAACAGACCGAAGATAAAGATTAATTTCAACAAGTAGCAAACTCAGATAAAAAAATCTAGATTTAAAGTTCAAATGCAAAGCTATTTCCAGATATTCAAATTCAAATTCCAGGCTTAGAATTTGTTCTCTGCTTCCCCTCTGCTCAAAACAAAGGTGAGCAAACTCACTTATCTACCTTTGTGCCTTTGATATTCTGATTTATACTTGAAGTATGATTTTTTTAAATGCCTGCATGCTTGAATTTACTTATATTCATGGGTATGAATGTCTGGGTATGTTTAAATACATATCTCTGTTAAATGACAGGTTCTAAAATTCATTTACAAACTCATATCATTCTATTTATACAAATTTAGGCCACGATTTCTAAAAGAAAAATGACTGAAACAATATAATATCGTAATTAAAATTAATTCCATGTTTTTATGTTTTATATGTGTTTGAAAAATGAAGAATAACAGTAGAAATCATATATAAGTTGAAAATCAATGTTCAATTTTTCAAATTTGGACTTTATAATATGATTTGTGATAGGAAATAATGATTTTTAAAATAAAATTAGGATTTTTAAGTTGTTATTCAAAGTGAAATCGCAAGTTGAACGAATTAGTCACTTTTATCAAAATCTGGTGATTGGCGTGGAGTTAGTAGTCGAGATTAATGGTGAAGAAGGCTGGAAGGATGGAGGATGCGGGAAAAATAATTGAATTTTTTTTAATTCACCAGAGAAGCCGATCGATGAGATTATAGGGTTTAAGGCACGATTTTATTTAATGTTACTCTCGAAGCATTTGCACCAACAAGTGATCATCAGACTAATTTGGACCTGGGGGAATCGAAGAGTAGGCGTGTGAAGTTGCCTTGGTTGTGATGATGTGGCGTCAAATGGTAGGGGTTGGCACGGCAGGGTGGTTTTTGATGAACTATATGTGTTCCAGGGTGGGATAAGTACCTTGATTTCAATTCTGATTCGATAGCGATCTTTTGGTGGTCGAAGTTGAAGTGGTGGGATGTCAGTGACTTGTCGGCAGTGATCTCGAAGGTCACAGCATCGCCATACGACAGTACACGTGCACGCGGTCATGAATGTATCTGGGTGGTTATAGCGTTGGGGAAGAAGACGCATTCTCGAGTTTGTGCTCGAGTTGTTCAAGTGAGTGGCTCGAAGAAAAATGGTGCACGATTTTGTGTGAAACAGGATTTTAAAGATTTAAATCAGAACAAGTTTGAGAAAAAATATATAAAAAGAAGAGCTCGGGTGTTGTCTCGGAGTTAAGCTCGAGAATTTTATAGGTGGGCTCGGGTTTTTCCTGTGCAAGTTAATAAATTTTTTGAAAAGCAAAAGAAACCAAGTTTTAAAGCAAAAGCAATACAAGTTTTAAAAGTAAATTTTTAATAATTTTTCTAAAACAAGTTTCAGACTTGAATTTAAAATTCAAATATGATTTGAAAATAATTGATGTGGTTTTGAAATAAATTATATATTAAATTTATTATTAAATCTCTGAAAGTTGTCAAATATAATTAATTGAAATGATTAAATGGATAATTAAGTAATGATTTAGCTTTAAATCTTGAGCAATTAAATGTTGATTGATTACTTAATAATTAAGGGGTTAACTAAAAAAAATTAAGGAATAATTAATTGATGAAATTAATTAATTAAGGATAATTAAATGATCAAAGGTAAAATAATTTATTAAAGATAATTAATTAAGGGTTTTTAATTACTTAAAGACAATTACTTAGTTAAAAGTAATTAATTAATGGTTAGAGTTAGTTAAGTAATTAGAGATAATTACTTATTTTAATTAATTAAGATAATTAATTTGTATGAGTTATTAATTAACCTGAGAATAATTAATTAATTAAAGATCCATTTAATGAAAGTGATTAGGGATAATCACCTATTGTAAAAATTAAGGATAATTAATTAAATGGTAATTAACTAAGGGTTAATTAAATTATTAATTAATTAATTAAGGGTAATTAATTTTAAAGGATAATTGAATAATTAAAGATTAATTATTTAATGAATAAAGGTTAATTAATTTATTAACTAAGGTTGATTGATTAATAGTTAAAGGATTAATTAGGTTATTAATTGAGGTTAATTAATAAATGATGTTCGCGCCAAAAATGGTCACAAACCCCAAGTATCATGAAAGCACCAATATATGAATATAAATCAGCAATATTCCAGCACAAGTTGCAGATCTCAGCAAATAACAAACAGCAATATAGAAATAACGCACAAAGACACAAGATTTATAGTGGTTCGGCTATCTCCAGCCTACGTCCACTTCAAAGTTTTATCTTTTAATGATTATCTTGCTGGTTACAGATGATTACAGCGATTACAATGAAGTAATTTGAGTACAACAGCGGTGGTAAGGTGTAGAATCGAATCCAGCAGAGTCCGGATGTTGAATAGCCAAAAGATCCTTTTCCTTTAGGCTTCAAGGGGCTATTTATAGGCGTAGGAGGCTGATATCACGCTCAAACTTCAGGAGACTTCTTCTGGCACGTGAGTGGGCCTACACGACCGACCCCACCAAGTTTCGACTCGATCTGTGATTGATGCGAATTGATTTCGTATCGATTAAGAAATTGTCCAATCGAGCTGAAACTTGGCAGAGACATTCTTTAGCATGCACGCAAGCTGCTGTGAAAATTTCGTAGCATTTGGACTTGTAGATCGTGAGATATGATCGATGCAATATTGCACTTTCGTGAACACCGTCGCGTTCGAATCCATGTTTCGTACCCATCTGTTCGACTCGATCAAGGCACGTGCGCGTGAGGTGACGTGGTGCGAGATTCTTGGATCGTTCTACCATTTTTGCTGAGTCGACCGAGTCATTCGCACCCAATACCGGAGCTTCGTTCGCATCGACCGTTGATCCGTATCCAACCACTTCAGTCCTTTGAATCAATTATCAATTTGCACCACTTCGTCGTTGCCTTTGTTCGTATCAATAATTTATGGGTACATTTCGTATCGATCATCATCGATACGAAACGAACTTGCTTGTGCATGATGGGTACGAATAAGGACTCAGATGCTATCGATGTGAACAACCATGAACTGGGTGGATACGAACCATGCTCACTCGTGATAGATACGAAATGTATTGGACCCTGGTCGACACTATCATGATGGACACGAAGTGCAATCGATACGACGCTGTTGTTTGGATCGATGCGATGATCTTGATCGATTCGAACTTGGGGATACGAACCGGGGTTTGCTTTGATCGATGCGAACATAATGGGTTCGAACTGCACAAAACTCGATGGATTCGAACATACTGAGGCGATGCCATTCCGATGGATACGAACTTGTTGGATTCAAATTGGACATCACCTCAACTTTTTGATGGATACGAACAGCATATTCTTTTCACCTTGTATCGATCATATCTTCTTCATACAAACTCCGATTAACCTGAAATTTGAAATGTAGATTCTCCTAGCCATGTTCATCATTCCCAATCGATTCCGTCCTGATCGGAGCTCAGCCAAATTTTAACGATTTGCGGCCCTGTTTTCAATCGATCTCCAATCCTGATATTCATTCTTCCTTGCCAATTTGTTGATATTCCAGCCTTGACCGAAAGGTGTGATAACAAATGATTAAAGTATAATTAACTAAATGATTTGTAATAAATTAATGATTGATTAATCAGAATTATAAATTTATTCATAAGTAATTATCTGATTTAAATTAATCAAATGATTAATTAATCTGACTTATTGGTGTTTGGATTCAATTAAATG
Organism: Allium cepa; assembly: GCA_030765085.1. Classification (NCBI taxonomy): domain Eukaryota; kingdom Viridiplantae; phylum Streptophyta; class Magnoliopsida; order Asparagales; family Amaryllidaceae; genus Allium; species Allium cepa. The sequence goes on from CM060937.1 coordinate 5,121,093, forward strand.
ATGAATTGTTGATATCTCCAATGTGTAATGTTTTGTGAAATGCATTGTTTTGATTTAAGCTGTGATGAATGTAATTTATTTTATCTGTGATAAATGTATATTATTTATCTGTGTATCTGTGAATAGAAGATAAGCATTATAGATTATACCGCTTATCGATATTGTTATGATTGAATCTGTGATTGATTGATGTTGTTGCACTATTGTGTAAAACTCCTGGACTACACCATACACACACAAATATGGATTGCACAAGGAAATTGGTTAAGTCATAGATTTTTGAAATAGTTTTAAAAATTGAATTTTGAATCCAAATAGTTTTGGAAATGGAATTGGGTTAAATGTGAAAAGCTTTTGAAAATGAGTTTTAAAGATAAAAGTTATTTTGAATAACTTGATAAAGTTTGGAATTTAAATAATTTGATTTGAATTTAAATTCAAGATTTGAAATTGAATTCTATGTTTGGAAATTATGGTTTAGAAAGGTTATTCAAGTTAAAAATGTGCTTATATGGGTTTTAAACCATTTTAAAAGAATTGTTTTGGGAAATTTGAATTTAAACCAAGCTTTATATTTGAAGGGCTTTAACTTGTACAAATGTAATCGGATTTTTCCGAAACGAAAGCTATTTGTTTTCAAATAATAATAGCTTTCGTATAAAGAAAGGATTTCCAGTTTTGTTAAAAGGGGTTTCAAATTTGAAATGAAATTGTTTTGAAAACTATAATTGAACCTTTGTGAAAGGGTTGTGAACTTTGTTTTAAAACTGAAGAGGATCTAAAAGGTATATCTTTTGTATAAGAGATTTGAAATAAAAATTGTTTTTGAAAAATATGAATCTTTGGAAATGGTTTTGAAAGTTATGAATTAAATCTTTGATTCAAAGATTAGATGAGTTAATCTAATTTGAAAGGGAAATTGTTTTGAAAAAAATATAAATGAATCTTTGTTAAAGATTGGTATACTTTGTTTTCAAATTGAAAAGGGACCTTAAAGGTGTATCCTTTCTATAAAGATTTGAAATGGAAACTGTTTTGAAATTTATGAATGAATCTTTGTGAAAAAATTGGTGAACTTTGTGAAGTGAATCTTTTTGTTTAAAGATTTGAAAATGGTAATTTGTGTTAAACCCTTTGAAAGAAAGGTTTTGGGCAATAAGTTGTGACGTAACTAAGATCCCAATATCCATATGCTTTTTAAACATAAGCGCTCATTATTCGGTTTAGCCGGGAGAGGACCTTGTGTCATATAACCTATTCCAAATAATGATACGACGTTATGGATAGCATTTGAAGACTGGTGGTGAAGACCGGATATTTCCGAAAGCGAAAGGATAACTCATCGAATGTCTCTACACCAGCTGATCCCCGGTATAGAGGTTTGATCACCCTTTGTGATGGGGAGTCCAGACGTGATTAGGGATTATCTGGATTCGCAAGGGCTTCTTTGTGAAGTGCCTTCGGTTTTGTTCGAACCCGGAACAGACTTGTATGGATGTATGTCTGACATTACACTTTGAGATGTAAACCTGGTTTCTATCAAATACATTTATGTTTGGTGGCGGAGATTTATTCTCTTTGCTTAACACCCTTATCTAAGACGTACGAGCTCAGAGGTTATGTAGTTGATGATTACTAGTGATGGATTCCCAATTTGTTAGTGTGGCATGTTGAGTGCTGTTGAGTGTTGCTGATCATTTGTTGATCAAAGCATGGCTTTTGTGAAAAGCGTAGCTTTCTGGATGAGACCTCGTCGGACCTCACTCCCCGAAAATGGTCGAAACAGGAAAGATGCAGCAAGGTTGCAAGGGTCGCGCCCCTAAGGTATGTCCATTCCTTTTGGAAAATGGTGGTATCATGGTATGGAGCCCATATATTTAACCTATGTGGTTACTGCAAATACATTTCTTTATGGTTGTTGGTGTTGAGAGCTCTCGGATAAAGGTCGCAAACGACCGGGGATCGCATATTTGTAGGTGTTACTCCCGGGCAGGGAGGAAACCGGCCTTGTGTTGGCAGAGAGCCGGGTAGATTCTCGGAGCATCCCTCCAGAGGCGTTCCCATGTGGCAATAGGAAGTTCCTTAGCCTGACCATTTGTTGGAAATCCAAAGAAACAATACGCACCCTATACGGTTTTAGTTGTATAATCTGTCATGGAATGTGGCAGTAACCTGCTGTTGAACATGGTAGCTATAGTAGGCATACGACGAAATGTTGTATGCTGGCTAAGATTAATATTATACATTCGAAATGTTTTCCACTATGCACTAATAATAATATCAAATGGTTTTCGCGTATCAAGCATTTTTGACTATCATAAGGAGAAATCTCATCCAATTCTGCATTTGCATGGTGTGCGCGGTGGGAGGCCTTATGGTAGTTTCATTTTCAAAAAAAGCATTGTGGATTTCAATTTTAAATTCTTTTGTTGTTTCTTTTAAAGATAAAACTGTTTTTGCTTGCTCATACCAGTCCAATGACTGACTCGGAGTTTATTGTTCCCTTTCTAAACTCTGGATGCCTACAATTTTCCACACGGGTAGTCTAGAGTTGGGTTTTTCAGATAATCATATAGTAGGAGTAGATTCAGTAGCATTCCGCCATTGGATTTCGGCTTTCTCTTTGTACTTCTCATCAACATTCCGAACCGACCTTGCTTAGTAAACTTGATTGGGAGTTCGAGCTATTTCTGGATTGGTGCATTAGAGATGGAGATTGCTGATATTGGAGTTCCTTCTTTGGAGTTCAAGTTTATGTTATCTCTTTCCGTTGTTGTATCTTGTCTTTGATATTTGTTTCGATATCTCAATTGTATCATTATTGTATCGGATGTTGTGTATCAATGATATATTGTTCATTTTCTTCCGCTGTGTTATTGTACTTAATGTGTTATAAGCTCCGGCAAATCGGATTCGAACGTTTGAATCTTGGCATTCGAATATGAGTGAAGTATGGATGTTGATTTTCGAACGCGAAAACCCGGGTCGTCACATTTTGTACCAAAATGTCACGATCTGAATTTCAATGTTCGAAAATCGACATCCGTACTTCGCTTGTACTCGAATGCTGCAGATTCAAACGTCGAAATCTGATTCGTGCCGGGACTTATAACACATTAAGTACAACAACACAATGGAAGAAAATGAACAATATCATTGATACACAATTTTCGATACAACAGATTTATACAAATGATATCAAATACTATCAGAGATACAAGACACGGCAGCTTATAAGTAAATGGCTTACCAATTTTTTGGGATTTCCAACAAATGGTCAGGCCAAGGAACTTCCCATTGCCACATGGGTACGCCTTTGGAGGGACGCCCCGAGAACCTACATGGATCTCTGCCAACACAAAGCCGATTTACTCCCTGCCCGGGAGTAACACCTAAGATATGCCATCCCCGGTCGTTTGCGACCTTTATCCGAGAGGTCTCAACCAAAAAGCAACCATAAAGAAATAAACTTGCAGTGTCCACATGAGTTAAGTATCTGGGCTCCATACCATGATACCACCCTTTTCTAGAAGAAATGGACATACCCTAGGGGCGCGACCCCTGCAACCTTACCGCATCTTTCCTGTTTCGACCATTTCCGGGGTGTGAGGTCCTCATGCAGTCTCGTCCACAAAGCTACGCTTTTCACAAAGCCAATCTTCGATCAACAAATGATCAGCAACACTTCGTATGCCACATTACCAAATTGGGAATGTATCACTAGTACACATCTAACCTCTGAGATCGTACGTATCAGAGAAGGGTGTTAAGCTAAGAGAATAAATTCTCCACCACAAACAGAAATGTATTTGATAGAAACCAGCTTTACATCTCAAAGTGTAATGTCAGACACACATCCATACAAGTCTGTTCCGGGTTCGAACAGAACCGAAGGCACTTCCAAAGAAGCCCTTGCAATCCGGGTATTCACAATCCCTATCGGACTCCCCATCACATATGGAGATCTCTATACCGGCGTGACTCGGTGCAGAGACATTCGAGGGTTATCCTTTCATTTTTGAAAATACCCGGTCTTCACCACTGGTCTTCACATGCTATCCATATCGTCGTATCATTGTTCGGAATGGGTTATATGACACAAGGTTCTCTCCCGGCTAAACCGAATAACGAGCACAATATTTAAAACATATGGATATTGGAATCTTAGTTAAGTCACAACTTTAAAACCCAAAACTTTTCTTTCAAACGGTTTAAACAAATTACCATTTTCAAATCTTTAAACAAAAAGATTTACTTCACAAAGTTCACTAATCTTCCACAATGATTCATTCGTGGCTTTTCAAAACAATTCCATTTAAAATTAGATTAACTCCTCCAATCTTTAAATCAAAGATTCAATTCATATCTTATAAAACCATTTCCATAAATTCATATCTTTCAAAACAATTCCATTTCAAACTTGAAACTTTTCAACAAAAATTGGAAATCCTTTCTCTAAATGAAAGCTATTTTTATTTGAAAACAATAGTTTTTGTCTCATAAAAATCCAATTACATTTGCACAAGTTAATGCCCTTCAAGTCTAAATTTTGGGTTAAATTCAAATTCCCAAAAACAATACTTTTTAAAATGGTTTTAAAACTCATATAAACACATTTATAACTTGTATAATCTTTTTAAACCATAATTTCCAAACATAGAATTCAATTTCAAATCTTGAATTCAAATTTAAATCAAATTATTTAAATTTTATCAAGTTATTCAAAATAACTTTTGTCTTTTAAAACTCATTTCCAAAAGCTTTTCATATTTAACCCAATTCCATTTCCAAAACCATTTGGATTCAAAATTCAATTTAAAAATTATTTTCTAAAATCTGTGACTTAACCAATTTCCTCGTGCAATCCATATTTGTTTGTGTATAGTATAGTCCAGGGGTTTTACACAATAGTACAACATTAACAACCATCACAGATTCAAGTATTGCAAAATCAATAAGCAGTATAATCTATAACGCTTATCGTTCATTCACAAATTCACAGATAATATACAAATGTGTCACAAATAAACGAATAGATTATACACGGCTCAATCCACAGAACAAAATATCATAAATTAGATAGGATAATCAATTCAAGGCATTTCATACAATGCAAACAATCCAAGCATTCAATAATCATTTATGGGCAGGATAAATTAAGTGTTTAATCCTTAGTTAATTCAATTAAATTTTTAATTCAATTAATTACTCAATCCTGATTTAACTTAACTTAAACCATATTAATAAATTACTAATCCTGGTTAATTAACATTAATTAATTACAAACCATCTTGATTAATTAACCATTAATCATGTATTAATTAATCATTAATAATAAATTAATTGTCCTTAAATTATTAATTAACCAACTTTAATTAATAAATTAATCAACCTCTAATCATTAAATAATTAACTCCTAATTATTTATCCTTAATTAATTACATTAATTAACTAATCCTTAATTAATTACTATTTAATTAATTATCCTTAATTAATTAAAATAAGTGATTATCCTTGATCACTTAATCAACTTTAACCATTAATTTAATTACTTTTAATTATGTAATTATCTTTAAGTAATTAATTACCTTTAATTTCTTCATCACATAAATCAATTATCCTTTGATGTAATTACGCAAAGTAATTATTCTTAATTACATTAGGTAATAAACTTCATTAAATAATCATACATTAATTACTTACATTAATTAAATCACCTTTAAATTAATTACATTAAGTAATTGTCATTGATAAATCAATAATGATCCTTCAATTAAGTCCTTGATTAATCAAGATAAATTCTTATCTAAACCAATCACTTTATCTCAACATTTAAATCTCATTGAATCCTAAAAGCTTGAAATTGATTCATTACAAAATAAATTGAGATCTTTTATTGAAACTAATATCTTTATCTTTAAATCATTCACTTAATCCAATTTAAAAAAAAACAGTTCAAAGATATTTAACATTAAACAATTTAAACTTTGAAACTTGACTCTGAGAATTTGAACTTTAAACCTAAGTCTTTGAAAACTTTTTTTAAAACTTGTTTATAATTTGAATTCTAAAAATTGTATTACATCATCAAAATCACTTTTTATTTAAAGATTGAATTCTAAAGTCAATTGGATGTGATGATTTGAATTTTCTAACAGGTTTCAAACCCTGTAAGGTATAACAGAGGTATATGCCTGTACACAGTCACCAACATATGCATATATAAATATACAAGCACATTTCACATTCATACAAACATAATTAATAACTTGCATAAAAAAATGATCACATGCAAACCAAGATTTAAACAAATTTAAGGGTTTTAGAAGTTAGTTTGCTCACATTTTTAATTTTGAAACAGAGGACAAAGGAACAGATTTTGGGTCTAGAACTGGAAATCTGGAATTCCATTTTGTCGAATCTGAATTGATCTTGATAGTTGCTTGATTCTAGCCTGAGATGATGTTGATCTTTGATTTGAATTTATAACTTCAGCTGCAAACCAGAGACCTAGACCTCATCAGAAAACTCCTCGCTATGACGCCTCCGATCGTCGGCCACCCCGCCTTCGTGTCCCAAGCCTCGCCACTCACCCATGACTCAATTCTACTCGGCCTGGTCCCACCCGATGCAATGATGACATCTCAGCGACCTCGCTATTTCCATCGACCAAAACAATCCCTTAAACCCTAAAATCGTTTCGCCTGACCACCACGATTGATAAAAAAATTTGCGAACATTTTTCCTACAATCTATATCACATCCTATTGAATTTAGGTCTCGACATGTAGGTCTAAGGAGCGTCAGAAAATTCATTAGAGATGTATACGATACTAAAAATCAGATTTTTCATACCAAAATTCATTATTGGCACTTGCGAATTAGCCTATACAATTCAAACTTGAAATCAACATGATTGAGTTTCCTGGTATCATACATTTTGTCTTGTGATTTTAGATTTTCCAATAAACCTTTAAATAACTAAACTTATAATTATTTTTAAAATTAAGTTTACACTCTTACCATCATCTTTAATTTAGAAATCCAAGTCTAAAATTGATTGTATATAGAGAATTGAATTTAACTCGGGTGTGCTTAAGCCTGTGTACAACAGAGCAGATGTAGATACATGTATATACAGACATGCACTTCATCATCTCTAAACATACACATACATGCAAGCATAATCACATCATCAATCAAGCATATTTGAGATCATACTTCACATATCATTCAGATATATATCAGGTTGGGTTTGCTCACCTGTGTTTTGACATAGCAGAGAGCAACAGAATTATCTTCCTTTCTATTTGTTCTGGATTTGATTGTTTGTTGTAGTTTTATTGATCTAAATGCTTGATTTATTCCTTATCTTTGCATTTGTTTTAAATCTGCATTTTGATCTGAGCTTGCTACCTGTTGTTGAGATTCCAGGCTTCAGACTTTGATCTAGATTTCATTTCCAGGTTTTGAACTTCTTTTGATTTTGAAGACTGGAATGAGTTTAGTCTCTGGTTTTGAACTTGCATGATTTTGATCAGGTTGAATTTTTTTTAAGAACTGGAATTGAAGACTATCTGATCTTTGAGTTTGATCAAGGCTTCAGATTTGATTTTCTTCTATCTGATTTTGTTTCAAATTTCCCTTGCTTCATTTTGAATCTGTTTTGATTCAACCTGAATCTGGTTTTGATTTTGAACTATACTTTGTTTTTTATCTTCTTTTTCAGATTTGAGGTTTTTCTTTTGTTTTGAACGCTTGAAATAAAATCGAAAAGAGTATGATAATTTTTTCCTTATTTCTTAAATTCAAAGATGAAAAGAATAAAAAAAAATGACACTTGTTCTCTTAAACTAACAGTTGTATTTTGCATGGTTAACACTTGTCTTAATGCTCTATCAAAATGTTTACAAATATTAACTTAATTGTTAAAATGTTTACACATGTATTTTGCATGTGTTCAAATGTTTTTAAATTTATTTTCTATTTATAAAATACATTTTATTTTATTTATATATTTATAACTTAAAAAAAAATAACTCTAATTACACATTAAGTAAATTAGAATTTAACCATTTAGAAATTTATTATATTACATCTAAATCATAACTTTCAAATCAATATGTATATATAATGTTCTTCAAATTCAATTTATTCCCAAGATATTTCAAATCTAAAAATTAATATACAATTAATTTGTATTTGTAAATGAATAAACAATTAAATACCTTTTTTATAAATATATTTTTATATTCCATTCATCATCTATTTATTTTCCAAATATTTATTTTCAACATATATGTATTTGAATTTTAAATTCAAATTCCAAATTAAAATTTATTTATAAAATATTTAGATTTCCAAATCAAATTCCTTATTTTAAAAACTTATAAATATATTCATTCCCACAGTTTCAAATTAATTCACAACTAAATTTAAAATTAATACATATTATTCAAAATATTTATTTCTGAATTTCCAATTAGAAATTCTATTTTAAAATCATGTTTATATTCATTTATATTAATAAACAAACAAATATCCATTTAAATTTGGAAACTACAAAATTAATTCACAATTTAATTTCAAAAATTATATAAACTACCAATTTAAATTTGATTTAAAAATAGGAATGTTACACAAACATGATAATTCAGACAGAAATAAGGGCAGAATTCTACTACTATGGGATTTCATAATCTGGAATAATATAATACTGAAGAGGATGATCAATATATAACTTGTTTCTTAATAATATAGTTATCTACCGTTTGGCTATTAGTGGCCGACAAAACATCAGACCACTTATTTATAAATAGCCATGCCAAGTGTGGTTTGAATGAAAGAAATGTGATATGTCTACTTTTCGGCGATTGGTGGTCGAGAGAAAATGAGATTCCTTGGTTATAAACAGTTGTGCTAATTATGAATTGGAAATAAATGTAGTGTCTATTGTTCGACTATATGCAGCCCAGTGAAAGTGACATGGATTTTACACCACATCGTTTAACCTTTGGCATGATTCAAATTTCACGATCACAAATGACTGTATGATTGTGTATTTTCGCACATTTGTTATAGTAGTCGGTTTAAATACACCGAACTCCTAACAATTCATTCATTGCATTGCATATTTAGTAAGTATCAACGCCAACAACTAAGTACATTTCATTGCACATTGAATTAATGCTAATGAGCATAATAAAGTGAGGAACATGTTAAAGCAGAATCAACACCAAATGTAGAATAAATTTTCATTAAACTTGAATAATTTATAAACAAATTTATAACATCCCACCCTCTGAGGCCCAAAACTAACCACTACATGCTGCAACCATCCGTAGTTGTTATTTCTTGACGACCAAATGCGACATCGTTAATATTGATACACATGAACACAAGAATATGAAAAAATTTAAACTTTCAATAAATAGAATTTTTCATTTCAAGCAAATTATAATTTAAGATTTATTTACATAATCTCAGACGTTAACCATGTATAGATCACATACACATGTACAAAATATGATAAGAGCGACATATGAATATGTCCCCTTATGATGATTAGATAACTAATAAATATGAACTTTACAGTTCTTAGTACATCACAATGGAAAACATAAAATAGCTTCTATATGGATAACAATTTCCTTTTGCACGTCATCGGAAGCTTATTCGTCCAAAAACCTAAAAGTCTCTCGCTCTCAGACAACTCAAATTAATTTTGAGTGCCCGAGAGTTTGTGAAACACAAACTTCGAGTAGACAATAAGTCTGGTATGAAAAATCCCATATCACCTTTTATCATAAATAGATATCTAGTGAGACCACACCGCATAGCGGAACTGGTTTTCCCTTCACTAGTATCCAAAACATCACATGCAAATCATTTAATATGGCCCTACACCCAAAATGATTAATCTTAACATAATATGAAATAAAGCCATAAATCATATATATTGGATATCTCATCGACCCATTTATTAGATATCGCATCTAAAAGAAAAATATTAGATTTTCCATCTAAAATCAATTTTATAGAGTTCCCCCTCTAAAATCTTTAAATGACAATCCGTCGTAATTTAATAGGACAGTCCATCCCAAATCCATTAAAAATAAATAAGATTATCCATCGTACATTGTTTTATAAAGAATGGTGGACTATCCACCGCACACTCCATAGTTTTCCTAGGATGACTATGAACCTTTAGGTGCCAAATCCCGAGGCTAACCACCTCTGGCAAAACATTCTTTACTTTAAAATTTTATTGTGGGCTATCCACCGCACATTCCATGGTTTTTCTAGGTTAACCAACAACCCAACACTTGGCCAATTAAAACATCATGATCCCATGATTATTTATAAAAATTTACGATCCCCATGATTATTCATTTTCCCCGGTATACCACCTGTTTAACCTATTTCCATTAGTAGCCCCAATTAGGTTAAATTAAATAAAAACACATTAATAGCCCCAATGTATATTTTCGAAAACATATTTCAGTTTGTAAATCCAAACTATGTATCGAAAACATCGAATCCACCCCCAGTGCCCCCAAGGTTAAATAATTCATTTATATAAGGATCCCCCTTACATATTTAAATGAAGATAGTATTTTATGCTATAACCCTTCGAAGTAACCCCTTCAAATTAGCAAAATTTTACTTAAGAAAAAGTGGCTAAAAATAGCCCTTTAAAACCCCTTAGAATAAAGCCACATTCGAAAGCAAATGAACATCCAAAGTTAGTCACTATGGAAACCTTCCTTTTGAAAGCATCACAAAATCATACCTTTCGACCTTGTCGGAAGGCTTTTTTCTGACCTAGTCGAAAGGTTCTACCTTTCAACTTTGTTGAAAGCCTGGGGTATCCCCCTTATAAAACCATTTATAAACCTTTCAAAAGAAATGAAACTCAAAACCTTTCGAAATCAAAACCTTTCAACGTCAAAACCTTTCAAAACCAAAATCTTTTGAAGTCATTGAAGGTAACCCCTCCAAAACCTAAAACCTTTCGAAACCAAAACCTTTTGAAATCATTCAAAAACAATGAAGTGTTAGTGTTTAAACCAACCCTTCGAAAACAATAGAGTGAGGCGACAAGTTTTAGAAAACAAAAATAACCTTTGACTCCATCTGATTTGAAAGATTTGGAAGAGGCAACTATGCTTCTGACCTTGTCGAAAGCTCTACCTTTCGACTTTGACGAAAGGTTTCATTTAAATAAGAAAGCAAAACAATCGAAACCTTTTTTCTTTTAATCCATTTGACAATGTCGAAAGTTCTTTGTCGAAAGCTAGCAGGTCTAATTTCATTAAAACCAAAACAAGGTCTTATCTCCTTCGAAAGCTATAACCTTTTGTCCCTTTTCGACCCCTTTCAATTCACTATGTACCAGTCGCCTGATACCATGTGCATTGATTTTTTTTGTCCTAGTTGAAAGGTTTGTTACCTTTCGACCTTGTCGGAAGGTTTCGAATGAAGGCGAAGCTCTTGTCGAAAGAGTTGAAATAGTGAAATTACTGTTTAAAATAGTTCTTTTGTATCCCACCTGCCTTGTTTGTCTAAATCTGATTGGTTGCCAGAATTTTATATTCAAAAATTGCCGCCGACTTTCCTTATTTGGAAATTTGAATAAATTTGAAAAAAGCACTTTCTCCTTTATAATTAAATAAAACATTTTAAGTCTTATTCCTTAAACAATTTTATATAACTATTAAAACATCATGAAAAATTCTAGAAAAATTCCAGAAAATCAATTAATATGTTTTCTTCAACATATTAAAATTTCAAAGCCTATAAATATCAAAGCAACTCGGAATTTAACCAAATCCAAATAAAAACGTGTTAATTAACCCATTAACATTTAAAACACCTATGTCTTATCCAAACAAAGTTTTAAATGGTTATATAATAATCAAATCACACACCTAGATCGGATATAAGCTCATTGTTGAACCAAATATAGAAATAAGATGATAAACATAATTATTCACCTTGATTAGTTGATTGGAGAATAAGAAATTTTCCTAGCTTTAATTCCTTGGCTTTTTCTTCAATTTAAACTCTTCCTTAAGCTCTTTAATAGCCGACCGAAAGTTGGTGAGAAGTTATGACTGAGAAAATGAAAATTTATTAAGGTGAAGGAAGAGAGATATACTAAGAAATGTAGCCCCATTTTTCAAGTTTATGTTGAATATGTGTTTATATGATTTTTGTTTGATGATAATAAACATATATACATTCATTTAAATGTATTTGATAATATACTATTTATTTTCATAGATTAAATAAATATTTGTTGAATAAAATAAATAACACAGAATTTGAATTCAAACGAATATTTTATTCAAACAAATATTTATTACAATTTTGAATAGTACAATTTCAAGCTCTCACTATAACTATACAACTTTGATTACATCACGTTTTTTCACATTTACATCAGCACCTTACTACATATCACTCACACTCGTATTTTATCTTCAACTGCATTCCAGTTTGAATCCAGCATCTGGGCAATCTGCAAAAATATAAACTAAAGCAGTAAAATTGAAAAAGAAATATTTTTGCAATTCAAAAAATAAAAGATAATTTTTGAAAATATGATTTGCCTCAGTTATTTGGGTTGTTCGTCATAATTTAAATTTGAATTTATCATACACGAACAACTTGTGACATACACAGTGTATTACTGTATATGCCACAAGGCCGTGCACACCGAAATGTACACTTGATAATGTTACAGGGATAGGTGAGCACAGGTCAAATCCAAAAGAATAGACGGGTTCAACTCAGGTGCAAAATAAAGTCTCGACTTTAGCACAAGGTCAAACCCGAGTTATAAAAACTGGATTCAACTCAGGGCACGCAAGACAACATACAACACTTCAAATATACACATGGTCAGTCCAGACTCAAGTCAAAACAACACAGACCAAACCAGACCATACAACATGAAACAGAGGCAACAAGACTATATGCAAGCAAAGTCTCTACATGGTGCAGCAGATATCAAGTGAAGGCCAGAAAATCAAGGAGCAATACAATGAACAAGTTCATACAAGCTCAGACTCAAGTTCAATAAAATGACCAAAGGCACACTGGAATATACAGTGCAACAAAATGAAGTAGTGGAGATGTACACAGAGCAGCGTATATTAATCAACAAAGTGTGGATAAAGAAAACAGACTACAAAATGAACACATGAGTCAATGCTACAGAGACCAGACCCAAATGTACATGAACGCAATGAAACACTCAATGGTGAAGCAACTCGAGCTAGCATATCATATATACAACAAGCTCCATACGGTACACAAGTGAATGGCAAAAACATCAAAATTCAGTGGCAACCAAACATGAATGTAGATAGCAACTATACATGAAGACAACAAGTTTACATGACAGTAAAGTATGAATGCCACGACCCCAGATGAACAAGTGAACCACAAAGTGAAAGTCCACCAGCACTAGACAGAAGTATATTTGAGGCTAGAGTTTAGTAAAGATATCAAGTACACCAGCACTAAACATAAGTATGGATGTACTCAATGCAACCCAGAAAAATGTCACGATACAACTACACATTATGTAATGCACAAGCACATGCCAAATTCTGTCAGAGCTACAACTTCAACCACAAAACCAAACTTGAAGGCAAAAACTCAAACCAAAAGAAAGGCAAGGCAAAAATCTGAGCCGTGGTCAAGAAACTGAATCGAGCAAGAATAATTCAAAGCCGTGATTATCAAGTAGCCAAGCCATCAGTTATACGAATTTGAATAAGTCAAAAATGAATCACAGCATTCGATCAAAATCGTACAGCCAAGAAGAATTCAAGCATAATTATCAGACGAAGTCAAATAAATATATACGACGAAATTATAGGAACTGGAATCCTATATAAATTACCACAAATCATCATCGGCATATTATTGAGTTCAAGAATATTAACTTAGAGCAATAAAGCAAAAATCACATACCAATTTGCAGTCGAACTCGATCAAATAAGAAGTCGTGTTCAAATCGAAGATACGGTTGATTGCCGAAGCAAATCAGAGGAACAGTGATTACAATCAACCAACAAATCAGTCGACTTCTCCAATAACCCTAAATTGGATCGCACGAACGAAAGCCCTAATTCGCAAAGAGGAACGAAAGAGGATCGACCGTATTTTCATAAAGCAAAGAAAAAGGAACGGGTTGAAGAAGTGAATAGGGGCCGGCCTTGTTTTATTAATTTGGGCTTAGTTTTTATTAATTAGGGTTTTGTATTTCAAATTGCTTTTAATTTGTATTTTCTTTTTTAAACCGTTTTAATTTCTAGTCGTGTGACTAGGGGACAAGCTACGTGGCGTAGCTTGAGAATTCGCAACTCGGTAGTTGAGTTGCGGCAGGGTTTTGAGCGTAGAGTTAGATTAGTCAATAGCGGGTATAGCGAGTTTACGTGTGTAAGCGAGGGACTATCTAATTTCTAGTAGAAACCTTGGGGGCAGCACATAGGCAGGGTTTTGCCGAAGCTGGGTAAATTCTGTGTCGTTCTATTTCTGCATTTATTATTCTGCTATTATCTGTGCTGCTATTGTTCTGTGATCTGTGTTGAGATTATTTTATAAGCTTCCGCGATTAATTTTAATAATTTATACCATCACCCTATTCACCCCCCCCTCTAGGGTGAAATCGATCCTACAAGTGGTATCAGAGCTAGGAATAGAAGTCAACATCTGTTTTAAAAATTCGATTTTTTTTGAAAAAATCAGTTTTTGTTTTAAAAATTTGAATTTTTAAAATGGCTTCTTTTAATACTGCTTTTGCTGAGGGTCAATCCATAGTTAGACCACCAATGTTCAATAGTGAATATGCTTACTGGAAAAATAGAATGCAAATTTTTTTGAAAACCATTGGCGCTTGGAATATTGTTGAGACAGGTTATAGAATACCAACTATAACTGTAGATAATCAGGAAATAGAGAAACCTAAGGAACAATGGACAGAACTAGAAAATAAATTACAAAATACTAATGCCAAAGCTATGAATTCTATTATCTGTTCATTAGATCAATTTGAATTTAATCGTGTCTCACATTGTCTAACTGCGCAGGAAATATGGCACATACTAGAAGTGACTCACGAAGGAACATCTCAAGTCAAAGAATCTCGCCTTGCAATGCTAAGCAGCGAATACGAGAACTTCAAAATGGCGAAGGAAGAAAATGTCAAAGAGATGTACGGACGACTTTCCAATATCGTATACAAATCAAAAGCTCTCGGAAAAACATACACCGAATTAGAAATAGTCCGAAAAATCCTCAGAGTCCTTCCACGAAGCTTTGAAGCAAAAGTAACTGCCATTCAAGAATCGAAAGATTTAAAACAACTTAAAGTTGAAGAACTCATCGGAAATCTCACCACTTATGAGCTAGAAATGAAATTCAAGGAAGAGCGTGAAGGAGGTGACACTCGAAAGAAATCAATAGCTCTCAAAGGAACAACTGAAAGTGATGACGATGACGATGATGATGCAGCAGCAGAATTGGAGCTATTAGTAAAGAAATTCAAAAAGTGGAATTACAAATATGGAAATTCAGCTCGAATTCAAAAGGCGAAAAGCAGAATAGCTAAAGCACTAGACTACTCTGAAGAACAGAAGATCATATGTCACAAGTGCAACAAACCCGGACACATCAAGCCCAATTGTCCTCAAAATCAACGCGACTTTAAAAAGAAATCAAAAAGGAAAAGTTTTGCAGCCACGTGGAATACAAGTGATGAAGATAATCAAAGTTCTAGCAGTGAGAGTGAGAAAGCAGACATGTGCCTTCAAGGGAATATAACTGATAGCGACGATGACGAGCCAAGCGAGGTATCAAAACTTACTCACTCTGAACTGCTTATATATTTTCATGAAATAAATGGCTGTTATGAACGACTTAGGGAAAAATATGCTAAACTTGAATCTCAAAAGGATACTTTGATAGAATGCAATGAACAACTTGATCAATTAGTTAAGAACTATCAACGTAGAATCCCTAAGTGTGATAAGTGTCCAACATTCGAAGAGGAAATTAAAAAAACAGAAATCAATATAAAATCACTTGAAAATGAAATTCTGATTTTAAAGGAGAATGAAAATACTAGGAGAGAGAATTCTATTAAAAAGTTCACATAATTGTTAAACGAAAATGAATCTCTCAAAACAAGTCCAACAATTGTCAACGACCTTAGATAAATTTCCAAAAAGTGAAAAATCGTTGAATATGCTATTAGGAAAGCAAACTGTTAATGTTAATACGGTTAGACAAGGACTTGGATATAATAATTCGAAAATTGTTGAAAGCAAGATTAATCAAGAAAATTCAATATGCACGATTTGTAGAAAATTTGGACACGATCACAATAATTGTTGGTATAGACCCAAACATGTAAAAACTATACCGATTTGGGTTCCAAAAGGCACAAATATAAAATCTCTCAAAGTTAAACAAATTTGGGTGCCGAAGGGAACAATTATAAATAGTTTTGGGTCTTTACAAAATTGTTTTTCAAAATATTCTGCCACTAACAACCATGTATCTATAAAAACAAATAGGTCACATAAATCTTTCATCGTGTAGGTGTGGTGGCAGGCTAAGGAACAACAACAGTGTTCTCTGGATTTTTGGCTGTTCCAGAAACACAATGGACGACAACGCAAAGTTCCTTAGCCTAGTATAAAGGTGACAGAATCACAACGGACAACAACGAAAAATATCGTAAAGGTAAAACAGGTATTGGTATGTTTTAAACGATATATTAAATGTGATAATCTACACCGTATTTTAAATTAAATCAGCCAATATTGAGATTGATGAAAAGATGATGATTTTGATTCTGACTTATTCAACATAGTTGGCCAAATTATATTCTTTTGCCAAAAACACTATAATAAATCTCTAAATTCTTTGAATTACTTCATATATATCATTTTGGATTAAAAATAGTGTTTTGTTGGATAATACATTTGGTTATAATACGGCTAACTCCTTATTCACGGTTTTTTGATTATTTACACGGCTTCATTTCAAATTCAAAAGAATGTCATTTAAATTGTTGTTAAAATTGAATTTGAAATTTTTGGTGCACACTTCATGTTTTGGTCTATAAAATTCAATTGATGATAATTTTTTGAGTGAAAGAGAAATTCAGATGCAGATTTCACTGGTAATCTAGTTGATAAAAAAAATTACTAGTGAAACGTGATTTTTGTTGAGACATTTAGTAATTGCATCGTTTTTTTTTTCAAAGAAAATATCTGCATATTCTTCATTTCAAATAATTTTCAAATACCAGAAAATTTTCTTTTAAAACCCCCTGGAGAAAATCATTTTTGACCATATTTTCAGATTAGTCGTTTTGAAAAATTAATTTCATAATTATTTTTGAATTTGATTTTAAATGACTATTTGGACTAATCTGACTCCCTAATGTTTATCAAAAAGGAAAATAGTGATTGAAAAAGTGATGAGTGTTAATATTGATCAAATATTATGACTCGAGACGGTATAATTAATAAATTTCTTTAGAAATTTAAACAAGAGTTATAAAACTGTTTGTTGGTAAAAATTCCATGACCATCTCTATATCTATCATATTTCTAACGACCATCACTCATCAAAATTCTATATAGTTTGTCGATATATGGTACTTTAAACAGGAATCATTCGTTTTTCGTTTTTCACATATTTTTTTAAAAAAAAAAGGGGGTAATAATAATAATAATTAATAAATACCAAAGTATTCACTCTCATTTAAAAGTCCTCACGGTTATGCATGGGTGAATTACTTGGAATTTGTTATGTGCTTCCATGCTCATTTAAAAGTCCTCACGGTTATGCATGTATGGAACGCATATCAAAAGTTGACCTTTTCTTTTCTTTTAAAGTAAACAAGTTGATTCTAATCCCATTAAAAAGTCCTCACGGTTATGCGTGGTTAGAAGATACTTGAATTCATTTTTTTTTAAAATAAAATTGGAATACTACTAATCTCATTTAAAAGTCCTAACAGTTATGCATGGTTAGTAGATATTCAAATTCCTGATATAAATATACCACAAATAGACATAACTATATGGTTTTATATGATGACAACATTTCCATCATTCTAAAAGTGGAATATGCGCCTAACAAAATATTTATGATTTTTGTTTGATTTTTTTATTGAAATTTAATATTTATATTCAATTGAGTTTTTAATGTTGGATTGATATCGATTACTTTATCTCTATTTTCTCTAACACTATTATTCTTTTGCTGATAACAAAAGAGGGAGAGAAAAGTTAAGATTTTGTCAAATAAAATCAAGCAAAGGTCAAATAATTTTCTATTTGCATCTAGACTCATTTGCATATTTTTATTTGTATGCATATAGGTAGGGGGAGTTTTGTGTAGAGAGGAAGCATTTAAATAGGGGGAGCAATTAGAGCATATCAATGATCAAATATATTTAACATATTCAAAATCTTAAATATATATTTGTTATCATCAAAAGGGGGAGATTGTTGAATATGTGCTTATATGATTTTTGTTTGATGATAATAAACATATATACATTCATTTAAATGTATTTGATAATATACTATTTATTTTCACAGATTAAATAAATATTTGCTGAATAAAATAAATAACACAGAATTTGAATTCAAACGAATATTTTATTCAAACAAATATTTATTACAATTTTGAATAGTACAATTTCAAGCTCTCACTATAACTATACAACTTTGATTACATCACATTTTTTCACATTTACATCAGCACCTCACTACATATCACTCACACTCGTATTTTATCTTCAACTGCATTCCAGTTTGAATCCAGCATCTGGGCAATCTGCAAAAATATAAACTAACGCAGTAAAATTGAAAAAGAAATATTTTTACAATTCAAAAATAAAAGATAATTTTTGAAAATATGATTTGCCTCAGTTATTTGGGTTGTTCGTCATAATTTAAATTTGAATTTATCATACACGAACAACTTGTGACATACACAGTGTATTACTGTATATGCCACAAGGCCGTGCACACCGAAATGTACACTTGATAATGTTACAGAGATAGGTGAGCACAGGTCAAATCCAAAAGAATAGACGGGTTCAACTCAGGTGCAAAATAAAGTCTCGACTTTAGCACAAGGTCAAGCCCGAGTTATAAAAACTGGATTCAACTCAGGGCACGCAAGACAACATACAACACTACAAATATACACATGGTCAGTCCAGACTCAAGTCAAAACAACACAGACCAAACCAGACCATACAACATGAAACAGAGGCAACAAGACTATATGCAAGCAAAGTCTCTACATGGTGCAGCAGATATCAAGTGAAGGCCAGAAAATCAAGGAGCAATACAATGAACAAGTTCATACAAGCTCAGACTCAAGTTCAATAAAATGACCAAAGGCACACTGGAATATACAGTGCAACAAAATGAAGTAGTGGAGATGTACACAGAGCAGTGTATATTAATCAACAAAGTGTGGATAAAGAAACCAGACTACAAAATGAACACATGAGTCAATGCTACAGAGACCAGACCCAAATGTACATGAACGCAATGAAACACTCAATGGTGAAGCAACTCGAGCTAGCATATCATATATACAACAAGCTCCATACGGTACACAAGTGAATGGCAAAAACATCAAAATTCAGTGGCAACCAAACATGAATGTAGATAGCAACTATACATGAAGACAACAAGTTTACATGACAGTAAAGTATGAATGCCACGACCCCAGATGAACAAGTGAACCACAAAGTGAAAGTCCACCAGCACTAGACAGAAGTATATTTGAGGCTAGAGTTTAGTAAAGATATCAAGTACACCAGCACTAAACATAAGTATGGATGTACTCAATGCAACCCAGAAAAATGTCACGATACAACTACACATTATGTAATGCACAAGCACATGCCAAATTCTGTCAGAGCTACAACTTCAACCACAAAACCAAACTTGAAGGCAAAAACTCAAACCAAAAGAAAGGCAAGGCAAAAATCTGAGCCGTGGTCAAGAAACTGAATCGAGCAAGAATAATTCAAAGCCGTGATTATCAAGTAGCCAAGCCATCAGTTATACGAATTTGAATAAGTCAAAAATGAATCACAGCATTCGATCAAAATCGTACAGCCAAGAAGAATTCAAGCATAATTATCAGACGAAGTCAAATAAATATATACGACGAAATTATAGGAACTGGAATCCTATATAAATTACCACAAATCATCATCGGCATATTATTGAGTTCAAGAATATTAACTTAGAGCAATAAAGCAAAAATCACATACCAATTTGCAGTCGAACTCGATCAAATAAGAAGTCGTGTTCAAATCGAAGATACGGTCGATTGCCGAAGCAAATCAGAGGAACAGTGATTGCAATCAACCAACAAATCAGTCGACTTCTCCAATAACCCTAAATTGGATCGCACGAACGAAAGCCCTAATTCGCAAAGAGGAACGAAAGAGGATCGGCCATATTTTCACAAAGCAAAGAAAAAGGAACGGGTTGAAGAAGTGAATAGGGGCCGGCCTTGTTTTATTAATTTGGGCTTAGTTTTTATTAATTAGGGTTTTGTATTTCAAATTGCTTTTAATTTGTATTTTCTTTTTTAAACCGTTTTAATTTCTAGTCGTGTGACTAGGGGACAAGCTACGTGGCGTAGCTTGAGAATTCGCAACTCGATAGTTGAGTTGTGGCAGGGTTTTGAGCGTAGAGTTAGATTAGTTAATAGCGGGTATAGCGAGTTTACGTGTGTAAGCGAGGGACTATCTAATTTCTAGTAGAAACCTTGAGGGCAGCACGTAGGCAGAGTTTTGCCGAAGCTGGGTAAATTCTGTGTCGTTCTATTTCTGCATTTATTATTATGCTATTATCTGTGCTGCTATTGTTCTGTGATCTGTGTTGAGATTATTTTATAAGCTTCCACGATTAATTTTAATAATTTATACCATCACTCTATTCACCCCCCTCTAGGGTGAAATCGATCCTACAGTTTACCCCTTAGGAAATTCCTCCTAATAAATTTAGCCAAGTCTTATTTTAGTTCATTCATTAAGACACAGCTATTGGATTTATTAATCTCATCTCCTTAATTATTCACATTATTTTATTTATCCAATTAAATATCCCGAATAATGCTAATTAACATTCAGGGGCATTAAAGACTCCCCCTCAAAGAATTGTCCCCAAAATTCAGTAAGAACGAAACAACAAGCATATAGTCCATGCAAGTGAAGCTAGTATAACCTACCGGCCAAATTCCATATGAATCCTATGTAGATCATACCATCTAAAACTGCCCATGAAAAGTAGCCCTAATCATTTCTTTTATCTCCTAAGTACAGTCCTTTACGTTGTCGCTCCACTGAGCTTTCACCATCCTGACTGTCTTGTTTCTTAGCCTCTTCTCATCTTTTGCCACAACATGAACTGGTTGCCTCACAAAATACATATCTAATTCCACCACTAAGTCCTCCAGTGCCATCGAAACGGTAGTAGTTTCTGGATCATGAACGTACTTCCTAAGATGAGAAACATAAAACACATCGTGGGCCCTGGCCAAACTGCTCGGTAAATCTACTCGGTATGCGAGTCTCCCAATCATCTCTCATACAGGAAATGGCCCAACATATCTCAGTGCTAGCTTCCCGGTCTTTCTGAAAGAAACCACACCTTTTATCGACGGTATCTTGATGAAAACTCTATCTCCATCTGAGAACTCTAGGTCCTTATGCCTCTTATCTGCGCAACTCTTCTGCCTAGACTGAGCTTCCTTCATCCTTTTCCGTATCAACTCGATCTTTTCCGTCGCCTATCTCACTAAATCTGGACCAAGGACCAATCTGTCTTCGGTCTCTAACCAACATGCTGGTGATTTGCATGACCTTCCATACAAAGCTTCAAAAGGCGTCATTCCTGTAGTAGTCTAATAATTATTATTACAGGAAAACTCCACTAAGTGCAAGTGATCTTTCCAAGAACCACTAAAATCCAGCACACAAGCCCTCAACAGATCTTCCGGTACCTTGTTGAGTCTCTCTGTCTGGCCATCCATCTGAGGATGATATGCGGTACTCATCTTGAGCTTAGTTCCTAACACAATCTATAGGCTCTTCTAGAACTCGCTAGTAAACAAAGCAACTCTATCACTAATGATACTACTAGAAATGCCATCCAGTCTAACGATGTTTTTCATGAACTTAGCCAAAGCAGGTGCCGTCCTGGTTGACCTTACTGGAATGAAGTGGGCACTCTTGGTTAATTTGTCCACTATGACCCATATACTTTCATTACCCTGGTTTGACCTTGGTAACCCGTCAATAAAATCCATGGATATCGAGTCCCACTTCCAAACCGGAACATCCAAAGGCTAAAGCAAACCACTTGGCATCTGATGTTCGACTTTTACTTGCTGACAGTTCAAACACTGCTTTACCCATAAGTCAACATTCCTTTCCAGAAGAAACTTCTCTTTATATCCTGATACATCTTGGTTCCCCCGGATGAATTGTAAACTTCGATCGATGACATTCCTTAAGAACTTCTTTCCTAAGGTTTCCAACATCCGGAACACATAACCATTCCTTCTTTCTCAACTAACCCCTGCGGTCAAGAATAAAATTCTTTAAATCATCAATCTCGGTTCCAGCTTCTAACCTTCTAATCCTTGCGACTAACATTGGATCCTTTTTCTGCCTAGAAGCAATTCGTTCGATCAGACCTGGTCAAACTTCCAAACAAGATATCATCGCGATATTCCGACTATATCTAGTAGTCGACCTCGACTGCACACTGCAAGCAGCCAGTGCTTCCAAGTCTTTCCATTCCGCCAACATACCTAACACCACATTCAGATGTTTCCTGCTAAGTGCATCCGCCACCTTATTCCCTTTTCCCGGTGTATACTTGATGCTAAAATCATAAGCTGCAACAAACTCCATTCATCTCTGCTGTCTCATGTTCAGTTCCTTCTGAGAGAATAGAGACTTATGATCCATAAATAGCTCAAACCTTTATCCCAGAAGATAATGTCTCTATACCTTCAATGCGAAGATTATCGCTGCCAACTCCAAATCATGAGTAGGGTATCTCACTTCATGCGGTCTAAGCTGTCTAGAAGCATAGGCAATAATATTTCCATTCTGCATTAGCACAACACCTAACTCAGCACCACATGCATCGGTGTATACCACAAACCTCTGATTCCCATCTGGAACTACTAATACAAACGCATTTGTTAACAAATGTTTCAACTTAAGGAATGCCTCCTCACATTTGTCAGACCAAATAAACTTCACGTCCTTCCTAGTTAGCATAGTCAAGGATGCCGTTGTCAGTGAGAAATCCTTAATGAACCTTCGGTAGTATCTTGCAAGTCCTAGAAAACTTCTAATCTCACTTACCATTTTTGGTCTCTTCCAATTGTTAACAGCTTCGATCTTATCCGGATCAACTGCTAAACCTTCCTAAAGGAAACTTCATGACCAAGGAACTTCACTTCCTTCTTCCAGAAATGACATGTTGAGAACTTCGCCTTCGGCTGACGTTGTCTTAGCGTCTCCAACACTATTCTAAGATGATCTGCATAATCCTTCTCATTCTTAGAATATACCAAAATATCATCAATAAAAACCAACACGAACCTATCCAAGTGCTCTCGGAAAACCCAGTTCATTAAATCCATGAAAAAAGTTGGCACGTTAGTAAGCCTAAATGGCATAACCAACCATTCATAAGACCCGTATCTGATCCTAAATGTTGTCAAAGGAATACTGTCCTCTGCCACTCTTAGCTGATGGAAACCTGTTCCCAAATCCAATTGGAAAACACTCTTGCTCCACTCAACTGATCGAATAAGTCGTCGATTCTCGACAAAGGATACCTATTCTTGATCGTCCTCTCGTTCAGCATAAGTCAATACCTTTTGACCTTATTGGAAGGTTCTACTTTTCGACCTTGTCGAAAGGCTTCCTTTCGACCTAGTTGAAAGGTTCTATCTTTCGCCTTTGTCGACTATCTAGGATATCCCCCCTTATAAAACCATTTATAAACATTTCAAAAGCAATGAAACTCAAAAACCTTTCGAAACCAAAACCTTTCGAAGTCATTGAAGGTAACCCCTTCAAAATCTAAAACCTTTTGGAACCATTTAAAAATAATGAAGTGTTAGCTTTTGAACCAACCCTTTGAAAACAATGGAGAGAGGCAGCAAGTTTTAGAAAAGAAAAATAACCTTTGACTCCATCTAGGTCGAAAGGTTTGGAAGCGACAACTATGCTTCCGACCTTGTCGAAAGATATACCTTTCGACTTTGTCGAAAGATTTCATTTAAACAAGAAAGCAAACCAATCGAAACCTTTTTTTCTTTTAAACCATTTGACAATGTCGAAAGCTCTTTGCAAAAGCTAGCAGGTGCATTTTATTTAAAACCAAAACAAGGTCTCATCTCCTTCGAAAGCTATAACATTTCGTCCCTAAACCTTTCGACCCTTTTTAATTCACTACATACTATTAGTCTAATACCATTAGCATTGATTTTTTTGTCCTAGTCGAAAGGTTTGATACATTTCGACCTTGTCGGAAGGTTTCGAATGAAGGCGTAAGTTCTTGCCGAAAGAGTTGAAATAGTGAAATTACCATTTAAAATAGTTCTTTTGTACCCCACCGCCTTGTTTGTCTAAATCTGATTGGTTGCCAGAATTTTATATTCAAAAATTGCTGTCGACTTTCCTTATTTGGAAATTTGAATAAATTTGAAAAAGCTCATTTCTTCTTTATAATTATATAAAACATTTAAGTCACATTCCTTAATCAATTTTATACAACTATTAAAACATCATTAAAAATTTAGAAAAAATTCCAAAAAATTAATTAATATGTTTTCTTCAACATATTAAAATTTCAAAGCATATGAATATCAAAACAACTCCGAATTTAACCAAATACAAGTAAAAACGTGTTAATTAACCCATTAACATTTAGAACACCTATGTCTTATCCAAACAAAGGTTTATATGATTATATCATAATCAAATCACGCATACGGATCAGATATAAGCCCATAGCCGAACCAATCATAGAAAATGAGATGATAAACATGATTATTCACATTGATTAGTTGATTGGAGATCCTAGATTTAATTCCTTAGCTTTTTCTTCGATTTAAACTCTTCCTTAAGCTCTTTAATTGCCGACAGAAAGTTGGTGAGGAGTTATGAATGAGAAAGTGAAAGTTTATTAAGGTGGAGGAAGAGATATATACACTAAGAAATGTAGCCCCATTTCCATGTTTACCCCTTAGGAAATTTCTCCTTCTAAATTTAGTAAAGTCTTATTTTAGTTCATTCATTAAGACATGGCCATTGGATTTATTAATCCCATCTCCCTAATTATTCACATTATTCTATTTAATTTACCCAAGTAAGTATCCCGAATATTATTGTAACGTTAATTTGATAAAGTGGTAGTTTAGAATATTTGCAAAAAAATGAATTGTTGCTCATCTCCTAGATTTGGGCTTCTTTCGTGTGGAAAATTTGTCAAATTCCAACAATTAGATATGTACACCATAATTGGATTGAATGCATTTGCAAATAAGTATCTGGTTTCATGCATTATCATCCAATTAGCTTTGATAAAAGGACAAACGTCGCAATCGGTGGCCTATTTTAAAGCTTCACAGTTTGTTATATCAAAATACCTAACATATAAATCCCAATTTTTCATCAATTGAGTTAATATCGACTTCCTTACTTCTCTCCAGTTGGAATTTAATTCGTCGACTTGTTTAGCTATGCAACGAAATCCACAATTACCATCCTCTAAAACATCTTCAACGTTAGCAGTATATTAGTGTAGAAAAACCGGTAGGTAAGCTAAATATTCAAAACCCGAATTTGTTGCATTTACATCACTCGTATTAATCTTCACATCAAGTTTTTTCCATTTTGGAGTCAGTTTCTTATTCACGATAGATTGAGAAATAATTTCGTTAGTAGTTTTGGCATTCTCAAAAGCAGAAGGATTGTAGATTTTTGACGTTTGTCTTGTTTGCTAGTTGATTTGTTCTTACTACCGATTAGTCTACCTTTGTGTTTCTCTATTTTTGGTTCCAACAGTGCCCGAATCAAATAATCTTTTAATGTATGCAAACTTAGTTGTATGTATAAACTTGAATGCTCTTCGACTTGTGAAATATAATTTAATTATCTCCAATGTTCATCTACGAGTTCGATCGACAGTGGAAGATCTTCAATGTGATACTTATATATATTTTGTATACACATGGAAGACCATACACTAGTCCGTTCAAATGGTCACAAAGGGATGCATCTATAACAACACAACTAATTTTTGTCATTTCTTTCACAACTTATCTAATGCAAAAAGGATGTCAAACCCCACAATTGTTTTAACAATGGAACTTGATATGCAATTCGTACAGCTCTTAAACTTCTTTCAAAGCTAGCTTTTGTTTTCGTATGATGTATACACAACATATTATCCATTTTTTTTTACCATACTACAACAAATGTTGCTCTAGACGCACTAAAATACTTTTTCGAAGACTCGGCTCTAGTTGTTATCCTATTATGATGGCGTTTAATTTTATTTGTCCATGCAAAAACAGAACACTCTTTGTCTGCCAAACAATTACCACGAATATACTTTAAGCTTTCAGGGTAATCTATCCAATCTTTCGAAAGTCATTACAATATATCCAAAATTCATCTTCGATTGGTTCATGGACCTTCTTCCAACTTTGCAAAAACATCTCGAAAACATCATTTTTTTTAAACTTTGGTTTGCAATTCGTAATGACATTATTCGCCATGTGCCGTAAACACATCATCAACTTTGCCTGTGGAAATTTTATAGTAATTCCATTTTATCAGCGCCCCCATCCTCTATCGCTAATTATAACCTCAGATAGTTTATCAGGCAAACAAAAATGTTTTAGCTTGAGTAGCACCTATTCGTAATTCTCCTCCCTCTCATGTATTAGAAACGAACGTGCGATATTAAATGTTCGGCCCGTAGAAGTCGTACAAACTATTTCTAATAAAGGCATATTATACCGGTTTGTTTTATACGTACAATTAAGCAAAAGAATTGATGGAAAACACTTTCACAATGCGGATGACTCCGTATGAGGTCACATAATATTTATCAAATGATTGGTTTCCACATCAGCCTGCTCAAGGTATACATAACGCTTCTCTACAAGCAATTTCATTAGATGTTGGATCACAGATTTACACTCCATCGCTAACAATTGCATTTTATATTTTGCATTGTAGATAGTCTTCAAAATTGAGGAATTTTCTGAAAAAGATTTATTAATGGTAGCTAATACTTCTCTTGAAGACGCCTCTGCAAAACTTATGTCTTCTAAATATTTTTTTCTCCTCATTAATCAACCGTGCGCATACGGATGTCCTTCCAAAGAATAAGAAAGTTCATGATTATGTATTCAATTGATTACAGATATTTTTTCATTTATCTTCGTTTAAATACATGCCCTTCAATAGAAATGGACAGTTGCATTTTCTAGTGGCGTTAGGTCTGTGCCGCTTAACACTGTTTTCCTTTTTCACCGGCTTTGACTGATGATTACGATAAACTTTAGCCCTTTCGCGTCCCAAATGCAGCCTTGATTTTCTTTCAGATCCTAATTTATCGTACTTTAAAATTACGACAACGGTATTTATCTTTTTTCTGTTATTTTACACCATCGAATCAATGTGTTCTGCTAATCAAATACATGAAATCACATAACAAACAACAAAAAATTAACATAGTTCGTTTTTATAACCACATCAGCGATCATATTTTTTTTAATAAACACTCAATTGATCGGTTGTAAAATGATTTGTCAAATCAACTTTTATGTCTTTTGAATCATTCGGTCGATCATCTTGCATCATATTGTCATCATCAACATATTTATCGCCCAAAACAATAAAGACACGCTCAGTTTTATTATCGTTCAAATACTCCATCTACGAAATAAAAAAACAAATTTAACTTAATCCATTTGTAAAACAAAACATATAAGTTGTATGATAAGAAAAACTCTAAAAATCAACAATTTACATTGCCATTCCCTATTACAACATCATCAAATTGAATGTTCTTCAAGTTTGAGTTAGCCAATGGATCATAAGAAATATCCTAAAAAACAATAGAAAACCCTAAGTAATATAAAATTCTAAATAAAATTTCCTAAAAAGCAATGTAAACAACATTTTCTTAAAAAACAACAGAAAATCCTAACCAACGTGGAAAAAAAAAACTAACCTCCTTTTGATCTCACCTTCTATTGTCTAATAGACAAACGAGAGTTGGTATTTTTTTTTTTTTTTTTTTTAAGGGTTTAGATTTTTGAAATTAAAAAAAATGGAGGATTTTGATATTACTATTTCGAAAAGAGGACTGCGAAGAACGAGGGAAAGGATGTGTAATGGTGGACACATACAAACAGAAAAAAGTCGTATGTGTTAAATTTACAAAAGGTGGTCACGAGAGGAAAAGGAGTTCCCGACAGCAGCACAATTAGATTATGGAAATAACTGAAATAATTCTCGTCATATAGGGTTTTAGCTGGCTACATCTTCTCTTTGTTGGAGAGGTTCTCTCGTTCGCTCATCCAAGGTTTTGCAGAAAATCCCTTGCTTTCCTCTACCTCACCAACTTGTTACAATGTCCCTCTATCTCAGTCTCCCATTCTTCACATCCTGCTTGTCTACTTCATCCACCCCAAAATCTAGGCATTTCTCCACTTCGTGTTGTCGTTTCTCACATCCAAAGGTAATTTAAACACTTCAACTTCAATAATATATATCAAAATTTTAGATTATTATGTTCCAATTTCTCCCTTTAATTATTGGGTCCTACAGTTCAAGAGGGCGTATACATCGGTGATGATAGTGCCAACGGGCATCGGTGCAGCCATTGGAGGGTTTGCAGGCGACGCTTTACCGGTTGCTCGAACATTGTCTTCCGTCGTGGATTGTCTCATCTCTCATCCAAACGTATTGTTCATTGGTATTATCTAAATTTTATTTTCTTATTTAAGCACATACCAATGAATTGTAAATAGTAAAACTACAGTTATCAAGATATTTTTTTTCTCCCAATTTATATGCTACTATTTTATCCTGTTTTTATATAATGGTATAAATGTGAATTGCAAGAAAACAATTGTGCATATACTTAATTTCCTATAAATGAAGAATTATACTCATATTGTCAAGTAAATTCTGAAAATGCTTTATACCATGCTTCTCTATGCTGATGTTGGATTTATAATTAGCTTAGTAAAAGTGGATGATTTGGATGAGAAGATGCTTTACGTTATTTATTTATAAAGCAGAATGAAAGATGGTGTCAAATATCACAACCAATTAGGCTAATAATTTAATTGTTTTTACTTACAGCATGTTGGTATAGTTTGGAATTTGCATGCGTAAACGTGGATTGATAAACATTGATGTAGTTAAAAATGAATTGAGCATTAAGTTTTTTTTTTTGGGATCAAAATCAACTATATAATGTTGTGATTAAGCGATGTTCATGCCATGTACAAAATTACGTGCTTAAGACAATATTTTTATTTTTATTTATTTTAAAGTTGTGGCAGTTGAAGTGCAATCACAACTCAAATTATATCAAAGTTTATTTTTAGCTAATATTCCATAGGTTTCATTGACAAAAACAATATTCATTAAGCGCTTTGAATAATGTTTCATGTACTTAGAAGAAAAAAGTGATACATGCAGCTGTTCACGTATTTTTTATATTAAATCATTAAATTGCAAAATCATGATAGAATAACCGCAGCACGATGTGCCTGTTCACGTATTTTTGCTTCTTCGTGCCTTTTGCATTATTAATAATGATGTTACAAACAAAATGCACCAATTTATAATCTTGCTACAAAATTCAATTATCTATTCTTTACAAACAATGTAACTATTCAAGGGAAAGCTGGTTAGTTATTTTGTCGAAACTTCAAAAATTTAATCCGTAGCAAACTGATTGAAAGTTAAACAATAGCATAACAAATGTTTAATATGTGATAAAGAAAAATTGAGATGATAACGAACAAAGATTAGATTACTTGTGCTATATGGAGGAGGGAGTGCTATATTTCAGCATTGATGCATAGATGCAACACAAAAAAGATCTATTTCACCTTTTTTGATTTGTTTGAATATAACTAATTCTTTATATTATGCATTTGGTACATATAATCATAAATTTTTCACTGGAAACTAGAATCATATTCAGTACATATGCATAGTACCATTAAATTATTAAACTGATATTTGGTGATCCATAGAACTTTTTAGTTTATTTAATTGATAATTCTTCAGCAAATACCATATATCTTTTACATAAATACAAGTATTATGAACATGAATGTTTATTATGAATCTATAATACATTTAGTTTTTATTCGAAAGTTACTCATCTAATTGCATATGTGCAACACACTTGCAATGTTCATGTCCGTTTTAGTTTATTTCATTTCTTATTCTGAATTATAAAAAAATAAAGTAACTATTCATCGACTCGTGCCATATCTTGAGGGAGTTTATGTTTTTACCATAAGTTATTGTTGGCTTGTCACTCTAAATTTAGTTTGGCATTTCTCTATGTTTTTTTAATGTTATGTTCATCTACAAACTAGATTGGGATAGCCTTAAGGAGACATTACTTATTTTCTGACTTAATGACAACCTTTAGAAAATACTACTTATTTTCATAAACCATTATTAAAAATATAAGTTGTTACTGATTATATACGAGTTCTGTAAACTTATAACTTATTGCACGAGAAATTTTTTAATAGACTTGGATGGAAGTTCTAATGACATTTATCTAAACAAATTAAATCATAACTTATGACATTTCAAAAGCGGTGATAATATTTGAAGGCAAATTCTATTTCAAGTCAAGAAATGCTGGATTGATTCCTTTGTTTAAGGGAAATTAAAATGGAAAAACTACCCTTGTATATTTCTTGTTCATCCTACTTTTTTCAAACCTTCTTTCAAACCTAGGTTAAAATATCAAACTATAGCATCAGAATTCTTTAATTTTAAGTACAAATAATAAGATTTGTAGAAGAGAGTGACTAGAAAATGAACTTGAAGGAGCGATTTATTTCTTTATGTTTTTAATTCAGTTTTTGAAGCAAAGAAAATTTAGAACTTGTAGAAGAGCGAACGGGGAGTTCATTACCAAATCTCAACAGCAGAAACTGTGATCAATTATACTTACCATGCGGTGCAAATGTGGATAATTATTCATTACCTTACCGGGCTATTGCAGTGTGTCGTGCACAACCATACATCGCTACTGTTGTGCATTGCACAATCATGTAGAGCAACTTTGAGGAAGATGTTGATGTGGAATTTTATTATTTCTTTCATCCTTTTTTTTTGTGTGTGTTGGGGGGGGGGGGGGGGTTTGTTACTCAGCAATAGTTTGAATACAAAGTTTCTTTTTAAACTTTTGTGGGGGCTAAAACCCAATATTAGGCTTCCTACTCTTTGAGGGTCTGTTTGGAACTCAGGAGCACATTGAAAATTAAAGAAACCTGGCGACCAGTGAATACAAAGTGGTTTGTCTTTACTGTGCTCCCAACCGACTCATCTTATATTGTGATAAATAAAATATGTGTTAAATAAATTCAAAATTATTCCTTTCGCGAAGTTCCAAATGCTTACATGCATGTTTAGTTTAGTTACACTTGTGGACTTTGATGTGTTAAACTCAGTACGTTCTTCGTCGATCAAATGCATCTTGAATTCACTTGATTTGGATTTGCTTGTGAATACTTCATAATTAACTTATACTTAATATTCTCATATATTGATAGGTGTTAAACGGTGCAATGTTATATTGGCCAATGCCTAATACACTTTATGTTGAGGGGTATGCCCTCGATAGATTTGCTGAAGGTTCTTGGGCTCTTCAACCGGTTCACCACAATAAGGTATACTTAACATCTCTTCAAAGCGATGGTGGCTTCCACTTGTTGGAATATAAAATATATGCTATGATTGTTTTACTGTTGAACAACCTGCAGACGCTTCTAACAACTCCTCTTTAAGTGCTTGGAAATGATGTTTTTGTTACTTCTATTCCTTATCTTTCATTCCCACTTTGAAATGTGTAGTATATTTATCAATTATGATTATAAATATTAGTTCTACTTTTATTAGCTTTAGCAATCCAATTTCAGATAATATACTCTTGTATATTGATGTCTAGGAACTGCTGAATTGGTGTGCATACTGCATACATACATTATCTTTTTTTGTGTGTTTAATATTGTATTTAATCTTTTTGTTCAGTTCATGTACTAGCTTTTCATTATTATTAAATATGGACACTGTATGTCTAGGAACTACTGAATTGGTGTGCATACTGCATACATACATTATCTTTTTTTGTGTGTTTAATATTTTATTTAATCTTTTTGTTCAGTTCATGTACTAGCTTATTATTATTATTATTAAATATATGGACGCTGCATGTCTAGGAGCTACTGAATTGGGGCGCATGCTGCATACATACATTATCTTTTTTTGTGTGTTTAATATTGTATTTAATCTTTTTGTTCAATTCATGTACTAGCTTTTTATTACTATTAAATATGGACACTGTAATTATTAATCAACACACTTTGTAACTTTTTTTTAATAAATTTTTTGATATGTACAAATGTTAGTATCATCCCAATCTTTTGTACCATAAAAAGCTACATTGTTGATGACACATTAAATTGGAATATTTACAATCATTTTTCTCATCTAAATAGAGGTAACTTGAATTTTTTGGTAAATAAAATTCTGAATCCATTTCACATTGCTAAAGAAAAATGTAAGGAAGAATAAATGAGATTTTTAAGGATGCACTTCACTGTTAGAGGCAACCATGATACGTATCGATTTGAATCAACAATTTATTTAGCTGTATAGTTGTTAAATAATGATACATTATTAGTTTCATACTTTGTTGTTCTAAGCGGATTCACAAAGGACGCTTCTGAAAACTATACGGAGTGTGAGTGGAGCTTTAGACAGCTTAGGTAAAGGCCTGCAACTTATCCTCCATTAAATATAATTCTTCATTAAATATTAACAAATCTGTCTGTAATTTAACTAACGAAATTCCAAACTATTATGCTAATTATCCAAGTATATAATCATATAAATATCAGTAACAATCACTTTCAATAGAAAACAAATAGTTATTTCATCGAAGAAAAATAAACTTGTAAACATATTAAATAAAATATACGAGAGACAAAACAACAGATATATACTGAGCATCTAAAAAAGGTGCATAATAGTGTATTAGTGTCAAGAAGTGCTTAGGTAACGCTGAAGAAACTAGGCAATATTCAGCAGCAGTCACTGTAAGAGGGAAATCGCCCCTGTTAAAAAAATATCACTTCAACAGAGTCTGGGATGCCAATGGCAACATGTACTTCATGTATCCAGTGTATGATCCTAGATTATATGACCCCCCCCCCCCCCCCAACACACACACACACATTTGTGCATGGGCCGCCAGGGCCGGCGTGTTAGGCTAACTTACATTATTTTGTATAACCTCATTTATATCGTACAATCTCCTTATTCATTTTCCTTCAGCGTGTAACTTGATCAAGAAGCAATCATAGCTCAGTTTTTATTGGCGTAAAAGATCCTTTTTTTTTAACAATTGACGTAGGTAGGTTTGGTGATAGATGCCGGAATAGAGGAAGACCTGCTTATTAGACATTTACAGGTTGCTGATGCCACAAGAGCTTCCTTAGGTCTGCCTGTTCTGGAATATATTATTACTGACACCCCATTGGAGGTACTCATAAGATTCATCATCTTCTTTACTTTACGTTTTGTGTCAAAGTTAAGCTGAAACTGTATGAGTTGTTTTTATGTTCAAGATAATTTTTGACAAGATTCAACCATGTTCTTTTAATAAAAATAAAATAAAATTCAACAGTCTGTTAGGGACAAAAATATTTGTCTGTGATGCTACTTCTATGTGCTTAATGCGCTATTTTCACTAGTTTGACTACATTTCCAAAATTACCTATATCCTTTTGCATTTAATTTTCGATTACCATACGCTTTTTAATCGTGTTCGAGAGGGAAAAAATAAATATCTATTTAACTCAGTTGTGAAAGAGTTAGCTTTGCTTCTAGTAGCTTGTTAATTGAATAAAGCAAAGTTTGTTCAAAGGGAAGGTTTGTACAAGCTTGAAACTACTTTTGTCCCTTTTGCCTTTGGTTTTCCCGTTACTTTCTTGTATATGGATCTTGTTGGCAATGCAATAACAGATAGACAGTGTGTGCGTTAACCGCAACAGCTCTCAACAATATGCATCCGTATCCCAAGATAGGCTTCTTTATGTGATATGAGGATACCGCACACTTTGTTTGCTTAGGTCTCACAACCAATAGTAGTCAATTTAGCAGCTTCCTTGATGACATCTTCTGTATTCCTTTGAGTCCTCCAGTAATGAGGTTACTTTCCATATAAATCTACTGTCTGTTTGTGCGTGTGCGCTTGTATGTGTGTCTGTCTGAGAAATCAACCCAAGCATCAAAACAACCTCATCTACAGAGTCTTTGTAGGCAAACAATAAAGAACTACGTCTCTGTTAACCATTACTCTGTTCCAATAAATGCTGCAAAAATCTTATTTTCAACGGTTAAGACTTAAAATTTTGATATCATTTGTTATTCAGTATAGTTACTAATTATATTATAGAGAATGTGACGATCAATTTGTTCTATCCTTGTAGTGTAGTATATGAGGACT
This sequence comes from Allium cepa, assembly GCA_030765085.1. Classification (NCBI taxonomy): domain Eukaryota; kingdom Viridiplantae; phylum Streptophyta; class Magnoliopsida; order Asparagales; family Amaryllidaceae; genus Allium; species Allium cepa. The sequence continues at coordinate 5,155,988 of CM060937.1, forward strand.
CCACTGTTTGTTTTTGTTCCTAAGGAAAAGAAGTATACAATAATTTATTACTTCCTTGCTATTGTTAACCTGCCTTTCGGCAAGGCAGCATATGAGCGGATTTAACCCACTCGACTGCATGATGATTGGAGTTGGACTATCACAGATAATAAACACGATCATCAAGTCAGAATATAGCATAGTCGACAAACAATAATAAACACGATCATCAAGTCAGAATATAGCATAGTCGACAAACAAACAACGCAAGATGTTTAAAATATAGTTTCAGCAAAGATTGAGTCGCATCAAGTTGCTTGGAGCTTGCTCCGAGTCACCTTCCCATTTGCTTCGGGTTTACAGGTAGCTTACTTCGGGTCACAGAAGGGCTTACTTCGAGTCTTGAATGGATTCACACATTTACGAGTTACTTCGAGTCACCACAGCACTTGCTCCGAGTCAGTGGCGAGGTTACTTCGGGTCAAGGAAGCTGCTGCTTTAGGTCAGAGCTACAGATCGATGCAGAATCATGAAGGAAGTCATGGTTCGTATCCATCAACGGCCAATCTACTTTGTATCCATCATGCTCAATCCCCTCCGTATCCATCAACAGTCGACATTTCGTATCGATCCCACTCATGCATGCTTCGTATGGATCCCTCCATCTATACAGTTCGTATCAATCGGCCAACAATCGATACGAAAGGTATCACTAAATAATCGATACGCATATCACACACAATAATCGATACGAAACAACCTCCAAGATATCGATATGAAAAACATGAGTTCGTATCGATACGAAGCAGTTGCAAATCATCGATACGAAATGTATGACCAGGAATCGATACGAAATGGAGTGCAAGGCAACGATACGAAGGAGGTTACATTGAAGCGGTATGAAGAAAGCATGTAAAAGTGGAAGAAGCGGTCACGCGACATAAAAAATGGACCGCTCCTCGAATATCGCTCCACGTCACCCTGATTGATATGCAAAGCATCAATACAAACAACCATCGAGGTGAACTGATCGATACGAACGTGAGCCTACCTACAATATCAAACTTGCATCGATCATATCTCAAAATCTACAAGTTCAAATGCTATCAAATTTTCACAGGAGCTTGCGTACAACCTCAAAAATGTCCATGATCGATCCCAACTCAAAAAGAGCAATTTTGGATCGATACGAATTCGGTATGTATCGATCATGGATCGAGTCGAAATGTCAGGAGATCGATCATGTGGGCCTATCCACAGGTCTTCCGAGATCTGGGCGAGATATTTGCAGCCTACACCTATAAATAGCAGTCCAAGAGCTTCAGAAAAAGGATCTTTTGGCTCTTCTACGCCGTTACTCTGCTGAATTCCATTGTAATTCGGATACTATCAATTGTACTCTTGTAAATCAGTAGAGAATCATCAATAAAACAACAACTGTTCAAAGTGGATGTAGGCTACAACGCTGAACCATTATATATCTTGTCTTTCTACTGCTTTTCTTTTAATTTTTTGAGTGTTCTTCATATTTAATTCCACTACATACAATCTATCTGTGACTGTGATTTGGTGCTTTCATCTGCAATTGGGTGTTTGGGATCAATTTTGGCGTAAACATTTTGGTGCTTCCATCGAAAATGCTAGCATTCAGGGATTCTAGAACTTGGACTTTGGATCTGAAAGCTTAAAGGTTTGGATCTGGAAAGCTACGACGAAGCAATCAAGGAGGAGACAAAGAGCGAAGAGAAGTCAGCATGAAGGAAGCCAGGAAGCATCCTCAGGGGCTTATCAGACTTTGGCCTTCATCACCAGAGACGAGATGATGATGGGAGCTATACAGGAAGATGCTGAAAAGACAAGAGAAGATGATGCAGAGCCTACTCCAGCAAATTGTACAAGCTAGAGTGCAGAATCAAGAGAACGCCACTGCGGGGGTGCTGGAGATAGGAATTAGGAGCATGAAACAACTAGGATTCAGAATAGAGCAGGACTATCAGGAGCAGCCCCTGAGCTAGGGAGCACTCCCACGGAGCGTGTTGATCCAATCTCAGACAGGATACCGGACGGAACTATTCAACATGACGTTGATAGAGGATAGATGCTTGTTCAGAAGAGCAGATTTCAGGATTCCCTCGCGAACTCGAGAGGCAAATCAGAGGCAACAAACAAGAACTACAGTTTGGCGACAGTGACAGATTGGCGGAGATGGTCAGACGAGCCATGAGAGGCGGACTAGTGAATAGAGATCTGGAAGATGTGAACATGAGCCCCTTCGCTCCCGCAATTAGGCAGGCTAGGAATCCACAAGAATTCAAGCTTCCAACACTGGAGACTTACGATGAGAGGACCGATCCTGCTGTTCATCTGACGTGGTATATGAGGCACATGGAGGTACTAGGAGCATCGGAGGAGGCCATTGTCCGGTGTTTCCCATTGTATTTGACAGACATAACAACATTATGGTTCATGCAATTAGAGAGCGGCTCCGTTGGAACATATACCGAGTTGACTGAGAAGTTTATGAGGCAGTTCAGAGTTCACATTTCGAGACCCAAGAATGTGATGAGTTTGACAACATTAAAGCAAAGAGCCAGGGAATCTTTGAGGATTTTTCTGACATGATTCAATGCAGCGGCAACATCGGTGGATCGACCAGATCCATCCATGGTTTTGATGGCAGCTGTATCTGGCATAGCTGATGGCACATAACTCAAGAACTCATTGACAAGGGATCCACCCATGGATCTAGGAGAGTTTTGCCATGAGGCAGAAAGGTTTCTGTGACAAGAGGATGCAATGCTGAGAGAGAGGAAGAAGAGAGAGTTGATGCTTATACAGTCAAAAGCGGAGATCCGTCTGGAAAGGGTTCAGGCAAGGATAAAGGGAAAGCAGAGGATAGTTGTGATGAGTCAAAGCGACCGCGAAAGAAGCCGAGATTCACCTCTTATTCAGAGCTGAATGAGACTTTGGAACGAATCTACCAAGACACTAGGGGGCAGGTCCTCTACCGGAGGCCAATGAGGAGGGATCCGAGCAACAATGAGAGGAAATCAGACAAGTACTGCTTATTCAATAAGCTAAGCGGCCATAGTATCAATGATTGTAGACACTTAAGGGATGAGATAGAGTGACATATCCGGAACGACACGCTATTACAGTACGTGAGGAGGCGAGCAACAACGGTGGAGCGAGAACGACCACCATCTGCACCAACTAGGGACGACTCAGGATCGAGACATCGGCTTGTCATCAACTGATTGAAATAATGATGAATAAGTGACAAACTCCACACTAACACGGTTAAGTTGCTTACACATGTTTAGGATCACGAACGGTCCATAGGCATGCTCTGAGACGACTATTAACCACATCAGTGTAGGTGTTTGCACTTTAACGTCTCTGTTTTGCTTTTTTTTTTCATCTGGACTTGATTTGGTTGATGTTTTGGTTGTAAGACTCATTTTGAATGTGAATTTGGTATTTGTAATTATATAACGGTTAAGTCACTTACACATGCACAGAATCGTGAATGGTCCTCAGACATGCTCTGAGAAGGCGATAAACTGCTATAACAAACAATTCAGAAACTCACTCGAACGTGAAATCTGACATTAATGATATTAAGTCCCCCCGGGCACTCACAATTCGCCTCGAACGGCATCCGACCTCGAACGATCACAATTCGCCTCGAACGGTACCCGGCCTCGAAAGGTCACAATTCGCCTCGAACGGCACCCGACTGCCCCGAACGGCCACATACTGCCCCGAACGGCATACGATTGCGAACGATCACTATTCACAGTCAAGTAAAGATTATCAATCTCTTTACAGATCATTAATATGATACGAACATCCAACTTATCGAACTACAAAAAACACCCTTCTATCGCAAGACATGTTTTGGGGGGCAAAGTGTTAACCCGTCTTTTGGCAAGGCATCATATAGGCGGATTTAATCCATTCGTCTGCATGATGATTGGAGTTGGACTATCACAAATAATAAACATGATCATCAAGTCAGAATATAGCTTAGTTGACAAACAAACAGCGCATGATGTTTAAAATATGGTTTCAGTAAAGATTGAGTCGCTTCAAGTTGCTTGGAGCTTGCTTCTAGTCACCTCCCCGTTTGCTTTGGGTTTCCAGGTAACTTACTTCGGGTCACAGAAGGGCTTACTTCGAGTCTTGAATGGATTCACACATTTGCGGGTTACTTCGAGTCACCACAGCACTTGCTCCGAGTCAGTGGCGAGGTTACGTCGGGTCAAGGAAGCTGCTGCTTCAGGTCAAAGCTACGGATCGATCAAGAATCATGAAGAAAGTCACAGTTCGTATCCATCAAAGGCCAATCTACTTCATATCCATCATGCTCAATCCCCTTCGTTTACATCAACAGTTGACATTTCGTATCGATCCCACTCATGCATGTTTCGTATGGATCCCTTCATCTATACAGTTCGTATCGATTGACCAACAATCGATACGAAATGTATCACTAAATAATCGATACGCAGATCACACACAATAATCGATACGAAACGACCTTCAAGATATCGATACGAAAAACATGAGTTCGTATCGATACGAAGCAGTTGCAAATCATCGATACGAAAGGTATAACCAGGAATCGATACGAAATGGAGTGCAAGGCAACGATACGAAGGAGGTTACATTGAAGCGGTACGAAGAAAGCACGTAAAGTGGAAGAAGCGGTCATGCGGCATAAAAAATGCATCTGTAACGACCCGATTTTCGACTTCCGAAAGTCAACATCAATACGTCCACTGTATCAAATGCCGCACAATCGGATGCCGGAAAACCAAACCGTTAGGGTTAAAGAAGAAGAAGATAGAAGAAGAACAGAAAGAATAAACAGAATCTCACGTTTCGCAGCGGAACAACATATAATAGATAAATGAATATCTTTAGAACAAAAGCACTATAGCAGTTTATATATCACATCATCAGAGTTTACAACGACACAATACAACACTGGTAGTTAATTTAACTTACATAGAAATTTTGACTTACACCAACCCAAACGCAACGGACACTATATAGTAAAGTGATACGTCTTGCCATCCAGCTTGAACTCCAGATCTCCACAGCACATCTTTTCGACTTCGCTTCAGAATAATGATAACCTGACTCTAGGCTGTCCGTGTGGAAGATTGTGGGCACACAGAGTTTAGAAATTGAACAATAAACTACAGGTCAGTCATGAGACTGGTATGGGATCTTAAAAACAGTTTTTTTTTCACAAAGAAATAAAAAGAAATCCGCTATGCTTTTGAAAAATGAAACTACCATAAGGCCTTCCACCACACACAATGCAAACGCAGAATTTGAGGAGATTTCTCCTTATGATAGTCAAACATGTTGATACGCAAAATTCTTTAGATATTATTAGTGCATAGTGTAGAAAACATTTCGAACGTATAATATTAATCTTAGCCAATATAGACATTTCGAACTATGCCTACTATAACTACCATCTAAACAGTGGTGACCACCATAAGTAAATGACATGTTATACAACTAAAATCGTACAAGGCGCGTATTGGAGATTAGATTTTCAATAAATGGTCAGACTAAGGAACTTCCTACTGTCACATGGGTATGCCTCTGGAGGGACGCCCCGAGAACTTAAGCAGCTTTCTGCCAACACAAGGCCGTGTTACCTCTGTAATTAGGTAACTACTACACGAATATGCCATCTCCCGGTCGTTTGCGACCTTTATATGAGGATCCTTAACTACAAAGCAACAACCACAAAGTATAATAAATTTGCAGCAACCACATATGTTAAATATCTAGGCTCCATACCATGATACAATCCTTTTCCAGAAGGAAATGACATACGCTAAAGGGCGCGACCCTCATAACCTTGCCGCATTTTTCTATTTCGACCATTTTCGAGGTGTGAGGTCCGACGAAGTCTCGTCTACAAAGCTACACTTTTCACAAAGTTATGTTTCGATCAACAAATGATCAGCAGCACTTCGTATGCCACATTACCAATTTGGGAATATATCACTATTAACCATCAACTACATAATCTTTGAGCTCGTACGTCTCAGAGAAGGGTGTTAAGCTAAGAGAATAAATTCTTCGTCACCAATAAAAATGTATTTGATAGAAACCAGCTTTACATCTCAAAGTGTAACGTCAGATACACATTCATACAAGTCCGTTCCGGAATTGAACGGAACCGAAGACACTTCAAAGAAGCCCTTGCGAATCCGGATATTTACTAATCACGTCCGGAATCCCCATCACAAAGAGTGATAAAATCTCTATACCGGAGCAACCCGGTGCTAAGACATTCGACATGTAATCCTTTTTGCTGTCGAAAATACTCGGTCTTCAACGCCATCTTCAAATGCAATCCCATTTTGTCGTATCATTATTCGGAATGGGTTTTATGACACAAAGTCCTCTTCCGGCTAATCCGAATAATGAGCGCTTATTTTAAAAAAATAAGCGTTCATTCAGATTTCAAACAAATCACAACAAATTTCCACTTTGATCTTTTAAATAAAAGGTTCATCACAATCACAAAGGTTCGATGTGGTTTTCGATTATCCATTTGGAATCCGACCCACGGTCGCATCGAAATTCAAATGTCGTTTAAGGGCCATTATTGATAGTCGGTTATTTAAATATCAATCAACATTCACAACAATTACTGGATTTCAAATAATTTTTCCCCAATTATTATTTTCAAAATATCTTTGCAAGATATAATTTTAACACTTCAACATTTTGAAAACAAATTTCAAATCACTTTTCACCTTTCAATCTTCTGAAAACAAATTTCAAATCACTTTTCACACTTCAATGCTTTGAAAACAAATTTCAAATCACCTTCCTCACGTGGAACAAATTTCGAAATATTTATTTAATTCCACTGAAAATTTGCCAAGTTCAAATGCTTTACAATAATTTAAATCACTTATCCAAAAATATATATACTTGGAAACATTTAGAACAAAACTATTTCTAAATACTTATTTAAATATTAGGTATGACAATATTATACCATTACCTCATATAATACTTCAAGTCCAAACTAATTTTAAAATAAAATTAGTAGATAGAGTATAAATATTTAAATAACTATTTTTTAAATCAAGTATCAATTAAATCTTTAAAATAATCCCTTCTATGATTAATTAAATAAATTTTTACTTTAAAGATTTAAAACAATTTTCAAAAATAATTTCTTCAACAATATTTTTCTCAAATCAATTTTTACAACTTTTAATTTATACTTCAAAAGCTACTTTAAAAATATACTCGGCTTCCAGGGAAGAATTCTCTTTCCATTTCAAAATGGTCCATTTAAATCAATTAATAAATCTTCTCGATTTATTTTAATTTACATTTCAAATCTGTAAATGTCTGTCCACACATTTAAAAATAAACCAACATTTATTTTTAAAACAAAATTCCCTTTCCTTTATAAAATTCCCATTGTGAATTTTAAATTTTCAAATATCCACTGATATTCGATTTTCAAATCGTTTTCCAAATATTCACTTTCAAACACCAAATCAAATTCCAAATTGATTTCCAAAAATTTATTTCAGACACAAAATCAAATTTTAAATTGATTTCCCAAGGATTCATTTTTAATACTAAATCAATTTTCAAATTGATTTCCAAAATCATTTCAAACATCAAATCAATTTTTGAATTTGATTTCTAAATTTATTTCCTTTTAAAATGAATTCCTTTATCTCTTCCAAATTATTTAAAATTCGAATATTAAATAAATTCTTCAACCATTAAACAATATTACTTGAAACCCTTTATTAAATTCTTTCTCGCAATTTGGAATTTATTTAATAGGTTTTCAAAAGTAAAACCTTATCCTTTTAAAATTTCTTCTTTTAAATTTATCCAATTTTCAAAAATAAATTTTTACTATAAACTTTCAACTTGAATTTCAAAAATTCAATTTTATTTATTTCCGGTATCCTACAATACCAATAATATATTCGGCTGAAATATAGCCTTCAACGATTTTAATCACAAATATAATCACACAGAGATTATAAATAATCAACACACAATCATATGAAACAAATTCAATATTTGAGGATCCAGTTGGATCCCTCCAACCTGTTTCCCTGCATCCACAGACGTTAGCACAATAATTAAATATCAATTCCACTTCGAGGTGGAATATCGCGGTATATGAGATTTATAAAATATCATCCGCTATTATGCGGCGCATAGGGTCTCATCCGTTATATAATGCGGAAAATCAATCACTCCAAATACATATATAATACCAATTCCACTTCGAGGTGGAATATCGCGGTATATGGGTTTAATATAATATCATCCGCTATTATGCGGCGCATAGGGTCTAATTCAATACAACTGATAACAATCATTATCCAAACAAATAACCAATAATTTAAATTAACTATTTAAATTAAATTGGGTATCCGATTGAGTGAGAAGATCTCACATTTGCTTAAGCATGCAACCATTTTCAATCCAAACCGTTTTTTCCACAATTTTGACCTTGTATAAGTATAAATCGAACAATCCAGTTGCCATTTTAAAATTTTAATTCAACTAATATTTTTAAATTTTAAACTAATATTTAATTTTAATCAAATAATTAAATTCTAAACTAATTTCCTTTTAAAGAAAAAATATTCTTAGCAACCTGAATAATTAAATTAGTTTATTAACAAACCTATGTCCATCAAATTTTTATATTAAAAATAAACTAGTAAATTTTAAAATGTATTTATTTTTTTCTTTCTTTTTTATTTAAAACAAATACTGTAATATGCCAGTAACCCAAAACTACTTTTTAAACCATACATAAACTGATTAATATTATTATTCTGACAAATCCATTTAGTTGTTTGACAACATAGTATCATCAGTTAATAAATTTAATTAACCAATTTTAAATTAATAACTTAGCTAATTAAATTTTCATATTTTTATTTAAAAAGTAACAGGAGTTAAGTACTGAGAAAATTTAGTAAACTAAAGAAGAAGAAAAAAGAACAACTCGAATACCTCAGTAAAACTCTGGCGACGAACGGCCCTCACGCGAAGGAACCCAGACAACAGCGCAGTCGAATCCCCCACGAAAATTCCATTCGCGAGAACATCACTTATCGCCTCGTCCTCCCTTGCGCCTGACGGCCGTTGTCGCGTGTCCCTCGACCTCAACCGCCCTACCCCCAAATAATGGTCAATCGAACCGTTGAACCTCCTTGACATCGGCCGCGACCTTCCACCGTGCTTCGCGAGCCAAAACCCACACGCGACGATGAGCCCCTAATTGATCTTCGCCCAATCTCAACACCGCCTTGTCCTCCACGCGCGTGCCCAACCGCGAGCTCACGAATTGCCGCCGATCGACACGACCTCCCGTTCGCACGCGCGAGCGCTCCTTTTTTTTTCTTTTTTCTCTCAGTCGCCATTTTCTTATATGAACTGAAGAAGAGTGAAAGGCGACTTAAAGTTTTGTATTGATTTGAAAATAACAGAGGAGGACTATTATGAACGAGACAATGTCGATTTCGCTTTTTTTTCTTTTTCTTCTTCTTTTTATTAAGCACGAGAAATTCTCTTGAACGCGTGTAGAAAGATGTAACACGTGTTTTCAATTGAATGCCAAGTGTTTTTATGAGGTTTAAAAATTCGAAGGGGGATATATATATATAATATTTAAATTTAATTTTAAATTTAAACTGTCTCGATTCCGCAACTCAAAAATTTGACTTCCAATTGAAGCGTGCCGCCAGGCGTTTATAACGTTAAATCCCTATTCTGAATACAATGGAAAATGTTTCGAATCCAAATTTGTTCGTATGGAGAAGATAGATTTTTGAACCAGTTAAAATATCGAATTTTCGATTTAAATTTCAGCGCGTTTGCCTATCGTAAGGCCAAATGACAACTCCGAATGTTACGGAAATTGAAATCCGATAATAATAAAATATTACGGATCCAATGGAACTGGTTTCGTTGAATTCCGAGACTGTACATCGGAAGACTATTTTTAAATATCGATTTAAACGATATAAATTTCAATACCGATCAAAACATTTCAAATTTTAACACTTTCATTATCTTCCGTATTATCAATATAGATTTTCTAAGCCTTTGAATTATTTTTGATCAGCTTAAAATTGAAGATACAAATTCTTACCCAACTTCACATTATTAAATTGAAAAATTCAATTGCCAAATTCATAGCAATATTCTAAATTCAAGTTAAACTAACATTCAAATATTTAAATTCAATTAAATATTTCAATTTCAAAGGTTCAAAATTTAGGGTCGTCACAGGATCGCTTCTCGAATATCGCTCCATGTTACCCTGCTCGATACACAAAGCATCAATACAAACAACCATCGAGGCGAAGTGATCGATACGAACGTGACAACCTACCTACAATATCAAACTTGCATCGATCATATCTCCAAATCTACAAGTCCAAATGCTATCAAATTTTCATAGGAGCTTGCATACCTCAAAAATGTCCATGATCGATCCAAACCCAAAAGAGAAATTTTGAATCGATACGAATTCGGTACGTATCGATCATGGATCGAGTCGAAATGTCAGGAGATTGATCATGTGGGCTCATCCACGTGAGAGAAGGAGCCTTTCGAGATCTGGACGAGATATTTGCAGGCTACACCTATAAATAGCAGTACAAGAGCTTCGGAAAAGGGATCTTTTGGCTCTTCTACACTGTTACTTTGCTGAACTCCATTGTAATCCGGATACTATCAATTGTACTCTTTAATTCAGCAGAGAATCATCAATAAAACAACAACTCTTCAAAGTGGATGTAGGCTACGATACCGAACCACTATAAATCTTGTCTTTCTGCTGCTTTCCTTTTAAATTTTTAAGTGTTCTTCATATTTAATTCCACTACATACAATCTATCTGTGATCTGCGACTGTGATTTGATGCTTTCATCTGCAATTGTGTGTTTTTGACCAATTTTGGCGCAAACAACTATAACCGTTTATTTGTTACTCGGAAGTTCAATTAGTATTTTCTTTATCTAAATAGGTTTACTTACAAAGGGCTTTCTACATTATCGAATGGAAACGGCAAAAATAATTTTGGATCCAACCTTCTACTTTGTCGACTACTGTGACTAACGTTGAGCCTTTTGGTTCGATGATGATAGTCTGCTAGTCACTTAATGCCTATGTTTTAACACCTTGATTGTTTGGTCGCTGTGTATGGTCAGCGTAACATAGTCTTGTATATATGTGTATTTATTTCACATTGTGTGCCATTTAGCCTTTCCCAACTATTCACCACTGCTACTTATAACTTCCCTTATAGGCTTATTAAATTTTACTGATAATTAATTATCTTCAACTTAATCACCTTCACTACCGGTTTGGGTATTATATTGCCATGTGGTCTCAGAAAATATACCTCTCCCCCCCTCTTCCTCCCACTCTCCCTCCGTCCTCCGCCCCTCCCTCCCTCTCTCTCTCAATAGTATGATTTTCAGTTATATGTTTATAGTATCACTCGTTATGCAAGTTTCATTCAGTTATTAATTATTGTTTACGTTCGTTCTATATAGGTTGACATATGGATCGACCCCACATGTGGGAAATCAACTGGAAGGATTAAGCAACCAACTTCATTGTTAAGAGCGGTGAGTTCTTTAGTCAATCAATCTAAAGTAAATGCTATAGCAGTTGTGGGGCGCTTTCCAGATGATGATTTGGGGGATATTGAAGATTATCGTCAGGGTAAGGTATGCAAATTTGATTTATTTAGGTAATAAACAAAATATTTTCATATTATTCTTGTGGTTTATTTCATATTCATGAAGTGTATATAAGTTTCAGTGAATTGATTGATTGATGTTATTTAAATATCACTGGTATCATCTCAGTGTTTTTAACAGTACTTGACCGATGTTTTACTTATGACTGTCAACGAATAGCTAAAAATCTGAAATCCGTCCGCATCCGTATCTGAAAAGCGGATAAATATCACATATTTGAAAAAACGGATGCAGATGCGGATATGGAGACATCCGCTTTTGAAAATTATCGGTCCTGGTTTTTTCAAGATTATAGTTTGAATTATCTGTATTTTAATATAATGAAAGATGTTTATTTATTGTTTTATTAAGTTAGAAGTTTATATTATACGCCTTTAATGCGTTTTAACCGCTAAAAACAATTTGTCACCATATTTGTTTATTTTTAACACTTTAACAATCAATGAGATTGAATTTTTATTTTATGTTAAACTAAAATTTTCCATTTATATTTCTCGATTTATTGGTCATTAGCGGATAGGATCATTATCCGATATCCGTCCGTATCTGTGGATGCGGATATCCGATATCCAAAAATGATTTCAGATGCGGATATGACACTATCCGCATCTGAAAGTATCCGTTGATAGGTCTAATTTTACTGTTGTCGATACTAACTAGTTGGAGATGCCCTAACGTAATCTTAGTTGAAATTTTACTTGATCTGCTTGTGTAGGGTGTAGATTTGTTGGCTGGGGTCGAAGCTGTTATTAGCCATCTTGTTGTGAAGGAATTTCAGATTCCATGTGCTCATGCACCTGCTCTGTTACCTCCTACTCTGACATCTTCACTTTCTCCCAGATCTGCTGCTGAGGAGGTGAGAAAAATATTTGATGACAATTATACACTAGTATTCCACAACAAGGTTTTCAAAACGGATTTAAATATTGAATCGTAAAGTTCAAACTTCAAAATTGGAAGGAGATTTAATTATTTAAATCGTGAATCATGGATTCAAAAGATCTTTTTATTAAGTTCTGTACCCTTTTTGAAATTTATTTTGATGTTTGAACTTCTGCATCTGAATTTAAAACTTAAGGGCCTTTTTGGCTTCAAAAATTTGTAACCATTTGCCAAATTGCTCATTTTCCAATTCATTTTCCTCTTCCATGGCTTTTGAAGTACACATCGGAAACACAAAATATAAATTTTGACGCCAAACAAACCCTAATTTTCTCTCTTATTACAATTTTATTTTGTTTTAAAATATAAGAGTTAGAATTGTTAGTTCAAACTAGTGTATTAAATATTTTAGTATGCGTTGAACGGTTTCTTTAAATTGTGGTTTTAACCAAGTTTGAATCGGGATGTAAATCAAATCGTAAGGGAAAAGATCCCATTTGAAACAGAATTTGAATTGTAAGATTTTTGATAATAATGTTCCACAATGGTGAGATCGCCTTTTGCTGCAACATTTTCTTACATACAAAGTGATTTTGTCATCTAATATAGTTAAAGTTGTATTTTCTGCGTAAGCAAACTTGGGTACCTACGTGAACTGTAACCATCCATGTGAATGTTGCTAGACAAGTGAACTGAATGCTCAGGAAAGGGAGAGGAGAAAAATTAAGGATATGGAGTGACCCAGAGCGAGAAAAGAGAAAGGGAGAGGAGAAAAATTAGGGATATGGAGTTGACAAAGATCGAGAAAAGAGAAAGGGGGTGGGAGTGAATTAATTACGGTTGGAATTTTTAACAATTGGTCCGACCGAATGACCAAATGGTTGGGGAAAACAAAATCACTCTTCTTATTTGCTGTGAAAATAAACGTGGTTATTACTATTGGAGTGATAAAGATGGATATCATATTAATGTAATGAAAATTGAACTGAATATTTACATTCGAGAAACTGAATCAGAATGAATCCGGCCTCTGATCCAAATGGAACCGTTTTGGAACAATCAACTAATTAACCGTCCAATTTCAGCTTGCTGTTTGAATTGAATGGTTGATCTAAATAACTAATGCTACGTGTGCTGTAAGTTCAGCCGAAAATTTTTAGTTATTAAAATCGCTTTTTTTTATTCTCAAATTTTGTTAGTAGGGGTGAAGCATAATTAGTCAACTAATTTTAACATAGTTTGTCCTAGCAGATTGAATTTTATGCTATTAATATCCTGTTTGGTTGGTTGACTAATTCTAGCAATATCAATGTACATTTAAGTTAAATTGGAAGCTTTCAAGACACATACTCAAGAGGAAAAGACGGATCCACATTATTTAATTTAAGTCTATCCTCAGATCCAACAACTCGAACAAAACTATACTTAGTTTTCTGTTACAAACACAAATTACAACAAATTGTATTGGTATCAAGGTTCGAGGTTTCGACAGAAACACCAAGGTTTCGGTTTCAGTAGGGACCAAAACGAAATCAATCCTAAACTCCAGTCCAGTAAAAAAATTATTGAACATCAATTTTTATAGAAGAAACTCAAAAAAGAATTAATTTAAGTTTGAAGTATATGAATATTCAAAATTTGAAATTTTAACTTTGAAAGCATACAAATTCACAAAATATACGAATGTGTTACTAAAAAAGTTGAAAATGAAGCGATGAATAAACATTTTATAGTATTGTAAATAATTATATCAGAATTGTTCGGTTATATCTTATTTTTCAATTATCTATAAATGATATTTTCCGTTTCAATAAATTAAATAAATATATGTATACTTTTATTAAAAATAAATAACGAGATCCGAAATCAAAACCGGAATCAAAATTCCTGAAATTTACGTATAGATTGCTAAAATTAGAAAAGACCGAAATCGAGACCGCAAACCTTAATTAGTATGTCTTATATACATCTCAAATAAAAAACACTTATTAGAAGCATTCTTTCTTTACTTATTAGTGTCAGAAAATAACATAATCGTTTGTTTACACATAAACTAGCACTTGACACATGCACATAAAAATATCCATGAAAGACAAACACATTTAATTGAAATAATTAAAACTTAACTTTTCACGTACTATTAGTTATATTTAATTTGATCAATTATGATCTAAAAGAAATTTAAAATCATAAGTTATTCGTTGTATTCAAAATAACTTGAAATGCAAAAGCCGGGAACAAAATTTTATGTGAAATTTTAATTTTTGAAAAAAGAGTTAAAATTAGGAATCAAGATAGAGATTCCATAAAATAAAAATTCAAAAAAAGGAAACTCATAGATATATATATTAAACTAAATACTCAGACATATTTTACATAAAAAATTAATTAGTTTTTGTTTTGTGAAATGATGTTATAATGTATATATAGGGAGCAATTATTGAGACACAAATGTAGATACAATTGGTGACATTAGGTTTGTTAATAGACATTTCAGATGTGGATATTGACATATGCATATTCATATCCGTCGATACAGACGAATATCAGATATTTTATTCACAGATACAAATGAATATCAGATGTCCACTTTGTTCATAATTAATAAACTTAAAAAAAATAAATGAAACTTTTGGCCCAACGTAAATCATTTTAAGTAACAATGATAATAAAAATACAAGAAATAAGAACTAGTAAAAAAAATCATTTTTGAACAACAATATTCGCTTATGCATAAATGTTATGAATTATTACCTTGATAAAACGAAATATCAATCATTTTGTGTACTAAAACATGCATGATTTCAACTACTACATTAATAGAAGTCGGACAGACATTCTCGAATGTGGGTACTATCATATCCGTATTATTTTTCAAATTCTAGATTTTTTCATATTTATTGATACGGATGAGAACGAATTTTGAATTTTTTGAGCATCCATTAACAAGTTTGGGTGATACAATGGATTTTTAGCCAGTGGATCTTCATTAGATCTAGGACATAAATTGAAACTTAATGAGATTTAATGGTTGAGAAGTGTTATCACAAATTGTATCTTTGTTAAAGTTATTTTGAAACTTTCCAAGCTGAAATAGTACAAAGAATTGTAAAGTTGAAAAAAAATCTAAAAGACTAAATGAAAGAAAATATTAGTAATTTGACAAATAAACCCGGTACTTCAATAAATAAGTTATGGAAACGAAAGTTGACTAATGTGTTCGACCTTCTACATGATGATTGAATAAAGAACTATTATAAGTCATCCATGGTTCATTTATTTTATTTTACTTTTAGACATTTTCTTAAACATCACATGTGTTATAACAAAACTTATGACACCAATCTCCAACCGTTACATCAAAACCAAGATATTTGCCATTGAAAAAAATTCAATCAAAATAAACCGAAGAGCTATTTTTAAAGTTGATTTAAAGTAATTTCAAAATGTTTTATTAGGAAAATTAAAAACCCAAAATCTACGAAATAAAAAAAATTTCTTTTCAAAGTAAGCAAATAAAGAAAACCGATGAACTTGTTTGAGTCAAAGATATTCTATATTTAACCAAAAATAAAATATCAATTTTAGCACTAAATTTACCTGCATGTGCAGTGAAGTGCTTGGAATAAATGTACATTAGAAAACAAATGTATTGAGTCAAATTCAGAATATATGGAACTTGCATAATACGTGATTTAATTTGCAAAACGACGACGTATTAAATCATTTATTTAGTAAAACCCAATAAAATTATTTATTCATCTCTCTATAATTATACTCAATTGTGTGTGCCGCACACAATATATATCCAAAGAACCATGCTTCACTCGTAAAACTTAACACATATTTCAAGTAATTCAAAGTGTTTTACATATTGGGTTTTGAACTCGTAACAGTTCATGTAATAAGATATCTTGTCACTCGACCACCATTTCGAGGGTCATATATATATATATATATATATCTTTAGCGTGTGTACATACATATACATACATACATATACATATACGTACATATACATATACGCACACACATACACACTACATACACGTAAACTTGTAAGATTGCCTAATTGGTTTGAAGTGTGTATTGAGTGACCAAAGGTCCCAAGTTCACGCTTTGGTAACGACAATAGACATGTATAATATAATTTAAATATGTTGTGTGTTGTGTATCTAGCACAAACTTTTTTAAAATTTACAAACGAATCTTGATTATGTAGACCTTCAACAAATGTGTATATACTTATATATATGCATCTGCGCGTGCGCGCACGTGTGAAGAAAGAGAGAGTGCCTTTAAGGGGTGGTTGCATGGTTAATTACCAAGTTCGGATGTAAAAGGTGCAAAGCTTGAATCTCAATTACTGTAGGTCTTAATTTAAGCAAATGTATATTGAAGATAAAACATATGCCCTCAGGCTGTACGCGAGAGACTCGGCTTATTTAGATTTTATATATCCACCTATCTTTGTGCGTGCATGCACCCATGCGTGTTCGCGCACACAAAATTTTGGACTCCATGTGACAATCCACTAATTTCAATGCTTAAAATTGACACTTTGACATTAAAATAAACATACATATCATACGTGTCCTAATATTACAAATAATCTATCTACTATTTGTCCATATTTCCATTATATCAAATATTGTTTATAGTTTAAAATAGAACAAGCATAAGACAATGTCGAGTGGCAACATGTTGAAATAAACTGCAGACAAACTTCTTCATTTTCCCCGTCTTTGCCGTAAATATGAAGAATGCATAGGCATATGCAAGTACATCTACTACTATTAAAGAGGGAAATGGTGAAATAACTTATTGGACCGCGCCCTCACATCTACCCTAGCCCATAGGCAAGTGATCTCACATAGAAATAGACTATCCGCGTATCGTTTCAGAGTCAAGTCCACGTAGTTCTTTTCACAATCGAAGATGTAAGCACATAATAATATTTAATACTCACAATTACAACATTGACATATTAATGTAGGCATGATATCATTGTTATTTCAATTGGTAAATACAAAAATATGGAATAGTATCTCAAAACAAATACAAAAATAAGTGTCACCCGCTTCCTATATTTATCTCAAATATCAATCTCGAATATTGTACACATAGTAGTTAAGGCACAAAAAGGCGCAAGGCTTGAGCCTTGGACTTTTTTGTGCGACTTTTATACAAGCAGTGTCGACAACAGTGCAGCGACGACAGCTGTAGGCGGTGGAAGTGGAAGGAATCGATGGCAACATCAGTTCTTTTTTTTCGACCCGACTTGTATTTTTTTGAACCCTAAAAGAAATCGACCAAGTCGAATTCGATTTCAATTGAAATTAGGTCGGGTTTCGGGTCGAAGAAAGGGATCGACCTACAAAATAACTTTGCCTACTTGAGGCGCGTCTAATTGGGCCTCGTCGCCTCGAAAAAGGGCGCGCCTTTTGCGCTTTTAGCGCGCCTCCACTAGCGGAGGCGCTTCATCACAAGAAAAGGCGCGCGGGGTGCGCCTGCGCCTTTTTGAAGCCTAAGCATGTCTAGGCGAGCTAATAATTATGATTGAACCAACTCAAATATTTAACATTTCAATAAAAATGTACTAGTTCTATATTAACTACACTTCTAATTGACAACATACGCATACTAATTTTATATTAACCACACAACATTGTTTGCACAAATATTATTCTACCTAAACGAACACAATTTTAACAAGGATGTTACTTAAGAACGTGTGTGTGTGTATATATATATATATATCATGTATCTTTATGTGTGTATTAAGTCTAACCAATCACCTAATAATATATAAAATAATCATCCATTTATATTTACATCACACGACTCGAAAATGCTTTATTATTATTTACTTGGATAATAATAATAATACAAATATCACATCTTTACTAGTTATTTTAAAATAATATTATTATTTCACGATAAATCTACTAAAACCTATCATCTTATTATTTATTCGAAAGTAATAGCAATTCTCATGAAAATCTCGCAAATACAATACTATTATTACTTTTATCAAAAATAATAACCTACCCCAAAATATTATAAGTTTACTTCGGATAATACAAACCACTTTATTATCATTTACACTCAAAATAGTAATAATAACACGTTATTTCAAATATCCGAATGTCACATTATTATTATGTATTCAAAATAGTAACGTCAATCAACTTTGAATATCTTTAAAACATCACATTACTATTTTCTCAAAGTAATAGTAATTATCATTTAATTTTCTTAAATATAACAATATTATTTTTCTAGATATATAAGAATTTACTACAGGACATTTCATTCAGTTTATTATTTTCAACCCAAAATAATTATTATTTTCCTACTCAATTATATTAGAAATATAGTATTTCAAATTTTAAATTCTTACGATTAGTATATTTCATTTAAAACAGTAACACTTTAATTTTCTGAATATCTCTTTATTATTTATTTTCATAATAATAGTTATCAACCTTTTACTTTATCATAACTATTTATTATTATCTGTTTACTTCAAAAATGAATAATAAAATAATATGAATCTTGTAACGACTTACCTTTTGACATTCGAATGTCGACACTAATACATCCACGGTATTCATGTACCAAGCACCCAGGTAATTGAAAGACAAATTGTTAGGGTGAAATTAAAAGAAAAAGAAATAGACAAGAAAAGGAGAACACAACATTAGAATCTCACCAGCGGAACGTAATATATAATATCAAAAGAACAGTACAAAGGGTTACTTCGATACAGAAATCTCGAGTTATAAAACCTAAGTACTATCATCAGCCTGGACAGTTATAACTGTCCGTCCTCACAAATGTTGATATGTACAATATAATAATGCAGCAGAAATAAGAATATTACGGTAGGTGAAACATCCAGCTCGTTTTCTCGAGCTCTAAAGAACATCAACAAAAACTTGTCTTTCTCAAACTACCCGAAAGAGGATGCAAGGAATTTAGAAAAATAAAAACCAAGCGTCAGATATAAGTCTGATATGTGAAACTCAAGAAATATGCAGCTAACATATAACGGTACTTTCAAGACCGCATGGAATGCCATAACGGTTATCCTCTCAAAAAAATCACATTTAATAAGTATATAAGGTGATATAATAGATAATATATAGGGTGTAGAATATGAACATTACAACATAGCCGGAATGATTACATTTGTTACGTTCAACAAAATATTAGACGATACAATCAAAATCGATAAGGGACGTTCGCATTATGGATTTTTCCATGGAGATCTCTCTAGTGGAGCCAGATCTAGTCTCCTACACAAGGGTCAAAAAGTATCTTCCGAGCTCTAGATAAAATATACAATTTAGGTAACCACAAGTGGTTCAGTGTCCGAACATAAACATAAACAACGTGAACCAAATAATATCGACTCCCACTGACCAACAATCGATAAGTATCTCCAGATATGAAGTTGAAGCTCTATTGCTCCATTCATACTCGACATCAATCTTAACTCGTAAAAATAGAAAAATCTACTTCGTCAGCTTTTAATATTAAGCCTAACCAATTACCCTTTTCAAAATTAATACACAATTATTAAAAAATAATATAAACTTCAAACCAACTTTAGAATACTTAAATAGGTTAGAAAACATCTCTAAAAGATTATAGAGAAATACCGAATTTAAATATCATTTTGAACACATAAAATCATAAACGACTTACTATAACATTTATAATCGTTGTTAAAAGTCCTTGTTAAAACAATATTAAAAAGCACGATCTTTGTGACTGGTTTTACCTACTTTAACAAATGATTTAAGACCTGTAATTTTTATAGTACGTACTACCATTAGGGTACTTAAAAACCATGAAAAGAAACTCTAAGAATGTCTTTCCATTTATTTATAAAAATTCCTGAAAATAAAGGATTTGAACAGTGCACTTATAATGACTATTCTTGCTTCAAATACTTTCAAACTTACTCCAATTTAGCACACAAGTTAAGTCACGTGTTTAAGAGGGTAATAGAAGTGATGTTATACAATATAAAGTTATCATTTGCTTTCAAAAGCAGGAGGGGTTCAAAGTTTATAAATTTGCTTAGTTAATGTCACTTTAACTTTATACTTTGCACACAATATACTTATAAGATGGTGAAATAACTCACTTAGATTCATGAAAAACCCAAACACAAAGTCATAAGAACAAAGAACCACATCCTTCCATCACAAAAAGCCTAAAGATCCATCCTTTAGCATTTTCAAACCAAAATCACACCTCTGCTCTTCCTTCCAAGCTCACGGCCCCTTTCTAGATCCCCCTCTTTCTCTCACCTTCTTCTACTTCTTACTTGCTAATCATGTTTCTCATGATGTTTTGCCTAAAGCTAAAGTTTAAAAGAGATCGGAGATGATTTGTTAAGACTTGAAAAAATTAGAGAATGTTAAGTGAATTAGTGCTTAAGCACTTCCATCATCGTTTTTAATTTTCATACTCCATCTCAAGCTTAGTGAATTAATGATTTATTATATATGGTATGTATCTCCTTCTTATATAGGATTTTACAAGAGGTCATAACCACCCATTACCTTCCATGAAATGTCACAATAGAGCCTCCTTTTCATATGTTAACTTTACACCTCTCTTTTTACTAAATGTTAAGTATTACCATAAAATGTCATTTTCTAAATATCTTTGATGACAGCACCCATGACATTATCCAAAAGGTTTATTTCTATAAATGAAAAAAAGTTTTTATTTTATTTTTATTAATTTCCAAAGAAAGTAAGTGTGAAAAAATTTGAACAACTTCTGACAGTTAAAAAGCTGTTTATCGATAAAACGATTTTCGGTCACATTATCGGTATTTTTTCAAAATACTTATTTTTGTAAACATTTTTTCAAAATAAGTTTACCGTCGTTGCTTATGATTTAAAAGGGGATTAAAAAGCTTGTTAAATCATTTAAATTACATTTAATCTAAGATTCAAATGTTTAAATAATTCAGATATATAAATACGGAGTGTCCGAAATTCTAGGTCGTTACAAATCTCTAAAAGATTGTTTCAATTATTTATTATATAATGCCATCGATACATCCAAAACCACGTTATTATTATTTATTTTATAAATAAAAATAGTAGATTTGAAATTCATTTAAAATTAATTTACTACTATCATTTAATAAATAATTTTCTTCTAAAACATGTACCTTTTTAGAATAAAATGATAGTTTATTCACTGAACACTCATTTGGATATTTCGTGTTTCGAACCTTGACTTTGAAAATCATAGTCTAAAGCGTCGCATCACTTGTCGCTTGAGCTAATGATCATTAACCTAAAACTTGTACTAAAATTTTCTTTTAAAAATCTTGTAAATTTTATTTATAAATATATCTCTCAGTTGATAGATAATCTCATATTATTTTTTGATAGTTTTGTCAAATAAAATACTAATTATTAATTGTTTCAAAATGGCAAATAATGTTTATCATAAAACATGCACTATACATTTATTTAGTCAAACATAATCGTAATACAACTATCATATATATTTAATTATAACCCTTTAATTAATATTTTAATGATTTAATATATTGTTGTACAACAATATAATAACTAAATAAACGAAAAAGACGATCCAATTCTACAAATCAGAACACCTCAATGTCCAAAACAATCAGTCAAGGATATAATAATATATCAGTAGGTGAAAAAAGTTGTATATTTTAAAATAAAATCAATGTCCCCATCCTGGTGACTAAAAACTATGCCATGGTTCGTTCTTACTTCTCCATTTTGCATCCACACCGCGCCTTCCTCCTCTCTTGCCTCTCTCGCGCTTCCCTCTTCTCTGCATCTCGCCTACTTTATCTTGATCCCACCACACCCTCTCAGTTTTTGTTATAGTGAAGCCCAGGTATGAGGGATGGAAAATTTCGCCCACTTCTTGAAGTTTCAACCTCTTTCTGCCATTGGTACAGGCATCGCGGAGTCCGAGCTCTCTTGCCGCTTTCCCTACCTTGAACGTCATAGTCGATATTGTAGATGATCCCTTTGTGAGGCCCGATTCTCCTAATCGGGTCCCTACTGTGAGTTATACTGTTATACTAGAACTTTGGGATTGATTCTCTGATTTCCACTTTTAACTCCAGCTGAAACCAATATGTCCCTGCCATTATCCTAGGTTAGTTTTGCTACAAAAAATCGATGCAACAACAAATGTCTTGGACCCTGTTATTGACACTAAGAAACCTTGATCTTCGCTTTTCTCGAATAAGCCACGTAACGCGATGTCTATTCGCCTTGAAAGTTTGTTTTAAATTGTGTTAATGGGGTGATGATTTCGCTTTTGGAAGTAATCAAGGCCGGATGTTTTTGAAAGGCCACTTTGTTGGGTTCTTTTTGGATAAAGACCCGCGTTTTGGTTTGGTCAAATCTCTTTGATGCAAAGATAACAACGCTTTATTCTTTTTTGAGTTTATGTGCCTTGTGGATCGTCACAAAGAGCTTGAGGCTGAGGCAGTCATAATTGAAGGTAAACCCTTTATTGTTACGAGATGGTCTCCTTTTGTTGATTTTGCTAGAGAACGGGTTCCCTCTATACCTGTTTGGATCCATTTCACGAAAATTCCATTTGTGCTTCAATCTAAGGCTGTTATGGTAATGGTAACCGTTACCGTAACGATACTATCAGTAAAGTCAAAAAAGACTACTAATACTTTATTATTGCCGTCGACAAAACACGATTGTTGATATACAGATAAATTGGAATACCGTTGACTGGTATTGGTAAATTTATTAGTACATAATACATTAATTTTTTTACTGCATTAAAATTTTGATAATGATAAAAATGTAAACCTTTTTATCGGATTTTAACTCCATTAATATTTTTATTAACATTTCGATTAATTTTAGTTAAAGTGAGAATTTTTTTTAATTCATCACAAATTATTTGCAACAACATGAAATAATAACCCTGCTTATTTTACACTTTGAATCTAATAAAAATAAATAAGAAACATTATCATAAATAATACTACAAACATATTTTTAAATATTGATGTACCTTCAAACGTGTCCCTGGTTGGGATTAGTATAAATGGTGAAAAACCAAAATTAATATGGTTGGTAAATTTACCGTGACCACCGGTTTTGACATTTTTTTTTACCTCTATATTTACCATTAACATGCCGATACCATGTCGATAGCACTTGTAACAAATGTAGCTCAAAATTTGTTACAAGTTATTTGGTATTGGTATGGTAATGGTAAATTTACCATTGTCATAACATTCTACTCCAATCTATGATTGGAATAAACTGGTTAGCAAATATGATTGGTGATTTGGTTTGTTTTGATGTTACCACTGTTAGTAGAGAGATTTGTACACGCTAAGGCATTGATTGAGGTGAAATTTGATGATCTGTTGTTGACTGTTTTATCAGTGGAACCTGCTCCTGGTCAGATAGATTTTGTTGGCGTGAGTTGCTTATGAAAGCCACCTATTTGTACCTTTAGCAAGTCATTTGAACACACGGCTGGTGTATGCAAGCACTCTATACAGTTAGAACTAGTTATTGTTATGCCTCGCCTACGAAGATCCCTCTTCCTAGGCCTTCAAAGTGATCTTGGGTTCCGCAGGCAAATAGTGTTTCTACTGATAGCGATACTGTTCCTGTGGAACTTTCCTCCGTTGAAGTTGATTTGGTTACTAATAATATGGAAGCTATAGTTGATATCAGTACAATTACTTCCCCTGTGACTGGATCTGTTGCTCATTGCAGGATTCAGTGGCTGTAGGTGATGGCATGTGGGCACACCTTGTCACTAGTATGTGTTATGATCCTCAAAAGAAGCACTTCTTCAAATTCATTTTAGAAGACATTCATGATCTTAGATGTTATACTATCTTCCTATTGAGGATGAGTTGGTACTTGTAGTGGAAGGACTTTTGAAAAAACACAACAATGAGATTTTGTTGGATGATAGTTGAAACAACGAAGGGATCTACACCTTAGGCACTGATGTCTCCTCCGGAGATATTATCAGGAGTTTCTTGGATGCGGCTGGAGTGGACCCTGGGTCCTCTGATTCTAATTCGTCTGACAAGTACGATGATTAGGCTCTCCTCATAGGATATAAATATGATCACAATGTACTATTTTTCATCTTTCATGTTATTGTAACATCCCGCCTTTTCGCACACTTTAAAACGACACACATGTCGATTCAAAGCATACGCAAGGGCGGATTGTTATGGGGTAAATAAGAATAACAGAGAAGGAATAAAACAAAATAGAATCTCACAGCGGAAGGATAAAATATAATAACAAATATACAGTTCATAAACAGTTTACAAAATGCTTGATTCTTCTTTTGCAATAAATATCAGAGTTACACATACCAATACAAGCAATGCAGCGGAATAGAAAGAGTGTGGTGTAATACTATATATAAAATAATACCGATTCTTCGTCTTCGTCCTCCAAAGCTAAAATCTGCTATCCTGAAATGCTCGGACTGACCCGAGCGAATTTGAAAAGACAAAAACACCCGAGTCAGACTAGAATATCTTATGTGAGTTAAATAAACAGAAATAAATATGAGTACAGTAACTCAAGAGATTTTCGGGATTTACATCTCCTAAGGATCCGTTAAACTATTTACTATGTAGTATATTGCGCTATTATAATAGTGTCTATTTATAAAATAAACTTACTTTTTAATAGCGTTAAGGGGTTACCCATATAGCCCTTAACACGTAATAGTCCCAGTAGTCCATCCAATATCATAGTCCCTCCTGATCGGGAAGCCACTAGAGGATACCACACGGGCTACGGGAGAAAACCAAACTCGTACAAGGCGCGATAGGGTAGGTGACACGGCACAACTAGGCAATGCCAGGGTAGATATACCAATTGCTATCCAGGCTGATGGTAACGCGCAGCGCGCAGCTGCCGCCCACCTCGAACTAACTCCCCCAAAAATCAAAATATAGAAGTGGCCACTGAATCAATCCAAGTCAAAGTATAATATCGAAGAGGAGCGTCCGATCAGAGGAATGACCTCATTGGCCTGAGAATCGCTCCTGTTTTAGCCACCTTATGCCAACTCACGGGAGTTGGGTCCACGTATTTACCTTACAGGAAACGTCGCCACCACCTACTTCATTCTGGGAACTCCACCGCGTACACGGTTAGTCAAAGTGGTTTTCGGTATCGACAGAGAGTATGTCCATATCCGATCCCGGTCTCTTTGCCAACCAATCGTTATTATAACACCGCGGTCATTTAAAAATTGTTTATACTTTAAAACCAGAATATAATCCATTTCAAAACCATAATATTACGATATCATTCCAAAACCCAAAACCATATTTTACCACTTATTCCAAATATAATTCCTTTCCAAAATTAAAAGGCTTTAGCTTCATAATATCTGAAAATCGAATATTTTCAAAGGTTAATATTTTTGGAAATCCATAATTTCAAACCATAACTTTTAAACTCAAATGGTTTGGATATTCAACGGTATGCGAATTAAAAGGGTTTAACTTTACTGTTGCTTTATAAAGAAATAAATTACACGGCTTTCCAAATATTTCTTCTTTTAAAGTTAAACCAAAATCCAAAATATTACCTCAAGTCCCAAAACCATTTCAATTTTATATATATTTATATCCATTTTTGATCATTAATATTTCAACTAAAGTTGGATTTTTATCCTTTCAAAATCAATATTCTATTAATTAATCTTGACCATTCACATAAAATCCATAATTAATAAAACTTCAATTTCTAGTAAAATATATATATAAATTTTCCAATTCAAATTTTTACTAGAACATCCATTTCTATTTATTTTGGAAAAATCCAATTTCAAATATCATATCTTAAAATTTCCAACTTTACATTTAAACATAGGATATAAATTTACCAACTCCATTTTCTAAATTTCTTCCATTTCAATAAAGAAATTTATCCACCTTTTAAATTCCTAAAATTTAACTTCACAGGTATATAAATATGGAATAAAATATTTATACAATATAAAATTTAAGATTTATAAACCATATTCAATCCAAACCATAGAAATCACATTAAAATAGTTATATATAGACCGCGGTGCCTGTATATAATTTTCTATCCTATGGTCAAGTGATACGGATATTTATCATTTCAATCCGCAATTTAAAAATAAAACTTTGCGGTTTTATCATTTCAAACCACAATCCCGAAAATGTAAAATGCATGCTAACTGGCAGTTAATGATATCCACATAAGTCATCCATTCAACAACACATCCATCACCCAATTTCAACCATCAATCAATATCAATCACAATCAACCCATATCAATCAATAACAATATTAGTTCGATAATATGCAACGGGTAATAACTGTCAGTTTATTCAAATTAAATTTCAACTATTAATCTAACCATTTATATTTAGAGATAATTTATATAACTGTTAACTAGCATTTCATATGCAAACAAAATTCCTAACAGCAAATTAATACGCAATTAATCAATTTAATTAACAGCTAAATTCAATAAATGCAATTCAACAGATATGGATGAAATAACATGCCAAAAGCTCATAAATAAATTTCTATTCATTTCTAAAATTTATTTAACAAACATAAAAGCTTCTAGTAATTGTGAGTGGGTTAAAACACTCACCTTCCGAATTTAAATCGAATTTAGATTCGATTTAAACTCAAAAATTTGACGGTCTCCAAATCTGTCCAAACCAGCGTCATCAGATCTGGAATTAAATTACGATCCTAACGCAAAAAAAATCATGTGAATCCGATGTCGTATGAAAAAGTTATGATGGAAAAACGATTGGTAAACAAAATAAATTAACAAATGTTAAACTTGCATAATGTTGCCACGTCTACCTTCTTCTCACGCGTGAAACCACTCAGCTTCCTCACGCATCCCTCACACACGGAGCAGCCTTCCTTCGCCGTTGACCATGACATTGAGACCACCACGACCTTCAATTCGCCACGTCGATGCCACCAGGGATACCGCCTCCACCTCCTCTTTAGACCGCCAGGGGTGCGGCACCCCCTAGTGCCCGCCGCCGCCACTAGTGGTTAGGGTTTCGAAACCCTAATCGGCCAAATTCTAGCGCCCCTGACCACAATACAAGCTGCAACCACCATCGATCTACTCCCCACAGCGATTGCTACCAAACCCCTCAACCAATTTCGTCGATTGAACCCGAAATCAAAAACGCCCAAATCTAGCCTTAGGGTTTCGAGTTTTTGGCCTTTGACTGAGTTTCCAGGACGATTCGAGCATCGATTGCAAAAACAGATGTCACATATAAATTCGTATTGAAGAAATCTACGACATATAATTTTTTGGGAATTTTCTGAAGACTTTGAATTTTCACTTTGATTTGCAAATTTGAAATTGGATCTGAGATGTATACATTTGGGGGAGAGAGAAGAGTGAAGAAATGAACGTACAACAAAAGAATAGAGACTAGGGTTTATAGCTGTATATATATAGGTAGGCTAGGTTAGAATAGATAGGCTAGATAGATGAACGTACGCAACAAACTATGGCCCAAAAAGCCCGTTATGCCTCCGGAACCGAATTTGTTAAAACTATATATCCAGATAGGTGTTTTAAAATATTCTGAACGCGATGGAAAAAGTTTCACGACCAAATTCGATCGTATGAAAAAGTTATGCTGAAAACAAGATTTCCAAATTGATTTCAAATTGATTTTTAATAAAATTGATTTTCAAGGCGTTTCGCGTCCGTACGATCAAACGACAAGTCCGATCGATACGAAATTTGAAACCCTATAATAATTCACCGATACGGATCCGATGAAACTAGTTTCGTCGAAATCCGAGTCCGTGACAAAAATGGCTATTTTTAATGTTTATTAAATCAATTAAATAAATCATAAAAATCCAATTCTAATTTTTCAACTTCTAATATTGGCCAAATCTTATTACTTATATAATTCAATCAATTCCAATTGATTTAGCAGCTTGGATGTGAATTAAAATCTATAAACATATCAATTTGCAGTGTTAATTTCTGCATTTTTATAATTATTTGGAAATTATAAATTATATTCTAAAACTCAATTATTAAAGCTTATATTCTTATACTCTCAACGAAATCCAATTAGATAAATAGATTTGATTTCTATTCCAACTCATGATTGCAAATAAACTTTTACCATAATTAAATTCCAAATTATTAATAACCCTTATTTTTCTTAACTATTTATTAATTCCAATCCAATCGAATTCAACACTATAAATTTGATTAATTTATTATATTCACTTCCTTTCTATTATTCAAAGTTATTGTTGTAAATACGACGAATACTAACATTAGTTTAAGATTTCACTCAATGTTTACAAATTCCATTTCAATCTAATAACGTAATATTTTACGTTCAATTCTATTTTATTTGTCGTAAATACCACTTGTTGAATTAAATACTCAAATCTTAAATAAATCTTGCTTCTAAAGTTATACCAACAATGGTCCAGTTAAATTTGAATTAGCTTTACCTTTATTTTATGAAATTTACTATTGCAATAAATCCAGATTAATAAATAAGGCTTGATTCCTATATTAACTTCTTTGGTCTCAATTAACCTTTTATGGCGAGTATGAATTTCAATGTATAATTGAAATCTTTATATCCATTTAATTTTACTATCATCCACTATCTACATATTCTAGCTAAATTCCAACTAACATATAAATTAGCTATTCCAACTTCCATTAATTGCGATTATCATACTATAGAAATTAAATTCCATTAACCACATAAATAAAAGTTGATCCCCATCTATTTACATTATATCACGTTTGCATAAATTTATTCAATGGTCACTTTTAATTAGTAACTATCCATTTTCCAATCCAAATGTAAATCTTCCACTTTTGAATTCTTATATTAAATGGAATTTATTCTAGGTAATATTTTTACTAATATTTACTGATTCAACATTTATGTTTCTAAAATTTACTCCAACCAAATGTGACAATCTACATTTCATTTCTATGCAATATATACTCTTTTTTTTTTTTTATTCATTTGGTTACTGCGTTGAAATCTATTTATTACTAATACTAACGTTATTATCATCAATTATAATTGGATTCCAAATTTTTATTCAATACTGTGAAAAATAACTTTCATATAAATCAAATCCTTTTTATACCTAATCCAAATTGGATTATATTCCAATTCCTATAACTAGGTCTTCAGTCACCATTTACATATTTAGCGTTTATTTAAATCTCCGTTTATAAATTTAGAGTTTCTACTAAATTGAATTATACAACTTATGAACTTTAACAAATTTAGTCCACCTAATAAATTTTCTAATGTTTATATATTGGCAATCCGATTCAGCTATCATTTCATTAATACCTTTTAAATCAACTAATTATAACTAATAACTACCCACCAATTTACATTAATCCAATCTATGCCACATAAATATTTAATTGTTAACATTAAATTATAATCACCACATCAATTCCTATATTTACTCAAATAAAAATCTTAAGACTTATATTTCCTTCTAAATTAGATTAGCAATTCTATTAAATTCAATTCATTAAACATTATTAATTTAACGGGTCGTTACAATCTCCCCCACTCAAAACTTTTCGTCCCCGAAAAGGAAAGAAGGGAGGAGGAAGAATAACAGTGCATTTTACTTCAAATATTAACTTATATTTTACTGGATTAATTTCCTTTAATGAAATACACTTGTTTTATAATCATTATACCCTTTGATACTTGAATTATTAAAGTTGGGAAAAATGTTTTCAACAAAATTCTAAGTCCAAAATTTACGGAAAATTTTGGCAGAGTCTCCTTTGTACGGAGGGACTCTGGAGAAAATATAATATCCAAATATACAAATATATTACATATATATCCAAAATAAAATATCCCACACGGAAAAATATATAAAATAGCGCTTTAAACGTAATCCGAAAACGTACCTATTTGTCGGGCAATATACGCTTATATTTTTGTGGAACCAAAGCAGTAGCAGTGGCTTCCAACACCTGTATTCACTTATAAAATCTAAAAGGTTAAATATTTATTTTACAGTGAATGTTTTGGTGGATTCAATCATTCATATCCAATCAAATGCAACAACCATAGATTTTAGCAAACAGCACACACCACAACAAACAATCATTAAATCAAACAAATAATTAGTTGTTCGGCTCAAATTCTGAAGTTGTACGAATGAAGAATAACTATCAAGTGCATCCGTTGCTCAACAGCCTTAGATGGAACAAAGATAGATTATTTGTTCATCCAACAACTCCACCATTCTTACCCAACAATCATACATCAAACAATTCAAACCAACACCAAAATAGCTGATTATACATTCATTTCATAATTCAGTGTTTTGATTTTCTTCTCTTTATTTATGGAGGGATTTCTTTATTTCTTACAAGTTTTATTTTCCAATTATCACCAAATTCATTATATTTGTATTTCCTTTTTATTACTTAAGTTTCCTTTTATTACTTAAGTCTATAAAATAAATTCTCATTAATAACAACAAATATTTTGAATATCTTCTCTTGTAAGGTTTCCCTTAAATTCTTAATCTGCTAACATTCATTCTTATAAGTGGAAGTTTTTTATTTATCCATTAACTATTAATTGTAGACATTTCAATTTTTCCTACTTTCCATTATATTGGAATAGGGGAGATTAAAACATACTTAAGTGAATAATCATATAATAAATTCTTATTTTGAATTTCATGTTATATACTCAGGTTCATATCATCTATTAATAATTCTCAACTTTATTTTCCATAAAATTTCAATTATAACCTAAGTTTATACCATTAAATTCTTATTATAACAGTAGTTTATTGAATACTTCATTTTTCCTAAATTCCTACTTGTAAAACATTCAATTCTAGTTTCTGATTTAACATTTCAACTTTTATATTTGGGTAAGTTATTTATGTTAAAGAAATGCAATTGAACTTATACAAGTTAAATCTCCATTCTTTAATTAAATTTAATGTTTATCCATATTACTCTTTTATCTCATATGTTAAAAATTTCAAATTTCTCTTCATAATATTGCATTAATTCTCTTACTTAAATTAGAGGTTTCAACTTATTAATTACTTATCTTTTTATTCAACTAAAATAATTTAAACAATTAATTAATGGAAATTTAAGAATTAAATACCGGGTTAAATTTCAAATATTTCAAAATAATAGATAAATAAGTTCTTACAACTCAATATCTCTAATTATATTTAGAACAATAAAAGAAAAATTTTAGAAAATTTCAAAATAAATCTGCAGTAGAATTTACTACAGTGGCCTTTCCCCTTTTGAAACTCGAAAATGAAAGTCGATGATGCGGCCGTCATCACCGAATTTATTTTCCAGCGACGGAGAGAAAAGTACAAAATTTATTTCTCCAAAATCTTCTTTTAAAACAAATTTCCCGAATTTAAAATGGAATATTCATATCGGAAAATATATATATGACAATATTATCATACTTCCAAATTATACTTTTTATATAAGAAATTCCTTATAAACCAAATCATTACTTTTCATAAATTCTTTGAAAGCACATTTCAAAAATCCCGGACTTAAGTTCTAAAATCTCCAATTTGGTTTATTATAATTTCACTTAGCTTCAATTATTATAAATATGTTTATTGCCTAACATCCAATCTATAGCAACCAAATATATATATATATATATATCTTTATAAAATATTTTTATATATATAGAAAATATAATAGGCAAAATTATTTCATTCACCTATATTAAAACAAATATTATGTCGGTCTGTCCTATTAAGTGTTTAGAAATCCCTATTAATGACATAGCGTCCCATGCATCAACCAGAATTTATAAATACAAAGCGGAACAGATTAACACAATATTAAAACCCTTTTATTAATACTAACAAGTACGCTCTCTCATATATGTACACTCGGTGACTCCCATAGGATATTTCTACCCTATTAACAAAGAGTCAAACCTCACAAAGCCAAGGTTTATCGCTAAACCAAAGCTCTGATACCAACTGTAACATCCCGCCTTTTCGCACACTTTAAAACGACACACATGTCGATTCAAAGCATACGCAAGGGCGGATTGTTATGGGGTAAATAAGAATAACAGAGAAGGAATAAAACAAAATAGAATCTCACAGCGGAAGGATAAAATATAATAACAAATATACAGTTCATAAACAGTTTACAAAATGCTTGATTCTTCTTTTACAATAAATATCAGAGTTACACATACCAATACAAGCAATGCAGCGGAATAGAAAGAGTGTGGTGTAATACTATATATAAAATAATACCGATTCTTCGTCTTCGTCCTCCAAAGCTAAAATCTGCTATCCTGAAATGCTCGGACTGACCCGAGCGAATTTGAAAAGACAAAAACACCCGAGTCAGACTAGAATATCTTATGTGAGTTAAATAAACAGAAATAAATATGAGTACAGTAACTCAAGAGATTTTCGGGATTTACATCTCCTAAGGATCCGTTAAACTATTTACTATGTAGTATATTGCGCTATTATAATAGTGTCTATTTATAAAATAAACTTACTTTTTAATAGCGTTAAGGGGTTACCCATATAGCCCTTAACACGTAATAGTCCCAGTAGTCCATCCAATATCATAGTCCCTCCTGATCGGGAAGCCACTAGAGGATACCACACGGGCTACGGGAGAAAACCAAACTCGTACAAGGCGCGATAGGGTAGGTGACACGGCACAACTAGGCAATGCCAGGGTAGATATACCAATTGCTATCCAGGCTGATGGTAACGCGCAGCGCGCAGCTGCCGCCCACCTCGAACTAACTCCCCCAAAAATCAAAATATAGAAGTGGCCACTGAATCAATCCAAGTCAAAGTATAATATCGAAGAGGAGCGTCCGATCAGAGGAATGACCTCATTGGCCTGAGAATCGCTCCTGTTTTAGCCACCTTATGCCAACTCACGGGAGTTGGGTCCACGTATTTACCTTACAGGAAACGTCGCCACCACCTACTTCATTCTGGGAACTCCACCGCGTACACGGTTAGTCAAAGTGGTTTTCGGTATCGACAGAGAGTATGTCCATATCCGATCCCGGTCTCTTTGCCAACCAATCGTTATTATAACACCGCGGTCATTTAAAAATTGTTTATACTTTAAAACCAGAATATAATCCATTTCAAAACCATAATATTACGATATCATTCCAAAACCCAAAACCATATTTTACCACTTATTCCAAATATAATTCCTTTCCAAAATTAAAAGGCTTTAGCTTCATAATATCTGAAAATCGAATATTTTCAAAGGTTAATATTTTTGGAAATCCATAATTTCAAACCATAACTTTTAAACTCAAATGGTTTGGATATTCAACGGTATGCGAATTAAAAGGGTTTAACTTTACTGTTGCTTTATAAAGAAATAAATTACACGGCTTTCCAAATATTTCTTCTTTTAAAGTTAAACCAAAATCCAAAATATTACCTCAAGTCCCAAAACCATTTCAATTTTATATATATTTATATCCATTTTTGATCATTAATATTTCAACTAAAGTTGGATTTTTATCCTTTCAAAATCAATATTCTATTAATTAATCTTGACCATTCACATAAAATCCATAATTAATAAAACTTCAATTTCTAGTAAAATATATATATAAATTTTCCAATTCAAATTTTTACTAGAACATCCATTTCTATTTATTTTGGAAAAATCCAATTTCAAATATCATATCTTAAAATTTCCAACTTTACATTTAAACATAGGATATAAATTTACCAACTCCATTTTCTAAATTTCTTCCATTTCAATAAAGAAATTTATCCACCTTTTAAATTCCTAAAATTTAACTTCACAGGTATATAAATATGGAATAAAATATTTATACAATATAAAATTTAAGATTTATAAACCGTATTCAATCCAAACCATAGAAATCACATTAAAATAGTTATATATAGACCGCGGTGCCTGTATATAATTTTCTATCCTATGGTCAAGTGATACGGATATTTATCATTTCAATCCGCAATTTAAAAATAAAACTTTGCGGTTTTATCATTTCAAACCACAATCCCGAAAATGTAAAATGCATGCTAACTGGCAGTTAATGATATCCACATAAGTCATCCATTCAACAACACATCCATCACCCAATTTCAACCATCAATCAATATCAATCACAATCAACCCATATCAATCAATAACAATATTAGTTCGATAATATGCAACGGGTAATAACTGTCAGTTTATTCAAATTAAATTTCAACTATTAATCTAACCATTTATATTTAGAGATAATTTATATAACTGTTAACTAGCATTTCATATGCAAACAAAATTCCTAACAGCAAATTAATACGCAATTAATCAATTTAATTAACAGCTAAATTCAATAAATGCAATTCAACAGATATGGATGAAATAACATGCCAAAAGCTCATAAATAAATTTCTATTCATTTCTAAAATTTATTTAACAAACATAAAAGCTTCTAGTAATTGTGAGTGGGTTAAAACACTCACCTTCCGAATTTAAATCGAATTTAGATTCGATTTAAACTCAAAAATTTGACGGTCTCCAAATCTGTCCAAACCAGCGTCATCAGATCTGGAATTAAATTACGATCCTAACGCAAAAAAAATCATGTGAATCCGATGTCGTATGAAAAAGTTATGATGGAAAAACGATTGGTAAACAAAATAAATTAACAAATGTTAAACTTGCATAATGTTGCCACGTCTACCTTCTTCTCACGCGTGAAACCACTCAGCTTCCTCACGCATCCCTCACACACGGAGCAGCCTTCCTTCGCCGTTGACCATGACATTGAGACCACCACGACCTTCAATTCGCCACGTCGATGCCACCAGGGATACCGCCTCCACCTCCTCTTTAGACCGCCAGGGGTGCGGCACCCCCTAGTGCCCGCCGCCGCCACTAGTGGTTAGGGTTTCGAAACCCTAATCGGCCAAATTCTAGCGCCCCTGACCACAATACAAGCTGCAACCACCATCGATCTACTCCCCACAGCGATTGCTACCAAACCCCTCAACCAATTTCGTCGATTGAACCCGAAATCAAAAACGCCCAAATCTAGCCTTAGGGTTTCGAGTTTTTGGCCTTTGACTGAGTTTCCAGGACGATTCGAGCATCGATTGCAAAAACAGATGTCACATATAAATTCGTATTGAAGAAATCTACGACATATAATTTTTTGGGAATTTTCTGAAGACTTTGAATTTTCACTTTGATTTGCAAATTTGAAATTGGATCTGAGATGTATACATTTGGGGGAGAGAGAAGAGTGAAGAAATGAACGTACAACAAAAGAATAGAGACTAGGGTTTATAGCTGTATATATATAGGTAGGCTAGGTTAGAATAGATAGGCTAGATAGATGAACGTACGCAACAAACTATGGCCCAAAAAGCCCGTTATGCCTCCGGAACCGAATTTGTTAAAACTATATATCCAGATAGGTGTTTTAAAATATTCTGAACGCGATGGAAAAAGTTTCACGACCAAATTCGATCGTATGAAGAAGTTATGCTGAAAACAAGATTTCCAAATTGATTTCAAATTGATTTTTAATAAAATTGATTTTCAAGGCGTTTCGCGTCCGTACGATCAAACGACAAGTCCGATCGATACGAAATTTGAAACCCTATAATAATTCACCGATACGGATCCGATGAAACTAGTTTCGTCGAAATCCGAGTCCGTGACAAAAATGGCTATTTTTAATGTTTATTAAATCAATTAAATAAATCATAAAAATCCAATTCTAATTTTTCAACTTCTAATATTGGCCAAATCTTATTACTTATATAATTCAATCAATTCCAATTGATTTAGCAGCTTGGATGTGAATTAAAATCTATAAACATATCAATTTGCAGTGTTAATTTCTGCATTTTTATAATTATTTGGAAATTATAAATTATATTCTAAAACTCAATTATTAAAGCTTATATTCTTATACTCTCAACGAAATCCAATTAGATAAATAGATTTGATTTCTATTCCAACTCATGATTGCAAATAAACTTTTACCATAATTAAATTCCAAATTATTAATAACCCTTATTTTTCTTAACTATTTATTAATTCCAATCCAATCGAATTCAACACTATAAATTTGATTAATTTATTATATTCACTTCCTTTCTATTATTCAAAGTTATTGTTGTAAATACGACGAATACTAACATTAGTTTAAGATTTCACTCAATGTTTACAAATTCCATTTCAATCTAATAACGTAATATTTTACGTTCAATTCTATTTTATTTGTCGTAAATACCACTTGTTGAATTAAATACTCAAATCTTAAATAAATCTTGCTTCTAAAGTTATACCAACAATGGTCCAGTTAAATTTGAATTAGCTTTACCTTTATTTTATGAAATTTACTATTGCAATAAATCCAGATTAATAAATAAGGCTTGATTCCTATATTAACTTCTTTGGTCTCAATTAACCTTTTATGGCGAGTATGAATTTCAATGTATAATTGAAATCTTTATATCCATTTAATTTTACTATCATCCACTATCTACATATTCTAGCTAAATTCCAACTAACATATAAATTAGCTATTCCAACTTCCATTAATTGCGATTATCATACTATAGAAATTAAATTCCATTAACCACATAAATAAAAGTTGATCCCCATCTATTTACATTATATCACGTTTGCATAAATTTATTCAATGGTCACTTTTAATTAGTAACTATCCATTTTCCAATCCAAATGTAAATCTTCCACTTTTGAATTCTTATATTAAATGGAATTTATTCTAGGTAATATTTTTACTAATATTTACTGATTCAACATTTATGTTTCTAAAATTTACTCCAACCAAATGTGACAATCTACATTTCATTTCTATGCAATATATACTCTTTTTTTTTTTTTTATTCATTTGGTTACTGCGTTGAAATCTATTTATTACTAATACTAACGTTATTATCATCAATTATAATTGGATTCCAAATTTTTATTCAATACTGTGAAAAATAACTTTCATATAAATCAAATCCTTTTTATACCTAATCCAAATTGGATTATATTCCAATTCCTATAACTAGGTCTTCAGTCACCATTTACATATTTAGCGTTTATTTAAATCTCCGTTTATAAATTTAGAGTTTCTACTAAATTGAATTATACAACTTATGAACTTTAACAAATTTAGTCCACCTAATAAATTTTCTAATGTTTATATATTGGCAATCCGATTCAGCTATCATTTCATTAATACCTTTTAAATCAACTAATTATAACTAATAACTACCCACCAATTTACATTAATCCAATCTATGCCACATAAATATTTAATTGTTAACATTAAATTATAATCACCACATCAATTCCTATATTTACTCAAATAAAAATCTTAAGACTTATATTTCCTTCTAAATTAGATTAGCAATTCTATTAAATTCAATTCATTAAACATTATTAATTTAACGGGTCGTTACAGTTATCGTACTTTCATAGCAGTTGGTGTACCCAGCACCGTTTTTGTGTACTTATTTCTGTGTGGCTGCAGTGGTATTTCAGACCCTTACCTATTTACATTGATTTATAAGAGATGGACGATCCATTATAAAACCAGTCTGCCTAAGTAAAAAATACATCAATAGGTGTGCAACATAAAATAGAGATGCTTACGACTTTTGAGTTCCGCAAAGATTCTTTGTTCACACAATTTCGAAAATCAGCAAACTATATGCCAAAATGTTCGTAATGTCACCACGATCACGAAGCAACAAACCGTGTGGAAACCAAAGGTTGACTGCTAATGTTTTACAAGTTATAAGATCAGAGGAGAAGGTATTTTAATATTTACAAATTAAACTTTAATTCTTCTCATCACATAACCTTTGCATACAATCTTTAATTAACACGTGATTTGCTCCATTGAGATCATGGCGAGATGAAGAACGTTTTAGCATATGGATTGCTAATTTATGAGGTTGCGTAAAAAAGGGCCTTTGTGAAATTTAATAGTTGTAAGCGTTTCTATTATATATATATATATATATATATATATATATATATATATATATATATAGAATTACATATGCCTGTTGATATATGAGTATATCCTTGGATGATTGTTTAGATATTGGAATGTTATAGTTAGGATATACTATTAGATTGAATTGTGTACTTATTTATTGTTATATTATCAAGAGTTAAATATTAAATTATCAAAATATTGAAGTAGTATCATGATTGGAGATCCAATCTAGCATAGTGCATTGATTGTCTGTCAATGACCATTGTCTCTGTTATCCCACTTTTTGGCAAAGTCGAGATACCCAAAGACTAACTGGAATCCAATGATCACTAGGCACGAATGTCGATTATGCATTGCAGGTTCAGTATGGATATCGATGAATATTGTCCAAGCCTGGATCGAGCCACAATTGACAAGACATGACAAGTAGAGCCATGAAAGCCGACATTTCAAATTTCAGGTTAAACGGAGTTCGTATGAACGAGATATGATCGGTACAAGTTAGGAGAAATACGCTGTTCGTATCCATCTGATTGGTTTATTCGAATCCATCATATTCGTATCCATCAAGAAATCACGACATCGACTTGTTCGAATCGATCGATTTTGAATCAATCAGAGAGACCTCACCTCGGTTCTGTTCGAACCCATCAGGTTCGAATCAATCCCGGGCCGTGCTATTCGTGTCCATCGCATGCCATGTTCGTGTCTATCATGCAACTGCTGTTCGTATCGATCTACAAGCGCCGCTGATTCGTATCGATTTGATAGATACGAACTGAACCAAAATCGATCGGTACAAACAGTCCCCCTATAAATGATCGATGTGAATGGTGCTACATGGGATGGATGCGAAATTATGCTCTTCATCAGTGCGAAATGACGATGCGAACAAGGCGCACGAACAACTCGGTCAACTCACCACAAAAATTGGATCGATTCAGGAAACTCGCGCCACGTCACTATGCGCACGTGCTTCTGATCGATGCGAAAGGGATGGATATGAAACCATGGAATCGAAATCGGCAGCCTTCGAAGAACACAAGATTGCATCGATCATATCTCCTAAATCACAGGTCCAAATGCTATGAAATTTTCACAGGAGCTTACGTACATGCTAAAGAATGTTCTTGCCAAGTTTCAGCTCGATTGGATCATTTCTTGATCGATACGAAATCGGTTCGTATCGATCACAGATCGAGTCGAAACCTGGTGGGATCGATCGCGTGGGCCCACTCACGTCCCAGAACGAGTCTTCCGAAGTTTGGGCGCGATATCAGCTTCCTACACCTATAAATAGCCCCCAGAGCCTACAGAAAATGGATCTTTTGGCTATTCAACGTCCAGACTCTACCGGATTCAATTCTACACCCCACCATCACTGTTGTACTCGAATTTCTTCATTGTAATCGCTGTAATCATTTGTAACCAGCAAGGGAAATCAATAAAGGATTATTACTTAAAGTGGACGTAGGTCGGAGATAGCCGAACCACTATAAATCTCGTGTTTCTGTTCGTTATTTTTGGATTGCTGTTTGTTGTTAGCTTAGATCCGTGACTTGTGCTCGGATATTGTTGATTTATATTCATATATTGGTGCTTTCACGATACTTGGGGTTTGTGATCAATTTTGACGCAAACACTTTGGTGCTTTCACCGAGAACAACTAGCACCCGCTACACCATATTTGAAGTTCAGATTTAAAAGCTTGAAGGATTCAGATTTAGAGACAATGACTCGACAAACAAGTAGAAGACAAAGAACTGAGAGAAGCCAACAAGGAGGAAGCCAGGAGGCATCCTCTGGAGCTGGAGAAGGACAGGCTTCGATCTACATCACCAGGGATGGGATGGAGGCTATGGCTAATTCAATGCATGAAAGAATAATGAAGAGTCAACATGAGATGCTGCAGAATTTCTTTGAGCAGATAAGGGCGGCGAATGTGCAGAACCTTGGACCAACTACAACAACTGCGAATGCTGAACAAGGAGTTAGGATTGCAGAACTAACGGAGATCAAGTTCAAGGTCAGAATGCAGAACCAGAAGGCAATCAACAAGGACTTGGGAGAAGACCCTCAGGATCTGATACTGGAAGACCAATGGATATAGCTCAACAGGCTAGAGCCAATGCTAATGCTAACGAGCCACACGAAGAGTATGTACCAGAATTTCCTTCGAGACTTGGGGGGCAGGATAGAAACATGATGAGGGGGCAACCCCGGGATGGAGATGAAAGAATGATTGGTCTAGTGCGACAAATCATGAGAGGAGGATTGTCGAGTGGAGGATTGGAAGAAGTCAGTCGGAGCTCGTTCACTCCGACTTTCAGAAATGTAAGGAACACTCCAAAGTTCAAGCTACCAATGCTGGACCCTTATGATGGGAAGTCAGACCTGATCATGCACATTACCAGATACATCAGACATATGAAAGTGATGGGAGTATCCGAGGAAGTGATGGCACGATGTTTCCCTTTATTTTTATCAAATTCGGCTGCGCTTTGGTTCAGACAACTAGAAATTGGATCGATCAGAACATGGGACGAGATCGTAGATTGCTTCATGAGACAGTTTAGGGTCCACGTGACGCGACCCAAGAGTGTGATGACTTTGGCTTCGATAAAGCAAAGGACCGGAGAGTGCATAAAAGATTTTCTACTGCGATTCAATGCAACAGTGGCTTCTGTAGATCGCTCGGATCCATCGATGATTTTGATGGCGGCGGTGGCAGAAGTTGGGGAAGGCACCGAATTCAAAGACTCTTTGGCAAGAGATCCACCACAAGATCTTGGAGAATTCTAAAATGAAGCCGAAAGATTCATTCGACTAGAAGAATCATGAGCTGAGAGGCGAGAAACAAACGCTGTGTAGGGCGAAGGAACCGCCAGAGAACAGTCTGGAGCAGACAAAGGAAAGAGAAAGCATGATGACAGACATGATGGTCCTGATAAACGGAAGAAATTCCCAAAGCCCAGATTCAGACAATACACAGATTTGATGGCAAGCCTGAAACGGATTTACACGGAAACTCGGGGCAACTCCCTTATCGAAAACCACCCAGGAGAGATCCCACAGAGCGGGAGCGTAGAAGTGAAAAATATTGCCTATTTCATGAGCTGTATGGGTACACTACCAATGAATGCCGCCACCTAAAGGATGAGGTGGAAGAACATTCCAGGAGTGGTAGATTGTCACAATATACCAGAGAACGGACAACGGCCGTAAGACCTGAACAACTACCGCCTTCATCTAACAGAACTGATCCTAGATCGGGATCGCGACTCGTCATCAACTGATTATGATGGCAAGGACCAAGTTCAGGATTTGGACTTTGGTCGATTAGATCTTTTAGATTCGATTTTAAAATAAACGGCTATTCTACTTACTCATGTATAGAAACCGGAGAGATCCCTGAACATGCTCTGAGATGGTAATAGACCGCTCCGCCTGGAGAGGCAATGTCTAGTTTTCTCTGATGTTTGAGATTGAACATCTTGGACTTGAATTTAATAAATGTACTTGAATTTCTTGAAATAAAACCTTTGACCGAAGAGTTAAAGGACGAATATCGAAAACCAGCTTGAAAATGATCGCTTTATGACCCTACCCAGAGAGGCGGGGTCCGAAGTGCAAGAAGTGAGTTGCTTCATCGGAGAGCGACAGGATCGACTCATTTAACGTCGTTTTCCATTCACCGGAGAGTGATTGGATCGGGATTCGATAAGAGCCCGTAGTGGCTGTGATCGGCCAAGGACTTAGGTCATGACATCGCTTAATGTTCAGAAACACTGAACCAGAGTGTAAGGGGTGTTGCCGCTTCGCCAGAGAGCGACATGATCGACACACTCAACGCTGTTTCCCCTTCACCGAAGAGTGACAGGATGAGATTCAGCAAGAGCCCGGAGAGGCTATGATCGGTCTAGAACGATCAAGACATCGCTATACGCCCTAGCTAGGGCCAAAGTGCAAGGGATAGAAAGCAACGCCGGAGTGCAACATGATCTTTCTATTCGATCGTTAAGTCTAGAATGGACTTGGCAAGGGTCCGGAACGACCACTTATAGTCTAGAGAGACCGTAGAATTTCATTCTTAACTTCCACGGGGGAAATGAATAATGATTTGGCTTCGAACAGCCACAAACTTGATCGACAATGCTATAAGCTTTTAATTAAACATGAATTCATTGCATTTGACTTGAAACTATTCAAAACACACCTTTTATAAAAAGGCATGTATTGGGGGCAAAGTGTTATCCCACCTTTTGGCAAAGCCGAGATACACAAAGACTAACTGGAAACCAATGATCACTAGGCACGAATGTCGATTATGCATTGCAGGTTCACTATGGATATCGATGAATTTTGTCCAAGTCCGGATCGAGCCACAATTGACAAGACATGACAAGCAGAGCCATGAAAGCCGACATTTCAAATTTCAGGTTAAACGGAGTTCGTATGAACGAGATATGATCGGTACAAGTTAGGAGAAATACGCTGTTCGTATCCATCTAATTGGTTTATTCGAATCCATCATATTCGTATCCATCAGGAAATCACGGCATCGACTTGTTCGAATCGATCGATTTGAATCGATCAGAGAGACCTCACCTCGGTTCTGTTCGAACCCATCAGGTTCGAACCGATCCCGGGCCGTGCTATTTGTGTCCATCGCATGCCATGTTCGTGTCTATCATGCAACTGTTGTTCGTATCGATCCACAAGCGCCGCTGATTCGTATCGATCCACAAGCGCCGCTGATTCGTATTGATTTGATAGATATGAACTGGACCAAAATCGATCGGTACATACAGTCCCCCTATAAATGATCGATGCGAATGGAGCTACATGCGATGGATGACAAATTATGCTCTCCATCAGTGCGAAATGACGATGCGAACAAGGCGCACGAACAACTCCGTCAACTCGCCACAAAAATTGGATCAATCTAGGAAACTCGCGCCACGTCACTATGCGCATGTGCTTCTGATCGATGCGAAAGGGATGGATACGAAATCGGCATCCTTCGAAGAACACAAGATTACATCGATCATATCTCCTTAACCACAGGTCCAAATGCTATGAAATTTTCACAGGAGCTTACGTACAAGCTAAAGAATGTTCCTGCCAAGTTTCAGCTCGATCGGACCATTTCTTGATCGATACGAAATCGGTTCGTATCGATCACAGATCGAGTCGAAACCTGGTCGGATCGATCGTGTGGGCCCACTCACGTCCCAGAAGGATTCTCCCGAAGTTTGGGCGCGATATCAGCCTCCTACACCTATAAATAGCCCCCCGAAGCCTACAGAAAAGGGATATTTTGGCTATTCAACGTTCAGACTCTGCCGGATTCAATTCTACACCTCACCATCACTGTTGTACTCGAATTTCTTCATTGTAATCGCTGTAATCATCCGTAACCAGCAAGAGAAATCAATAGAGGATTATTACTTGAAGTGGACGTAGGCCGTAGATAGCCGAACCACTATAAATCTTGTGTTTCTGTTCGTTATTTCTGTATTGCTGTTTGTTGCTAGCTTAGATCTGTGACTTGTGTTCAGATATTGTTGATTTATATTCATATATTGGTGCTTTCACGATACTTGGGGTTTGTGACCAATTTTGACGTAAACAGTCTCAGTGTTAATATCGGGACCGATAAAACATTTGGCTTATTTTTGTTG
Organism: Allium cepa; assembly: GCA_030765085.1. Classification (NCBI taxonomy): domain Eukaryota; kingdom Viridiplantae; phylum Streptophyta; class Magnoliopsida; order Asparagales; family Amaryllidaceae; genus Allium; species Allium cepa. The sequence continues at coordinate 5,200,452 of CM060937.1, forward strand.
CAAAAGGTCTCCAATTTAATTCTAGACATTCAAAATAATATTGAGTGGATGTGATGATTGTAGTAGTTATGTTTAGCAAATAAAATGTATAGTGCATGTTTTTCGATGATTATTACGTGTAGTTTTGAGACAATAATAATTAGTAAGTAATTAATTTAATTTATTCGTAAACTATCACAAACAGAAACATACGAGATCATACACAAAATTTAGGGAAATATGTACAAATAATAATGACGAGTTGGTTTCTAAAAGAAAAACAAATAAGAAATAGTAAGATTATCATTTATGAATTTATGTGAAAATCCATGAATAATAACTGGTAAATAAATTTTATGAAAATTTAATATATATTATTATATATATATATGTATAGTGAAGTGAATTTTAAATAAATAAAAATAATATAGTTTGATAACATATTAATTTTTAAGATGATAATGGCAGTAAAATAAACTGGAGAGATTTATAATATAAATAAATAAAAATAATATAGTTTGATAACATGCTAATTTTTAAGATGATAATGGTAATAAAATATATTGGAGAGATTTATAATATTGTATCATTTATTTCCAAGTTAAATAAATAATAATTTGAATGAAATATGTGTTAGTTACTATTATTTAGGAGATAAACAATATCGAAAATTTTCAAAAATATTTTAGGTTAAATTATTATTAGTTTTGAGATAAAGAATAATATAAGTATCTTAAAATTGAAATATAATGTTTCTAAAATAATTCAGTTGGACTAGCATCATTTTGAGTTAGCATTATTATTAAGTGATTAGAAGTGTTTTGTGATAAATTCTTATTCTAAAAAAAGTAACAATGTTATGTTTTAAAAGAATTAAATGATAATTATTGTTTTTTAAGAATAAGAGTGGTACATTTTTCAAATAAATCATTCATTTGGATGTCTCAAGGATCAAAATTATCACATCGCGCGCTCTAACACAATATTACTCATAGCATTGGGTGTCCGCTATTTAACCTATAATAGTGCACGTGTCGTCTATAGCGCAAAATAGCACGCTATATTTTTCGAAGCGCAAAATAGCTAATAGCTCAAAATAGCATGTTATTTTGATTGTTTGTTTATTTTAGGTGTGTGCATTGGAAAAAGCTCGAATAAAATTGAATGACACAAACTAGGATATGAGTACAATAACCAATTATATATCTTCAGTAATAAGTCAAAATTGTTTTATCAAAGAATGACCATGATTCCTTCAATAAAATTAAATGTAGGTGTTTGATCATAATGTCTATATGGAAAAAATTAATACTTCTGTTTTTCTCTAGTTATATTAATAGGTTGAACTTTATAACCTTAATAATTCATTTTAAATTTTCTAGTGATGTTATTTGCCTCATTTATTGTTTTCTGTTAAGAAATATACTTTAACTTTATAAAACATAATAGTTTGAATATTGGACTTAGTTATCCACATCAATTTTAATGCTGAAAAAGCAAAAATATGAAGGTTAAACATCTTTTTTAACAAAAAATCTTTTGAATAAACTCTTGAAAGCAAAAGTTCTTTCGTTTGATAAAGCATTACAAAATTCCATATCTCATATATCAAAAGTGCTACTTGATAAATATTTTGAAAATGACCTTATTATGGACTAGTTTGTTTTGGTTGTACAAAGAGGAAAATTATTCGGCACAAGATATCAAGTTTTGGTGCATAATCCATGATAATATTTCTAATTTGTTTTTCATGGAAAATTAGTCATTCAACCTAGTAACAAACATTTGAATTTATGATCTACTGCAATCAAATATTACGATGATATTGTGTAGATTTGCGTATGACTCAAGTTTCGTTTTCATACAACTTAAATAGATAAAAGGCTTAACAATGAGATTACACTTTCATCTTTTTTAGTTTATAAGCATCTGAAATGTACATATTTTAGTTTATAACATAGTACGAGGATTCGACCGGCACCACGAAATTTCGATGAACTCGAACCGGTTCCGGCCGGTGGCTGGATGGGGTCGGAGCAAAATCCCGTCTTGTTCAAAGCAAGAGTAAAAAAAAGGGATCGGCAGCGAATTAGACTGGAAAAAAACACGAAGAATCAATCAATATCGAAAAAGCGAAGACAAACAGAAAAAGGGAAAAACCCTAGTTCAATTTTTGCCTATAAATCCCGTGCTTGAACAGTAAGAGAATCAAAAATTTGCCTATAAATTCATCGTTTGAATACAAATTACCACAATCGATCTTTGTCTTCTTCAATTCGACAGTTCGAGCAATCTTTGTCTTCTCCAATTCAACAGTCGAGAATCCAGTTCAACTTCCCCACAGCTAAACCCTAGCTCGAGTTCGAGTTCAACCACGACTTCAACAAGCTTAGACTTTGATCTGCCGTCGACTTTGTTCAAAGCGAGGTGTTTTTTTTTGCTTCAACAAGCTTCGACTTCGATCTGCCGCCAACTTCATTCAAAGCGAGGTGATTTTTTTTATCCGTATTCGATCTTTTTTAACTGGGTAGTGAGAAAGTACGGTGATTTTGAGTTGGGTGATTTTTTAAGTGGGCGGGTGGGTTTTGGCTGATTGGTTTGTTTTGAAATAGATATACATAAAGTTTGTCAAAATGGACTCTTTTAAAGTTATAGTTTGCAAGTAAGAGATATTGAAAAATCAATTTTATTGTATGTTTGCTTCCTAAAAATAAGTCATTTCCATACGAAATATGAACAAATGTTCCCAAAAAAACATACATACTTTGATAGCACTGCTAATTGTCATGTAGTCTTCCCCAAAAAAAAAAACGACCGGTGTTGCTACTGTGAATAAGTTGAATTGGCATATGGGACTTGAATATATTGAACTGACCTTAATATGCCCTGAATATCGTCCTTGAATATGCCGATTTGAATGTGGACTTACATATGTTGGATTTAGAACATCGAACATGAATGTGAATATATTGAACTTGAATATTGAACATGAACATTGAACTTGACTCGAAATTGTGGACTTGAACATTGAACTTTGATGACTTCGATTATTGTTTTTTAATTCATTCATATTTTATTTTTGATTTGATTTGGACTATTAATCTGTTTAGTAACTTTTGTTAATTATAATTTCAGGACATTATGGCAAATCCGACTGAAATTGGTTGAAATTATGATACTGCGATCGATGGCAATCTTCAGAAAACAAAACGAAACTTTTGTAATAAAATAATTACTGGCGGTGGAGTGACACGTTTAAAGGAACATCCGGCAGGAGTGGACGACGACGTATCGACATGTTTAATTGTTCCTAAAGAAGTTAAACAGCTTATACGATCGCATATCGTTCAAAAGAGAAATGAACGAAACAAAGGAAAGCTTGACAAACAACGCTTACAAGATGAATTAATGAGCAGACCGCAACAACTATCAGACAATGAAAATGAATATGATGAAAAACTTCAACGTGTCATGCGACAAAGCAGAGATGAATTTAGAGACGAAGAGCTGCGTAGATCTCATACTGTTATACGATCGGGTGGTGGTTCAAGTCAAACATTGCACAGATCTAATACTACTGGACAATCGGGTGGTGGTGATTTTGACACTCATGCTGGACGAATTGACTCATATATGCAAAAACGAGGAGGTAGAACCCAACCTTCTATTAAATCTGCAATGAAAGGTATTAAAGATGCCAAAAAACATATAGGTTGAACAATTTCTAAGTTTTTTTTCCAACCACATTCCACATAATGTTGCTAATAGTCCATACTGTACAACAATGGTGATGTGTTTGTAGAATGTGGTCGTGAAATTGATCTACCAACTGCATATGAAATATCACACTCGTACCTTGAAATGGAAATAGAAGAAGTTGGGCAATATATTAAAACATTGCATATTTTCTGGAATGAATATGATTGCATATTAATGTGTGATGGTTGGAGTACATAGAATCGACGAAAAATAATAAATTTTCTCGTGTACTCTACCCATGGAACAATATTTATTAAATCTGTGGATGCTATTAATGAATTTCAAAGTGGAGAATATATTTGTGGATCAATGAATGAGGTCGTTGAAACAATCGGTGAAAATAGAATAGTGCGAGTTGTTACAGATAACGGAGCAAACTACAAAGCCGTCGGTCAATTATTAATGCTGAAAGAAGGCATTTATATTAGACACCATGTGCAACATACTGCATTGATTTAATTTTGGAAGAAATTTCCAAAAAGCCAGAGGTAACAACTGTTATCACAAACTGCCAGTTAATAACGACATTTATATACAATCATGGTCGGTTACTTTCTATCATGAGGAAAGAGACCAATAATAGACCGGCAGTAACACAGTTTGCAACACATTTCATCGCATTAGACTCTATTCATAAACATAAAGATGACATAAGAAGGATGATTGCTTCGAGAGAGTGGACATCAAGAGTTCCTAGACTCAATACTAAAGACAAAAGAACAGCAAATATTGTCTCTACACTAATTTACAGCAACACATTTTGGATTGGTGCTGCTTCCGTGATCCTTGTTTTTGAGCCATTGGTGAAAGTTTTACGAATAGTAGATAGTGATGACAAAACAGATATGAGATATCTTTATGAAGTAATGGATCGAGCAAAAGAATCGATTAGAAAAATTTTGGTGGACGACATTGCCAAAAATTGTGGGATATAATAGATAAAAGATGGGAAAGACAGTTACATCGATCTCTTTACGCCGCAGGTAATTTATTTTATCTTATCGTCATACAAATAATAAAATATATAATATTTTAATAATAGTTTAAATCTTTCCCATATAGGTTATTTTCTTAATCCCATCATTCAATGTGGGAATGCAACAAACGTTTGAGAAGTATTAAACGGATTTAACAACGTCATTGAAAGAATGGTGCCAGACATTATAACACAGATTGAAATTGAAAAAGAGGTAAACCTAATATATATAATAGTTACGTTAAACATTTAACGTTTAAGACATATTAAATATTTAACTTAACATCACAGGTAGAAAGATACAAAATGAAAATTGGTGCATTTAGTTCTGTAAAAGCATACGCAGCCGTAAAGACATGTTTTCACGATCAATGGTGGTCAATAATTGGAAGAGAGGATGTTTCAAATTTAACACACTTAGCAATACACATTTTAAGTCAAACAGTTTCCTCTTCAAACTGCGAGAGAAACTGGACTACATTTTCAATGATTCATACAAAATTACGCAATAGAATAAAAATGAAAAATCTAGAACAATTAGTATATATGCATTACAACATGAGATTAAAAGCAAAACATTCAAGACGCCTCGGTACTGAAAATCAGTTGATCGATCTGGACTATATATTTCATGAAGAGGATTCATTAGCAGAATGGACTACTGAAGTTGAACCATCTTTGTTGGACGACAATCCTTGGATGACCAGTACACTGAATGATACAGTCGCTGCGGTTGATGGTATACCTACACGGGCAATAAGAGGTCAAAGCAAAGAAAGTAGTAGCAGTTCCTTAAATGATGATCATGGTAATGCTGGTAGAAGTGGTATGAGTTTAACTCATAATTATGGTATTGGATATAGTGATGGCGGTGCATTATATAGACCAACGCAAACATATTAAAAAAAAAAGGTGCGAGCAACGATCCTAATTGAAGAGACAGTGATTTAAATGTTGAATACGAATATCAACATGATTATGAGCATAATCCATATGCTTCAAATGATCCACCAACCTATAGACATTCTACTTTTGACTATACGAGTGGTAACTCATATCATGGAACAAACGAAACATATAGTGATATCTCGAATGATCAAAACAGTCAAGCTACGTATGCAACACAAAATAATGAAGCATCGTCTTTTGATAATATGATGGCGACATTTATGGGTCTAGGACAAATGCAATATGGTTATCCATCGTATTATACAACACAAGACGATGAAGGAAATAATTAAAACATTTCATATGTAGCTTCGAGAAATAGTTTTTGGATGTAGTAGTGTTGTGTGTATCATTATTATTTTGTTGTATACTATGTTTTTATATGAATTTACACCATTTACAGTTACTTTTCTATTACAAATGCAAATCTTCGATATTAGGACCGGAACCGAAACAAAAACCGAAACAAGCAAAATTTTCGAAACCGACCGAAACCAACAAAATTTAAAAAGACCGAAACCGAGACGAAATCTAAATTCTCGAACCTTGGTTTATAAGCATCTAAAATGTACATATTTTGATATTATATCACTGTTATTTTATTCACCAAATAACTAAGAAATTTGGTTTGATAAGTGCATTTTTTGTAATGCCAAAAATCCCAAAACAAATTAAATCAAAATTTACATTAAAAAATGAGAAAAAGGATTTTGAAACCAACATAAAAATATACCAAAAATAATCTTCAAATATATTAAATTTAATGAAATTAAGAATCAACATAGAAATTTCTGAAAATAACAATTTAAACAACGATCGCAATTAGGGAAAAAAATAAATATGAGGATGCACCGACTAACAATTTACATTGTAAAACAACAATGTAAATTCCAATGCATAATTAAGTTAGTGTAAAATTTAAAAAAAAAACAGCGATAATCATAAATGAGTGATTTGATATTTATGTAAACATGGACCGTTACTTTAGTCCCATTTAGTGAGCATGTGTGTACATACACATGCGTGCGCGCGCACACAAAAATTTGCAAAAATGAACGAAATTGTGTGCGCTGTAGCACATAGCGCAAGGCTTGCGCTATTTGCTAACTATTGACAACCTTGTCGAGGGTTCGAGCCCATGACATTTAGAACCCCAACCTAGTGCACCATACCTCTTACCAATTGAGCCGACGATCCTTGACTAAATGATAATTATTATTATTTTGAGAAAATTGTAATATGGTGTTTTAAAGGTATTAGAGTTGATTGATGTTATTATTTTGAATAGATAATAACAATGTGACATTTGGATTTTGAAGTAATGTATTGTTGTTATTATCAGTATTATTTATTATTTTATGTAAACAATAATAAGACTGTTTACATTGTCTGAAGTAAATTTATTTATTTTGGAGTAGGTTTTTACCTTCAAAGAAACTTATAAAATTGTGTCTTTGAGAGATTTGATGAGAATTGCTGTTACTTTGGGATAAATAATACAAGAAGCGGTTTAAGGAAATTTTCAGATGATATATCATTTTAAAATAAATGATAATGAACTGATATTTGTCTTATTGTCATTGCTATTGAAGTATATAATAATAAAATAATAAAATAATCTCGAATCATGTGATGTAAATAATATGTGGACGAGTATTTTATATATTGCTAGGTGATTCATTCACTTCAGACGCACGCCACAATAAAGTAGCATCCTTATTAAAACTGAGTGTATTTGGACTAAAAGCATTTGTCTGAACAATGTTTTGTGTATTTTTATAACTACATAATAACATCGATTTAGCTTATTACAAGCACATTATGCTATTGACGTATGTGTAGCTGGTATAGAATTAATACACTTGTGTTGTATATTAAGAGTGAAGCTATTATAGAAGTAGTATATCATGTTGAAATGTTGTGTATTTGAGTTGGTTTGATGTTCAAGGTTAATGTTTGGGGTAGATATTGTTATCCCATTTTTGGTCAAAACTGGAATATCAACAAATTGGCAAGGAATGATGGATGTTATGATTGGAGATCAGTTGGAATCAAGGCTACGATCGATATCGTCAAAATTTGGTTGAACTCCGATCGGGACGAAATTAATTGGAGATGATGATAAGGACTAAGAAAGGCTATGTTTCAAATTTCAAGTTAATCGGAGTTCGTATGAAGGAGATATTGATGGATTACGGCATACAGAAATTGCTTCGAATCGATGGAGTTCGCATCGATAGGCACGGATTCGATCAATGACTTCGCATCGATCAAAGGGAGAACAGGGTGACAGACTTCGACTCGATGAAGGACTTCGTATCGATCATCATGGATTCGGTTCAGTGAAGTTCGCATTGGTTAGGATGAGAAGAGACGGCATGCTTTGAATCGATACGATCGTATCGATGGCTAGTGGACTTTGGCTCCTTCGTATCCATCAGCTTATAGTGCCTCGAACCCATGAGCCCAACCTTGCTTCGACTCCATGGGACTACTTCATGCTTCGACTCCATGGGACGGATCCACCTTGTTGAAGCAGCTTCGAATCGATCAACTAAGAGATACCTTGATCGATTTGATCGAACTTCCTCAATTCCATCCCTTCGAATCCACTAACTAAACGCGGCTAAAACCTACGATTCGACCCAGTAAACTCGGAGAAACAAGAGGATCAACCCGGGAAATTCGCACCACGTCATCATTCTCACGCGCAGGAGCATGGATTCGACCCTATGGATTCGAACCATATCGATTCGAACGAATCCATAGGATGAAAAACACCATCTTGAATCGATCATAACTTGAGATCTACAAGTCCAAATGCAATGAAATTTTTACAGGAGCTCGCGTATGCATAGAAGAATGTTCACGGCAAGTTTCACCACGATTGGACATTTCCTTGATCGATTCGAACCAAGGGTCGAATCGATCCTGATGTGGGCCCGAACCTCCAGATTTCGGACGTATGGGCCCCCTCATGTGCCAGAAGCGGTCTACCAGATTTTTAGGAGAAATATCAGCCTCCTACGCTTATAAATAGAGCACCTGGTCATTCAGAAAAGGTGTCGGAGAATTTGGAGAGAACAAACACGCCAGGACGCTGCCAGAATCACCCCATATCGTCATTACTACCATTGATTTTGAATTTGGACTTTGTAACTGCTGTAATCACTTGTAACCAACAAGGATAATTAATAAAAGGATAAAACTTTGGAATGGACGTAGGCCGGAGATAGCCGAACCACTATAAAACTTGTGTCCCTGCTTGTTATTTCTGAATTGCTGCTTGTTATTTGCTGAGATCTGTTATTTGTGTTTGAATATTGCCGACTTGTATTCATACACTGGTGCTTTCACGGTATTTGGGGTTTGTGACCAATTTTGGTGCAAACAGATATATGGGTGGGATAATATCCATTTCTGTATGCGTTGAGATATTATGCTCTATTTTCGTATTACTCAATGAAGTCACTGCAAACATTGTGACTGCATGAGAAGAGCAATTCAGGTGCAAAAAGAATTATGGTGGCTTGATTCTGAAAGAGTACGTAGACAATCTATCTCTACGTGAGACCCGACAGTCGGACTGGAATGTATAGACACGAGTAATCCAATTAGGTTCTCCACCCCTTTCCTTTTTGCGTTATTATCTATGTATTTGTGTATGGTTACTAAGTATACTTTTGTTGAGTTATAGTGCTTATGTTTTGTACACGAGATAGTATCTGATGTAATGGAAATGTAGGCAAATTGTAGACATGTTATTGTGTTGACTCTTGGGTTGTACATTCATTAAATTGTTATATTGAAATGTTTCTTCAACTATGAGATAAATTAAATGTATTAAAATAGTCGTTTTAAATTATTCACGCAAAAATCATTGGTTTTAACATTTAAGATTAGTTAATGTCGTTTGACAATAATTTTAAGCGTTTAGAATAGCGAGACATTAAATGTGAAAATTTTGGGTGTGCATGTGCCTGGGTATTAGCTTGCATGCATGCGTGCGATAGGATATTCAATGTTAGAGTAGCATCGTATTCTTTATATGCAAGAGTTAGAAAGCTTCATAAATTATCAAACGAGTAACTTCCAAAATTGTATGATGTATGCAAGAAAATGATTTTATTTGCACGCCACAAAGAGTGGCATGGCCAAATAATTATTCCACATAATTTAAAACTTCAACTGGGTTGCCAGAATTATTTTATTAGTCATGACTAATTTATGAAATTCTGATTTACCTTTTTTTTGTCTGGTAGAGATTTAGAACTGAGATGGGTTTCCTTGTTTTGAGGGGGTTGGAGGACTCAGTTTTTCCACATGGTTGAGGTTAGATATGATGGAAATTTAATTATAAGTAACATGTACTAGTAGGTAGTCTCCCTTAATAAATAAACAAAAATGACGTCCTTAACTTTAATTTTTCAAAAAAAAAAAAAAAAAACTTTCCACAGGTTGCGACATTTGCACATATGGATTGATTAACCCATCTTAGTGAGTAATAGAGTGAAAAATACAATCAAATTCTTTAGGAATTAAAGAAAATTAGAGAAAAATCAACAATAAGACCACCAGTGGACCCTTTTTATAGCTTTAGATGGTAACATAAGAAAGTGGAGTAACGGAATATAAGATTTTCAGCAGAACTTCAAAAGAACTTTTCAAGAGAGTGAGTATATTCAGTAGGACCTGAGCGCTAATGCAGAAGTTAGCAAATATGTTTTAAAGAGAAGGAAACTAGAGGAGCTTGAATATCAGCCAGTGCAATTATATTCTTTAAGCGTTGGTTTATGTTCTTTCTTTTAAAGTAATATAATGAAAAACGATCTTGACTGAACGAAAGAAACTCAAAAGTATTTTATTTATATCGTTCTCAATGTTCTAGCTATTCAATTCAAAGTACTGAAAGTTTAGGGCTTCATATGTAGATCGGCTACACATTTCTACCGTGTGTGCTTGCTGGACTTAGTCATGCACCGCAATACATGCTCAGAAGACCTGGATACTCAGAGTCAACTTTTGTAGTGTCTAATGATGTTGATAGTGTAATTGTTCCCATTGATGCTTGTGGCGGCGATGCTGTTCTTGCTTTTGCAAAGCAGCCAGGACATATCAAGGTACTGTTAATTCTATTCAACTTCAATTATGGGTAGAAGTTAAGGAAGTTCTTGTCAAACCCCCTTCTATAGTTTTAAATTACACTTCCGACACCTTCCAAAAACAAATTTCAAGAAATAGTCCAGTAATTATTTTCAGCAAAAATTTTCAGTTAACCACAAATGTTTGTGGTTTTTAGTGCAAATATGGCAGTTATTTTATTAGTACAAATGTTACAAAAAAAAGTGCAAATATTTGCACTGGAACTATAAATTTTCACTGAAAATGTTTATAAGGATGTTTCATGAAACTTGTTTTTGAGAAGGGATGAAGTGAATATAGTTCGAAAATAAGGGTCCACTGTACGTACTCTTTTTCCTTCAATATTACTTGTATGTAGTTATGGCATAACTATGGCCTATATAAAGCATGTGCCCTATGTAAATCTCTATGTTGCAACTTAATCACATTTCGCCCTTGTGATTTTTCTGCAGCCACTTATAGTAGCTGTAAAGGAGAATGAAACTGTTTTGGATGACAGACCTGAAAAACTTGGAATTGAAGCGGTGCAGGTGTCTAATTATTGGGAAGCTGTAGGAGTGATTGCTGCCCATAAAGCTGGGGTAGAGCCAAAAGCCCTTAGAAGAGAAGGGATCAACAATATTACATGCCATAATTTGTCATCAGTCAATAGAAACTCTTCGGTACGACCACTGTTACCTGATACTGTTTATTCTTTATAACTTTATTATGTACGTTTATTATTGAGAGTCCTACTTCACAGATTGAAATTTTGTATGATGTATATGTTGGTTTCAAAGTGTAGATGTTTCATGGTATCTTAGATGCAGCATTTTGAACTTTCAGATCGGTTATAACGTATAAGCTTGTTTTCAAGAATACCTTTGCTGAATGAGAAGCCTTGTGATGTTAAGTTGTATTCTTTTAGCATATGCTACTCCTCTTTTAGTTTGTGAGCTGTACATATTATGAAATCAATTTTTATACCAATGTTCTTATTTCATCCGAGATTGTTTTAATAAAAATTTGGTTTGTTTGGATTAATCTAACATTTGCAAAAATAGTAGTTCAACTCAATAGTTAAATGTAGCGGTTGTAACTTAGCATTTTTGGATATGATAAAAATTCCAACATGAACCCAAATTTGTAACGATGATCTTGATTGTTATAAATCATATCTGCTTTGGTTTCAATTAAAATTTTGTAACTCAAAAAGGAGAAAAACATAGAGCTGTACCATAAGGGTGTAGCCAATCCCAATGTGTATTGCACATGGGTACATAAGCATCATTTCTTCGTATACATATGCCCGCGCGAACACAAAAAAATATTAAGCTTGTGTCACTTTTCTTTGTTCAAATAATTGATCAAGTTTCAGTTATCTAATCAGATTTTGATTTTGGTTTATATCGTTATTATAAATAGATGGCAAAAGTATGGATTGGTTATTAAATGGAGTTTGTTAATTGAAGGGATAAATCCATCCTATAGTTGCCAAGCAGAAAAAATTTGAAAACACGGAATGTAGTTAGAAAGAACATAGTTGTGTTTTATTAAAATCCAAGTAAACCAAACAAACTACGGTAAACCATTGGAAGAAAAAACCTTTTATGAAAAAAAAAAAAAAAAAAAAAAACACTAAAACGGGTATTTTTAACTTTTCATTCATACATAGTTCAATTACCACACTATGTAGACACGAGACAACATGATGTTTTAAGTTTCAAATTGAAACTTTAAAAGTACAAATAAAAACAAGGGTGTTTTTGGTATAGGTCCTTGATAGTTTTCAAAATTCACAAAAAGCCAGTGGAAAAAAGTAAATTAGGTGTTTATTTTTCGAAAATCATCAAAAAACATATAAAAAAAACTTTCAAATTTTAAAACTTATTTCAATTAATATTTATTTTCGCATTCATGTCAAAAAAATAAAAAAAACACGAATGAAAAGTGAGAAAAATGACACGGTATGTTTCAGGAATACTTGCAGACATGTATGCAATTTTAGAGAATAATTGCAGACATGTGTGCACTAATTCTGGATAGCATGCATTTTCAACTTAAAATTACAGATATATCTGCAACTTTAAGGAATAAGTGCAGATGTTTACGTAAATATCCTGATTATTAAATCAAGGTGTTGTTATTCAGTGAATAATTGCATACATATCTGCAAATATAGGGAATAATTGCAGACATGTCTGCAATTATATAGATTTTTATTTAACACAATTATTCAGTGAATAATTGCAGTCATATCTGCTATCTGCAATTATTCAGATGTTTATCAAATGCAATTATTCAGCGAATAATTACAGACATATATGTAATTATATGGAATAATTGCACATATGTTTGCAATTTTTTTTTGCGAAAACCTAGTTATAATATTTACAATTTTTTGAAGGGGATTTTAGGCACAAGGAAAAAGTTGAAGAAAAATTTAGTTTCAGGAATAATAAGTTTGTTTTTTAGGCTGAAAGACACTTTGTGTAAATCACAAAATGATAGTTGCAACTACTATTTTCTGATCACAATAAAAGTGACCCTTAAACTAAAAAACAAACTTGTTGTCCCTGAAACTAATTTTTTTTGCAGCTTCTTCCCTGTGCCTATTTTTCTTTTTTTGAAATTATTTTTAAGCATCAGCGCAAAAAAAAACATGAAAAATACGTGCTGCTATGGTAAAATATTTATAAAGACCCGCCTTACAATATTTTTTTAGAGAGGATGCCGTTTGAATTAACTTTGGTTTTAAGGATGCATGACTAATATTAATTAAAAAACAATGTGAGAAATGAGAAACCTTATATTGAAAAAGATTGCATCACAATTACAATGTCATTTGTGAGATGAACAATCGATGTTTAATTTTTGAAAATTAAATTTAGCTGAACAAGTTATCCCATTGGTTTTGAAATAAGTCTCCACTAATCGATTTATCATGATTGATTTGTAACAACCTCTATTCTAGACCCAAATATGACACCAATGGTGGTGCAGCCATAATTCGTATTATTTCAAGCTACAAAGTAAGATCTCTTGAGCGAGGCAACATAATCACATTCAGATAAATAATTCTTTTACAACATTGCACAACCTTATTTATTTTACTCGATCAAATCTGTTCATAGAGATAAACTATAATATCCACTACATAAATACAGCAGCATATAAAGATGTCGTCATGCTTGCTCGGAGTGATAACTACCTTATGATTACAAGTATGGTGGCACGTCCGCTGGACATGTGCAAAGAAGGAAGTGAGCGAATTTTGCCTTTGCAACAATTATTGTATTATGAGAGATTAAAGTGATGTTTTCATTAAAAAATGAGAAAGAAGATATGGCAACTAAACAGAAATAAGGTGCTGTAAGAAAGATAAACATGTAAACTTGATAATGATGAAGCACCTTTGAGTTGATAATAATGTCTGTTTTGCCTAATGGAATGTTGAATTAAATGAATAATAAGTGGTTTGAAGCTTGGATGTTGATCAGAAAAGCGGTTTGAAGCTTTAAATTTGTGATTTTGTCAACTGAGTAAAGGAGTTCAATGTTTTTAGATAACTTGCTATTATAAAACACAAAAATACAATATTTTGAATTATTATGTCATTGCTTACAACTTATCTGCATTCAGTTAAGGGTGTTAGAGTTTGGATGGACAAGTAAGAAGCTATCAAGTAAATAAACTATTAAACTATTACTTCTTTTAGATTTACAATTTCTGACCTTTTATTGCCATGTAACATGGTTTTGAGGTTCTGAGTTGATTGATTTTTTTCTTCTAAAAACACATACACACGCATTTAATTGAACCATGATACATACTTTCATATTCTGAATCATAAACTTGTCTTCTTGAAGTCTTGGACATTTACATAAGACTTGATAGATTATGCATAGGATTTAGCTTCATTTCTTATAATTATTTACATATTATGCTACGCAACAATTTCTAAATGATTTGCTTGTACAATTCCCAACAACATATATTTCTTACAAAAGATTACTGAAGTTGATAATAACGTTCAGAATGGACTCATAACGCATAAGCGACGGTCTCATAGTATAATAGCCAATTGTTTAAATAGACACAAACAAACATGTATTCCTATTGATGCAATGTTATTTTCCTTTAAAAAAAATGAAAAACATGTCATTACATGGTCAATTTAATTTTTTATGAAATAAAGGCCTATAAAAAATATGAACATCAAAAGAGTAGTTAAATCTTGTATGAAGCGTTGCATGTCCTCTGTCTTTAATAATTTTATCAATGTTTGAAAGCTCGAGCATCTTTTTCTCTTTCATAATTTTGTCGATGTTTGAAGCTCCAAGGGTTGACTTGCATCAAAATATGAATATAATTTCATTTATAAAAGCTGTAAAATACTTGATGATGGGTCACATTTAGGTACTAATAGTAATTGATACTTTCTTTTTTATACCAGAGTATTATGTAGGAGTTTGACTTTGCACTTGGAAGCAATCGACTGTAATATTTATCTAAAGTCGCGTCTTTCAATAATACCATATACTAAATAATAAATTTGCTTATCTAATCTGTTGAAATACAAACCAATGAACATTCAATCGGAGGAAACAAAAAACAGAATATAATAGACTAATTAACAATGGAGTAAATGACTCGCACAAATTTAATAATGTAGTGATGAATTGTTCTATTTAGCAAAGTAGGATCAAAAAGGAATTTTTTTTAAGTATATGAGGTTTACCCAATTAAAAGTTACAAATATAGAATGATTGTAAAAGTAGGTCTTTTCTTGAAATCGAATCGACTTCTTTGAGATCAACTACTTTGGATATACTCTGCAACTTATCTCCAATGTTCTATACAACTATCAATTCATCAACAACTCTTCAACCATAAAATCATTAATAAAGCACAATGTTCGCTCCAGGCAACAAAACAGATAAAGGAGAAATGTAATCTCATTTTCTACACCTTCTCTATCTTTGTAAGCAATATTTAACAATATCTCATGAATAGCTCATGAACAACGATGAGATCCATCTCTACACATGCTTTTCCATGCGGAGGCAGTGTTTCACGTAATGCAACTGGAGCTATTGATAACCCAGTAGTGCATGTGATGCCACCTGGCAGACACAAGAATTTCATTAAAAATATAAATTAAAGGCAAATTATACAGTGAATTGTTGTCCGAATTATACTTTTCTAAAGAAATAGTTATATGATAGTTTAGAGAGTTTTGAATGCAGAAGTATGGCCATGTCCCCTGTACATATAGATGAAGTTTCAGTTCTGCCTACTGAGTTATCATAACTCATAAGGTAGCTAGCCAGTGTACACAAATTATGTAAACTGTAATTATTTATTGACATAACACAATTTTTTACATCAATACCCGTGAATGTTACGATAACCTTTGTTACCTTCTACATGTTCTTCAACATTTATTGACGATAGCTGGCTACTGAGGTTGAGCATCAGGTATATAAATTTAATAATTTAAAGCTCATCCATAATAGCACCTCCTCTAGATCAAGTGGTTTACAGTTTTCACATGGATATATGCTGAAAAATTCGTTCTGTTTATGTGAAGGGCGCGCTTTAGTATTCTTGATATTTGAATGAAAATTTGGTAGAACCAACCTTCCTAAAATTACATTTTAACTATTTCTTCACTCAGAAAAAAAGTGTATATGCCTTTTACATTTGGATATTGATTAACTAAAAGCATCTTATATACATGAGAATAGATAAGTGACCATCATGATCGATGCTTTATAATGATAATGTATTAATAATCATGGTACGTAGGTACATCTTCATGATAATAACATGCAGATGTTTGGTAAAACTTATCATATTTGCCCAGTTGACTGTTTAATCCATTGCTTCTATGTTTATACTTCAGTCAAGTTTAAAATTATGAGTTTATTTTCCTGAGACACTTCTTATAACAATGTTTATATAAAGAAACCATATCAGAAAGTCTACGACTGGCAATTCTATACTGTTTAGAGCCATGGAAAAACGTGATATGCATCTATTGAAAGCAGTGGCAACACAACCAGTTTACGTTGCAATAGATGCCTCCGCTTTTCTGTTGTACACGGGTAGTGTGTTTACGTGGGAGTGTGGGACGGAGCTTGATCATGGGGTGACAGGGGTTGGGTATGGCGTGAGTAATGGGACAAAGTATTGGATTGTTAAGAATTCATGGGGCTTCGAATTGGGGCGAGAGTGGGTATATAAGTATGGAGAGGGATGTGGATGCCGAGGAAGGGCTTTGTGGTATTGCTATGCAGGCTTCTTACCCTACTGCTTGATTTTACTTCTTATTGTAATCATGCTTGTGTGCTTGAACTTTACACGTGTGATGATGTTGTATGCTTATCAGTTTTAAAGTTTTAAAATAACTATTGCTTCGTGTGATTTTTGGTGGCAATTTGCTAGTGGAGTACTTATATTATAATTTTTTTGAGCAATTTAGTTGCAATACTGAAACAAATATGACAACAAATGTAGAAACATAAACGATGGAGAGTATATAATATAGTCATATAACATTTAGTGGATTTTTTTCTTACAAAAAAAACTTACCAGACAAGATTGTTAGAAGACACTTAAAGAACACAAAACACTATCAAGATCAAAGACTTGGAACTATTTTGTAAAGAAATAACTCAATTAAAGTGTGGGATTCCATCAATGTTTTTTCAATTCCATCAGTTGTTCTCTTGCTTAATTCTGAGATCCTGGTGGATAGAATAACTCATATTGTTGAAATAGATGTTAGTCTTTATTGACAAAACATTCATATTTAAGATATAGCTTATATAAAATTCCGTTGTAGAAAATGGAATATACTAAATCTGTAAACATCCAAATTAGTCATCATATGCAAGTAAGTAAATATTTATTTCAGTAAAATATTAGTTATATTGTATTAAATGCCCGTTGAGGATTAGATAATTGATTTGAATCATTTAATGATTCCTTATACATCTATTTTTCGAACAATATTATGATTTTCAGAATCTTGTAGCAACTAAGTTGCAAATTCTCAGGTCCTTAGTGAACTATTAGATTATTAATAAATCTCTCAACAGTATGCACACAATTAATTTTATATTAATTTTCTTGTTCTGGTTTTGGCGGTGCATAAGTTATGGAAGTAAAGATGCATAAAAATATGCATTTGTTAGCAAAATGATTGAACAGATTCATATTACATGCTATATGTTGAAGCATTCGATTCAATATATCGCCCTAATTTACAAAAAAAACTTGACTGCAATTAGCAAAAATTAAAACTATAATCTTTATAATACCAAACATGATGGAATATTCAATCTAAATTACTTAAACATGCCACATAAAAGTTTCAGTGTAGGCAACAATGAATATTTTTATTCTTATAACAGTTAATGTTTTAGTAGAATAGTGTAAGCATAATTTCAAAAATCCTAGAAAAGCACTTCTCCGATGTGGATAATCATGAAACAAAATCTTTTATGGTATTATATGTCAAACAGAGAAAATGAAAAATTTATTTATATGCAGTAACACATCGATATTAACTTTAAATTCACATAGATAGGGATTAGAATGTACTATTTACCATATTGCTTTAGTTTCCTTTTGTATAATTGTTATAGAAAATTTAGCCATCTACTTTTTCTATACAGAAATCACAAATTATTTGTTGCGTAGTAATAGAGAAATAGGTGATATGAACAACATTCAAAATTTGTCATATACAAACTAATTTTGTATCCCAATAAAAATTAACATAAACAGATATTTCAATGAGTGATTTTACACTCTAACTGCATTTCCACTAAAGTCCGCAAATTTCTATAATCTGATGATAAAATTTGGATCACCAAAAAAGCATGTATGCAAAACTATAGCTAAATTTAGCTAAAATATTATCAGTGCATAAAATCATATATAATTAAATATAACAATAAATCTACAATTTTGGTGTTGTTTATTTATTAGTATACAAAGTATTGAAGTATTGACTGGTAGTAGCATATGGGAAATTACATTACAGGAAAATAATCATTTTCATTTTTTTTTGAAATGGTACTTTATATACAACAAATCATTGGGACAACATATCTCATGTCAATAAACATTCAAAAGCAAGTTTCGAACTTGTGACCTCTGTCACCAAAGCCGAATCAATTAACCACTTGGACAATAGTGCTTGTCATCGTTTACTCCATATGCTACCATAAATTTTCATATATTCTACCAGAAATTTCAACTTCTATCAATTTTAGATAGATTTATGCAAATCATATACTCCATTGGACTTAGCAGTTGTTACTAATCATAATTTATAAAATATAATCACAAAATAAGAGGTAAACGAAAGCAAGTACAATAAACACAAAGCAATATAATGCATTCATGTAAATTCATGAAGTAAAGTATTTCAGCGGGGTAAAAAGATAAAAAGTTTTGCCAGGTTTGAAGCAACTAACCTAAAGCTCGAGACATTGCTAAGATACCATTAACCCTGGCGCCATACACGTTAATCACCAAACCACTTGAAGCTCTTATTCTTGCCAATTCATCTAGCATGTCCGGCTGTCGAAACAATTAAGATTTTTCATTAGAAAATGTATCATTGTATATTCATAGGTTGTATGAAAAAATAGTTAAAGGTCATCTCGCTAAGGCATTTAAATATCAAACAGGTCAGATTCGATTCTCAATATTGTAAAAAACTTGCTAGTTAGTAACATAAAATTGAGGTTTAACATTTAGGTTCTAAAACAAACAAATAATCAGAAAAATAAAATTATTTTTCAGTAACAAACTATTGAAAATAAATGGAAAAATCCTCAATTTAGTGCCTATACTAAATGTCCATTACAATTACACACTTCCATTTCCATTATATATTACAATAGTATAAACATAAGCATTAACGGACTACAAATATGAGCATAAGAAAGGGATGAACATTAGTCAAAATTTGAAATACTACTGAATAAAATTAAGCATGCGAAGCATAGATCCGTGAGCTTACCTAATCGATCATCGATCCATATGTAAGCGTTAATCGTATGGCGAAGTTGAAGAAGATGTTGGATCTGGAATAGCGCTAAGTCAGACCTAGTTGGCGTGATTCTTTGAAGAAGACGGTTGGGCTGGAATCGCCTTGAACGTGGAATTACGTCGAAGTATCATGTTCGTTGGAGATAGAGAAGATGGAGCGTGTGGAATTTCCTGGATCTGGAGTTAGGGTTTTTTAGGTTTGTGTAAGAAGCATTAGAAATCTAGCGAGGAAAAAAATATGCGAAGGGTAATTTTGGAAGTTCGAAAAGACACGGTCGATTTGTGTTCACTGAATTATCATTATCAGTAGTAAAGATAAAAACTATTATTGATATAATAAGATATAATTCAACAGAGTAATAAATAAGAGCTAGCTGCACAATCTGCATCATTTAGCGATTTAGCATCTTTAGTAACTTTGTTCATCTTAAGCCTAATAACCTTATAAATAATTCTTAACCTACTGAAATGAGTATTCGAGAGTTTAAAAGGGAAAAAAAATAAACTACGGGTCAAAAATAAATCCTATTGTGTTAAATACTAGCAATCAAAATGTGAAAGTTACAATAATATAGTGAGTTTCCATCACCTAATGGAATGAGTTTTCTCATGCTAGCAAAAACCATAACAATAAAGAAAGTATATACAAAAATTAAAAAGTAGGGTTATCATATGTCACAGATGTAACGACCCAGAATTCCCATCATTTAAAATTCGTATATTTAGTTGATTTTAAATATTAACAAGTAAAATTTGTAAGTCAGATAAATTTTATTTCGAATATTTAGATTTATTGGATATTTAGATCGATAATTTAATATTTGAAATTCCAGAAATAATTGGAAATTGGGTTTAATGTGATTAAAATTAATTTGTAAAATTGTATTAAATATTGGAGTTAAAATGATGTTATAGAACTTTTAAAATTGAATTAAAAGTTAATTTGTGAAAATTGAATATTTTAATATTTAATTGACAAGTAAAAATAGCCATTTTTCAAACAGTCTCGGATTTCGACGAAACTAGTTTCATCGGATCCGTAATGTTAAATTATTGTATGCTTTCAAATTTCGTGCCAATCGGACTTACGGTTTGTCCAGGGCAAGCTAAAACGCGTAGAAATCGGTTTAAGTGAATTTTAAATTTAAATAATTCGATTCGAAAACTTATCTTTCAAATATGATCGAATTGGCTCCCGATATATATTCCATTGAGTTCGGAATGGGGGTAAAATATTATAAACGCCAGGCGGCACACTTCATTTGGAGTTCGGAAAAAATTCGGGTGAATAGCGTCGCGTAATTTTTCTATAAAAGGACCCCTTATTTTCATTTTTGCATCAAACCCTAATTCATTCAGCCCTAGCCGCCACTTATACTATCAATGGCCGAAATTTTCTCCACTTCTTCCCTTAATATCTCTCAATCAACTCACTATCATCAAAACCTTTCAACTACAAACTTCTAGAGCTCGATGAGAGCTACAAATCCATACGGTGATGATAATCCAAATTGCAACGAGGAGGGAGAAAGGAGGCCGTGAATGCCTCGCGTTCAAGCATGATTTTTGTGATGATGGTGGGGCCGAGCTTCGAGGGGTTGTAGCCGAAGGTGGAGTCAAGTGCTGGTTTCGAGATGACGGTGCTTGATTGTTGTGAAGTTGAGCTTTTTGGGTTGTGTCATTAGGGTTTCTTGGCGGCCGAGTTGGGTTGTTGAACGCGTAATAACGCGATGGGGAAGAAGGATGGGGGGACGGCCCTGATGTGGCTACATGGAACGAACGGCAGAGATGGATTGAGGTTTAAAAAAAATTAAAAGAAAATTGTATATTAAATTATATATAAATGTGTACAAACTTTAAAATGCTGTAACTCTTTCATACGAGGTCCGTTTTGGACGAAACGACTTGCGTTGGGATCGTATTGACGAACACTACACGATGGAGCTGGATTGGAATCGATTGGAGCTAGTGAAAATTTTGGATAAAATTAAATGCGCGTTTAATTTTATTCGAAATAAAATACTGCAACTATTATTTGAAGCAAGGTGAGAACTTCTCACTCAATCGAATTTGTTTCGATTTAAATTTTAAATAGTTAAATTTAAAATTGCTTGATTGTGTTGATTGTATACTTGGATGATAAATTTCTATCTATTGTTTTAAATAGACCCTTTACGCCGTATATTAAGCGGATGTTATTTATTAAACACATATACCGCGATATTCCATCTTGAAGTGGAATTGGTATTATATATGTACTTGGAGTTGATTTTCCCACATTATATAGCGGAAGAGACCCTATTGCGTCGCATAATAGCGGATAATATTTTATAAATCCCATATACCGCGATATTCCGTATTGGAACGGAATTGGTATTGTGCTAATATCTGTGGATGTAGGGAAACAGGTTGGAGGGATCCAACTGGATTCCTCAAGCGTATTGATTTATTTACAGATATTGCGATATATTCTGTTATCATATGATATATGATGTTTTGGATGCCGTGATTGTTATATTTAGTGCTGTTGCAACATTGGGCCTATTTTGGAAAATTAAAAGTGTTAAAGTGATGATTTTCAAATTAAAAGTGTTAAAGTGATGATTTTCAAATTTAAAAGGGGTTTTAAAGTGATTTTTGAAAGTATACGTTTTATTAAATTTTTGAATTGATTCATTTTAAATAAATAAACGTTATAATTTTAATGTTATAAAATTTAGGATTTTTGAGAAAATATAGTTAAAATGTGATTTTTGAAATGTGGAGTTAATGATTTTATAAAATAGTTTAAATTGAGATTTATCATAAAAAACTTTATATAAAAGGTTTATAAAATTGATATTTATAAATTAAAATATTGGAATTATAAAACGAGTTTTTATAAGTGTTAGAATGAAGTATGAATGGATTTCATAAATGAATAAAATTTATAGATTTATAAATTATGAAGTGATAAAATGAATAGATTTTTGCAAAATAAAAGATTCTTGAGAAATTAACTTTAAATTGGATTTTGGCATTTAAATGTGATTTAAATAGGATTTGTTAATTAAAAGATTTTATAAGTTGAAGTTTTATAATTTATAAATTTAAATTTGATTGAATTTGATAAGTAAATATGAAAGCTTATTAAAGGAAATATATTCACGATTTTGGACAGTGGATAATCCTTTAAATTGAATATGTAGAAGTGTTGGATTTGGTAAACGAAGCATATTCACGATTTTGGAAAGTGAATAATATATTAAAGAAATGGTTTAGGAAGTGATCTTTTAAATGGAATTAAAACAATTTGAAGTTGTTTTAAAATGTGTTAAGGATCGAAACCATAGATTTCAACATTCATTGTTGAAATAGACGTTTTCGAGAAATAAGGAAAAGATGGACTATAACACTGTTGTTATAGTAAATGATTTTCGAAAGGAAATGTTTTATATAGTATTGGGATTTATATATATCTTAATTTTGAATCCCTATACTATTGATTTTGGGTTATCGTAACGATGTTTTACGCAACATTCATTTGACTCAAATAAATGTGTTTAGGAGAATGTTTTCCTTAAAGAATGAAATATATACTTAATTGTGATTTAAGTATATTGAATATTTTCTAAGTATTGAAGATAAATAGATTTCTGAATTACTTATTGTTAAATAAGTATGGAAATGTTTTCCAATATGAAGTGAAATGTTTTGGTTTTTATCTTTTAAAGATAAATTGAAAATGAATAAGTATTTGGAATTGCTTTTCCAATATGAAATTGAAATGGTTTAGAGAACATATCTTTTTAAAGATAAATTGAAGTGAATATCTGGCAAGTTATTAATTTATGGAAGATTAGTAAAAAGGGCCTAGTGATTGTTATGGTGCTGGATATTTGGTTGTTGGCCTTGATAGTTAAATAACCGACTATCAATATTTGCCATTAATGAGTATTTGTTGTGATTTGCTTGAATTTGAATGCTACACTTATTTTAAAATAAGCGTTCGTTGTTCGGTTTAGCCGGGAGAGGACCTTTGTGTCATAAATCCCATTCCGAATAATGATATGTCGTAATGGATAGCATTTGAAGACCGATGTTGAAGACCGGATATTTTCGAAAACGGAAGGATTATCGTCGAATGTCTCTGCATCGGATGATCTCCGATATAGAGATTTTATCACCCTTTGTGATGGGAAGTCTGGTCGTGATTAGTGAATATCCGGATTGCAAGGGCTTCTTTGGAAGTGCCTTCGATTCTGTCCGAACCAAGAATGGACTTGTATGGATGTGTGTCTGACATTACAATTTGAGATGTAAAGCTGGTTTCTATAAAATATATTTCTGTTGGTGGCGGAGAATTTATTCTCTTAGCTTAACACACTTCTCTGAGATGTACGAGCTCAGAGGTTATGTAGTTGATGGTTACTAGTGATATATTCCCAAATTGGTAATGTGGCATACGAAGTGCTGTTGAGCATTTTTTGATCAAAGTGTGGCTTTTGTATAAAGCGTAGCTTTGTGGACGAGACTTCGTCGGACCTCACACCCCGGTAATGGTTAAAACAGGAAAGATGCAGCAAGGTTATTAGGGGATAGCGCCCCCTTAGTGTATGTCATTCCTTATAGATAGAGGTGGTATTGTGGTATGGAGCCCTGATACTTAACCTATGTTGTTGCTGCAAACTTATTATTTTGTGGTTGTTGGTGAATCCCGGGATTTAGGTCGGTTACGACCCGGGAATGGCATATTCGTGTCAGTTGTTACCCAGCTAGGGGTAATCCGGCCTTGTGTTGGCAGAGATCCGGTTAGGTTCTCGGGGCGTCTTTCCAGAGGCGTACCCATGTGGCAATGGGAAGTTCCTTGGCCTGACCATTTGTTGGAAATCCAAAGAAACAATACGAGCCTTGTACGGTTTTAGTTGTAGAACCTGCCATCTAATATGGTCGCTATAGTAGGCATACTATAATGGTACATATGGTGGCTAAGATTTATATTCTACTTTCGAAATGGTTTTCCACAATTTTCACTTATAATAATAATATTGAAAAGAAATTTTCGTATCAAGCATCTTTGACTATCATAAGGAGAAATCTCCTCCAAGTTCTGCGTTTGCATTGTGTGTGTGGCGGGAGGCCTTATGGTAGTTACATTTTCCAAAAGCATTGCGGATCTATTTTAAAATATTTCTTTGTTGACTTTTGAAGATAAATTGTTTAAGTTCTCACACCAGTCCCATGATTGACCTGAGTTTATTGTTCCCTTCCTAAACTCTGGGTGCCCACCAATTTATGCACGGGCAGTCTAGAGTTAGGTTATCAGGTCATTCTGGAATTCAGGACTTGCTATAGAGATCAGGAGCAAGCTGGATGGCTTGGTATATCAACTAGTATATAGTATTTCTTTTCCGCTGTTTGTTGTTGTAAACTTTGATAATGTAATGATAATGTGATGTAATGTGATAACTGATATAGTTCTTTGTTTTAAAGATATTTATTTATCTATTGTATGTTGTTCCGCTGTGATTGAGAGATTCTGATATTGTTTTTGTTGCTTCTTCTTTCTTTCTTTCTTCTTCTATCTTCTACCTCTTCTTTAACCCTAACGGTTCGGTTTTCCAGCATTCGATTGCTCGGCGGTTGATACAGTGGACGTATTAATGTCGACTTTCGTGAGTCGAAAATCCCTATCTTGACATCACAGATCCCTAAATCTACTTAATTCATCTGTATAGCATACTCTACCCTTTATAAATAAAATGTGTTTGAAGTCCGTTACGATCACCATCATATTCTATTAAGTGTTTAAGTGGTCGAAATAGTTTTCCACAGGTGCACTAATAGCCTAGTAGTTTTGCAGGCTAACTAAAAACCTATCAGATGACTCAAGTCTAAACCCATTAGGAATTCATTCATTCAAAGAAGCTATGCCATACTTCAATATTAGTGAGTGTCGTTGTTCTGTTTATCCTGTCTACTCATTCTTTTATTTGGATTTTGAACATGCCAACGTAGCAAAGGCGCTAAGGCGCAAAAGGACACCAAGGTTGCTTCTTGGGCTTTTTGCGCATTGAGCCTTTTTGTGCATCTTTTATACTTTGCCTTTTTTGCTTCAAAAACCGCACCGTAAATTACCATTAAAAATGATAATTTTAATGTTAAAGCATGTTTATGACCCATTTTTTTGCAAATAAGAAAACACCAGCTAATAGATACGAAGTCACAAATGATAAGCTTGACCAAATGACATTAAATTCAAGTCTACATTGCCAAAAACATAGAAATTACAGCAACAAAAAGGTAAAAATCATAAAGATGTTCAAGTTCTACATAAAGTGCGATTTTAGGCATCTGGGAGCTTTGACAACTAAGCAAAAAACACGCTCTTTGAGTGCCTTTAGTGGATCATGTGTTTCAACTCCTATAAAGGCATAGACACCACGCTTGCGCTTTTCTACGCCCTAGGAGCGCTTAGGCACTCACTTAACACTGGGATGTGCCCATACACTAGAGACTACTAATATTACCCTAGAGTAAAGAAATTACAATCCAAGGAGCTACCTTAGCGTCGTTCACTCGTTTTGATGTCTCGTACCTATTAAGTATCCCTATTTTTAGATTGACTATGTATAGTACCTTAGTAATTGATTTTACATGATGTCTCTTGACAGTTCACATAGCCCACATTTTCGACTCTGTGTAGAGGTATGAAGTATTGTTTCAACATAGATTACACTACGAGAACCCCTTTCACCATAGATTACACTACGAGAACCCTTATCACGAGGCTTAAAGTAGACGCTAATAGCGACCAAGACTAATAGAATTTTCATAAGGTCAAGAAATGATTTAGCACGATCAATATTCACTTCCTACCATTTTAGACCGTCTACGTTTCCTCAAAACAATTCTACTCACACAACCTAATCATACCCACAATCATAATAACAATGATCGGTCATTAAATCCAAAATTCCCAATATCAAATATTAGGTATGTATACATAAGTAAGCACATCGTAATATTATAGGCAAAAAAAAACTGGTTTTGTTCATAAATAGGCAATAGAATACACATAAACAACATATGGTATGAAATCCAAATAAATACAATTAAACACAAAACATGTATACGGAAAAGATCTCAGTCTTAGATGATATGCAAACATCTAAAGGGATAACCATGCTCACAAGAGTAGTTTTCGTTTTTTTACTTCCCTAACTCGACTCATGGTTTTTAATCTTCTACAGCTCGTTCGAGATCTCATCCGATATCTTCTTTTTACGCTTAGACGAGACAAAACATTAAATTATATCTCATTTGATTCTTCTTTTTATGCTTAGACGAGACAAAACATTAAATTATATCTCATTTGATTCGACGCTCGTCACGTCTGAAATATGAATCAAAATCTCAATTCGAGATCTCACTCGTAATTATGTATTCTTCTTCTTTTACATGCCATTTTTCTTCATTTTCATTTATGTTCAAAACAAACCGTCCAATCCAATTACTATTTACCAACATCTTGAACGTATTATTTATTTTTATTTTGATGACTTTTTTGTTCAAATAATCAATTAAGCAATCAGGTTACCACCCTTTTTCAAAACATTAATTTCAATTCATTTCTATTCAAATCAAGTATTTTACAATTTTTTTTACATTGAAAATTCTAGTTGTTAAGTAAATCACTAAAACATCAATTTTTGACAGGTAAATTGCTTTGAAATATTGCCAAAGATACTTTAATATTCGAGATATCAATTTGCGATGTACATCCGAGATACATTCATCTCATTTAATATTTTCATAACAGAATAAATTTAATTCTTGCTCTATTTAACCTTAAGTTCGCACCGTTTGATACGTCTCATTTCGTGCTTTACAACACATTTGACAGCAGCGAATTCCGAGCTTCTAAAGTCCCTAATCATCGTGCGATCGATTTTACACTTGGAATGACTATTTCTTACACATAATATAGATATGAACGGACGGTCTTTGTCGCTGTGCATAATTTTTTAGTTTCTTTCCAACGATACCAAAATTGTAAAATACTATTGTCGCGAGCCGTATTTATGCACTTTAATCACATCTTAAATATTGATTAACATAATTCATGTATATTATACTAAATTTTTATGGACCTTAAACATTTCTATCGAAGCCCATTAGCCATGTATTATACCACGAGCCCTTCATTCTTTTTTCATTATTCTGCTTCACATTTGTAAAGAAAAATAGAAAAAGCTTTAAAATTCCCTTAGCTTCTCACTAGTTTGTCTTTTCCGAAATATCTCATAAAGAAGAAAAAGGCAAGCAACTTAAGAAGTGGAAAGCTAGGAAATGTTGAAGTTATAATTATTGGATTCATGCAAGTAATATTACCTCACTTTGAATTAAAAAGATAATACAATTTAGGCTTTATCATGAATAATAAAATGCAAGTTGTCTTCTGTTGTGTAACGACGGTCGGAACAAGCTCCCCATCTCCAGCACGTGGCGTACGCATATGGGTTGGCACACATTTTGTTGTAACAAAAGGAATCCCCAATGCTACATGCCTACCAACCCATATTTATACCCCACTTTTCCATATTATTTAGCGACGTGAGACTTTTTTCCAATCTAAACCATCGTTCCTCCATTAAACATGCGAGACAACCCTAACAGTCTCCCCCTTGACTCGCATCCCCTTGCGGTAACCTTTGAGAGTACTGCCGTGTCTGCATGGCCCAGTCCGTAACCTTCGGCTCTGATACCACTGTTGTGTAACGACGGTCGGAACAAGCTCCCCATCTCCAGCACGTGGCGTACGCATATGGGTTGGCACACATTTTATTGTAACAAAAAGAATCCCCAATGCTACATGTCTACCAACCCATATTTATACCCCACTTTTCCATATTATTTAGCGATGTTGGACTTTTTTCCAATCCGAACCATCGTTCCTCCATTAAACATGCGAGATAACCCTAACATCTTCTATGTTGGGTTTATGATCTTAACATCATTAGTAGGGTTATATAGGTTTATAAGATGATTAAATAACCACCAAAGTGAAGTTAAATCTCTGAAACCATTGATTTTATATCTAAAACACTTAAAGTGAATAATAACAAGCAGGAATTGTCGGAAGTGAGATTTTGGTGTGCTAAGGTACGAATTTTGGGAATTTATGCGACTTTATAAAATGTGAGAATATTGTCTTAAGGAATAAAGTAACTGAAACCATCCTCTTTTTGCTCAAAACCCAAGGCTCCGTTTGGTTTGTTCTTTTTAGTTTTGTGTTTTCGTCCAGACGAAAATGTGCACTTCTTATATATTGTTAGAAAACAAACAATTTTGAAAAATAAAATTACCATAGAAAATATAAAACGGGTTTATTTAATTTTTTTATGTTAATTTTGGTGAATCAATAAAGAGGGTGGCTGGGTGAAATCTTCTGTGTATTGATTTCTGATTTCATATCCGTTTATTTTCTATCTAAATTTATCTCTTTGAGATTTGGATGATAAAAGATCTATTGGAAAAAATTCCGCAAAACAATGTTTTTACTGCAATTGGTATCAGAGCAAGGTAATCACAAAGCATAGAGTAATTCTGGATTTCAAAAAATTATTGAGATGTCGGATGTGATTTCTTTTGCAAAGATGGCTATTTTGGATGGAAAAAATTAGGGTATTTGAAAGCCTGAGTTGGAAGATGTTTTGTACCTCAATTATCTTCATGATCCGATTGATGGAGATGGAAAGAAGCCTCTGGTGTAGAGGAAAAAAAGGAAGATGTTTTGAGAGTAAAGAAGGGAGATCTTGTAGGGATGAGAGGAGATTGGAAGGAGGAAACAGTAATAGTTTGGTTGGTCATGTAGTCGACTATGGAAAGCGAATGACAATTGGAGTGCCTAGTCTACAGTTAGGAGGAGAGGCTAATGTGTTCAACTGCTTATGATGATCGTGTTGAGGATCGTATTTTAGAAGTTGGTCTTCATGTTGATGATGCTCGAGGGATCGATAGTGATATTATAATGAGCTCAGATCGAGTGGTGTAGGGTGTCGAGTTGGAAAATCTACAAAGACTGTATGGAGGTCTTTATGGTATTGCAAATGCTTTTGAGACCGATTCGTGTGATGCATCTCATAGCGGAAGATGCATCAATTGTAGGGGGTGGTGGATGTTAGAAATTTGGCGTGGTTGAGATATAAGGAGTTATGATAGATCTAGAGATGGCTTGCTTGATATGATGGAGATATGTGATTTTGCATCAAGGTGGAGTGTTAAATTTTGGTGATATAAAATCAAAAATAAAAAGAAATAAACATGCAAAAGAAAGAAAGAATTTTTTTCCCTAATTAATAAGCTTATTTGATTATGTTTATTTCTCTCTCTAATTGGCTAATCAATTTATTTTTTTCCATATAATATTAACTTG
Organism: Allium cepa; assembly: GCA_030765085.1. Classification (NCBI taxonomy): domain Eukaryota; kingdom Viridiplantae; phylum Streptophyta; class Magnoliopsida; order Asparagales; family Amaryllidaceae; genus Allium; species Allium cepa. Next base: position 5,230,724 of record CM060937.1, read on the forward strand.
GACATTAAGTAATTTGATGTTATAAATGGAGACTAGAAGAGAGAGTGTAAAATGTATGAAAATCTATTTGCTAATTCTCTATTCCATTTTTTTTTCTCCTCCAACAATTTTAGCCATAGAGATTAAAACTTCCTTTCTCAATTTGGTTATTGGTTCAGTTTGTATTTTGTTTACTTTTATTTTGTTCGATTAACTATAAACAAATTTTGGTGAATCAATAAAGAGGATGGATGGGTGGAATCTCTTATGTATTAATTTCTGACATGTCCATTTATTTTCTATACGAATTTATCTCGTTGTGATTTTGATGATAAAAGTTATATTAGGAAAAGCTTCCGTAAAGCAAAGTTTTTACTATAAAAGGAACAGTTGAATAAAAAAATTAAAACCTCTTAATTCAACCGTTTCTTGCATTATTCACTTATTGTATGCTGATGATCTATTAATTTTTTTACATGCAGATAGTCAGAATGCAAAAAAATCATTGAGAAAATACTTGATAATCTTAAGGCACATGCTGGACTTCAAATCAATGAAAATAGGAGCAAGGTGTACTTCAGTAAAGCATGCACCATGAAAGTAGAAGTCCTAGATATCAAAATTTCAAGAAAATGATATGCCAATTAAATACTTGGGCCTCCCACTTAGTGCTAATCAAATTAAGGATATGGACTGCCAAAGTACATGACATTGAAAGGGAGTGCGGATTAAGGATCTTAAGGCTAATTTAACACTAGAGGAGGGTGAATAGTGTTTATTGGATTCTAAGACTTATATGGACTAAATTGAAATTATGACACAAACAAATGCAGAACTTAATCACAAAACAATCACAGAATCAAACACAGATGCAGAAAGTAAATAAAAAGCAGTAAAAGGAAAGAACATACATGATTTTATACTGGTTCGGAGTTACCCTACGTCCAATCCTGTATTAAGGCAAACACCTGGTATAGATTTTTATTATACCAATGTTGAGATTACAATCCTCAATTTCTAAAGGCCTTGAGGTACCCTTCTGTCTTCGAGTCCGGGCAAACTCTCTTGATTTACGGGACACAAGATCACCCAATTGATTTCCAGGCACAACCACACCTTATAGAGAGTCTCGATAAACTATTGATTACAAATTGATCATATAACTCTGAATAGCACTTTGATCTTAGAGAGAGGGCAGAGAATCAAACAAGAATGAGATTCTAATTTGATTCACTTGAGAATTCAGCAGAATTTCGGCACGATCTTAAAAATATGAAAATTTTAGAATATGGATTTGTGGAGGAGAAGGAGTGAAGAAAATAGTTAGTTAGACCAGTAACGGTCATAACCATTTATGAAAAGATTTAAACGAATAGACACTTTTTTTGAAAATTGAAACTTTTGAATTTAACGGCTACCATGTCGACATGGGGTATCCCATGATATCGACATTCCTTAGTTGAAAACAATGTAAAATTTGTTTTGAAAATGGTATTGAAAGGAAAACAAGATAAAATGATTCTCGAGTAAATTAAATTAAATTTCCCTATGTTATATATATATTATAAAGAATATTTAAAAATCAGAAGATAGTTTTAAAAACAAACGAAGTTTAAAACAAGAGTTTATCTAAAAACAAAAACAAAGAATATTTTTAGGCTAAAACATCTTTTTGAAAATCATTTGAAAAGATAATTTTTAAGGCTAAAATATTTTGAAAAGTAGTTTTGAAAATCATTTTAAAAAATATTTTGAAGTAGTTTTGCAAGCTTCTTCCTGCATAATATTTCATCACATCGGGACTCGAGAACTTGTACAAAACCACGATGTTCGTTGGTTTGTAAGCCACTTGTAGTAGGTTTGTAAGCGACTTGTCGTGGGTTTGTAAGCCATTAAGAAGGTAGAAATGGATTCCATCCCAAATGAAATTTGGAATGAAGATTTCCATGCTATTATGAAGTTTTAACAAAAACTAGACACTTACCTTGAAATCTTGATCTTGGTACTCTAGAGTCTTCAATCTTGATATCTCTATTCTGAATCTTGAGTCTTGAGTCTTTACACTGATCAGTCTTCAGTAATCAATACCTGCATACACACACACATATCCTGCATATACATATCTATCTAGACAATAGTGTTAGTAGATATTTTATAATAAGACAAGTTAAAAAGGTTGTTGTCATCAAAACCAACATCTCAGTTCCTAACAATCTCCCCTTTTTTGATGGTGACAACTTTTATTTATAAAATATACTTACCATACCATAACTCCTATTATAACTTCCCCTTACTCCATGACTCCCCCTTACTCCAATCATAATTCCCCCTTACTCCAAGCCAACTACTATTTTATAACTTCTCTCCCTTTGTCTTCAACAAAACTTCTTACTAATAAATTCCGTAAACTTGATATAAGATAATCAACCATAATACAATAGAATAATCCATATATAAGTGTAATAAGTGCTGAGTGTGATCATAAGTATGAAATGTGATCATAAATGTGAAATGTGATCATGAGTGTGATCTAAGTGTAATCCAGAAGTAAATCAATCACCATCTAATCATATTTACAGTAATTATTCAATTCCATCATATATATAAACCACACCAAATGTTTTAAATAAGTCAAGTTAATCAAGTTTAAAACACACCAATCAAATCAAACAAATAACATACAGAATGACTAGACATTCCTTGGTACTTCCACCCATCCATCTTCTCCAAAGATAAGGTCTACTTTGATGGCATCCCATTCTTCTTTATCTTTGTCAAGAGTGACTGGGGAATTTCTTTCGAGATTGTCCTTGTTAAGGGCTGAGATCATCCAACGAAGGGCGTTGAAATATCTCTCTTGCTCCTTGATCATCTGCATTTGACTCAATTCTAAGTGGCACTGATTACGAAGTATGAATCTAAGTGAAGGAAGTGAGAGTTTCTTCAAGATTATCACTTAGATTCTTAATCGGAGAAGCCATAATTCAAGAAATAGGAAAAAATATGAAAGGGAGTGATTAGAAATGAAGTTTGATAATTTATTCTGGAAGAAACAGGTAAAAATAGGGATAGAAAGTCATTTAAATGAATAGACACAAGTCGGTTACATGAAATTAAAATTTGAAAGCGTAACTACTTTCTGCCCATTGCATGTCGACATGGGGGATGGGGAATGTTGACATGCCTCTTCCTAAAGTGATAATTTGCTTTGTTTTGAATATTATGAACAAATCTATGCAACTAAAATTTGTTTAATATAAAAACAAGCAATTATAGAGACAAGTGAAGTTGAATAACAGGAAATAAAAGATTTCATTAATGATTATAGTCAACATTACATAAAATAATAAAAAATTAACTAAAATAAAGGAAAATACATGGATATAACTTGAAGCAAACAAGATAACATGAACTAAAACTAATTAGATGAAGATGATAGCCCAAGCTTTCTACTAACTTTCCTGAAGAACTTGTTGATTTTAGTGAAAATCTTATCCATTTTCTCACTCATTGATCTTTTGAGTGTCTTTTAATTTACCACTATAATTCTTTGATTATTGAGAATGTTCTTATTGGATGGATTAGCGAGATTAATAGAATATTCAATACTTTCTAAGGAAGTTTCTTGATCTTCCTCTTCCTCCTCCTCAATCTCCATTCCTTCCTATTCTTCTTCTTCTTCTTCTTCCATTTCCTCCATCTCTTCGTGGGCAAGCCTTTCTTCCTTTTCCGTAAGTGTTTCATATGGTTGAAACACTAATGGAATTCGCATAAGCGAAATGTTTCCATGGTTTAACACTTTTCTAGTTATAAATTCTTCCCTTCTGAAATCAACTCCAAAGTAATCAAAAATCCGAGTGGGATAAACTCCATTATATAATGTGTTTTCACCCATGGTAAAATTCTTGGGCCTTAGCTCATTCAACATAAATTGAGCCCAATTGATAACATAATTTCCAAAAATTGCAAAAAGGGCTTTGCAAACTTTAAAAATTGGGTTGTTGTAGTTTCCCGATCTTGGTATAAGGGTGTGTTGAATAAGAAGGTTAACAATTCTTGCTTTTGGACGAAAATAACGATTTTTGAATTCAAAATTATCATTCCCTTCAAAGATGTGATGAAATGTCTCTCGATCATTTTCATTTATTTGAAATTCAGAGAGATTCATTCCGGTATACTTGCATCCCAAAATATTTTCTAAAATTTCACAATCCATAACTATTTGTGTTCCTTTAACACTACTCCAAATTTTTCCATCTTGCCAATCATAAAAACCAAGATTCAAATTTCCATAAAACATCTTAACAAGTTTGGATAACGTACAAAATTTTTTTGTTTGTTATCTACTACACTAAGAATAGAACATTGTTGAAAAAGATTTTCAATTTCATAAGAAGAAAAATCTTCAAAAATAGCAAATTTCCCCGTATGAATTTTACCAAAGTTTACGTAGTTGATGTAAGCTTTGATTGCTTCTGGATCATTAAAAAGAAAGTTTTTGATAGCTTTTGGAAGCCTAATGGTGTTAGGAGTGCTCGAAGAGGCCATTGAAGAAGTTTGAGAGGAGCTGAAGATAAATTTGAAATTTGAAATAAAAGTGAAAAGTGATGATAGTGAGAGTGAATTAAATAGAGATTCTATATACATGTTCTTTGGTCCAGACGCATCTTTCCAAAGCACTGAAGTTGGTGAAAAGGTGGAGGAAATTCAAAAGTTTGAATTCAAATTCTGAAATCAAATTTCTGAGGGGATGTCGACATGGTGTATCCAGGTATGTTGACATGTGCCTATTGAATCAAAGGACGAGTGTCTATTCCTAATTTCTAATAAATGTATATATATTATATCCTATATTCTACTTATATAACTCTTGTGATAACATTGAATATAATAATACTTAAATATCAATAATTTAATATTTAAAATAATATTAAAACAATATTATTTTTGAATTTAAAATTCAAATTTCAAGGGATAAATTTGAATTTAAAATTCAAGGAATTTTTAAAAGAAATCAAGCAAACAAGCTTCCATTCAAACAAGAAAAATTAAAAATAATGTTAATGCGTACCTATTTTTTGATCCATATTCCCATCGTCGTGTGATTCATGAATAACAGTGAAACACAGATTTGAATTATCCATCTTCTTTTCATCGTCACTGGATAATGAGTCTAAGTCATCAAGAGTTGTTGTGTATGCTTTCTTTTTTTTCCTTGGTGAATCATTGTTTGAAGGGAACAACTGTTTATCTGGATATGGACAAACTTTCCTATGATGTCTGACTTTATTGCAATTGTAGCATCTATCATTGTTAACGTTCTCCATATTATTTTTGGAATTCTTTTAATCATTTCTTTTGTAATTATTCATTTTTCTATATTTTAGGAATTTTCGAAATTTTCTTGTTATGAAAGCAATCTCATTATCACTGTCTTGTTCAGAATCTTGAGTTGTTGCATTGAATGTTAATGACTTCTTTTTTGTAGCCTTGTTTTCTTTTCTTCCTTGCAGTTGAACTTCATAAGACATCATATTCTCAATCAATTCTTCTATTTTCATTCGACTGATATCATTTTCTTCTTCGATTACAAGTGTCTTTTGATCCCATTCTAGAGTGAGTGAATTTAGAACTTTTCTGACTTGGTCTTCCTCCGAAAAGCTTTTTCCTAATACAATTAGTGAATGAATAATATCTTGAAATTGACAATACATGTTGGAAATGGACTCATTTGCATGCATTTTAAACAATTAAAACTGATTAGTTAACATAAAATTTTTAGTCTGTTTAACTTTGCTTGTTCCTTCATGAGTAACTTGCAAAGTTTTCTAGATTTTAAATGCAGACTTACATACAGACACTCTATTAAACTCATTCCTATCTAGTGAACAAAATAATATATTCGTGGCCTTTGAGTTATTTTGTACAACTCCCTTTTACTCAGCAATCCATTGGGCAAAATTGGTATTTGGTTCAACATACTCAATTGTATGATATTCCAAGTGTCTAATCCTACTGGTTGTAAATAAATTTTCATTCTACAATCCCAATATGCATAATTACTACCATCGAAAAATGGTGTTCTGACAATAGACCGACCTTCTATAAATGAATTAGTGTTAGTGTTAACATAACTAGTGCTACAGTTTACATTACCAGTGTTGGTAGCCATTAATTTTTTTCTTCAAGTTTCAGGTTATGAAAACTATGAAAATCAATGCTCTGATACCAATTGAAAGGAAGTGCGAATTAAAGATCTTAAGGCTAATTTAACACTAGAGGGGGGAGGGGGGGTAAATAGTGTTTAATGGATTCTAAAACTTACATGGACTAAATTGAATTTATGACACAAACAAATGCAGAACTTAATCACAGAACAATCACAGAATCAAACATAGATGCAGAAAGTAAATAAAATGCAGCAAAAGGAAAGAACACAGTTGATTTTATACTGGTTCGGAGCTATCCTACGTCTAGTCCTGTACCAAGACAAACAACTCATATGGATTTTTATTGTACCAATGTCGAGATTGCAACTCTCAGTTTCTAAAGGCCTTGAGGTACCCTTCTGTCTTCGAGTCCAGGGCAAACTCTCTTGATTTACGGGACACAAGATCACCCAATTGATTTTCAGGCACAACCACACCTTATAGAGAGACTCGATAAACTTTTGATTACAAATTGATCCTATAATTCTGAATAGCACTTTGATCTTCGAGAGAGGGCAGAGAATCATACAAGAATGAGATTCTAATTTGATTCACTTGAGAATTCGGCATAATTTTGGCACGATCTTAAAAATATGAAAATTTTAGAATATGGATTTGTGGAGAAGAAGGAGTGAAGAAAATAAGAAAATAGTTAGTTAAAAAATTCGTTTGTTCAGGCTATTTATAGACCAGTAACGGTCATAACCATTCGTGAAGAGATTTTAACGAATAGACACTTCTTTTGAAAATTGAAACTTTTGAATTTAACGGCCAGCATGTCGACATGGGGTACCCCATGATGTTGACATCCCTTAGTTAAAAACAACATAAAATATGTTTTGAAAATGGTATTGAAAGAAAAACAAGATAAAATGACTCTAGAGTAAAATAAACTAATTTTCCTATGTTTTAAAATAAAGAAGAGCAGAAAATATAATTTTAGAATGTATAAATAAATTTGATTTTAAATTTCAAGTATATATATATATTATAAAGAATATTTAAAAACTAGAAGATAGGTTTAAAAACAAACGAAGTTTAAAACAAGAGTTTATTTAAAATAAAAACAAAGAATATTTTAAGGCTAAGACATCTTTTTGAAAATCATTTGAAAAGATAATTTTTAAGGCTACAATATTTTGAAAAGTAGTTTTGAAAATCGTTTTGAAAAAACATTTTGAAGTAGTATGCAAGCTTCTTCATGTAGAATATTTCATCACATCAGGACTCGAGAACTTGTACAAAACCAGGATGTTTGTGGGTTTGTAAGCCATTTGTCGTAGGTTTGTAAGCTACTTGTCGTGGGTTTGTAAGCCACAAAGAAGGTAGAAATGAGTTCCATCCCAAATGAAATTTGGAATGAAGATTTCTATGGTATTACGACGTTTTAACAAAAACTAGACACTTATCTTGAAATCTTGATCTTGATACTCTAGAGTCTTCAATCTTGATATCTCCATTCCGAATCTTGAGTCTTTATACTGATCAGTATTCGGTAATCAATACCTGCATATATATATATATATGTATGTATGTATGTATGTATGTATATGTATATATTTATATATATCCTGCATATACATATCTATTTAGACAACAGTGTTAGTATATGTTTATAATAAGATAAGTTAAAAAGGTTGTTGTCATCAAAACCAACATCTCAGTTCTAACAGACATTACACAAGAAAAACTTGATAGCTGGTCTAGCAGGTTGCTATCAATAACATGAAGGTTAGAACTCACTCACATAGTCATCACAACTATAATTTTGTACCGGATCCAATCTCATAACATTCCAACAAAAGCAATAGAAAATATAGAAAGACCATGCCAACTTCATATGGAGAGGTAATTATTACAAAATTGAATGAACACGGTTACAAAACCAAAAAAATTTGGTGGTCTAGGCTAAAGGAATTTCTAGGAATTGAGTGAAGCTTGTAATTACAAATTGTTCTGAAAATTTATAAAAGGAAAATCATTGTAGGCCAAGTGGATGAAAGTAAAATATGTTAAAAATAAAAAATTTGGATCATGCCGATGAAAAAACATCACTTTCATAGTTGGAAAACTATTTTAAATTGCAGGAAAACAGGTAAAAAATTATTAGAAAGAAAATTCAAAGAAGGTAAACAACTCAGCCTTTGGATTTATCCTTGGATTAATGGAAAATCTCTAACCAATCTATTTGGCAATTGATTAGGCTGGTCTAATCTTTATCAATTTGGAGGAGCCAATGAGAAAGTTGAAAGCATCATTCAAAATTCAACATGAAATATTCAAAAGCAACCAACAACATCAATATTTAATGCAGCAATTAGTGAGTTGGAAATAGATTCAAGCCTTAATGAAGATACTTGGCATTGGAAATTATCATCAAAATGGAAATTTTCATTTAAAAACACATGGAAATAAAGTGGTAGAAGCAGATTGACACAAACAATATGGGATAGTGCAATGCAATTATAAATCATTTTTCAACAAGAGATAAATGTTATAAATGGAATAAAAATGGAAGTATCAACTGCCTTTTGTGTAAAAATGAAATAAAAAATTCAAAATCATGTGTTTTTGACTGTGCCTATTCTAGACACATATGATTTATTGCTAAACACAAATTAAAGCTCAATTAACAGAAAGCACTTCAAAGGATCAGAGAAAGCATTCAGTATATACATAAAGTATTCAAAAGAAAAAAGAATGAATTCAATGAAGCCTGCATTATTCTAACCATGGTCATCTATTTCATTTGAAAGAAAAGAAACAGCAGATTGCATAAAGGAACCGAAACAGACAACATCCGGCTATGGAAAAATATATAAACAAAATGTAATATTATGTTTCTTAAAACTTACAGGAAAGACTTCATTACTAGTCAAAAATAAAGAAATTGTGGGATTGATAGCTATGAAGATAGGGTCGAATATTACTTACAAGGTGGGAAATTCTCTTCTAAGATTTCTCGAGGAAGAAAAACGTTGCTCTCAACTCGGTACTTTTCACGGGTCAAAGAACTTGGAAGCTTACTATAGCAGTGATCCCTCGGGCTTCCTACTTGGGAGTGGCTGTTCCAAAGCATCCAATAGAGCTACCTACAAGGGAACTAACCAGGCACTATATTTATCAAATACAGTTAATATCCCAAATATCATCGATAATAATTTGTCTTCTTTACCTGTTTCGAATAGTAAAAACCGTGCGCCAATTGTGTTCCTGAGGCATTTACGCTGTAGTAAGTAAGAGGATGCCAAGGAGATAAAATTAATCGGAGTATTCATGCTAACTTCTACAGAAGTGGATTAGATAACAAAGTATATCACTCATCTGTGCACTATAGCAGTATTCCCTCAGACTCCCTACTTGGGGGTGGCTGTTCTAAAGCATCCAATAAAGATACATGCAAAAAAAGTAATCATGCACTAAATATTGTTAGTCCGTGAGATGATGGTTTTGATGACAACAACCTTAGAATAGATTATAAAATATAAATACTAACATTATAAGTTTAGATATATATATATGTATATGCAGGTTTTAACCATGCAGGTACCAAGAATGAAGACTGTATAGTATAGAGATTCAAGATATCAAGATTGAAGACTCATGAGTATTTAGAATATCAAGAGCTCAAGAATTGAAGTAATTTATTATTTAATTAGAAATTTTGTTAAAACTCATAGAAAAGCACTGGCATCTTAAAATCCAATTTATTCATGGAATGGAATCCACTTCGAGCCTGTTAAAGGGATGGAACCCTAAGTAGGATGTAACCTATGAAAAATCTAGTGGAACATTGTTTTGTATCCGCTAAATTTTTATTCAAAATGATTTTTCAAAACTATATCATGTTTTCAAAATGTTTTCAAAACCTTCCTTTTAAAAGCATCAAAAACCTCTATCCTGATTTTAAATAATTTTAGCCTCAAAATTATCCTTAATTTCAAAGTCAAAATTACTCCTGATTTTAAACTATCTTTTATAATAATATATTTAACTTTTAAATATTTATACCTAAGATTTAAATATAAAATTATAGTTAAATTATATATATTATTCTCTATATTTACTTATGAATTTTAACTATAGTCAAGTATATTAGAAAAGGTTAAAACAGTTTTAATATAAGATAAAGGTCATTTTCAAAGAAAATCGAATCATTAAAAATTTCTTTGGGATGTCGACATGCCTATGGTGACCATGTCGACATGGTGTCAGTTGAGTTCAAAATTTAAATTTCAAAGAAATGTATATTCCCATAACTCTTCATGAATGGACATGGTCGTCGCTCTTCTATAAATAGGGGTTAGTTTCAATGTATTTTATATCAGATTTTCTGGTATTTCACTCCTCTTCTTATTCCACATTTCTTAATACATACTCTTACCATTACTCTGCCGAAATCAATATTGAATCATACTCGATTACTTCTAGTTTGATTCTCTATCACTATCTCAACAAGGTTCCTAATGCTATTCAGAGTTATAGACTTCTTTGTAATCTATTAAGCGAGAAAAGGTGTGATTGTGGCCTTGAAAATCAATCAAGCGAGAAAATGTGTGATTGTAGCCTTGGTAAATCAATTGGGTAAACTTGTGGCACGGAAATCAAGTATCTCTACCTAGAGGATTGAAATTCTGGAGGGTGTACCTCGTAACTTTGAAATCGCAGGTGTAATTGTACAATTGCTTTTGAAAGGAAATCCGTACCTGTATTGCGGGACTAGATGTAGGGTAACTCCGAACCAGTATAAAATTCGTTGTGTTCTTTCCTTTATTGCTTTTATTTTATTTCTGCATCTGTGTTTGTTTCTGTGATTATCCCTGTATTTGTAGATTGCATACATCTGTGTCTAAATTAACATAAACTCAAAAAGATTTAGTAATTCTTTATAAAGACTATTCACCCCCCTCTAGTGTTAATCCTAGCCTTAAGATCCATAATCCGCATTTCTTTCAATTGGCATTAGAGCAAGGTTTTCAAAGTTTCATAATCTGATTTTTGAAAAGTTTTCAAAATGGCTACCAACACTAGTACTGTTACTAACATTAGTATTCCTGTCACTAGTTCATTTGTAGAAGGCCAGTCTACTGTCAGACCACCACTTTTTAATGGCACTAACTATGCATATTGGGCATGTAGGATGAAAATATACTTACAATCTATAGGATTAGACACTTGGAATATTACATAAACTGAATATTCTAAAACCCATAACTGATTTTGCACAGTGGACTGCTGAGCAAAATACTATTGCACAAAATAATTCTACGGCAATGAATATTTTATTTTGTTCACTAGGTAGAAATGAATTCAATAGAGTGTCAGTTTTTAAGTCTGCATATGTAATCTGCAAAACTTTGCAAGTTACTCACGAAGGAACAAGTAAAGTTAAACAGACCAAAATTTTATGCTCACAAATCAGTTTCAATTATTTAAAATGAATCCTAATGAGTCTATTTCAGATACGTATAGTAGATTTCAGGATATTATGCATTCTCTAATATCTTTGGGAAAGGAATTTTTTGAAGAAGATCAAGTCAGAAAGATTTTAAATTCTCTTACTCCAGAATGGGATCGAAAGACACTTGCTATCGAAGAGGCAAATGACATTAGTACTTTAAAGATAGAAAAATTAATTGGAAATCTAATGTCGTATGAAGTTAAAATGATCGGGAGAAGAGAAAACAAAGCATCTGAAAAGAAATCAATGGCATTCAATGCATTTACCGATGGATCAGACTCAAACAGCGATAATGATGAAGAGATAGCCTTTGTGACCAGAAATTTTAGGAAATTCTTGAAATACAGAAAGATGAATAATCTCAAGAGAAGCAACTATAAGAACTCTGGAAATTAGAATGTAGTGCCAAATAATGTCAAATGTTACAACTGTGATGAACCAGGCCATTTCAAAAGAGACTGTCCGTATCCGCATAGGCAAAATCCTCCTATGAACAATGATCCAGCAAAGAAATGGAAGCGTGCATTTGCTGCTACTCTAGATGACTCAGACTCGTCCTCAAGTGATGATGATCAGAAGACAGATAATTCGAATTTGTGTTTCACAGCTGTTCATGACTCCGACGAATTCAAAGAAACGGACTCAGAAAAAGGTACACGTTTACAATACAATTGGTTGAAATTGCTTACTTAGAATTAGTTGCTTGATTGATTAATTTTGAATTGGTGGGTTGTTTGAATTTTAATTTTTTTATTATCTTATTATTTTATTATTATTTTATTATATTTTAACAGTATAATTTTCTGAAATGTACTATAAATATTTCAGATATATATATATATATAGACATTAAAAAATAATAAGTATATATATATATTAGAGAACTTAGGAAAAATAAATTATCAAAATTCACTGGCACATGTCGACATGGTCCCTACCATGATGTCGACATGGGTACCAAAATTTGAATTTCAAAATTTGAATTCAAATGTTTGAATTTTCCTCCACCTTTTCACTTCATTCAATTCTCTGAAAAGCTATCTTTTGACCAGAGAATATGTAATTTGAGAATCTATTTATTCACTATCTTTTATCATATCTTTTCACTTTCATTTTCAAATTCAAACTCTCTCTTCAAAACTTCAAACTCTCTACTCTCTACTTTAATGACTTCTTCAAGAAACCCCTCCACCATGAGAATTCCAAAAAATAAAAGAGCAATTACTCAATGATCCGGAGGCAATAAAAGCATACATAAATTATGCTAATTATGCCAAAGTCCATCCCGGAAAGTTTGCTATTTTTCAAGATTTCTCTTCTTATGAACTTGATTCTTTTTTTGCAAACAATGGAGTTCTTAGTCTTATTGTTGCTTCTCAAAATGATTTTGTTTGCTATCCAAATCTTGTCAAAATTTTCTAAGCTAATTTAAACCGAGGATTTCATCATGGAAATGAGGATGAAATTTGGAGTAGTGTCAAAGACACTAGAATTGTGATCTTTTGAGTACGATTCTCAATTGCAAGTGTACATGAATGGATCTTTCTAATTTTAAAATCGATGAAAATGATCGTGAGACATTTCATCACATTTTCGAAGGGAATGATAATTTTGAATTCAAAAATCGAAATTTTCGACCAAAGGCAAGGATTGTCAATCTTCTTTTGCAACATACTTTGACCCCAAGATCGGGGAATTTTAACAATCCTACTTCAAAAGTGATGCAGAACGATCTACGAAATTAGTAACGTTGAAGTGTTCACAGTCTTTAGGTCGTTTGGAGAAGGCCACAACCTTGAGTCATTCAGGGATTTAAGTCGTTTCCGACTTAACAGAAGATGGTCACGAGATAAGGAAGCAGCTATTAGTCGTCCACGACCTAACATGAGTCGTCCACGACTTAACAGGTCGAGAGAAGGGGGGCTACGACCTAATAGGTCTGAAGAGAAGGAGTTACGACTTAGCAGGAGTTTGAGGTGTTCGAGTGTGATGAGTCGTACACGACACAACGACTCATCCATAAGTCGTGTACGAGTTAACAAGAGCAGAGAAGTGGAAGAAGTGGGTCGTTCGGAGATGAGTCGTTCAGGAGATGAGTCGTTTGGGGTTAAGCCGTATGAAGATATTCAGAAGCTAATATTTAGGTCGCATCTACCTTATCTCGGCACCGACCTATGATATGCTGCTGCCAACATAAGCTGAGTCGTAGGTCACAAGTCAGTCATGTTTGTACCAAGTCGTGGGTCGTGTACCTGTGTTGTATTTTGAGTCGTTTGTGTTGTCTGGGGTTGTAAATATTTTAAGTCATAGGCCGTGTGTCGTTAAGTCGTAACTGTTGTAATGAGGCGCGTAATGATGAGTCGCTGCCGACCTATGAGCGTGTTGTAATAATGAGTCGTGTGTTGTGTGTACCTGTTGTGTCGCTGCCGAGTCAAGAAGAGTCGTGAGTCGCATACGACTTAAGGCCGGGTTTGAAATACTATAAATAGGGGATGTGTGTTGTCATTTGAAACTTGGTTGATTTTTGAATAAAATTTCTTGTTGATTGCTGTGTGCTTTCTTCTAAAATTGGTAGTTGAGTGTAATCTCCTATCTCCACTTTCGGTTATTCGAGTGCGCTCGAATCAACGATTGTTGAAGCCGATTCGCGGAATCAAGTGCGCTTGATCAACGCTTGAAGAATTGAAGATCTTCTTTCACGGTATCGTGCGCGATCAACGTGTTAGAGATAGCTAGAATTCGGTATCTTCGGATCAACGAATTTGGGCATTTTGGTATTCATCAATCCACCGATTGCTACTTTCATCGATTCATATCGTTTTGTTAATTATCCGCTGTGTCAAAAAGTTTGCAAAGCTCTTTTTGCTATTTTTGGAAATTATAACATAAATTGGGTGCAAGTTATTTTGGATGAACTTCGTCCTAAAAATCTTGAAATGGGTGAGAATACTTTATATCATGGAATTTATCTCACTCGGATTTTTAACTATTTTGGAGTGGATTTCAAAGGAGAAGAATTTGTTTCTAGAAAAGTTTTCAATCATTCCAACATTTCGCTTATGAAAATTCCATTTGTTTTTCAACCTTATGAGGCCCTTGCCGAAAAGGAAGAGCATTTGGCTCATGAGGAAATGGAAGAAGAGGAAGTGGAAGAAGAAGAAGGGGATGAAATGGAGATTGAAGAAGAAGAAGGTGAAACCTCTTTGGAAAGCATTGACTATCCTCCTAATCCATCCACCAAAACCCTTCTCAAAAATCAAAAGACGATTGTTGAGAATCAACATATTCTTAAATGATCCGTTAGTAAGAAGTTGGACAAAATTTCATCCAAGATGAACAAGTTCATTTCCAAAGTCAGCAAGAAACTTGGACTTTCATCATCATCATCATCATCATCATCCTCTAACTAGTTTTATCTTTTCGTATCTTTTTGTATGTGTTTTAGTTTGTTTAATTCGAAAGTTTATGTAGTTTGGTGTGTGTTTAATCATTGTAACATCTTAATATGCAATGAAATGAAATTTCTTTTTTGTTATCTACCTTATCTTATCTCCAGAATAAAAGTTAGTATAGTGTATATATACACACACACAATTATTCACAAAATCAAATTAGTCATAATTTTTCACTAACCCATGTCGACATCCTCTCTATGACCATGTCGACATGTACTAGTCAGGTATAACAATTGATTTTGAATTTGAAATTTGGATAACAACCATATGTCTATTCATTTCAAACGAATTTCTACACCTATATATACCTATTTCTTCCAGAATTCTTCACTGAAAATTATTTCCTATCTTCTAATTCTTCATTTCTTTCACAAATTCAACTATGGCTAATCCAATTCACAATTTATTCGAAAATCTTGAAGAAAATCTTAATTCGTTCAAGAGTATTCTCTCGTTCATTCTTCATAACCAGCGACACTTAGAATTGAGTCAAATGCAGATGATCAAGGAGCAAGAAAGGCATTTCGATGCAATACGATGGATGATTTACTCTCTACACAAGTATGATAACGAAGCACATCCTCCAGTCTCTCTCACCAACGACAATGGTAATTGGGATGCTATTAAGGCAGATCCAATCTTTGGAGAAGAAGGATGGGTGGAAGTTCCACGTAAGGTTTGATTTTTATTTTGTTTACTTTGTTTGAATTGTTTGCTTGAATTAATTTGATTTGGTTAGGATTGATACTCGGTGTGAATTGATTTCTTAAATTAGTTTGATGGTTGCTACATAAAACATATATATACACACACACACACACACACATTGAAATGTATATAATCCTTGATTAATTATCATGTTCATAAGGATAATTATTTCTTAATCTATCTATTATATATTCCATTGTATAGTTTATTAATACAGGTTCTCTAGTCCAAGAATGAGGGGGAGTTAGTTTTTGTTGATGACAAAGGGGGAGAAATATAAAATAGGTTAGTTAGGCATAAATTAAGGGGGGGTTATAGATTAAGGGAGAGTTATTGGGATAGAAGTAATATTTTATAAACAAAGGTTGTCATCATCAAAAAGGGGGAGATTGTTAGTCCGTGAGATAATGGTTTTGATGACAACAACCTTAGAATAGATTATAAGATATAAATACTAACATTATAAGTTTAGATATATATGTATATGCAGGTTTTAACCATGCAGGTACCAAGAATGAAGACTGTACAGTATAGAGATTCAAGATATCAAGATTGAAGACTCATGAGTATCAAGAATATCAAGAGTTTAAGAATTGAAGTAATTTATTATTTAATTAGAAATTTTGTTAAAACTCATAGAAAAGCACTGGCATCTTAAAATCCAATTTATTCGTGAAATGGAATCCACTTCGAGCTTGTTAAAGGGGATGGAACCCTAAGTAGGATGGAACCTACGAAAAATCTAGTGGAACATTGTTTTGTATCCGCTAACTTTTTATTCAAAATGATTTTTCAAAATTATATCATGTTTTCAAAATGTTTTCAAAACCTTCCTTTTAAAAGCATCAAAAACCTCTATCTTGATTTTAAATAATTTTAGCCTCAGAATTATCTTTAATTTCAAAGTCGAAATTACTCCTGATTTTAAACTATCTTTTAAAATAATATGTTTAACTTTTGAATTTTTATACTTAAGATTTAAATATAAAATTATAGTTAAATTTTATATATATTATTCTCTATATTTACTTATGAATTTTAACTATAGTCAAATATATTAAAAAGGTTTGAAATAGTTTTTATATAAGATAAATGTTATTTTCAAAGAAAATCAAATCATTAAAAATTGCTTTCGGATGTCGACGTGCCTATGGTGACCATGTCAACATGGTGTCAGTTGAGTTCAAAATTTAAATTTCAAAAGAAGTGTCTATTCGCTATAACTCTTCATGAATGGACATGGCTGTTGTTCTTCTATAAATAGAGGTTAGTTTCAACGAATTTTATATCAAATTTTTGGGTTTTTCACTCCTCTTCTTCTTCCGCATTTCTTAGTACATACTCTTACCATTACTCTGCCGAAATCAATATTGAATCATACTCGAGTACTTCTAATTTGATTCTTTATCACTATCTCAACAAGGATCTTAGTACTATTCAGAGTTATAGACTTCTTTGTAATCTATTAAGCGAGAAAAAGTGTGATTGTGGCCTTGAAAATCAATCAAGCGAGAAAAGGTGTGATTGTAGCCTTGGTAAATCAATTGGGTAAACTTGTGGCCCTGAAGTCAAGTATCTCTACCTAGAGGATTGAAATTCTGGAGGGTGTACCTCGTAGCTTTGAAATCGATGGTGTAATTGTACAATTGCTTTTGAAAGGAAATCCATACTTGTGTTGCGGGACTGGATGTAGGGTAACTCCGAACCAGCATAAAATTCGATGTGTTCTTTTCTTTACTGCTTTTATTTTATTTTTTCATCTGTGTTTGTTTCTGTGATTATCCCTGTATTTGTAGATTGCATACATCTGTGTCTAAATTAACTTAAATTCAAAAGGATTTGGTAATTCTTTATAAACATTATTCACCCCCTCTCTAGTGTTAATCCTAGCCTTAAGATCCGTAGTCCGCATTTCTTTCAAATATATCAAATATAGTTAATAACACAAATATTGTTGATAATAATTTGTATTTTTTACTTATTTCGAATAGGAATAGCTATGCGTCCGATAGTGTTCCTAAGGTTTCTACACTGCAGAAAGTGAGAAGAGGCCAAGAAGTGAATATTAAGCAGTTTATTCGTGTTAACTACTACAGAAGCGAGTTAGATAACAAAGTATATCACTTATCTATATGATGTAACGAGGAAACCAGTAGGATACAAGAGCTTAGGAAGACAGCTACAAAAACTACTGATGAATCC
Organism: Allium cepa; assembly: GCA_030765085.1. NCBI lineage: Eukaryota > Viridiplantae > Streptophyta > Magnoliopsida > Asparagales > Amaryllidaceae > Allium > Allium cepa. The sequence goes on from CM060937.1 coordinate 5,248,738, forward strand.
AGAAAATTCAAAGATCTATACTTCAAATCATATTGGAAGCCTCCGTGAAATGCTTAAAGTAGCTCCCTATAGCTTGAAGAAGCTTTAATAGTGTTCTGATCAAGGATTTACAACGCAGATCGAACTTCTAATCGAATCGTCCAAATCGCCACTGGAAGCTGCCATGAAATACTTAAAGCAGCTTCCTATAGCTAGAAGAAGCTTTGATATCCTTCTCGGTTGAAGGTTTTTCAACATAAATCGAGCTTCTTAACGAATCGCTCAAATCGCCGTTGCCCTAAATCAATTTAGGGTTTTCTGTTATTTATCAATAGTTCGTATTATGAAGTTAGATGTAGCTAGGGTTGAGAATGTAATAAGTGTGGATGAGTATTTGTGTTTTTCTCTACCCGACTCATTCATTTCGGTTTGTAGGCCTTGGGCCAATTTTTTTTTTACCATTTTCAAAAAAATATATAAGAGGATATTTTTTCTTTCTTTTCTACCGTGAAACGAGAAATATAACTTCTTATTTATGGGCGTAGTAAGTATATTCTACTATAATTAGTAAAATAAGTAATTGCTATTGACTTTTAAATTACGTTGTTACTAAAATATGTGAGTCGGGAATCAAACCAATATCTCTAGAACATAATCTAGATATCTAACCACTTGAGTTGGTGGTCATTGACATTTATAGAGATATAATTAAGTGAAAATTAATAGCCGTTCCTTATTTTCATGTTTCATACAGGAAAAACTCTCCTCAAAAACATGTTTTAAATTTTATCACTATTTTCAAAAGTTAATCCTGAACTTAATCGCATGTTTTTATAATCAAAATTCTATTTTCCTATTTTTTTGAGAACTACAAATATTTGCAATCTTCTATGCAAATATTTATTGTTTAAGTGAAGCTAAAAACAAGGTTGTTTTTTAAAATTGGGGTGTGCGTTCATGTATTTCAAAACTTAAATAAATAGGTGTTTTGGAAAAGTTTAGTAGAAATAAATAAAGAAATGTCATTTTTTTTTACTATATTGCTATTTATTTAATTAACATGCGAAATTCATTTGAGTTGAACTTTTTGACATATCCGATATTTGCAAAGAAATCCACGGTTTGAGTTATTTATGTATTATAATAACTGTTTTTGAAAAAAATCAAAATGAAGGTTTAAAACATAATTACATTTACTATACGAGTGTTACGGCACGCGCTTCGCGCGTGAACTATTTTTCTTATAAATTGTATTTGTTTAAATTAGTTAAAAAAATGATTTTTGATTTTTAAGTGATATAAAGATTTGAAAGTTTGTGAAGAAGTATTTTGAATTTGTAAAGTAAGTTTGATTTTAGATTCTATTTTTAGAAGAATTTTGAATTTGTAAAGCGTGTTTGATTATTAAATCCTACATTTAAGAACGTTTTAATTTGTAAAATAAGTTTAATATTAGATCTTATTTTTAAGTGATTAAGATTTAATAACATATAGAGAATCGTTTTTGGCAGTTCACATGTACACAAAATAGTGTGATTTCCTTGTAAATTGTATATGTTTAAATTAGTTAAAAAAAGATTTTATTTTTATTTTCAAATGATATTAAGATTTGTATATTTGTAAAGAAGTATTTTGAATTTGTAAAGCTAGTTTAATTTTAGATTCTATTTTTGGAAGCATTTTGAATTTGCAAAGCATGTTTGATTGTTAGATCGTACTTTTAAGAAAGTTTGAATTTGTAAAAGAAGTTTAATATTAGATCTTATTTTTAAGTGATTAAGATTTGATAATATATAGAAGGGTGTTTTTGATAGTTTGCTTGTACATAAAAAAGTGTGACATCAAAACTATTACAACTATTACTAAAGATTGGTGCGATGTGAATAACACCTTTCACATAAAATTGATATGTGGATTTATAATATCAACATGTTAACTGGGAATGTTAGAAAGATAAGGATATGATGTATATAGCCTGCCACATGTATTATAAATAAGTCAAGCCTATTGCCATCATTGCCATGTTCATGACAAAAATAACTTAATTATTGTTTCATGAAACCAAAATAAAAGAGAACCGTGTGATTACATTGTACATAATACGAGTGCAGTAATCCAAAGAGCACACCTTCCTGAACTACAAAATCATTTATCTATTGAAAACAAAATTTTGCATGAAAACGATGGCTCAACCGAAGGTCCTACATGAGTACAAAAACTAAATATGCATGATCCACATTTGCAAAAGAACAAAAAGGAAATGCAACTTTTTTTCTTCAGACAACTGATCTCTTGTCGGTAAACATACAATTATGTCAAAAAAATAAAAATATCACAAGAAGTGTTCATATACTCTGCTTGCATTATATATTTCAGTATAATTCCACAACAGTCTTCTACATGCACTTCTTACATTATTTATGGCCATTAATCTGTTCACTTCAATAAGTTGCATGTTCAAAAAATTCAAGTTTAATTAAGACCTATCAATATTATGTTCTAGTACACCAGACTGATGTTTTATTACATTAACTTCAGAATAGCAGTGTAATAATGATATAAGATATACACCAGCTCTACTGGACGACAGTAGAGATACCTGAACTCTTTACTGTTCTTACTTCTTTGGGATGTCTTCTCTTCATAATACATCCCAAAGAGCACCTCCACCGGATATTTTATACCATTGTTCCTCTTATTATGTTTATTTCCTTTAGAATTCATACTGCAGGTGGTAATAGCAGTTGAAGCTTACAAGAAGTAACGTAAGAAAAAATTATACTGCATTGTTTTCTGTTTAACTTATCACTGCAGGGTTATTCAACAAACATGTCAAGCTAACATTAATATTGCCGCCTTCCAGGAAAATGGAAAAAATAACTAGCCGGTTGACAGAGCTTACATACCGCGTAAGACGTATCACAGTGAAGTTTAGTGTAAGAATCTCCTCGTCCTGACTCTTTGAAATCCATGAGTAGTACACGACTTTGGACCTAAGTCAGGCTTCATAACATCGTTTTGTTAACTTGACTGCTAAATTGAGAATTCCAGATCGTGCGTGTGTTTATTGCTTAAAGAGTAAAAACTTGATCTGTTATCAATAATCGTTTTGAGTTTTGAAGACTGCCATTCATCTGAATCGATAGTAGTATCGTTGTGAACTGGTATTTGAGGGTCACTTTTAATAACATTTTCTGAAGAGATATCTTCATCATTCTTAGTTTGATTAGCATAATAATTACACGAATGCTGGAAAAAACAATAAACAAAATACAGATTTGCCAATTAAATAATGTTATCTCATTTTTGGTCAAAACTGAAACATCAATGTTATGTGCGTTCCCACCACGACCGAACCAAGAAGAAGCAAGCAAGCGTATATAAGTCCGGAATTTCACTCATACTAGTTGAAGTATATAAGGGTCATTCAACACTCGAATCCCCAAGTTTTCATTTAGCAATTCAAATACGAGAGTGTCGTTTGGTACTTGCAAGCCCTTCATATTCGTTTGGTAGACCGAAGTTATCAAGATCATTCGGTATGAGTCCATCCGGTAGTACAAGGTCGAAGGGCCATTCGGCACTCAAACTACCGAACTCATTCGGTAGGACAAGGCAAGAGGCCATTCGGCGATGCACTTCTCAGCTCATTCGGTACTCATTCCTCGTGCAGCCTCTACCACCGGTCCAAACCCTTCCCAAGCAACGCCGGTCCACACCATCTCCAAGCAACGCCGGTCCACACCAACATGCCTCCATGCTCCGCCGAACCAACATGCCACCATGCTCCGCCGAACCAACATGCCTCCAAGCTCCTCTATAACCGAACCAACCCACGTCCACTCACTACCACCGAACCACAACTCCAACAACCCACTACCGGACCACCCTACACCGAACCAGGTGACCACCGAACCAAGGAACGCCGAACCAAAGTTGCCAGTCCAGATTGCTTCAGCCCAGGCCCGCCAGCAGCTATATACATCCAGGACCCCTGCCACCAGCCTCACTCTATAAATAGAGGGGCAGGGGTACAACAATGGCAGAGAAGTTTGAGAGCTCAAGCACGGAAGGAACTTTCAAACAACTTTCATATACTTGTATACAAAGTTTTGTACTTGTAATCTGAAAGAAAAGAGAGAATAACATATAAAGTGGACGTAGGCACGTTCTGGCCGAACCACTATAAATCTGTGTGTCTTTTACAGTTTAGTCCCTGCTTTTTACATATTTGCATAAATCATCCAAATCGCTAAGAACAACATATAATCAACTAAATCGTACGACTTTGGGGTGTTTGCCCATTTTTTACGCAAACATTTTGGTGCTTTCACCGAGAATTAAACTCAAGGACCTACCGCTTGGAAGTTGAATTTGAGAGTTTAGAGATTCAGATTGGAAGAGTCATGGCGAGACAATCAAGCAGAAGGCCAAGGCCAGAGCAGAGTCAACAGGAAGGGAGTCAAGAGGCTTCCTCAGGAGCAAACCAAGCTTCAGCCTTCGTCACTAGGGATGAGATGGAGGCTATGATGAGAAGACAAGAAGAGATGATACAGAACTTGCTTCAGCAAATTGGGCAACTTGGAGCACAAAACCAAGGAGCAACTGGAGTTCAGAACGGAGCAGGACCATCTGGCGTAGCACCAGAGCTAGGGCGCACACACGCAGAGCATGTTAATCCGATCCCGGGAAGAGAGACGGGGGCATCCGAACAACCTGGTGGCAATAGAGGAGTGAACGCTCAGTCAAGGGGGCAGATCCCAGAGTTCCCTCGTGAACTCAGGGGGCAGGTTGAAAATGATGAACGAAGATTGCATCTCGGAGACGATGACAGATTGGCAGAGATGGTTAGAAGAGCTATGAGAGGCGGTTTAGTAAACAAAGACTTGGAAGATGTAAACAGGAGTCCTTTTTCTTCTGCGATTAGGATGGCTAGGAACCCACCAGAATTCAAACTACCATCAGTAGAGATGTACGATGGGAGGACAGACCCTGCGGTCCATCTTACTAAGTATATGAGGCACATGGAAGTGCTGGGAGCATCACAGGAGATCATGGCCCGGTGCTTTCCACTGTATTTGACGGACATTGCAGCGTTATGGTTTAGGCAACTGGAGAGCGGCTCCATAGGAACGTGGGCAGATTTAACTGAGAGATTCATGAGGCAATTCAGGGTTCATATTGCGAGACCCAAGAATGTGATGACTTTGGCAACCTTGAAGCAGAAAACTGGAGAGCTTTGAGGAGCTTTCTAACGCGATTTAATGCGGCGGCAGCATCTGTGGATCGACCAGATCCATCTATGGTCATGACGGCGCCTGTATCTGGAATAGCTTATAGTACAGAGTTCAAGAATTCATTAACCAAGGACCCGTCTATGAATCTGGGAGAGTTCTATCATGAGGCTGAAAAGTTTCTGCGTTTGGAAGATGCTAGTGCAGAAAGAGAGGAAGAAGATGACGTTTACGCAATCAAGAGCGGAAACCCACCTGGAAAGGATGCGGAGACTAGCAAAGGAAAGAGAAAGGCTGAGGATAATGATGACAGGACAAAGCGGCTACGGAGAGAGCCACGATTCACCACCTACACTGAGCTGAATGAGAGTCTGGAACGAATTTATCAGGATACCAAGGGGCAGGTTCCGTATCGTAGACCAATGCGAAGGGATCCAACCTCTGACGAAAGAAAATCAGATAAGTTTTGTGTATTCCATGAATTAAACGGTCATAACACTAATGATTGTAGGCATTTGAAGGACGAGGTGGAAGGGCATATCAGGAACGGTATGCTCCTTCAGTATGTGAGAAGGCGAACTCCAACAGTGGAGCCAGAGCGACCACCGTCTACATCAGCAAGAGGTGACCCTGGACCGGGGCACCGTTTGATTATCCATTGATTGCTTGATTAAAATAACGATGAACAAGTTGTAAACCTCTCGCTAACACGGTTAAATCATTTACACATGTGAGCAATCGCGCACGATCTATAGGCATGCTCTGAATGACTACCAGCCGCGTTATAGTAAGAGTTTACGCTTTGAAATCTTCATTCTGCTTTTTTGCTTTGATTTTGATTTGAACATTTAAATTCTTCCTGTTTGGACATTTCTGCTGTAAGATTCATATGATTATTGCTTTAACATTTACAATTCCATGGAAAAATTACTTGTATGCCCGTGGATCGCGAACGGTCCACGAGCAACTCTTGCATGGCAGCGAACTGCCGAAGTCTTTGATTCGGAAACTCCCCCAAACAATAACTCCGGCACTGATAATATTAAGTCCCCCCCGGGCACACATAATTGGCCTCGAACGGCACCCGACCTCGAACGGTCACAACTCGCCTCGAACGGCACCCGACTTCGAACAGTCACAATTCGCCTCGAACGACGCCCGATCGCGAACGGTCACAATTCGCCTCGAACGACACCCGACTTCGAACAGTCACAATTCGCCTCGAACGACACCCGACTTCGAACAGTCACAATTCGCCTCGAACGGCACCCGACTTCGAACAGTCACAAACTCGCCTCGAACGGCACAACTCATCTCTCCACAAATGGCTCGATCGCGAAAGGTCGTCATTTGAGGTCCACCCCCTGACCGCCAACAGTCGCACCTTACCACGAATGGCTCGATCTCGAACGATCGTCATCCGAAGTAAGGCGCTTGACCGCGAACGGTCCCATTTCATCTTTTGCCGCGAACGGCACCGGCCGTGAACGGTCACCTTTCACCCCAAGTGGCTTGATCGCGAACGGTCGCCATTTGAGGTCCGCCCTCTGACCGGGCTCGGTCGCACTTTACCTCGAATGGTTCGATCCCGAACGGTCGTCATTTGAAGTAAAGCGCTTGACCGTGAACGATTACATTCCACCGCAAATGACCCGGTCTCGAACGATCGTCGCCTGGATTTAGACGCTTGACCGCGAACGGTCGCACTTCACCTCAAATGACTCGATCGCGAACGGTCGTCATTTGAAGTTAGACGCTTGACCATGAACGACCGCGCTTCATCATCGCGAATGGTCGTCATTTGAAGTTAGGCGCTTGACCATGAACGGCCGCGCTTCATCCCAAATAGCTCGATCCCGAACGGTTGTCATTTGGGGCCATATGAAATATCAAGCTCTTTACAGGTTGTCAACAGGATATGAACATCCAGCTCATGGCATTACAAAACACGCCTTCCTAGCGCAAGGACATCAACAGGATATGAACATCCAGCTCATGGCATTACAAAACACGCCTTCCTACCGCAAGGCATGTTTTGGGGGGCAAAGTGTTATCCCATTTTTGGTCAAAACTGGAAATCAATGTTATGTGCGTTCCCACCACGACCGAACCAAGAAGAAGCAAGCAAGCGTATATAAGTCCGAAATTTCACTCATACTAGTTGAAGTATATAAGGGTCATTCAACACTCGAATCCCCAAGTTTTCATTTAGCAATTCAAATACGAGAGTGTCGTTTGGTACTTGCAAGCCCTTCATATTCGTTTGGTAGACCGAAGTTATCAAGATCATTTGGTATGAGTCCATCCGGTAGTACAAGGTCGAAGGGCCATCCGGCACTCAAACTACCAAACTCATTCGGTAGGACAAGGCAAGAGGCCATTCGGCGATGCACTTCTCAGCTCATTCGGTACTCATTCCTCGTGCAGCCTCTACCACCGGTCCAAATCCTTCCCAAGCAACGCCGGTCCACACCATCTCCAAGCAACACCGGTCCACACCAACATGCCTCCATGCTCCGCCGAACCAACATGCCTCCATGCTCCGCCGAACCAACATGCCTCCAAGCTCCGCCGAACCAACATGCCTCCAAGCTCCTCTATAACCGAACCAACCCACGTCCACTCACTACCACCGAACCACAACTCCAACAACCCACTACCGGACCACCCTACACCGAACCAGGTGACCACCGAACCAAGGAACGCCGAACCAAAGTTGCCAGTCCAGATTGCTTCAGCCCAGCCCCGCCAGCAGCTATATACATCCAGGACCCCTGCCCCCAGCCGCACTCTATAAATAGAGGGGCAGGGGTACAACAATGGCAGAGAAGTTTGAGAGCTCAAGCACGGAAGGAACTTTCAAACAACTTTCATATACTTGTATACAAAGCTTTGTACTTGTAATCTGAAAGAAAAGAGAGAATAACATATAAAGTGGACGTAGGCACGTTCTGGCCGAACCACTATAAATCTGTGTGTCTTTTATAGTTTAGTCCCTGCTTTTTACATATTTGCATAAATCACCCAAATCGCTAAGAACAACATATAATCAACTAAATCGTACGACTTTGGGGTGTTCCCATTTTTTGCGCAAATAAATACCATTCAATCTAACAATAATTATTCTATTATTTCAAATAAATAGTAAATAGCTATAAGGAACAAAAGAGACGCACAATATTTACGTTGGTTTCAATATTATCAAGATAATATACGTCCAGTCCAAAAAAAATTCAATTACATATGAGAGAGTCACAAGAGATTACAAGATAAGAATTTATAAAACCAAAGTCCAAAATTAGGATTAACAAGAAGAAACGTTATATTAGGGATCGCTGACTGAATGTCATGATAGGTTTATAGTGAAATCTATCTTCAATGTATAGCCAGTGCAAATTCATGAGAGCCATCGATTAAATTATCAAAATATGATAATAAGATACAAGGCAAGTTACAATGGTAAAAAATAGTGCAAACATAGCAACTAATTCACTCATTCCTTTAATTAGCAAAGATGGAAAGAAAATAACGCAAAAGCAATGCGATTACTGAGACAGAAATAATATGCATATTCTTTTGCATATATATTAGTAAAAATAAAGGACACATCTCTAGAATCAAACTTCATACACAAAACATCCTTCTCACAAAAAATAAATATAAATTGCATCCTTATTTTCAAATACTCCAAATTTCTTTTCTTAAATACCCCATTTTCATTGCATTCTTTATACGTGCATGTTATTCTCACATGCATAATTAAAATTTGCACCTCATTTAATTATCCATTTTTAAAACGCAAGAACTTTTTGTAGAAACGATGGATTAACAAACCATTTTTACCATTAAATCACAAATTTTATTACCTTTCTAATGAGCGGCCATTATGCATATGTAATAACCAATATATGGTATGATTGCAGACAATTGTGTAATTATATGCATTAGTTGCAGACAATTCTGCAATAATTGCATAAAAGTCTGGAATTATACGCAATAACTGTAGAAATGTCTGCAATTATATGGTATAGTTGCAGACATTAGCAATGATATGCAATAATTATAGATATGTCTGCAATTACACGCAATAATTGCAAAAATGTCTGCAATTATATGGATAGTTGCAGACATCCAGCAAATATATGCAATAATTGCAGAAATGTCTGCAATTATATGCAATAATTGCATAAATCTCTGCAATAATTGCATAAATCTCTGATGATCTCCATGGTAGAATGGTGTAGCTGAAAGGCAAAATCGTACATATATGGAAATGGTAAATTCCATGATGAGTCATGCAAATTTACCTATATCATTATGGATGGATGCATTACGAACAGCTGTCTACATCTTAAATAGAGTTCCAAGTAAGACTGTTCCAAATACTCCTTTTGAATTTTGGAAAGGATGAAAATCTAATTTAAGACATCTCCAAATTTGAGGTTGCCCAACTGAAGCTAGACTGTACAATTCAAATGAAAAGAAATTGGATTTTAAGACAATCAGTGGCTACTTTATAGGTTACCCAGAAAAATATAAAAGATATAGATTTTATTGTCATAACCATAGTACAAGAATTGTTGAAACCAGCAATGCCAAATTCTATGAGAATAGTGAAATCGGTGGGAGTACAAAACAACAAGAAGTGGTCATTCATGAAATAAGGGTATCCATTATCTTACCCTCTATTTCGAAAGATATTGGGAATCATCTCATTGTTGAACCTGTTCACAATGAGGAAAACCCAATAAATGATTAACAACTCCATAATGAAATCATCACCAATCATAATGTTGATGAAGTATCACAGGAATTAACATTAAGAAGATCTCAAAGACAAAGATCTGCTATTCCTGATGATTATATGCTTTCTCTAATAGAATTTGAAGGAATTACAGACCCAATTTCTTATTCACAAGCCATTAAGGATGTTAATTCTATTAAATGGATTATGCCATGAAAGATGAACTGAAATCTATGGATAATAATCAAGTTTGGGAAATCATTCAATTGCCGCAAGGACATAAAGCAGTCGGTTGTAAGTGGGTCTTCAAGACCAAACGTGACTGCGATGGTAAAATTGAACGATATAAAACCAGACTTGTTTTCAAAGGTTTTAATCAGAAAGAAAGCATCGACTATAATGAAACTTTTGCTCCTGTTTCCAGGAAAGATTCTCTTAGAATTATCATGGCATTAGTAGCTCATTATGATCTCGACTTACATCAAATGGATGTGAAAACAGCCTTTCTAAATGAAGACTTGGAAGAAGAAGTCTACATGCGTCAACCTGAAGGCTTCATAATTGAAGGACAGGAAGACATGGTCTGTAAACTTAAGAAATCAATATATGGACTGAAACAAGCTTCTGGACAATGGTATCTAAAGTTTCATAAAATCATTACCGCTTTCGATTTCACAGAAAACATAGTTGACCCTTGTATATAGCTCAAGTTCAGTGGGAGCAAGTTCATATTTTTGATTCTGTATGTTGATGATATATTATTATCTAGCAGAGACCTTGGTTTATTACGTGAAACTAAGGATCATCTCTCAACGAACTTTGAAATGAAAGGTATGAGTGAGGCTGCTATTTGATAGGAATAGAAATATTCCGTGATAGATCACAAGAAATTCTAGGATTGTCTCAAAAAGCATATATTGACAAAATTCTTGAGAGATTTGGCATGACGAATTGTTCCTCTAGTCCAGTCCCACTGCAGAAAGGAGACAAACTTGTTCTTGAGCAGTGCCCAAAGACTCTTATGGAACGAGAAGAAATGACCAAATATCCTTATGCATCTCTTGTAGGGAGTTTGATGTATTCACAGGTCTATACAAGACCTGATATTAGTCATGCAGTTGTATGCTGGGTAGATTTCAAGTAGCCCAGGAATCGCTCATTGGAAAGCTGCAAAGAAGGTATTGAGATACCTAAAGGAAACAAGGAATTACATGCTCATCTATAGAATATCAAGTTACCTACAGGTAACTGGTTATTCTAATTCTGACCTTGCTGGATGTCCTGACACTAGGATCTGCACTCTTGGCTATATGTACCTCTTATGTGGAGGTGCAATATCATGGAGAAGCCAGAAATCTGAGATGCTTTTCGGATCCACCATGATGGCCGAATACGTAGCATGTTATAAGGCTTCAATTCAGGGAACATGGCTGCGTAATTTTGTCTCACAATTTGGCACTTTAAGTTTTATCTCTAAGCCACTAACTGTCTACTACGACAATGAAGCTGCAACCTTTTTCTCCAAGCATGATAGGATAACCAAAGGTTCCAAACACATGGACCTGAAATACCTACTACCGAAGCAAGATGTTAAATTAAAGAAAATTGTTATTGAATCGATAAGTACATACTTACAAGTGGCAGACATATTCACAAAAGGACTACCTCCAAAGACCTTTCAGAGACGTACTGATAGCATGAGTCTTGCAGATAGTTCCTAATTATCTTATTATTATGCCATTTATTTTGTACTTAGCTAGACATAACAATTATTGAGCTTTTAATAATTTAGACATCTTTTATTTCTGCTTTATAATATGTACACATTTATATTTAGATAAATGATAACAAAAACAGTCTTTTGCTTTAAGACATCATGTGACCATTAAGTTATGCCCATCTACGGTCTAATTATGAAAGTTGTCAATGTCATAGTACATGGAAGTAAGCATGTTGCAAAATAACATGTACACGTCATCACTTCCATTGACCACTAGATTAGCCAAGACACTTATGATAACCTACTAAAGAAAAGTTTAGCATATCATGCGCGCCTTATGACCTTAATACGAAAACATTAATGGATTTTACTATTGACCAAGTGAGAGACATCTATATCTTGCGAATAAGATAAACCCTAAGATCTATAGTTACATGATTATCACATATGTAATGAATCAATAAAACATACCTCCAGACATCTCGTATATGAATCGGTAATGTTTGTTGTCGAAAGCTGTTTCAATGGATACTTTTTTTTATATCTTTCTTTATGTGTTTTTTTATATATCCTTTGTGATGGGCAAAGGTTAATATTTATACGTAGAGAGAGGACCAAATTTCCAGATCTGTAGACTTAGTCTTGATCGTCCATCAAGATCAAGATGAGAGAAATTAACGCTCTAGATTATAACCGTTTTATTGATTAGCATATTAATATGAAAACCCTTTAGATTCTATTGACCATAAAATGAGGAAGGAAACGTTTGAGGAAGGAAACAGTCAAATTTCCTTACAAAATAAAAAAGAAAAATCCATTAATGTTTTCGTATTAATTTCCTTACAAAATGGTCAAATTTCCTTACAAGACCTTCATTGTCCATCTGATTTTTTCCAAGAACATCTTGTTGACCAAACACTGTTAAGTAGCTCTAGCTTTCTTTATGTAGAACAATGCCACTCTTTAATAATACAATCCTAAGTCCATTATAATAATGCAATCCTAAATCCGTTGTAAAACTCGTATTCCTGTTCAAGGACATTTGCAATTTGATTGTAAGCGGAACATGCTTCGTTAAAGTCCGAACAATCAATGCAAGTTCAACACTTCATTAGCCTTCCTAGCCATCATGACACTTCATTAGTCTTCCTAATCACCATCAGGGTAGAGTGCATCATGGATAAAGTTATTTGCTAACAACTATCCACTTCTTCCGTCAACATGACAGATCTATCCAACTCCATACCGTATCTCTTCTGATTTACCAAAACGAATGCTAGACCGACATTAAGTGCATGACACACAACTTCAAATGAAATTCCACAAAATGAGTCCACGCTAATGCATTTTGGTTCGATTTCAAAAACACAGCTAGTTCCTTTTATAAGTACGAGTTGAGATCCAATTTTGATAACCTTTGTCGGATCGTCTTCATCAACTTGAATCCCATCCGTCATCTTCACCGGTCCCATCCTTGCCTCTTCTAACTCTTTGCATGAGTCCATAAATTTATACTTACTGCTGCTAGATTAGAGCCAAGGCTTGGACGGTGGTTGCTATGCATTTTGACTTTTGATGCAAAGACCCTTCTTTGTTGTATGTACCCTTTCTCTTCTCTTTCCGTCGTGTTTTTCGCGATTCTGCATCGTAGCATTCTCTTCCAGTGCTTTGATCGCCTTGGACTATTGCAATCCCTCTATTTGTGGAAAATTTCATAATTAAATATCATGGAATGGGGGAAATCTTGAAGTCAACAAGGAGCAGTCGACCCAAAAGGCATTGTAGGTAGAATTATTCGTGCTCCATAACAAAATTCTGTACCCACATCACTCTACGATATCTTCCTCTGAGCTGAACTGCTAGCTTAATACATTAAATCGGGGATGTTACCTCTTCCGTAAAACCTCGAAGGAGGAATTTAAATGAAAGTTTATCATTTTCTTCTATCTTTGCCCTATGGAATAAAATGTTCATCAAATTTCCACCGTCAATCAGCACTCGACGAATAGTAGTCGATCCAATTACGGTTGTTATCTTCATCAAATCGAAGGTACCGGCCCATCCATCATGCAAAAAATAGGATTTAATTTTCCCATAATGCATCTGAGCTCGTTTCTTCTTGTATTCATTAAGAAAGTTGACTTTATAGTGGAAATCCATGGATCGACACTAATCCATAAATTTGTCAAATTTGTTTAATCGGTACCAATCCATCCATGGATTGATATTCATCCATAGGTTTAACAATTTTTTTCCAAGATGTACTTGTTATCCTCTTTGTTACTATGTTTAAGTTTGGTATTCCCTCCTATTTTGTAATTAGTAGGCTTTATAATCTTCATCGTAAAATGCATAATTCGACACAGTTGATCTATTTGGTATGTATATCAATATTTTTTAAGAAATTCAGTCTTTTTTTATTATGAAAGAGTGGTTAGCATGTGTGGAGAGCACTTATTTAAAAAAAATCAGTTTTATTTATTTAGTTATTATAATTATTATAATTGTTTTTGAAAAATCAGATTGAATACATATTGTGAACAACTTTGTAAGTATTGGATATCAGTAGAAACTAAAATAGAGTAGTGTAAAATGATTGTTTTTTTTACTTGAGATAAAGTAAAAAAAACAATAATAATTTTAATACACATTCCACTATCCTTGCACTATGTGGATTAATAACAGAGATACATGTTAACATATATCTTGGGATGGCAATGGAGCGGATTTAAAAGCTAAACCCGGTAGACCCATCTCTGTTTTGATCCATCAAGACTCGTCCCATTGGTTTATCGGGGTGGGTGGACTCATATTCCATTCTTATGAGCTTCTGGTTTAAGGTCTAATCGAGGCTTGGCTGTCCCGTCTCAACCCACCCACTATTGAGATCTTCTAAAATCGCTTTAATGATAATTTGTTAATTCTTTTACACATAAGCTGTTATAATATGGATATTCTAATATTTCATTCAATAAGTTATATGATTTTTATGATATTAAGTTGTGTCAATAAAAATTATACAATAATATATACAAGTTTTTCTTAAACCATTATCATTCGCTTCATTTTCATTATTTTACCTAACATTCTAAGCATATCGATATCTATATTTATTGTATTATTTAGTGATAATTCTCCTTACAAATAAAATAAATAAATATATGTATATAAATACATAGTTTTGAATGAATATGTAAAGTTTCATCGGGTTTGGAGGTGGGGTGAGTCTACCCTGATCCATATGGATTGAGGATATGGGACGAAAATCTAAACCTGCCCAAGGCCTATGAAGAGGTCTGCAGCGAGGTTTATAAAAAACTTGGAATGAGTCTAGAGCATAAAAATTCGTCTCTCTTTATGCCCGTTTGTCATCCTCAATATATCTCATTAAACTAAGGGATAACTGTGAAGTTGGGTAAGTTGAGAATGTTAGGAAGATAATGACAGGATATAATAGTCTTCCACATGTATTATAAGTAAGTCAAGGCTATTGCCATCATGCCATGTTCATGACCGTTTCATGAAATCAAAATAAAAGTGAGTGTATAATTTCACCGTGGATGATGCAATTGCATTAGTTAGAGAAGGCACTTAGAACCGAGAACCGCAAAATTAAATCGAGTCGATCCGATCTGAACCGATCTGATGGGTCTTAGTTTGACTTTGGATGATAAAAAATACAATAAAGTTACAATCAAAGCCGACCCGATACTCAACCAGATCTTGATCTTATTTAAATCGAGGTTCGGATCGGGCCTAGATTTTGAAATGTATAGTTTTGACCAGATAAAGACTGACCCGCTAAAAATCGAGATTCGTTGAATCGGGTCTGGATCCATTGGTTTGGGTCTAATTACAACCACCAGTCTGGAGAACGTATTATAAATGAGTACAAAATCATTTATTTACTTGAACCAAAATTTTGCATGAAAAGGATGGCTCAACCAAAGCTTAGAAGTGAGTACAAAAACCAAATATGCATGACCCACATTCGCAAAAGAACAAAATGGAAATGTAGCACCTCCTTTTCTTTAGACAACAAATCTATTGTCGGTAAACATAAAATCATGGGGAGAAAAAAACGAAAATGAAAATATCATAATGAATGGTCATATACACTACAGTCCTCTATAGAATTTCTTATCCACTTCTTGCGTTATGGCTATTAATTTAGTTCATTTAAATTAACTTGCATTTTCAGAACATTTAAGTTTAAGACAGACCTATTAATACATTATATAAAAATATAAATGAACTCTCTGTGTGTTAATTAATATAAAGTGTGAACGTGAGTGAGCAGGCGCAGAATTTATGGCTTGCATTGTGCTTGCTATCATTTACGGTTCAATAGATAGTTAGGTAGATGAGTGGTTGGTTCCCTGCTGATATTATTATGTCCATATATGTAATTATTATATATAAGTTTACGTACATGCATTGTTATTTTGTAATTAAATATATATTTGATGTTTGCTCCCCATGTGCTCTAATTTGGAACGTTTGTTCAATTACAAACAGATGGTTCCCTCCCCACTTTCACGTCAAAAAAATTAAAAAAATCATTTTTTTTTTGACCATACTATATTATGCATGTAAGGTGGAAAAGACACAGAAATAGGTAAAAGACCCACAATAATATTGATATTGCATAATCGAATGAGCAAAGCAAAGAAACAAGAGAATCCAAACTTAACACATTTCTTTATACATTCGGCCTAAAATAGATCAATATTATCTAAAAATTTCTAGAGTTGTATTTCTCATTTCTTTCAATCAACATTTCATTTTATTTTACCCTTATACATTGCAGTCGAGATATGTAAGAAAATGAATCATAAATCACAGGTGAATATATGCAAACTTCAGCCGACTGCATTAAATATTCAGTATTATCTGTTTTTGACTTCTCTCTATAAAACATTACTTCACACACAATCAACAACTACACTTGTACTAAAACTCCATAGAGAAACTTTTTTTTTTTGAATTGAGTGCTCAGATGGTAGTACATATTAGTACTAAGAGTCGTATGTAGTATACAACATACCACATGTTAATATATGTTCAGCGGTTCGAATCACATTACGTAAATTTTGAACTCGTGACCTCCGCACTAAATTTGAAGTGCCTAACTACTGGGACAATGGTGCTGGTCATTTTTTGAGCAAACATTTTTGGTGTTTTCACTGAAATAT
Source organism: Allium cepa (assembly GCA_030765085.1). Taxonomy (NCBI): domain Eukaryota; kingdom Viridiplantae; phylum Streptophyta; class Magnoliopsida; order Asparagales; family Amaryllidaceae; genus Allium; species Allium cepa. The sequence goes on from CM060937.1 coordinate 5,265,610, forward strand.
GCCTACTAAGTCAAAAACCAAAGTTGACACCACCAGCAGAAATTATGGAAACACCAGTGCACCTACTGTACCTACGGTCGATCGAAGTGACATTCATTAAGCACTTTGGTATAGGTCGATGTAGTTACCATACATGACTTAAATAGAGAGGCAAAATTGGTCACAAACCCCGAATGTCGTAAAAGCACCAGTGTATGAACACGGATTAGCAGTATTCTAACACAAATCTCAAATCCAGACAAAGTAAAGAACAACAATTGAAAAATAACAAATAGAAACACAAGGTTTATAGTAGTTCGGCTATCTATAGCCTACGTCCACTTCGAAGAATAATCTTTTATTGATGTGCTTACTGGTTACAATGAATTACAGCAGTAATTTTCGAGTACAACAATGAAGTTTGAGTGCAATCGTGATTTTGGTAGAGTCTGGACGTCGCAGGATCCAAAAGCCCCCTTTCTATAGTCTCTAAGGTGTTATTTATAGGCGCTCCATGCAAATATCCCACTCAAACTTCGAGAGACTTCTTCTGCCACGTGAGCGGGCCCACACGATTAATCTCAGGTGATTTCGGATGGATCCGTGATCGATACAAACCATTTTCGTATCAACAAAGATTTGATCCAATCGAGTTGGAATTTGACATGAACATCCCTTAGGTCGTACGTAAGCTCCTGTGAAAATTTCATAGCATTTGGACTTATGGTTTGTGAGATATGATCGATATGAAATGTAGTGCTTTCGGTTCGCATCGATCGTTTCGTATTGATAGTTGTCCGTATCGACACCATGCACATACACGTTGATGACGTGGCCCTATCTCCAAGGCTCGATCCATTTTCCATGTTGTATTGAACGCATCTTCCTTCAAACCACCCACATTTCTAGTTCGCATCCAGGCTTCGTGCTCTTCGGCTTCGTAACCACTCATTTGCATCCACCTGTTTACATCGTTCTCATCTATGTCCATCAATTCGTATCCATCGGCTGCTTCCTTGTTCGTATCGATCAGGCTATTGCCATGGATCGGTACGAACAAGACCGATACGAGTTTTGCCTATGTATCCATTTGAATTGATACGAAACCTTCGATTCGAAGTATGCTGCCATCTCCATTCTGACTGGTATGAACACTATCGACTCGAATCCATGTCGATCGATACGAATAGTATCGACTCGAAGTATACTGCTATGCTCCATCCTGATCGATACGAAATAATCGAGTTGAACAAACCATCGTGCGCCCATCTATTCAATCCAAGTCCATATTCACCGAGTCGAGACATATCGTACCCTCTCCTTTATAGATACAAACAACGTGTTCGTACCCATGCCGATCGATATGAACGACATGTTCGCATACATGCCGATCGATACGAACTCGTATCGAGTCGAACAAAAACATCCTTATGCAAGTATCCATTAATTATCTTGAGCAAATGAACTCCGTTTGGTTTGAAATTTAAAGCATAGCTTCTCCTAGCCTTGGTCACCGTTCCTAATTGATTCCATCTTGATTAGAGCTCGGCCAGATTTCGAAGACATCGATCATAGCCTTGTTTTCAATCGATCTCCAATCCGATATCCATCCTTTCTTGCCAATTTATTGATATTTCAGCCTTGACCAAAAGATGGGATAACAGTGGTTGAATTTATTAATCAGTTCACTACGTAACAAGAAGAGAAGTTGGAGGAGGGACTGTTGAATATGCAAGTATATGATTTTTGTTTGATGATAATAAACATATATATATATATATATTCATTTAAATGTATTTGCTAATGTACTATTTTATTTTCACAGATTAAATAAATGTTTGCTGAATAAAATAAATAACACAGAATTTAAATTCAAACAGATACTTTATTCAAACAAATATTTATTACAATTTTGAATAGTATAAATTTGAGCTCTCACTGTAGATATATAATTTGCAATTACAATACATTTCAATTTACAAATGTCCTCACTACATATCGCTCATTCACTCGTATTTATATTCAATTCCTTTCCAGATTGAATCCAGCATCTGAGCAATCTGCAAAAATATACATTGACGCAATAAAATTGAAAAAGTAATACTTTTACAGTATAAAATAAAAAGTGATTTTGAAAATATTATTTGCCTCAGTTATTTGGGTTGTTCGTCATCATTTAATTTTGAATTCATCAAACATGAACAACTTGCGACATGCACAGTGTATCACTATACATGCCACAAGGTCGTGCACACCAATATACACTTGATAAAGTTACAGGGACAGGTGAGCACAAGTCAAACCCAAATGAAAAGTCGGGTTCAACTCAAGTGCTATACAAATAAAGTCACGACACGAGCACAAGGTCAAACCTAAGCTATAAGCTGAATTTAACACATGTGCAAATCAAAATGGAATGGTCAAGACGCAAACAATTCTCGACCAAAAAGGTTCAGTGCTACACACTTGTAGACATATATATCAGTGAACATATATAAGCATTGAAACAAAGGAGCAAACCAAACATGGAGTTCGAGACACTCAAGATCAATCTCAAGCTACAGCATGCACACATATATAGCAGTGCACATGTATACCAGACCAGGGATGAAATTCACAAGCTCCAAATTCAAAACAGCAAGAACATAACATGTCCAACCATCAAGTTCAAACCATCCAAGTATATAAGCAAGTATCAATGAGCTGGAAACAAGTCGAGAAAGTAGACAGTGCAAAGTTCAAAGAAATGCATATGGTCAAGCAATAGTGAAACGAAGTGGATAGTGCAACCAAGCAACATGAATGATATAATCAAGGAGCAACATCATAGATCAATACACATGCCCAGGCTTAAAAAAACCAACAAAGACTGTATGCAACCTGAACAAAAGACATAAACACAATATGATCTTCCTCAAAGCAATAACATGTACAACATATATGCAGACGGTGATAAATATGCAGTGTAGTGATGGATATGCAAGCAAATGCAGTAAACATGTACACAAGCATCATGTCGAAAAGTGCATCAGGAATTTTGAAATGATACAAGTGCAGTGCAACTCAATGCAAACCAGGAATGCAACATCTCTATAAGACATATGTACAACTACAAAGTAAACAATATGTACCAGCTCAACCTACTATGCAACATAAAACTGTGAATTACAAAATCAAGACAGTGCCAAAATCAAAATAGTTCAAGTGGCCGAAGTCATGGAACGGCAAGTAAAATCGAACAAGTCAAGTATACTACAGGGATGAACAGTTTTTACCAAAGTCGAAGTCAGTGATGTCAAAAACCAAAGTCGAAGCACGCATAAACAAATCAGAGAATACGATGTCAACTGCAAATCAAGCCGTGGTGGCCATGAAATCAAACAAGCCGTGAGAGCCAAGAAATCAAGCCGTGACAAGCAAACGAATTATACAGATTGAAGAAGTCAGAAATCATCACCAGCATCAAAACAAGATCGATTGGCCGAGTTAAATTAGATGACAAATTCAAATGAACGAGAATATAGGAATTAGAATCCTATTTAACCCAAATCATCAGCGGCCGAAAAATTCATTTGAATTCAAGCAAAACAGATACCAAAAATAAAATTAGCAACTCGAATCTGATCGAGTTCGAGCAAGAAAACAGCAAGCAAAAATAAAAAATTACATAGCGAATTCATAGTCGAACTCGATCAAAATTGAAGAAGCCGTGTGCAAAAAGAAGAGACCATTGATCGACAAAGAAGGAAATGAAAATCATCATTCGATCAAGCTACAAGTCGGTGTCTCCAATTTAAACAAAGCCCTAATTTCGAATGAAAAGGAATAAGCACCAAGGAAAAGAAACGGCCGGTTAGAGATAAAAGGAAAAAGGGCAGATTGTTTTTACGGGCCGGTTTATTTTAATTTGGGCTTTAGATTTTAAAATTAGGGTCTTGTTTTATAATAGTTTTTACCTTCGTATTTTCCTTTTTAAACTCTTGTAATTTCTAGTCGTGTGACTAGGGGACGAACTGCGATGGTGTAGTTCGAGAATTCGCAACTCAGTGGCTGAGTTGTGGCAGGGTTTTAAGCGCAAAGTTAAGGCTTGTCGATAGCGGGTATCGCGAGTTTACGTGTGTAAGCGTCTGACTGCTTAATATCTAGTAGAAACCTTGGGGGAAGCACGTAGGCAGGGTTTTGCCGAAGCTGGGTAAATTCTGCGTTGTTCTATTTCTCCATTTGTTATTCTCCTATTATCCGTGCTGCTATAGTTCTGGTATATCTGTATTGAGATTATTTTATATAAACTCCCATAATAAATTTTTATAATTAATAGTATCACCCTATTCACCCCCTCTCTAGGGTGAAATTGATCCTACATGGATGACATGTGCGAGAGCTTACCTCGAAGTTGAACCCGAGGAACAGTTCGGTGCTATATCGAATCAATATTGCATCGAACATGGTCTAGCTATGACTAATGCTTCACGTTCTTGTTAAAACTCCATGTTCATGTTGATCCCCTTACTAATGAAGGATGTAGAACCATTAGAAGCGGTCCAAGGATCGTGATCATGTTGTAGAACGATGTTCTAGCCAACATAAGGATGAACTAAGGAGATGATCAACCCAGAGAGAAAGAATTGAACATTATACTCGTCGACAGTCTCTTAAACTAGAAAACATGATGATTTGAATGATCAGGGAGTATATTTGGCGGTCTACTTACATTTAACATAAAGTCTATGAGGAACCCAAAGGATTTCTGAATGCTGACCATGGAACCTTACAAGGGACTGTCTGACCCTATAATGCTTTGCAACGTTACACTTAGCAGATGCTGACGAGTGAAGCTACCGAAGAAGTGTAATGTAAATGTTTCACTTTATTTTTGCCAAATATGGCAACAATGTGGTTTTGTTGCTTCCCACTAGCAATGATAAGTTCATGGGTAATGTTGTGAGAAAAGCTCATTAGTTAGCTCCACATGCATGTGGAACAGTCAAAGGATGCATACTCACTTTCAAATGTCAAGCAAAAGAGCGACGAGTCCCTATGACAATAACTGACTTGCTTTAATGCCATAACTCTAAGTGTCCAAAATGAGATGAGAATCCAGTGCTAATGGCTTTATGCAGTGGGAAGCACCTAGATATGATGTTCTTACAAAAGCCAACAAAAGAGAAACCAACTGCTTTTCGAGAGTTCTATTATGAAGTAGCAAAGTATATGAAATTGGGGATGGTGTTTTCGAAAGACAACCAAGTGGATTTACTCAAATGAGAGAATCATCTAGCATTAATGCATAAAAAAGTAACATCCAAGATGAGCCCAATGGAAAGAAGGTATAGTGCAAGAAATGGAGGTCGGGACCTATGGTTTGATGCTAAGACCTGAACGATATTGCCGAAAACATCTATTTGACTATGCATACTGAGTTGAAATACAAGACGTCCCCACCTGATATGGAAACAAAAGCGGTCACGTGGCCTGGGAAATACTGTTGCTTCAATGAGACTAATAGACATAACATGAATGAATATCGTCACTTATGACATCTTTGAAGAGTATATTAAAAAATATAAGTTATAGAGATATATTAAGGACCGAATGGTGTTATGTACGTCAACCACCAAAATGAACACAACGTGGTAACGGTAGGGTAGGTACCAGTGCCGCTACTATAAAAAATGAAAGGATTGTGGTTAGTAGAGTAACTGGAGGATTGCATATAGCTAATTAAAGTTGGATTAATATGGAAGCTATGCTTGGTTGTTGAAGAATGATGAGGATTTCATGAATGCTAGGGATAAGGAACGAGATGCTATGTGACGACCGCCCATGACTCCCGCACGAAAACAAGGGAATGGTGCGCTGAAATGTGTGCCAGGCAGCCATGGACGATAGTCAGGGTAAGGTAAAATAGAATAGTCTATCGTATTACTCACAGCGCATGGACAAAATACAATAGAAAATATACATAGTGAAGCTCCATAGAACAGAATCATATAAACTCATAATAGTTTTATACAATCATCTGAATAGTCAATACATCAAGCCTCACTACATAACACTCAGAGTATCAAGCAAACAGCGGAACATCCAGTACATATAGTAGGAAAACAATATGCAAAAGCCTCCAGCTCGTCTTCGTCATCAACAGCGTTGACCACTAAGAACAGCACCTGTCACCTGCTACCTAGTCTGCCCATCCCAACATGGATGAACAGCCCAAGGTAATAAGAGTTAAACATAAAACCTTGAGTCAGACAAAAGTCTTAGTGAGCAGTAAATCAACTGTCAAACATACCAAAAGAGCATAAAGGGTAAAAGGAATAGGAACCCAACCATCCCACTCCACCTCTTTCTACAGTGATAGCCCCAGACACACTAAGCAGAAGTAAACATAGCAATTCAGACATTTAAAGCAAAGTAAATATCACTCGAGTCAAGGTCGGTGTTTTCCAAGTACAAACCCCCAAGGCCTAAACCAAGATCAGATAAGCACCCTGAAAACATCGCTCTTGACCTAAGCGATGATACAACCAAACATCCAAACATGCATGACTCTGGCTATCACTGTTATCATTGCCTTGAATTCACCGTTAGTTGAATGACCGCCTGTCTAGGGCTAATGGTAACCCCGGTTCTAGACATAACTCCGCACGTCGTCGCAGCCCGTGTCTAGGAATTTTCGCAACTACCCAGAGTACTAGCACGTCGTCGCAGCCCGTGCTTGGAACGTCATCGTGACCCGTCCCAACGTACTCTTGCTTTGAGCATGCTAGAACCTTCAACAACAATGAAATCTCAGCCTTCTAGTCATCCTCCTCGACGACTATTCCCATACTAGCTCAAGCGCCTCTCAAGCTAATCATTATCCACAAACTCGGACCGCATCACCGAGTTATCAACATGCTTGGGATGATCCCGTCTGGATTAAACCAAGGCTTTCACACATCATGCTTTGCTTCATCGCATCATAGCAAAGTCCCATCTCAACATCATGGTTTGCCTCATCGCATCATGGCAAAGTCCCATCTCAACATCATCATCAAATCTATCCATATGAGCTTCAACATCCGCTTCATATGCCACAAGCAGCTTTCCTTATTCAAGAGCCTTTCCACTTAGCTTTTGAATCATCTTCGACCAACTTGTCCAAATCAAGTTATCAATCAACGAATCCATCAAATCAAACATCAATCCAAGTAATCAATCATTCAAACAAGATCTAAATAAACAATTACAACAATAATGGCAGTTTCGTAAATAAAGAGTTCAAATCTAACATGCATTCTAACAAGCATGAATTATGAACAATATCTCTACAACTTGATGAATGAACTTGCATAAGTGAACATGTAGTAAAATAGATGTCAAATCATCATGAACAATAGATCTACATGCAGACTTAAGAAAAATGCACGAAATCACTCTCTTTAATACATAAACAAAACATCGATCCAATATACTCCTTTGGGTCCGTGTGAGAGATAACTACCACTCACCGAATCACCTAAACACCTCAAAAACAACCAACTCCAGATCTGGACAGCAAAGAATCAAGCTTGATCCTCCAAAGCTCCGCTTCAAACGATGAAATCTCTCTTCAATGGATGGAGATCTTCAACTTTGGCTCTTGGATCTTCGATTTGATCTTCAATTTAGATGGAAGGAATCACTAGATTAGAGTGGAGAAAAGAAGTGAAGAAGTGTTGTAGTCGAGCTCTAAAAATGGCAGCACTTCGTCGCTTCAAAATCCGGTGCCAAAAAGTGAACCAAACCCCTCTATTTATAGGCTGGAACTCCCCTTAGGTCGCTCGCTTTTAGGTCGCTCACGACCTAACTATGGTCGACCTACGACCTACCAACTCGAGTCTTCGCGCGACCTAAAACAGACACAACTTAACGACTCAGCTCTTTACGCGACTCAACTATATACGGCATAGCGACATAGGCCTCCTTGCGACCTAACAAACACGAGCGCTTCCACGACCTACTGACCTAACGCTAAGTCGCTCACGCGACTCAATGACTTAACAAAGGTCGCGACTCAACCCAGACACGACCCAACATTGCTCGCGACCTAACTCGTACGCGACTTAACTAAGACACGACCTAACTAAGATACCGACCTAACACTTAGCAGGGTTTCACGACCTAAACACCTCCCTTAGGTCGCATACGACCTAACTTAAGACCACCTAAAGAACTCACCTTAAGTCGCTTCACCGACCTTAATTACCCACGACCTAAGCGCTACACAACCACACCCCTCAGGTCACCTAAAACTTTAAGTCGCTAACATCTATAGGTCGGTCCAACCCAATAACTCGCTAACCCCTAAGTCGTTAGCTCCACTAAGTCGGTCAATACCTTAGGTCGTTAATCCTTAAGTCGTCAACTGCCTTAGGCCGCTAACATCTATAGGTCGTTTGCTTCTCTGAGTCGGCTACCTCCTTAACTCGGCCACACTTATGAGTCACTCAACCACTAAGTCGTAACTTCTATAAGTCGCTCCACTCGACCTAAGCACTACACGACTCAACTCCGAACGACTTAAGCTTAGGTTGACTCATACTCTAAACGACTTAACACCATCAACGACTTAAATTCTGAACGACTCAACGGCACTAACAATCAAATAACAACAATTCTACGATCTTTCGATCCGTAAAAATACGGGTCGTTACATTCTCTCCCCCTTAGGAATTTCGCCCCCGAAATTCCAAACAAACAACAGCAATCAAAACTATTCTGCATGCCTATCATCCATAGAATTCAACAAACCATGCATTCAATTCTAGCCTAGCATGCAGAATACTAAGACTAGAACAAGTTACAAATTCATGAGATGTCACGACACCTTAGGGCCATACCTCGAAGAGTTCAGGATGAGCTGCCTTCATCCTCTCTTCCTCCTTCCATGTACAGTCGTTAACATCATCACTCCATTGTACATTGAGCAACGTAATCGTCCTCCTCCTAAGCTGTTTCGTGTCGGTTCCAACAACACGAAGCGGCTTACGAGGTCTCGTAACAACTGGATCAACTTCTAAATCTTCACAGCTATCAGCAGAAACCACTGTATTCGAGTCGTGCACATACTTCCGTAGATAAGATACATGAAAAACATTATGCACACCCGCCATCTTTTCTGGTAACTCCAATTTATATGCGAGCTTTCCAATTCGCTCGATGATCGGGAATGGTCCAACAAATCTCGGAGTTAACTTTCCTTTCTTCCCGAATCGAATAACATTCTTTAATAGGGAAATCCTCACAAAAACCATATCACCTACGTTGAATTCCAAATCCTTACGATGATTATCGGCATAACTTTTCTGACGGTCTTGGGCTGCCTTCATTCGTTGCCGAATGATCTCTATACAATTCGAAGTCTGACGAATCATGTCTAGCCCAAGTATTAGCTTTTCTCCAGTTTCTAACCAACATGTCGGAGAGTTACACGGTCTTCCATACAATGCTTCATATGGTGCCATACCAATACTTGACTGATAACTGTTATTATACGCAAATTCCACCAAATGAAGATGATCTTCCCATGATCCTCCGAAATCCAAAACACATGCTCTCAGGAGATCTTCCAAAACTCGGTTGACTCTCTCGGTCTGACCATCTGTTTGGGGGTGATAAGCTGTACTCAAACACAACTCGGTTCCCAAAACTTCCTGGAAGCTCTTCCAAAATCCACTAGTGAACAATGGATCTCGATCGCTCACTATACTCTTCGGAACACCATGGAATCGAACTATCCACTTAACATAAAGCTCAGCCAACTTCGATGCAGTCCTAGTTGATCGAACAGGAATGAATCTTGCACTCTTAGTCAAACGATCTATGATTACCCAAATCCCTTCATTTCCTGCTCTGGTTCTAGGTAACCCATCGATAAAATCCATCGATATTTTCTCCCACTTCCACGTAGGAACTTCCAATGGCTGAAGCAATCCACTGGGCTTCTTCTGCTCAGCTTTTACCAACTGGCAGTTCATACATTTGGAAATAAAATTTCCAACATCCTTCTTCATACCTTCCCAGTAGCAAGTCCTTTTCATATCCCGATACATCTTATTTCCACCTGGATGAATTGTCAACTTCGAGTGATGACTTTCCTTCAGAACTTCATCCCTCAATTCATCTATATCGGGAACAACCAGTCGTCCTTGTTTTCGAAGCCAACCCTCTCGATCGACCTCGAATCCTTTATCCTTTTCTGGATCCAATCCAGATTCCAAATCACGGATAATCCTGACAAGCTTATCTTCTCGCTTTTGGCTCTCGCCAATTCTTTCCACAAGAGTAGGTCTTATTGATAAGTTTGCCAACATCTCAGGTTCCAATTCACATCTAGGCCTGAAGTCAAATCTAGCCAAATACTCGAGACTCTTCCATTTCGAAAACATGGCTCCCAATCCTGCATGTCTTCGAATTAACGCATCTGCCACTGCATTACCTTTTCCCGGAGTATAGGCTATACCAAAATCATATGATGCTAAGAACTCTAGCCATCGTTGCTGCCGAAGATTCAAATCCTTTTGGGAGAAAAGATACCTCAACGACTTATGATCTGTAAACAACTCGAATCGAACTCCCAACAGGTAATGTCTCCACATCTTCAGAGCAAAAACAATCGCCGCTAACTCCAAATCATGAGTCGGGTAATTCCTTTCATGCGGCTTCAGTTGTCGACTTGCATATGCAACAACTTTATCCTTTTGCATTAGCACTGCTCCAAGTCCAGTACCACATGCATCGGTGTAAACCACCATCTCATCATTCCCACTTGGAATAGTCAAAACAGGAGCACTTGTCAGTTGCTCTTTCAGGATTCCGAAAGCTTGCTCACACTTATCATCCCATTTGAACACTTGGTTCTTTTTCGTCAATCCTGTTAACGGTGAGCTATCTTGGAAAAGTCTTTGATAAACCGATGATAATATCCTGCTAATCCAAGAAAACTTCTCACATCAGATGCATTCTTAGGTCTAACCCAATCCTGGATTGCTGCCACCTTAGCGGGATCAACCGCTATTCCATTTCCAGAGATAATATGGCCTAAGAACCTCACTTCACTCTTCCAGAAGTGACACTTCGAAAACTTAGCCCTCAGCTGATGTTTCCGCAAGATTTCCAAAACAATCCTCAAGTGTGTCTTGTGCTCTTCTTCAGTTCTGGAATAAATCAGAATTTCATCTACGAACACAAGTACGAACTTGTTTAACTGATCTCTGAATACTCTATTCATAAGATCCACAAAATATGCTGGTGCATTGGTCAATCCAAACGGCATTACCAGCCACTCATAAAAACCGTATGGTGTCCTAAAAGCAGTCTTCGGCACTCGCCACTCTTAACTGGTGAAATCCCGTTGCCAAATCCATCTGAGAAAACACCTTAGCTTCGTGAAGCTGATCAAACAAGTCATCTATTCTCGGCAATGGATACTTGTTCTTCTTAGTCACCTTATTCAGCTCACGATAATCCACACACAACCTCAACGATCCATCCGCTTTGGTTGCGAACACAACTGGTGCACCCCATTCGGACACGCTACGCCGAATGAATCCTTTCCGTAAAAGGTCATCAACTTGCACCTTCAACTCTTGCTGCTCTCTAGGCGCCATTCGCCTAAGAGGCATCACAACAGGTCTGGCTCCCTTAACTAGATCGATACGAAACTCGATCTCCCTATGCGGCGATAATCCTTTGACCTCGTCAAAGACATCCTCAAATCCATTCACAATAGGCACCGATGATAGTTCATCCCGTGGAACAACCAGCGAATACATGAAGCTCATGAAGACGCCTTCTTCATGCTTACATCGTATCACAACCTTTCACCTCTCCACATTCTCGAATGTCACCTCCAGCCTCTCACAATCAATCCTTGCCGCATACTTCCTAAGCCAGTCCATACCCAAAATAATTCCGAACCCCACAAAGTTCAGAACAAAACAATCACAAACAAAAGAGCAATCATGACTCGATACAACTAGACCACGGCATATCATACACAAACAAGACGAACCCCCAACTGGATTAGTCACAACCAATGGACTATCAACAATATCCGGTTCCAAACCCAACCGGTCTACAAGATCATTACAAACAAAAGAATGCGACGCTCCAGTATCAAACAACACTCTAACTGGAACACCACAAATGAAAAGAGTACCTTGAACCACCACGCTCTTTCCTTTCTCATCATCAGTAGGAGCTTTCAAAGATGATGGCACAGCCCCCAAAGCATAGGCTTGCACAATCTGCTTGTCCTTCCTCGGTTCCGGACAATCCCTCTTGAAATGCCCCGGTTTGTCACAGTTGTGACACTTTGCCGGCACCCTTGGTTTCTTGCAATCCCTGGAGAGATGACCCTTCTGCTGACAGTTGTAGCAGATCACTTCACCCTTTGGCTTCTTCTGTCCATCCTTACCCTTCTGCTGCTGCTGCTTCCTCTTCTTGTTTCCATTTTGCTCCTTGGTCACAGCAACAACAGATCCTTCCTTAGGAAACAGAGTCTCATGCCTGAGAGCTTTCTCCACAAGCTTCTCAAATGGATCGTCCAAATGATCCACTAACTGCCTCCCAAGATAAGTGTCCAAGCCTGTCACAAACTTCTCATTCTTCTGATAGGGAGATTCAATATACGACCGAGCATACTTGGACAAAGCTTCAAACTCAGAAACATACTCAAGAACTGGTCTCCCACCTTGCTTGAGCTCCACAAACTTCTTAAACAGAACAGATTTATGAGCTGTAGAAATGAACTTAGCTTCAAATCTAACTTGGAATTGCTCTCAAGTAATCTCTTCCTCTGGAGTATCTATGGTGATAGAGTTCCACCAATCCGAAGGTCTCCCTTGAAGCTGTCTTGATGCAAGCTTCCTCTTGGTTGCATCCTCAATTCTCAAATCGCCAAAGATCCTTCTACAAGCATAAATCCATCTCTGAACTTCTATGGTTGATTCTGTTCCTAAGAAAACCTTCCCTCCAAGAGCAGTATAATCTTTGCACAACTTAGCAAAATCCACTGGTTTTGGAGCTTGAACTTGAACTCCAACATCTACTGACTGTCCTGAAGTTGGTATCCTTCTCATGATCGAAGTCATCATAGCTTCGAACATTGCAGCATAGTCAGTAGCTCCCCCAACAGCACAGCTTTCCCTAGCAGCTTGTCTCTCACTTCGACTCATCCTTAATATCTACAAAAAGGAATGATTTAGAACACCTTGAGAAACAACTACATAAGGAGTTCAAATCCTTCTAAGCTACTATATTATATATAGTAATCATCCATCAAAATACAATTACGTCTCTATTACGTAGTTACGTCAGTGAGCGTTGGCTAAAATCGATCAACCAAAGCTCTGATACCAAATGTGACGACCGCCCATGACTCCCGCACGAAAACAAGGGAATGGTGCGCTGAAAGGTGTGCCAGGCAGCCATGGACGATAGTCAGGGTAAAGTAAAATAGAATAGTCTATCGTATTACTCACAGCGCATGGACAAAATACAATAGAAAATATACATAGTGAAGCTCCATAGAACATAATCATATAAACTCATAATAGTTTTATACAATCATCTGAATAGTCAATACATCAAGCCTCACTACATAACACTCAGAATATCAAGCAAACAGCGGAACATCCAGTACATATAGTAGGAAAACAATATGCAAAAGCATCCAGCTCGTCTTCGTCATCAACAGCGTTGACCACTAAAAACAACACCTGTCACCTGCTACATAGTTTGCCCATCCCAACATGGATGAACAGCCCAAGGTAATAATAGTTAAACATAAAACCTTGAGTCAGACAAAAGTCTTAGTGAGCAGTAAATCAACTATCAAACATACCAAAAGAGCATAAAGGGTAAAAGGAATAGGAACCCAACCATCCCACTCCACCTCTTTCTACAGTGATAGCCCCAGACACACTAAGCAGAAGTAAACATAGCAATTCAGACATTTAAAGCAAAGTAAATATCACTCGAGTCAAGGTCGGTGTTTTCCAAGTACAAACCCCCAAGGCCTAAACCAAGATCAGATAAGCACCCTAAAAACATCGCTCTTGACCCAAGCGACGATACAACCAAACATCCAAACATGCATGACTCTGGCTATCACTGTTATCATTGCCTTGAATTCACCGTTAGTTGAATGACCGCCTGTCTAGGGCTAATGGTAACCCCGGTTCTAGACATAACTCCGCACGTCGTCGCAGCCCGTGCCTAGGAATTTTCGCAACTACCCAGAGTACTAGCACGTCGTCGCAGCCCGTGCTTGGAACGTTATCGTGACCCGTCCCAACGTACTCTTGCTTTGAGCATGCTAGAACCTTCAACAACAATGAAATCTCAGCCTTCTAGTCATCCTCCTCGACGACTATTCCCATACTAGCTCAAGCGCCTCTCAAGCTAACCATTATCCACAAACTCGGACCGCATCACCGAGTTATCAACATGCTTGGGATGATCCCGTCTGGATTAAACCAAGGCTTTCACACATCATGCTTTGCTTCATCGCATCATAGCAAAGTCCCATCTCAACATCATGGTTTGCCTCATCGCATCATGGCAAAGTCCCATCTCAACATCATCATCAAATCTATCCATATGAGCTTCAACATCCGCTTCATATGCCACAAGCAGCTTTCCTTATTCAAAAGCCTTTCCACTTAGCTTTTGAATCATCTTCGACCAACTTGTCCAAATCAAGTTATCAATCAACGAATCCATCAAATCAAACATTAATCCAAGTAATCAATCATTCAAACAAGATCTAAATAAATAATTACAACAATAATGGCAGTTTCGTAAATAAAGAGTTCAAATCTAACATGCATTCTAACAAGCATGAATTATGAACAATATCTCTACAACTTGATGAATGAACTTGCATAAGTGAACATGTAGTAAAATAGATGTCAAATCATCATGAACAATAGATCTACATGCAGACTTAAGAAAAATGCACGAAATCACTCTCTTTAATACATAAACAAAACATCGATCCAATATACTCCTTTGGGTCCGTGTGAGAGATAACTACCACTCACCGAATCACCTAAACACCTCAAAAACAACCAACTCCAGATCTGGACAGCAAAGAATCAAGCTTGATCCTCCAAAGCTCCGCTTCAAACGATGAAATCTCTCTTCAATGGATGGAGATCTTCAACTTTGGCTCTTGGATCTTCGATTTGATCTTCAATTTAGATGGAAGGAATCACTAGATTAGAGTGGAGAAAAGAAGTGTTGTAGTCGAGCTCTAAAAATGGCAGCACTTCGTCGCTTCAAAATCCGGTGCCAAAAGGTGAACCAAACCCCTCTATTTATAGGTTGGAACGCCCCTTAGGTCGCTCGCTTTTAGGTCGCTCACGACCTAACTATGGCCGACCTACGACCTACCAACTCGAGTCTTCGCGCGACCTAAAACAGACACGACTTAACGACTCAGCTCTTTACGCGACTCAACTATATACGGCATAGCGACATAGGCCTCCTTGCGACCTAACAAACACGAGCGCTTCCACGACCTACCGACCTAACGCTAAGTCGCTCACGCGACTCAATGACTTAACAAAGGTCGCGACTCAACCCAGACACGACCTAACATTGCTCGCGACCTAACTCATACGCGACTTAACTAAGACACGACCTAACTAAGATACCGACCTAACACTTAGCAAGGTTTCACGACCTAAACACCTCCCTTAGGTCGCATACGACCTAACTTAAGACCACCTAAAGAACTCACCTTAAGTCACTTCACCGACCTTAACTACCCACGACCTAAGCGCTACACAACCACACCCCTCAAGTCGTCTAAACCTTTAAGTCGCTAACATCTATAGGTCGGTCCAACCCAATAACTCGCTAACCCCTAAGTCGTTAGCTTCACTAAGTCGGTCAATACCTTAGGTCGTGAATCCTTAAGTCGTCAACTGCCTTAGGCCGCTAACATCTATAGGTCGTTTGCTTCTCTGAGTCGGCTACCTCCTTAACTCGGCCACACTTATGAGTCACTCAACCACTAAGTCGTAACTTCTATAAGTCGCTCCACTCGACCTAAGCACTACACGACTCAACTCCGAACGACTTAAGCTTAGGTTGACTCATAATCTAAACGACTTAACACCATCAACGACTTAAATTCTGAACGACTCAACGGTACTAACAATCAAATAACAACAATTCTATGATCTTTCGATCCGTAAAAATACGGGTCGTTACATGCTAAAACTCCTCGTCGAGATGACATTGGAATTATGTTTGATGAGAGGGATTAGCATCAGAAGCAATAGCCCAACATTAATTTGATGGTCATCTTAGCTATATTTGGACCAATAGAAGAGCATCATGTAATGGTGGATAGTGGAACTTCTGTCAACATTTCATTCAATAGTGCCTTTGATCGGATAGGTCTACCAATAAAGGATGCTTCTCATAGCAAAAAAACGTTGCATGGTTTTACTAGAAAAGAAAAAATATCCCTAGAATGACTTGATCTGTTCATTGAGCTTGAAGACTATTTTAGATCTTCCACTAGGAAGCAAACCATCATTTTGGTAGATGGTTTCTCAACCTACAATGGCTTCATAGGATGACCTTCCCTCTTATATTTTAGGACAATACAGATAAAATGGTGTATAACGATAAATTTTCAACTGTAAATGGAGTAGGAATCATTGAAGGCGACCATGATGCTACAAGGAAATGTTATGTAGCAGAGCTTTGGGATAAAAGGCATATCGAAATAGAAAAGAATGTAGAGAGGACTCTTTGCAATAGAAATTCTAATGTTGTTTGTGCCAAAATTGGTCACAAACCCCGAATACCGTGAAAGCACCAGTGTATGAATACAAATCAATAATATTCAAGCACAAATCTCAGATCTCGGCAAATATTAAACAGTAATCCCAAAGTAAAGAACAGAGACACAAGTTTTATAGTGGTTCGGCTATCTCCGGCCTACGTCCACTCCAAAGTTTTTATCCTTTTATTGATTATCCTTGATGATTACAGATAATTACAGCAGTTACAAAGTCCAAAACTTGAAATAAATATCAGCAATGATGATATGGAATGATTCTGGCAGCGTCCGAGCGTGCTTTTTCTCTCTAAAATCTCCGACCCCTTTTCTGAATGACCAGGGGCTCTATTTATAAGCGTAGGAGGCTGATATTTCTCCTAAAATCTGGGAAGACCGCTTCAGGCACGTGAGGGGGCCCACTTGCCCGAAATCTGGAGGTCCGGGCCCACATCAGGATCGATTCGACCCTCACTTCGAATCGATGAAGGAAATGTCCAATCAATGTGAAATTTGGTGAGAACATTCTTCAACATGTATGTCAGCTTCTGTGAAAATTTCATAGCATTTGGACCAACGGTTTGGAAGATATGATCGATTCAAGTTCAAAGTTCCGTGTGCTCTGCCTGGTTCGAACCCATGCTTCGAACCCACCTCCTTCGAATCCATCTCCTTCGAACCCACGTCCTTTGAATCCATCTCATTCGAATCCACTGCTTTGAATCCTCCTTCGAGTCCATTGCTTCGATTCCACCTCCTCTTCGAATCCATGAAGTCATCCCCCAATGTATGCTTCTCGTGTTCCATCGATCTTCTTCGAATCGATCACAGGAGCATGCTTCGAATCGATCTCGTTTACACCGATCGATTCGAACATACCCTAACCTGATCGATTCGAACTCTCCTTGACCTCATGGATTCAAAGCATTATGCTTTGTCTTGATTGATTCGAACCTATCCATTTTGGGTCCATTGCCATTGGGCCGAAATCCATCTATCCTTCTTACCTGATCGATACGAAGTTCACCAGGCCGAAACCATACTGATCGATACGAAGCGTATCGATTCAAACCAACCCTATGCCTTTCCTACGATCGATACGATGGAGCAGTGTCGAACCCAGGTCGATCGATACGAAGTGTATCGATTCGAAGTGAGTGCTACCCCTGATCGATTTGAACAGCATGCCTTTCCTACCTTGAATCGATCATAACTTCTCCATACGAACTCCGATTAACCTGAAATTTGAAATATAGCCTTTCCTAATCCTTGTCATCATCTCCAATTAATTTCGTCCCGATCGGAGCTCAACCAAATTTTGATGATATCGATCGTAGCCTTGATTCCAACCGATCTCCAATCCTGATATCCATAATTCCTTGCCAATTTGTTGATATTCCAGTTTTGACCAAAAAATGGGATAACAAATGTATAGCAATTACAGAATAGGTTTAAAAGATATCCTTATAATGAATTATACCTCAGAGATGGAGAAGAACAATAAATGGGTCTATGGAGGCCATGAAGTTTATAACTAATGATGAAAATGACTCCACTAAGAAATGACGATTATTTCCCAACTAGACTGACATATAAAGGCACAACTTGTGGGGTTCTTGAGGAAGAATCAAGATGTGTTTGCATGGTCTCATGTCGATATGTGCAAAATTTCTCTTGACATTACATGTGACGTTAATTGAAAATTGATCTAAGAGTCCCCCTGTAAAACAAAATAAAAGGAGTATGTATCTAGATCGATCAGTAGCTTTGAATGAGGAACGAAAATTTGGTTGCTAATATATTTAAATAAGGCAGTCTCCATACGTAAAATGGATAGCTAACCCTGTCCTGGTCAAAAAGCTAAATGGAAAATGAAGGACTTGTATCGACTTCGCAAATCAAAGCAATGCTTATCCTCAAAAATATTTCTCGCTTTAAAGAGTTGTCTAGCTAGTGGATGGAAATGGTTGGGAATGAGTTACTTTCTTTCATGGTTTCTTAATCTGATTATAACCACATAGCAAAATACGTTCCTAATCAAGGTCACTCGAGTTTCATCTCTGATCTGAGATTGTATTGTTATAAGGTAACATCATTCAGCGAAAAGAATGCTTCAGATAGGAATCAGCAGTTGGTCAACAAAATGTTGGCTAACCATATTGGGGGAACTATGGAAGTGTATGTGGGCGATACACTAGTGAAATCTAGAAAGGTGAGGAATCACATTGACCATTTGGACAAAACATTCCAAGTACTTCAGAAGTGTGGGATGAAGTTAAACCTTTGAAATGATCATTCGGGGTTTCATCTAGAAAAATCCTTGGATTCATCGTGATGCTAGGGGAATAGAGGTGAGTTTGGAATAAATTCAAGATCCGAAGGGCATAAAGATTCTAGAAACTTGAAAGTAGATGCAAAACTTAAATGGAAAAGTGGATACACCGAGTGGATTCATTTCAGATGTAACAGACAAATGCATTTCATATTTTGATGCTCTTAAGAAGGAGAAGAGGAGGTTTACGTGGACTGTTGAATGCCTATCCACCTTCTATAGGTTTTGAAAAATTTATAGGAATCCCTATTTTTGTCCACATTAGCAACGGAAGAAGACCTACGTTTATACTAGGTGATGTCCACTCAAGCTTTGAGTGCAACATTGGTATGGGATGATGTTAAGGTGCAAAGATCTGTGTATTATGCTAGCAAGCTTTATACTTGAGAGGGTTAGTGGTATGTCATGGGGTAATATGTAGTTGTGATGTATAACTAACTCTGTAATTGATCTTGTCCATGACAAAACTTATATATAGTATTTGTTTTCTTTTTTGTACAGTGTAATATTATGATATAAATAATTATTAAATAATTTAAAGTACATAAACAACAAACCCTTCAATAAAATGTTATATGATTGTAGTTGCAAATAGTTGCAATGGTGGGTAATTAATCATATATTAGAATAACGTTTTGTTTTAAATATTTGTGATCAAGATGGTTCGAGAAAGAATATCGATGCATCCGTTGAGACCATATTACATAACGCTCTTTAAATGTTTGGCGATGTATTACTTGTGGCTTTTGGGGGTACCAAGTGGTTATAGACTTGTATTTATTGGAAACCTATAGAATTATTCGAATGATAATTTCATGTTAGTTAATAACAACTGGGTCAAACAGGAAATCTCAATGTGGCGATGTTATGCAATTCTTTCGACTTGAGAATATCATGGAACTTTAATGCGAATACTTCAATTTGATTATAATAAAATTATGGAACGTTGACCAGGTCTAAGTTGAAACATAGGAAGTGAAATACAATTCAATAGAAAATTCTTCTCCTCGGTTGTATAAGGTTGGTATCGCTATCTACTTTAGTCAACTTAAAGTTTAAATATCTAGCCAAATTAAAATTATTAATAATAAATGTTGTTAGTGAATGAAGGACTTGTAAATGGACCAAAAGTTGTACATGGATATTATTGGAGTTTTAACCAATAAAAATTTCATATGTATTAAAGTAACATGGTATTGACGAACAAAATGTGTGTATATTATATCGACACTTAACGGTATACAACTTATGTTGATCTAAATTTGATTTTACCAAATAGATTTGCAAGCGATGATTCAGCCAAACTGTCACACAATTAGCTAAGGTGACGTGTAAATATTAATATTTTAATTGTTTAATATTAATCGTTTACTATATTCACATATGTGAGTCACACAACCATATCTATGAAATCTTTGAAATGTCATACGATTTAATTAGTTTATAATGTGATATAAATTAGTTAAATTAATTGATTTTTTAAAAATATTAATTATAAGTGTATTTGATGTTTTAGGTGTCTTTAGCAATGTGTTAGCTCCTAGGAAATTTCAAGCTACCATTAGTAATTATTTCAGTATGTATATAAATGTTATATGTGCACATATCGATAAATGGTATTGACATATATAATAGGTTTTAAATACGCGATTAATTAAATAATTTGAAATTTTTTTACCATGTCATGTCATCATAAAATGCTAACCGTGTATTTTTAAAGAAAGGACAATACAAAGTTTGAATTGACTTGGAAACCAAGTAAAGAGGGCTACATATTTTGGTTTAAGCTCTCTCTATAAGTACTCTGCTGCTTTATTCATTGCCTCCACTTTTTGCAACCCTACCCACCCCTACCTCTCAAAGCCAAACCCCTTGCTCCACTCCATTAAATATAACATCCAAAAGAAGGTGGCGTCGTTTATTTGCAAGTTTGGGTATTGGAGTGAAGATCTTATGAGATAGAAATATATCGATGTGTAACAAGCAACGAGATCCTTAATGTAAATTTATTTTATAAGTCCACATAAATGTTTATACCTTAACATATATATATATATATATATATATATAACATTTCCATATACATGATAATACTTAATTATTAATTTTAGATTAAATTTTTTATTTTATTTCATATTATAAATTAAAATATGTATACTGATTTTGTAATTAATTATATAACATTATATACTTTCAGTCATATGTTAAATTTATATTATATTAACTAATTTATAAGATGGTGAATTATTTATATAAATATATATTTTTTGTTTAAAATTTAATCAATATTTTTGCATATATATATATATATATGATTCGGTAAGCTAGTATATTTTATTATATGTACATACATGTATAATAAGCAAAAAAAGAAATATTTTGTATAAATATGCTCTTATAATTTATAAGAAGAACATTTTTAATCTCAATCGGGAATTTTTAGTACATAAATTAATATATAAATTACTTTACACAATATAAATGTGTTCCAACCAAAGTATAATTATACATACATGCATACATACATATATACATACATACATACATACATATATATATATATATATATATATATATATATATCTGTATGTGTGTATGTATTATTGATAAAATATTTTGGTAAAAATATATTATTGTAAATATTTTGTAAAATTAATGTTTTTGACTTGATAATAATATAAAATATTTATGTTTAATATTTTGGATTATATATATATATATATAATATTTTAGAATAGTCATATTTATTTTAAATTCATATATAACATATTTTGACTCAATCATACTAAATTTGACTTTGGATAATTTTTAAATGTTGAATTTTATTCAAATCAATATCATTTTACTCATTCAATCAAATGGATTTAAAATTCAAACCAAATTATATAAGATCTTCATTGGTTAGTTTGTTATCTACTTCACCATGGATTTAGATAATATAAACTATTGCTCATGGTGCCTAGTGGTTAGGAAATCTTGTTTCCTTTTAGATTGCAAGCATATCCATGGGCAATATTTACAGCCTGTGTTGCCCTGGAAATTACGTAGCGTCTCTACTTGATTCAAGTGCCTAGGGAAATGGTTGTAGATAGTTTTTGCTCTGATGTTTCTTAGTTTGTTAAATTTGAATGTTTATA
Source organism: Allium cepa (assembly GCA_030765085.1). Classification (NCBI taxonomy): domain Eukaryota; kingdom Viridiplantae; phylum Streptophyta; class Magnoliopsida; order Asparagales; family Amaryllidaceae; genus Allium; species Allium cepa. The sequence continues at coordinate 5,287,883 of CM060937.1, forward strand.
TGGGTTTCTCCATGCGTAGAACTTTTATGCTACATGTTATATATGTTTGCATCCTTTGTGATGCTTAAGTAATTTGCTATTTAGATACCCTGGTATAGCTACCGAGGACCTTTTCCCTTACACCTATAATAATTTGTAAAAGTTGTACGACCAGTACAAATTTAGTTTATCTATGGAAATAATAATACTTTTTTTATCACATAAAAAAAACTAAATTTTTAGTTGTATATTACATACATACATACATACATACATACATACATATATATATATATATAGTTTTATAATTTTAAATATATTGCAACGTATATATGTGTGTTGTGTGTCTATGCTATACATGAGTTAGGATCAATAGCCTCCCTTGATTAGCACCATTTGTCGCCTCCTGATATCAACATAAGTTTATATTTAAATATTTGGTCCGTGTATTAAGAGAGAAAATGAACAAAAAATTTGTATAGAAACTTGTGAATGTAATCAATGGGCTATAAAATGGTGTTAAATAAGGGGGGCTATTAATCCTAGCTCTGTGTGTGTGGGGGGGGGGGGGGTACTTGGAATATGCGTACACTACACATATTTCTTATTTCATTCAAATATATGTATATACTTAGGCATATATATCCACTGAGCATGTATATGAAATTATCACACACACATGCACATAAGTATATTATACGCGCACATGCACATATTTACATAGACATACATATAAAATAGATATATCCCAATATCAATATGTGTGTGTATGTAATGTGTGTAATACATTGGTTTGTTGTTGCTATCCTTATTATGTAATATAAAATTATTAATATTTAGACATACACTAAATGTATAAATGTAAAAAAATTAAATATGATATTATTTAAAAGGTTAACCAGATATAAATGCTAACTAATAGTTTACATAGGCCCATTAGATCCACTTAGGGGTTTTTTTTTCTAAATTTACCTCATTTCACCCACCATCAAACGGGCAAGTGCCAACAACAAATCCGTAATAGTGCGTGTGTATGGCTATCATAAGGTAAAAACTCATCATGTTTATATGTAACGAACCTGATTATTTGAGTTTGATTTGGGATATTTAAATGGTTTAAAATATGGATTTGAATATAATTTGATTTTAGAATACGAAGATGCTGGTTGGAAATTTTAAAATGAATTTAAATTTCAAAGATAGCGATTGTCGAAATACGAAAATAATGTAAATAATTGGGATTGGTATTGGATATGGATTGAACAAAATTCTAGGGTGAAAATAAATTCTATTTGAATTAGAATTTAGTTGATAAAATTTTAATACTAAAATTTCAAGCGATTTCGTAAATTTGAAAATCGTCGATTTGATCGACGCGTTAAGATAGCGATACAGGGCACAGTCTCGAAATTCGAATAAACTAGTTTCATTGGATCTGTAATAATGTTTTATTATCGGATTTTAAATTTGATAGCGTTTGGACTTATCGTTTGGTCGTGCGATCTAAAAAAGCCTAGAGATAATTGAATTTAATTTAAATAGTCGATTCAAAAAGCTATCTTGTCTATACGATCAAACATGGACTCAAGACTTGTTCCATTGAATTCGGAATAGGGTTATAACATTATAAATGCCAGTCGGCATGCCTCAATAGGGGTTTGAAATTTCGAGGTACGAAAATGAGATATTTTTAATATTAAAATTATAAATTAAATCAAGTTCAAATCGTATCTACCTTAAACTGCCCTAGTGCCACCTTAGCCTGTACTATATGCCACCCTAACCTTCCGAATTGAGCTGCCATCTCCTTCATTTTGAATCGCGTATGAAAATCCCTCTCCCTCCTTTAAAAAAATCAAAATCGGTAGATAGTGAAAAAAGAAGATTTTATAATGGCAGCAAATCGCGCATCTTATTTTCTTCTCCACCCAGAAACGAAATCAAATTCAAATTAAAATCGCGAGCCGCCTCCATTTTTTAAACTTGTGATGCTGTCTTTTTCGTTCAAATCTTAGATATCGAAAAAGAAGAAGAAAAAGCTCGCGAGCTCGAGCGAATGTGAGCTTCGATCTGATGGGAGTTTGTAGGTTGCGGCGTCGATTTAAGGGGAGGTCAGCAACTTTATCTACGGCGAAGCTAGGGCTTGACATCGCGAGGTGGCTGCTGGAGAGGTTTGAGTAGGGTGCATTCGAGTTGGAGGGAGGTGGCGTGTAAAGGAAAGGTGGCTCGTCATGGATGAATTACGACGTGATTTTGGTAAGGGAGGGAGCGGAATTTTGATAGAAGAAGGGCGTTGTGGGTGTTGCTAACATTTTTTTGTGCGATGGAGCAATTGAGTTCGTCCCTATCGTTAGAGGGCGTGAGGAGAAGTGTTAGTTGTAGGCATCCAGTTAGCGGTAGGCCTTGAACTACTATGTGCTTTGCAGTTGAGTTTGTCTTTCATGTATGAAGTCTCAGATGGCATGTCTGGGATTCACCGATGTTTTGTAGCTTTGGTTGCCATGGTTAATACAAAGTTCACCGAGAGTGGTGATTTGTTGAGGTGAAGATTAGGTCTTCTTAATTTAGGGATTAATACTAATGAAGGTAATTAACATTTTTGCAATTAGTTGATTAAATAATCAATAAGTAATTAATTGTTTTGGTTAATTAAATCTTAAAAAATTCGTTAATTGCTTTTTCGAGGTCGAAGTTGAGTGTGGATTTTTGCCTTGGATTCGTGATGACGTAGGACAAGAAATAAAATTGGAACGGATTACAATTATAAATCACGGTGAGTGAATCTCACTCAATTTGGTTGACTAGTTTAATTTATAGCAATTAAATTAACTGTTGGATGATTAGTTAAATTGATATATTACTATCGGTGAATGTTATATTATTATATATAGTAGTATATGTATTAGTAGTTGGATATATTTCCCACTGTTGGAGCGGATGAGACCCTATGCGCCCCGCATAATAGCGGACGATCCTATATTACCACGATATCCCGCCTCGAAGCGGGAATGGTATTTTTATATTGTATAACATATGTGGATGTAGGTAAACGGGTTGAAGGGATCCAACTGGATTCCTTAAATATATTTATTGTTTTCATATGTAATGATATATGATTTGATGGAATAAATTGTTATGTGTTTCGATATATAGGATGCTATAATAGCGCTGGCCTTAATTTTTGGTATTTTAAAATACCATGAATATTATTTTAGAAATCTAAGGAATGTAAGGAGATTTCACATATAAAAATAATTATATCGGAATTTGGAGTATTAAAAAGAAATTGATTGGATAAATAGAAAAAAATTAGTTGAACTTAACCTAACCGTAAATTATTTAAATAGAATTTAATAAAAAAATCCATATAAAGGATTTTTAAATGATATTCAGGAAAATATAAAAAAGAGTGCAATCGATATTGAAAATAAGTTGGTAGAATAAATGGAATTTATAAGAAGATGAATTTATAAAAGGGAATTTTATAAATAAGATTAATTTTTATAAACAAGTAAAACCAAAGGAGATTGGAAATTTATAAACGATGTTTGTAAATAAAGGAAATCGATCGGACGTTAATTGGAAATATCAATTCATTGGGTGAATTTATATTAGAACATGGGAATAAGGTTGAAAAAATAAAAATAAACAATAGATACTATTTTTGAATGCGGAAATGGGTAGGATGCTGGAATGGAATCGATGGGTTGTAAATCGAGAGGGATTTATAAATTGAAATCGATTGTTGGAATTTTTAAAAGGGAAGTTTTAATTATTAAACCGTGTAATTGTGAACAAGCAGAATTGAAGTACATCGAAAAGTGATTTTTTTTCTTCAAATACTTGATATTTATTTTAATAAATTCTAATTTTAAAAACCAGCTTTGAAATTAATTAATTTGTATAAAAATGAGTTATTGATGTTTATAAAAGTGTTTTGATATTTTTACGAAGTTACTTGAACATGTTTTAAGAATAAACTATTATTCTTTTAAATATTTATTTTATTTATAAATATATACATACATAGATTTTGTAATGATTTAAATTTATTTATAAATCTTCTTGAGGTTTGGAAGCGGGTTATTTAGCAGATGGGATTTTAAGAGAATTCTCAAAATGGAATTTGAGGAAAAGTAAGAAAATTTCCAAAGTAGTTAAATATGAATGAAGTTCGAAAAATGAATTAGAATTCATAAAATAAGTAAAAAGGGGTAATTGGTATTATAGACATTTATATTTGACTTCGAAAAATATTAAAGGGAATAAATCAAGGAATCCCAAAACTTATATGGTTCGTTATAAACGGGTTAAGGAATTTAGAATATAAATTGGAAAGGATTTTGAGAAAAGAGAAATAATGGAATTTTTCTAAGTATTGAAATATTCCAATATGGGTATAAGTATTTGAGTTGTCTCAATTTTTCAAATATTGGAAGGGATTTTATTATATGTATATCTTATAAACATATTTTGAAATAAATTTTGGAAAATTTATAATAAGCCCTGATGTCTGCTTATGGATATTTATTGATAGCTAAATAACTGGCTATTAATTTTGGTCAAATTCACTGATCGTTTCGAGGAGACGAAGATCATATTTAATTATCCTAAAACTACTTCGATCTAGTTTGAACGTTACGAATGGTGATATCAGGAAGATGGTGAAGACAACAACTCAGTTTATCCCGACCCAGGATAACTTTTATGGATGAATGCTATTCGAACATCTTCATTGGATGACAATGAGCATTCTAAGTGAAATTGTTCTTGAAAGGTAATCGTTAGCCTCAAGCCTCATCAATTGGGAATGACTAAAATATGAGAGATGCAGTAAGGCTAAGTGGGTCACACCCAATCGGGATCACCTTTCTAGATGCCCTCGGATATATTAAAATTATGGATATGGTTGCCCATGAAAAAGTGAGCGCTCAATATAAGGCTGGTAACACCTGGGGTGATATCATATTCGGTAGTATCCTTGTTAGGGGTAGGCCGGCCTTGTGTTGGTAGGGGATCCCAGCAAGGTCCTCGGTACATTTTTCCAGAGGTGTACTGTGACGAGCAGTAACCCAATAGCCCAGTTATTATATGGAATCCACTCCCCAACAAGCGCCGTATGGCTTTGATTGTGCCTAACTATGCTGAAACGTGAGATGCAAGCATTTCAGCTATTTTCTAATTTACGTGCTATAAACACTATAATAATATCAAATGATTTTAATACAAAATGTTTTTGGCTATCGTTGGATAAAAACCCGTCATGTTTATTTGTAACGGCCGGGATTTTCAACCCTCGAAAATCGACACTAATACATCCATTGTATTACATGCCGAGCAATCGAATGCCGAAAAACTCGATAGTTAGGGGAAAAGAAAAGGAAGAGGCAGAAGAAAAGAGAGATAACAACACAGAATCTCACACTAGCAATAACTTGTCTTTATACAAAAAGAGCTATAACTATTATTCATGCATACCATTACCAGAGTACAACAAATCAACAATTCAATACTGGATAGTTATAACTTGTCCTCACAAGTGCTGAATATACAATCAACAATACACAACGGAATATAATCAAGTACGTCTAATACGTCTTTGCCATCCAGCTCGTCTCTTGAGCTCCATAGCATCCTAACCTGAACCTGTAATACCCGGTCTTGAAAAGGACAGTACGGATCGTGCTATATGGAATTATATTAAACTAGTGCAGAGATAAACTAAGTTACTATAACAATGTAAATAAGTAAAATAAAACAGGCACACCAGGAATTTTATACTGGTTCAAACTTCCCGCTCTACGTCCAGTCCCAGACTCCTTCTGGAATTTCAACTACAACAACCCTTACTTAACCCGGAGAAACAGGTTTACACTGCCTGAGCAACCGAACAGGACTTCACCCGCCTAAGCAACCGAATAGGACTTCAACTGCCTGAGCAACCGAACATGACTTCTTTACAAATAACAAATGTATCTGACTATAATGTGTTCTTAAATAACACTGATAAGTCAATTAAGTACAATCTTCCTATGATCTTCTCCTTTATGATATAGAGTGTGATGTGCTTTGAGAATTGTGGAAGATAAAGTGATCAATGATCAAAGTATGTAAGCAATTTGAGTGCAATTTGAAAGCTTGAGAATATACGAGAATTCAAAAACGCTTAAAGTAAATTCGGTTTCAGTTAATTGTTTGTTGAATTCTGTAATATATATATATATATATATATATATATATATATATATATATAGTGTATAAAGAGTTGCAACCATATATGAAAAGTTATATTGAAAAGAATAGGCGTAACCGTTGATTTTGAAAACGTTTCTCTTCGATGAAGAGAAGCGACTATTCATGAAAATAGCTGTTAAGAATATTCAGACTTCTGAATAAAATAATTTAGACTTCTGAATTGAATTAAAACGCAAAATAGCAAGGAAATAGGCTATTTCTGGCCTTATCCACCCGTCTGAATATTTTCAGTCAGACGTCTGAATATTGTAGAACCATAATTTTGTTTCAGCATTTAGACGACTGAATGAAGTATTTCAGACATCTGAATTTAGCCTATAACAAAAAGTATCATGTCTCATTTGGTTAGAGCACTTGCCTTTTAAACTAGAGACCCGGGTTCGAGTCCTGCTCCATGCAATTTTGACAAATTGATTTTTATTTTAAAATATGAATGTATATATGTGTATACCATTTGGAGAAGATTTTAACATTTGTAAACTCTAGACACGACACTATATGACTAATAATACTTTGTTTGTCACCTTCGTCTTATCTCTATAGTGTATACCTCTTCTTGTATCTTCATATACATACTTTCATTCTTTTTTGTACCGTGAATCTTTATTTTGAACGTATTTGTTTATCTCTTTTTGATGCTCATGTACCTGCAAATTAGCTTAGAGATTCTTTGACATAATTGTATAGTTGTTGTCATTAAAATTCAACAATTGAGGTTCTAACATTCTCTCCCTTTTTGATGATGACAACTATACAACTTAAAAAAAAATCATTCTATATAAAAAATATATAAATATGTTTAAAGCTCCCCATAAGTATAACATCTCCCCCTAAGTATAATATCTCCCTCAATCAATATGCATATGAATTTCTCCCCCTTTGTCATTATCAAAAAGAATGAGGGAATATAATAAATTATGTAAAATATCTTGTGAATAGTGGGATAAACTCATATGGAGGAAAAATAAAATAGATTTTACCATATTTGCTGAAGTCCATATTTCATTGTAAGCATGTAATTCTTTTAAACGTATGGAACATTCTTTAAAATTCCAAAATATGTCCTTTTCCTTTTTTTTCTCCGAGTACCTGCAATAAATAATGATCATTTTCGGTACCCACTTACTATGTTAGGGTCCGGAGGGTTAGGTCTTAGGAAACCATACCCATTTGAGTGTGGTTGAACCTTTATGAATAAAATTTTCATTATTTACTACCATATCAAAATAATCATTAATTGTATTTTTCTCTATTTTTCCAATTAATAGGAACCCAAATACTTAGATAAATTTTTATTCATATTTCCAGTCAATGATTTTGTACTTCTAGAGAAATTATAAACATTATTGGTCATAGTAGTGTTTGAATTTCTATAAAAATTGGATTTAGACTTTACTCGAAATTTAGTACTAGCACTAAGATATTTATTATACATGAAAGTGTATCTAGTGCTATTTCTATGATCAGATTTATTATATCCTAAACCACTTTTACCATGTAAAGGTCTAGAACTAGATAAAATCATGTTTAAATCATTTTGACCTTTATTAAATTTTGTGATTTCGGTGTTAAGTTTATCAAATTTTTCTTTAAAGTCACAACTATTATTTCAAAAGAAATATTACTATTATTCAAAATATCAATTTTCTCATTTAATTCCGAATTCTCGTTTTTTAACGTACGGTTCTCATTTTTGAGAAGGAAATTTTAAGATTCTGAATTATCTAAAGAGGATTGTAATAAATCATTTTGTCTTTTCAAATCAAAAATTTCTTTTGAAAATTCTTCTCTCTTTTTCAAATATGGTGTTTTGTTCATCTAGAAAATCTTTAAAACTTATAAAATTAATCTTTAAAACACCAAGTTGATTTTCTAAATTTAACTTCTCATTTTTCAATTTCTCATTTTCAAGTTCAATAGATTTCATCTTTTCTAAAATAATAAAATTAAGCTTTGAAATCTTATTGCTTATATTAACTAATTCATTATTATCTTTTACTGAAATTTGTAAATCAGAAAGTACCTTTTTGTAGTCCTCACTGGTGGCTTTGATAGGGATTTTGCCTGTTGTATTTCGACTGGATCGTTTTCTAGTTATTATTCTATGATGTTGTGACGATCGATAGAATTCCAGGCTCTGATGCCAAATGAAAAGGATAGTATGGATCGTGCTAAATGGAATTATATTAAACTAGTGCAGAAATAAATTAAGTTACTATAACAATGTTAATAAGCAAAATAAAACAAACACACCAGGAATTTTTATACCGGTTCAAACTTCTTGTTCTACGTCCAGTCCCAGACTCCTTCTGGAATTTAAACTACAACAATCCTCACTCAACCCGGAGGAACAGGTTTACACTGCCTGAGCAACCGAACATGACTTCACCCGCCTAAGCAACCGAATAGGACTTCAACTGCCTGAGCAACCGAACATGACTTCTTTACAAATAACAAATGTATCCGACTGTAGTGTGTTCTTAACACTAATAAGTTAATTAAGTGCAATCTTCATATAATCTTCTCCTTTATGATATATAGTGTGATGTGCTTTAATAATTGTGGAAGATAAAGTGATTAGTGATCAAAGTATGTAAGCAATTTGAGTGCAATTTGAAAGCTTGTGAATAGATGAGAATTCAAGAACGCTAAAAGTAAATTCGGTTTCAGTTAATTATTTGTTGAATTCTATAATCTATATATAGTGTATAAAGAGTTGCAACCATATATGAAAAGTTATGTTGAAAAGAATAGGCGCAACCGTTGATTTTGAAAACGTTTCTCTTTGATGAAGAGAAGAGTCTATTCATGAAATAGCTGTTAAGAATATTCAGACTTCTGAATAAAATAATTCAGACTTCTGATTTGATTTGAAACGCAAACAGCAAGGAAATAGGCTATTTCTGGCCTTATTCGGCCGTCTGAATATTTTCATTCAGACGTCTGAATATTGTAGAACCATAATTTTGTTTCAGCATTCAGATGTCTGAATGAAGTATTTCAGAGTCTTAATTTAGCCTATAACAAAAGGTATCATAGCTCATTTGGTTAGAGCACTTGCCTTCTAAACTACAGTCCCAGGTTTGAGTCCCGCCCCATGCAATTTTTGACAACTTGATTTTTCTTTTAAAATACGAATGTATATATGTGTATACCATTTGGAGAAGATTTTAACATTTGTAAACTCTAGACACGACACTATATGACTAATAATACTTTATTTGTCACCTTCGTCTTGTCTCTAACGTGTATATCTCTTCTTGTATCTCCATATACACACTTTCATTCTTTTTTGTGATGTGAATCTTCATTTTGAACGTATTTGTTTATCTCTTTTTGATGCTCATATACCTGCAAATTAGCTTCGAGATTCTTTGACATAATTGTATAGTTGTTGTCATTAAAATCCAACAATTGAGGTTCTAACAGGTCTGACCCGAGAATTATAATAAATAACAGCCGAGTCAGTCTAGAAAACAGCAGGAGAAAAACACACTCAATTTGAATTATTAAAGTTATCAAAATCCTTTGAAAACAAAGGTATCTCATAAGACCACGCCACACATAAACATGACCTGTTTTTACCTTACGATGACCAAATCATTTTGTATCAAAACCATCTGATATTATAATAGTGCCTAAGTACAAATACTTATTCAAATAGCCGAAATTGTTACATTATTAAATTTCAGCATGCTAGGATCTGCAACTAAAATCGTAAAGGCATGTATTGGAGAATGGATTTCCATACAATGACTAGGCACTGGGGTACCACCTATCATAGTACACATCTGGAAAAATGTACCGAGGACCTCGCTGGGATCCCTACAACACAAGACTGGCCCTACCCCTAACCTGGATAGAACAGAATATGTTATTTCCCACACTTATCGAGAGCTCTTTTCCATGCACTACCGTATCCATAATATTTAGTATATCCGAGGGTATCTAGAAAGGTGATGACTACCCTAATTGGGTACGACCCACTTAGCCTTGCTGCATCTTCCCTAATTTTAATCATTCCGATTGATGAGGATTGAGGCTACGATTACCCTTTTAAGGAATTTTCACTAAGAATGTTCATTGTCCTTCAATGACAATGTGTTGAAAACATTCATCCATACAAGTCCATTCTGGGTTTGAACGAAACCGAAGGCACTATTTCACTACATCCATTTTAGAATCGTCCTCAGGATTAGTAGCGATTAACCCATGCATTTCAATGCTCCATCTTCAATTACACGCTTTTGTCTTTACTTCGAAAATGTATTTGTTGGATTGAAGTGGATTTCAGGTAACTTATCCGATCCCGGTCTCTTTGGAATAACATTCTATATTTTCAGTAAACTCAAACCCAGTTCTTTAGGAAATAAATAGACGAAAATAAGATCGGAGATCACCTCTTAACCGTTAGTGGAAAGATTTTCTTACCGTCGTCCTAGAAGGACAAAACGAGTTTGTACGTACAATATAGCACCTTCGACGGTAACTGTACCATATAATCCCTGTGTTTCTCTTGGATATTCCCAAAGTTCTATTTTTGGTCCACATTTGATAGTCGGTTATTTGAATATCAAATAATCAATCATTCAGCCAAAGATTCCATTTCCTACTGAAATCCCTAAGCCTTATTTAATTTAAATTTTAATAAATTAAATCTCTATGTCAAAAGGTATACACTTATCTCACCGAAATAAGTATATTCACAAGCAATTCCCCTTAACAATATTTGAAAACTCTTTAAATAAATATAGAAAGCACCGTGTGGTATCAACCATAGATTCACAGCTCAATGAATATGTTTCTATCCCAGAGAAATCCAAACTTAACTACAGGCAATCTCTGCCTTCGGTTTCCACCATGAAAATATACCATTACATTTGAAAACTTATTAAATAATTATCTTAAAATTAAAAAATTATAAAATAACTTTAATTAATAATTACCTATACTTTTAAACAATTAAGATAATTACATAACTTTGAAACAATAATTAATTCTTATTTATTAATAAAATTCTAATCGATCTAAAAGACTTGTTTTTAAAGCTTATAATTCATCTTGACAATTTAAAAATATTTAAATAGCTAAGTTTCTAAAATATTTTTATGCTAAAATGTTTTAAACTTACCTAGTTTAATAATTAAAAATCCTCTTTTTAAAACACACTCAACTTCTCGATAACAATATATTTTTCAATTCCAATATAACCAGTCTAATATTTATAAATCTCTCTCGATTTATCACCAACCGATTTACGTCCCCAATTTCATAAATCCTTTTTTCACATTTCCAAAGAAAATCTATCCTTTCTTTTTAAACCAATTTACCATCTCATTATAAATTCTTACCATGAATTTATACCTCCAGTTTATAAAATGATAATAATTTTTTTTACTCATAAACATTGTTTATAAATCCCATAGTCACATTTCCAGTTTCAACGGTTTTTTACATTACCTAAATTCATTATAAATCGATTTCTATAAATACATTTATAAATAAATTACTTAAATAATCCAAACTATATTCTGAAATCAACCAAATCTTTATTCAACTTCTTTTCCATAATTTAGAAATCTTATTTAAGTCTAGTATAACAAATTTTATACTTATTTCCAAATTCACTTCTATTCTTCCAATCTATTAAAAATCTCATTTATTAAAACCTTTTATATTTAAACGAGTATTACTTAAGAATTATTATTTAAAATCCTTTATATATATCATTCAAAAATCTCTATTTACAATAACATGAAATGGTTAAGTACAAATTTAAAGTCAAACTATTTATTTTATCCAAGTCAATTTCTTTAACTAATCCCAAACTATATATAAATATTTCACTTTCGAAGCATCCCATTTTAATTTCTTTTCAAATTCAAAGTATATGTGTGTGTGTATATTTGGTATTTTAAAATACCTAAAATCTAGACCAGTACTACCACAGCATCCAATAAATTCAAATCACACTATAATTTATCATAGATTATTCAAACATATTATATATATCACTACAAAAGAAATTAAATTCAACATTTTTAAGGAATCCAGTTGCATCCCTCCAACATGTTTCCCTGTAACCACAGATGTTAATATAACTTAAAAATACCAAATCCACTTCGAGGCGAGATATCGCGGTAATATTGAGTCATCCGCTATTATGCGGAGGGTATAGGGTTTCATCCGCTAAAATATGCTATAATAACCAATTCAACTACCAATATATACCGCTATATATATTATAACATCCAACTTATAATAATAATTATCACATCATCCAATCAACCAATTATAATTTTTAATTGCTATAAATAAATCCAGCCAACCAATTCGAGTGAGATTTACTCACATTGATTTTTGTTGTTGCTTTTGCATTCTGGTCCGATTAAACTCGAATGCATTTGAATTTATTTGAAAATTCAGCAAGCTCTAAATTCGTCCAATTTGATTCCATAGTCAAGATCACATTCATACGTACCCTACGAGACTGACTGCGTTGGACTTCGACCTAAAACGACCGAGATATGATATTTATAAGAATTTGAATTTTTATAAAACAATTTATATACTAAATCAATTTTCTTTTTATTACCACTATTTATAAATTTAAAAGCCCAGCCCATGGAATCAAAACCGGCCACCATCTACAGTGCTTCCTCCTCTCTCCTTCTCTTTGTTGCAGAACCCATTTTCACGGCACCACCGTGCACGTGCACGACTATACACCCCACCATCCATCAATTCGACTTCACCAATGCATCGCCCTCGTCCTCCTCATCTCGATCACCACCACTTCGCCACGCCCACGACTCCCCATTGAAATGTGACATCATCGAACGACCTGCTTCCCCCAAATGTCGCGACCACCCATGGTGAACCACCTGTCACCAAACTTGGCACCCAGGTGCGACTTGACGTCATGAGTCCCAAGGAACAATCGTTGCACCCTCTCGCCCCTTGAATCATCAATAAAGCTAACCCTAGTTCGAACCCAATACAGTCGATTGCCAAATCAATTTCGCATTCTACAAATCGTATACCTATTCGAAGCTCATGCTCAAACTAGAATTTTGAAAGTGTTTTTAAAAATTTTCATTGAGTATTTTGTAAGAAAATTATTTTTAATTTTTTTTGCTTATTCTTCTTTACTATAATAGCTGCGTGCTTTGGATTTAAATAGAGAGGGAAAGGACAAGATGAAAGATAAGAAGGTGGCATGTTGGGTGCTGTCTACAGTGTTCTGGTATCTCGTAAGACCACGCCATACATAAACACGACGTGTTTTTACCTTACGATAGCCAAAACATTTTATATCAAAATCGTCTGATATTATAATAGTGTCTAAGAACAAATGCTTGTTCAAATAGTCGAGATTGTTACATTATTAAATTCTAGCACACTAGGCTCTATGTAACGACCCGATATTTTCAACCATTCGCATCCGCACATGTCGGACTTGAATTGCTCAAAATACCGCGTTGTAAATAAAATTTGGCAAATCTCAGAATATACAGTAAATACATAATCACAGATCACAGACACAGAGTATTTAAAAATGCAGCGGAATTTAAAAGAAATAGTAGTTCATGAAGCTACTATATAAAAATAAGATACATCAGTGTTAAACATGATACAACAAAAAGTAACAAGATACATCAGGTACAAATCAGAATACATCACTGAAATCACTGGATACAGAAAGCAAAATGGATGGCTGGATCTTCAAGGAAAGCTCCAACTCCGAAGGTGAATCTTGAATGCTAACTCACTCAATCTGACTCGAGAGGAAAGCAAAACACAAAACACTCGAGTCAGGACATAAATACTTATGAACTATAAATCAACTCAAATGAACAGTAACAAAAATGCATCAGTAACTTAAACGATGCTTGGGATCGCCCATCCTTTAAGGATCCGTTAAACTATTTACTATGTAGTAATATTGCGCTATTATAATAATGTCTACAGTAAAATAAACATACTTTTAAATAGAGTTCCGGGCTACCCATATCACCCTTCACACATAATAGTCCCAGTAGTCCATCCAATATCATGCCATCTCCACTCCGGGTGACTGTCAGAGGATACACACGGGCTACGGGAGAAAAACAAACTCGTAGTAAAGGCTCGGTATGGGAGGTGACACGACACACAAGGCAATGCCAGGGTAGATATACCAATTACGCACAAGGGCTGGTGGTAACGCAGCAGCCACATACGCCCACCTCGGAACACACTCCCATATCAAAATCGGAGGATGGCCATCTAATCAATCACCAGTAAGAGTATAGTATCGAAGGAATGTGTCCGATAGGAGGAATGACCTCACTTGGCCCGAGATCGCTCCTGTTTTAGCCACCTTATGCCAACTCACGGGAGTTGGGTCCACGTAATATACCTCAAGAACGTCGCCACCATCCTACTTCATTCTGGAATCTCCACCGCGTACACGGTTGTTAAAGTGGTTTTCGGAGTTGGCAGAGAGTATGACAACTTCCGATCCCGGTCTCTTTAACAACCAAACGTTATTATAACGCCGTGGTCATTTCAAAATAGTTTATACTTTAAAAAGATCAAATCATTTCATTTCAAACTATATTTCTTTCAAAATAGTTTATACTTAGAAACCAAAACCATTTTTATTTCAAACTATTTATTCAATCAAAATAGTTTATACTTCAAAACCAAAAACATTTCAAGCATATATTCATTTCAAAAATCATAATATTTTCAAAGTATAACTCTTTCGAAACCGAAAATACTTGAAACAATTACACTTTGAAAATCATAACATTTCAAAATCATACATTTGAAATCATCGGATATTCATTTAATTCTTTACATTTTACAATTCATTCAATTAATCCCAAATTTTCAATTTCCAACTTAATTCAATTCAAACCATCAGTTTCAATTAAATTTCCCAATAACCATTTCAAATCATATCATTTTCAAATATAGATTTGATCCACAAATTAAACTATTCAATTTTTAATAAATTTCAAAGCTGTAATATCCCGCATTTCAAAATTAAATTTTATAATCTCATATATCTCAAATCTAGTTTCATGATTACTTAGTTTTGAAATATTCATTTCATAAATCCAATACTATTTAAATAAACTCAATTTACAATTAAACTAAATATCCTTTCATACCAATATAAACTTCAAATATTCATTTATCAAAAGTACATATCATTCTAATTCATATTCTTTATCAAAATAAAGATCAAATCATTTCCAAACCTTATTATCAAATCATTATTTGAATTCAAATTCAAATACTCAAATTTAAATACCATTTTTAAATCAAATAAGTCATTCATTTGTTATTTCAAGTATCATTACAAAATACATTAAAAATTCCATTCAAAATTCATTTATCTCATTACATTTCATTTCATTTAACACATAACCAAGTAAACCTTACTTAAATTCAAATCCAAATTTAAATTCCTTAAAAATTCAAATTTAAATATTAAAATATATTCAAAACTTCTTAAATTTCACAATTAATCAATTTCAAAAAATTTAAATCATTTAACACTTTAAAATATAACTCAAACAGTGTTAAAACTATAACATTTCAAACATTGTCAAATTATAGCAACGACAGCATTTATAAAGTGCTATCGTAGCTTATAGCTTCCAAAAATGGTTTAGTTCAAGAATAACGGCATTAAAATGTCGTAATAGATATTTAGTTATTTCAAACATTGTTAGATTCAAAACAATAGCATATAAAAATGCTGTCAAAAGACTACAACATTTGAAAATGCTATGAATTCCAGATTTCATTTTTGCTTTTCAAAAAAATAATAAAACTCCAAATTTTATTATAACTCAAAAATCATATTTCTAGACTTCAAAATTTCACATTTAAAATCATTTTAACATATGATTTAACACAACAAAATTTTTAGATCAAATATTCAATTTAAAAACTCCATTCATTTATTAAGTCAAAATTCACTGTTTATTAACATATAAATTAAATAAAACTTAAAATTTTACTTCAAATATAATTTTAAAACTTGAAATTTAATTTCCATTATTTATTTACATTTTAAAATAAAATTTAAAGTCTAAAATCTCAATTATTTCACATTTACGTACTCAAATTCACAATTTCAAGACTTAATATTTAATTTTCTTAAAACCATAAAATATATATTTTTAAATCAAAATTTAATACTTTTAAAAAAATACATATTTTAATAAAAATCATTTAAAAATATACCACGGGGTCTGTATATAATTTTCTAACCTAGGTCAAGTGATACGGATATATATCATTTCAATCCGTAGTTTACAAAGAAAACCCGGGTTCTATCATTTCAAACCCGCAATCCCAAGTCAAATAAAATACAATAAAAATCGCTTAGGCCTATCATTTCAGCCCATAATGATTTTTCCCTAATCTAAATTCCATTCGGGTATGTATCATTTCAACCCATAGCGATTCTATTCTAACAGGGAACTTGCAGTGTGAATATATGCATAAACAATATAAACAATGTCAATGTCACAATATAATGTCATATATCAGATGTCAGGTGATAATTAACAGTTTTAACATGGTAATAACATGGCATAGCATATCATACGATCATCATTAACTTGCATAACATTTTATATTACTAAACACTTGTCATCAATTCACTATTTCATAAGTATAAATGTCAGAGTGAGAAAGACTCACCTTTTACGAAGCTAGAGACAAACAACACACACAAGAGCGATTCCAAAGGCACGACAAGCACGATTTGATTTGAATTGATGGAGACCCTTGTAAACAACACAAAATATAGCATACATAAGCACAAACATAGATATCGACATACAAATATAATCAACAACTTTAGTTTGCAGAACAGTTGCAAAACAAGAGAGATGACCAAACCTTAGAAGCAAAAGACTTGCACACGACAACATAAGCTTGTCACATGATCAAATGGGCTTGCTCTCATCATACTAAGCTCAGCCTAGATGCCAACATGGCTCAGGTTTGGGTCAATATGGGTTCATATGGCTCGGCCTAACTTGGATATGAAGGAGTGGAAGTTGTGACATGAGAAATACAAAAGTCAAGGCAATTAAGTGGATTTTTGGTGCAACTATAGGTTCGGCCTACCATGGCTTGGGCTTGGTCATGCAAGGGGATGGTCAGGTGGTGGATGGAGTGGCGGCCAGAGGTGGTGGAGGGACTGGTGGTGGCGGCCATGGAGGTGGTTTAGGTTAAAAATGAAGGTTATGGCCTTAAGGGTTTGGCTAGGCTAGTTTGGTGGAACTTTTGTGCAAATTTTGTGGTGCAACATCAACGGATGGTCATGGCTACTGTCTTGGTCAGAGGAGAGGCTTATGAGCTGCTGGAGATGATGGTGGAGAGGATGGTAGTGGTGGTGGTAGAGGCTAGGCCTAGCAAAACACAAGAAGGATCAATGCAAAAATCAATAGGAAAATCATAAAAACAAGAAGAAAGATGATAGAATTTATCAAATTTTTGTAAAACAAATGGCCATGAGTTTTTTTTCTCAAGAAAGATGATTAAATTTTCGTGAGAAAGTGTGAGGAATGTGGCTGAAAGATGGAGTAGGGTACGGCCAAAGCATTGATGAATGGAGTTTGGAAAGTGAAAGGTCGGAATGCAAAAGGACTAAGCATACAAAAGATCTCAAACTCTTCATATATTCATTATTTCTTTTTAAATTTTTATATAACTGAAAAACATATATAAATTCAGTTAAAATACGAAAATATAGTAAATAAACAAAAATAAATTAATTAATTATTAATTATATATAGTTTAATTAAATAAAACAGCAAAATTTGCAACTAGTCTTGAAAATATGAAAAATAAGTGCAATGAACTTGGGAAAATTTTTTATGTACTTAAAAATATTTATAAATAAAGATAAGAACACAAAATAAAAAGGAAATCACAAAAATGAATAAATAAATTTTAATTTAAATATAGTTTAGATGAAGAAAATAGCAGAAAAAGGAAAACAGCCTTTTAAAAGTAGGAAATCATCATAGTAAATTTTAGAAAAATTCTATTATCATTTCAAAAATATTTAAAAGTCAAAATATAAATAATATAACATATTAAAACATATTAAAATAAAATATGACAAAGAAAAATAAAATTTATACAATTTAAAATAACAAAATTGCAAAATAAACAATTTATACTCAAAATTGAAATGTACATATCTTTTGCAGTTTAACTCCGTTTTCCACGAAACAAAAAGCAATGTTCAAGTTATTAAATCTATTTTCATAATAAAAGATAAAATTTAAAATTTCAAACTTTTAAATTTTTAAGTTAAAAGTCAAAGTTTGACTATTTTGACCATTATCAACATTTTTTGGAAATATTCAATTTATGCATGTTTGAAATTCTAATCCACATCAAAATCAACATTTATATTTAAATTAACAAAATATATTAATTTTAATAAATAAAATAAAGTTTTTAAATTAGGAATTTAAATTAAAATAATTAAAATATACAATTACAATAATCAGAAAATACAGGGTTGTTACACTCTCCCCCACTCAAAACTTTTCGTCCCCGAAAAGGAATGAGGTACGGGAAAGCGCAGAAAAAGATTGAATGAAATAGTATTAAGACAAGATGACAAGAAGATTAAAATTATACCTGATAACTGTTGCTATAGGTAAGTTTAACAAGGTGGAGATGATCTTTCCAACATCCTCCAGAATCAAGAACATAAGCATGAAAAAAATCTTTTAGAATCTGATTCACCCTTCCCGTTTAACCGACGGTCTGTGGATGGAAAACAGTGCTTAGATTCAAAGATGAGTACCAAAGATTATTAAAGATTATAGAAAGATTTCTAAACAGACTGGTATAAGCAATAACCTCTCATTCTGTAGCAAGACAGGGGAAATTAGGACAACCAAAAGATAGTTTGAAAAACAAAATAAGATAATAAATTTGAAACCATAAAATTTCAACTTAAACTGAAAATTAATTTTACATAAGTCAAATAAATCTTAAGCGTCTCTAATTTCATTATCTTATCATCCAATTATCTTAAATTAACAAATCCCTAAAATCATGTATTTGAAAAATCTTTTATTATACTCAAAATGTGCCAAATAAAATTTAATTCTTCTTCACTACTAATTAAAATTAAATTTATTCCTCTCAATATATTTTATCACCTATGTTAAATATACTCACACTCATTGCAACTACCTTAAATTTATTCTTAGTTCCTTTATCATCATTTTATATTGTAAATTATTCCATTACCCTTTTTCTTTATTTACCTCTGTTAATCCTTTTATAACTTAAATTTAAGTATATAACATTTATAATAACCACTCAAATTTTATTTATAAAATCTTTTTTTTATATTGTATATTATCCAATTACATATTCAACTTTTGAAAATTAAGGTAAGTTATATTGGAATGAAATTGTGTATTATACAAATAAAACTTTCTAATTAAATTATTTCAAGCTTGAATATTAATCTGAATCTTGAAATTATACTTAGAAATTATCTTAGAAGAAAAAATTTAGGAATTAAATTTTCGATAAATTCCAAACTATTTAGAGATAAATAAATGCTCATATGCTATATATATATATATATCCATTCAAATTTAAATCATATATCGGCATATGTTATAAATCCATTCTTATTTTAGAAATTAAAATCAATTAAATTTTCCCAAAACAAGACTGTAGCAAGACCACAGAATGGTCTCTTCACTTCGAAACTCGAAAATGAACGTCGATGATGCTGCAGTCATCACCGAAATTATTTTCCAGCGACAAAGAGAAGAGCACTAAATTTAAATTTAAAATTCTTTGGGAACAAATTTCTATTCGAAAATACTTTAAATAATATATCCTTTAAAACTTTAAACACAAAGTTTGAAATCCATCGGAAATTAAATTCTCAAATTCTTGTTTTACATTCATTTTAAATTTCCAAATAAATTTATAACCATGTTCTATAGTTCAATTAGATATATGAAACAATAGAAAATGATATATAAAATCAAATATTATTTCTTAACAACCAATTCAAATAAAATCCAGATAAATATTTATAATATAGTTACAAAATTTATTTCACAAAATTTATTTCATTGCTAAATTTTAAAAACATATTGTGTCAGTTTGCTCTGTTCAAGTGTTTTGGAAATCTTATCGATAGCGTTGATCAGACGAATCGATTAGAAACCCAAATCAACATCAACAAATCAAACAACACAATATATAAAACATTTTAAATATTAGTTTACAAATACACTTCAAGAATAATTTGAAGATAAGTTGGGAACAAAGGTGAGATAATTAAATAACAGAATAGAAAGATGGATAAGCTTATATAAATCGCGGGCAACCTTAACTGGGTCAACCGTGACTTAAAGAATAAGACCGATGTGGATTTCTTGGGTAAATCAACATTCGACCTCAAGAGATAAAGTTTGGGATAATAGGAGATACTAGCATCTAAACCGATGATAAATATAAATCTCTGGTGAATCGATGCTAATTGTAAAAGAGTTTCACCCCTTTTATAAGAAAATTAGAATACTGGTGAGACCGCCAATTCACTATAAAGATCATTCGAAGTGGAGTTATGGGATACTCCGAAATCAAATGAAGATGAATATTGGGGAATAAGAATGGATTTTGGAACCGCAGGGAACGTTCCAAAATTCAAAAGAATCGAGTCAAAAGGAAGAGGTTTTAACTTGAATGAAAGTGATTCTGTAAATACATTTACCCTATATATTGAGTTTTGCCTAGAGCTACCAAAGCTCTGATACCAACTGTAACGACCCGATATTTTCAACCATTCGCATCCGCACATGTCGGACTTGAATTGCTCAAAATACCGCGTTGTAAATAAAATTTGGCAAATCTCAGAATATACAGTAAATACATAATCACAGATCACAGACACAGAGTATTTAAAAATGCAGCGGAATTTAAAAGAAATAGTAGTTCATGAAGCTACTATATAAAAATAAGATACATCAGTGTTAAACATGATACAACAAAAAGTAACAAGATACATCAGGTACAAATCAGAAACATCACTGAAATCACTGGATACAGAAAGCAAAATGGATGGCTGGATCTTCAAGGAAAGCTCCAACTCCGAAGGTGAATCTTGAATGCTAACTCACTCAATCTGACTCGAGCGTAAAGAAAAACACAAAACACTCGAGTCAGGACATAAATACTTATGAACTATAAATCAACTCAAATGAACAGTAACAAAAATGCATCAGTAACTTAAAGGATGCTTGGGATCGCCCATCCTTTAAGGATCCGTTAAACTATTTACTATGTAGTAATATTGCGCTATTATAATAATGTCTACAGTAAAATAAACATACTTTTAAATAGCGTTCCGGGCTACCCATATCACCCTTCACACATAATAGTCCCAGTAGTCCATCCAATATCATGCCATCTCCACTCCGGGTGACTGTCAGAGGATACCACACGGGCTACGGGAGAAAAACAAACTCGTAGTAAAGGCTTGGTATGGTAGGTGACACGGCACACAAGGCAATGCCAGGGTAGATATACCAATTACGCACACGGGCTGGTGGTAACGCAGCAGCCACATACGCCCACCTCGGAACACACTCCCATATCAAAATCGGAGGATGGCCATCTAATCAATCACCAGTAAGAGTATAGTATCGAAGGAATGTGTCCGATAGGAGGAATGACCTCACTTGGCCCAAGATCGCTCCTGTTTTAGCCACCTTATGCCAACTCACGGGAGTTGGGTCCACGTAATATACCTCAAGAACGTCGCCACCATCCTACTTCATTCTGGAATCTCCACCGCGTACACGGTTGTTAAAGTGGTTTTCGGAGTTGGCAGAGAGTATGACAACTTCCGATCCTGGTCTCTTTAACAACCAAACGTTATTATAACGCCGTGGTCATTTCAAAATAGTTTATACTTTAAAAAGATCAAATCATTTCATTTCAAACTATATTTCTTTCAAAATAGTTTATACTTCGAAACCAAAACCATTTTTATTTCAAACTATTTATTCAATCAAAATAGTTTATACTTCAAAACCAAAAACATTTCAAACATATATTCAATTCAAAAATCATAATATTTTCAAAGTATAACTCTTTCGAAACCAAAAATACTTGAAACAATTACACTTTGAAAATCATAACATTTCAAAATCATACATTTGAAATCATCGGATATTCATTTAATTCTTTACATTTTACAATTCATTCAATTAATCCCAAATTTTCAATTTCCAACTTAATTCAATTCAAACCATCAGTTTCAATTAAATTTCCCAATAACCATTTCAAATCATATCATTTTCAAATATATATTTGATCCACAAATTAAACTATTCAATTTTTAATAAATTTCAAAGCTGTAATATCCCGCATTTCAAAATTAAATTTTATAATCTCATATATCTCAAATCTAGTTTCATGATTACTTAGTTTTGAAATATTCATTTCATAAATCCAATACTATTTAAATAAAATCAATTTACAATTAAACTAAATATCCTTTCATACCAATATAAACTTCAAATATTCATTTATCAAAAGTACATATCATTCTAATTCATATTCTTTATCAAAATAAAGATCAAATCATTTCCAAACCTTATTATCAAATCATTATTTGAATTCAAATTCAAATACTCAAATTTAAATACCATTTTTAAATCAAATAAGTCATTCATTTGTTATTTCAAGTATCATTACAAAATACATTAAAAATTCCATTCAAAATTCATTTATCTCATTACATTTCATTTCATTTAACACATAACCAAGTAAACCTTACTTAAATTCAAATTCAAATTTAAATTCCTTAAAAATTCAAATTTAAATATTAAAATATATTCAAAACTTCTTAAATTTCACAATTAATCAATTTCAAAAAATTTAAATCATTTAACACTTTAAAATATAACTCAAACAGTGTTAAAACTATAACATTTCAAACATTGTCAAATTATAGCAACGACAGCATTTATAAAGTGCTATCGTAGCTTATAGCTTCCAAAAATGGTTTAGTTCAAGAATAACGGCATTTATAAAATGTCGTAATAGATATTTAGTTATTTCAAACATTGTTAGATTCAAAACAATAGCATATAAAAATGCTGTCAAAAGACTACAACATTTGAAAATGCTATGAATTCCAGATTTCATTTTTGCTTTTCAAAAAAATAATAAAACTCCAAATTTTATTATAACTCAAAAATCATATTTCTAGACTTCAAAATTTCACATTTAAAATCATTTTAACATATGATTTAACACAACAAAATTTTTAGATCAAATATTCAATTTAAAAACTCCATTCATTTATTAAGTCAAAATTCACTGTTTATTAACATATAAATTAAATAAAACTTAAAATTTTACTTCAAATATAATTTTAAAACTTTAAATTTAATTTCCATTATTTATTTACATTTTAAAATAAAATTTGAAGTCTAAAATCTCAATTATTTCACATTTACGTACTCAAATTCACAATTTCAAGACTTAATATTTAATTTTCTTAAAACCATAAAATATATATTTTTAAATCAAAATTTAATACTTTTAAAAAAATACATATTTTAATAAAAATCATTTAAAAATATACCACGGGGTCTGTATATAATTTTCTAACCTAGGTCAAGTGATACGGATATATATCATTTCAATCCGTAGTTTACAAAGAAAACCCGGGTTCTATCATTTCAAACCCGCAATCCCAAGTCAAATAAAATAC
Organism: Allium cepa; assembly: GCA_030765085.1. Classification (NCBI taxonomy): domain Eukaryota; kingdom Viridiplantae; phylum Streptophyta; class Magnoliopsida; order Asparagales; family Amaryllidaceae; genus Allium; species Allium cepa. Next base: position 5,311,911 of record CM060937.1, read on the forward strand.
AATAAAAATCACTTAGGCCTATCATTTCAGCCCATAACGATTTTTCCCTAATCTAAATTCCATTCGGGTATGTATCATTTCAACCCATAGCGATTCTATTCTAACAGGGAACTTGCAGTGTGAATATATGCATAAACAATATAAACAATGTCAATGTCACAATATAATGTCATATATCAGATGTCAGGTGATAATTAACAGTTTTAACATGGTAATAACATGGCATAGCATATCATATGATCATCATTAACTTGCATAACATTTTATATTACTAAACACTTGTCATCAATTCACTATTTCATAAGTATAAATGTCAGAGTGAGAAAGACTCACCTTTTACGAAGCTAGAGACAAACAACACACACAAGAGCGATTCCAAAGGCACGACAAGCACGATTTGATTTGAATTGATGGAGACCCTTGTAAACAACACAAAATATAACATACATAAGCACAAACATAGATATCGACATACAAATATAATCAACAACTTTAGTTTGCAGAACAGTTGCAAAACAAGAGAGATGACCAAACCTTAGAAGCAAAAGACTTGCACACGACAACATAAGCTTGTCACATGATCAAATGGGCTTGCTCTCATCATACTAGGCTCAGCCTAGATGCCAACATGGCTCAGGTTTGGGTCAATATGGGTTCATATGGCTCGGCCTAACTTGGATATGAAGGAGTGGAAGTTGTGACATGAGAAATACAAAAGTCAAGGCAATTAAGTGGATTTTTGGTGCAACTATAGGTTCGGCCTACCATGGCTTGGGCTTGGTCATGCAAGGGGATGGTCAGGTGGTGGATGGAGTGGCGGCCAGAGGTGGTGGAGGGACTGGCGGCGGCGGCCATGGAGGTGGTTTAGGTTAAAAATGAAGGCTATGGCCTTAAGGGTTTGGCTAGGCTAGTTTGGTGGAACTTTTGTGCAAATTTTGTGGTGCAACATCAACGGATGGTCATGGCTACTGTCTTGGTCAGAGGAGAGGCTTATGAGCTGCTGGAGATGATGGTGGAGAGGATGGTAGTGGTGGTGGTAGAGGCTAGGCCTAGCAAAACACAAGAAGGATCAATGCAAAAATCAATAGGAAAATCATAAAAACAAGAAGAAAGATGATAGAATTTACCAAATTTTTGTAAAACAAATGGCCATGAGTTTTTTTCTCAATAAAGATGATAAAATTTTCGTGAGAAAGTGTGAGGAATGTGGCTGAAAGATGGAGTAGGGTACGGCCAAAGCATTGATGAATGGAGTTTGGAAAGTGAAAGGTCGGAATGCAAAAGGACTAAGCATACAAAAGATCTCAAACTCTTCATATATTCATTATTTCTTTTTAAATTTTTATATAACTGAAAAACATATATAAATTCAGTTAAAATACGAAAATATAGTAAATAAACAAAAATAAATTAATTAATTATTAATTATATATAGTTTAATTAAATAAAACAGCAAAATTTGCAACTAGTCTTGAAAATATGAAAAATAAGTGCAATGAAATTGGGAAAAAATTTTATGTACTTAAAAATATTTATAAATAAAGATAAGAACACAAAATAAAAAGGAAATCACAAAAATAAATAAATAAATTTTAATTTAAATATAGTTTAGATGAAGAAAATAGCAGAAAAAGGAAAACAGCCTTTTAAAAGTAGGAAATCATCATAGTAAATTTTAGAAAAATTCTATTATCATTTCAAAAATATTTAAAAGTAAAAATATACATAATATAACATATTAAAACATATTAAAATAAAATATGACAAAGAAAAATAAAATTTATACAATTTAAAATAACAAAATTGAAAAATAAACAATTTATACTCAAAATTGAAATGTACATATCTTTTGCAGTTTAACTCCGTTTTCCACGAAACAAAAAGCAATGTTCAAGTTATTAAATCTATTTTCATAATAAAAGATAAAATTTAAAATTTCAAACTTTTAAATTTTTAAGTTAAAAGTCAAAGTTTGACTATTTTGACCATAATCAACATTTTTTGGAAATATTCAATTTATGCATGTTTGAAATTCTAATCCACATCAAAATCGACATTTATATTTAAATTAACAAAATATATTAATTTTAATAAATAAAATAAAGTTTTTAAATTAGGAATTTAAATTAAAATAATTAAAATATACAATTACAATAATCAGAAAATACAGGGTTGTTACACTCTACAACTAAAACCGTAAAGGCACGTATTAGAGAATGTATTTCCATACAATGACTAGGCACTAGGTTAACACCTATCACAGTACATGTACAGAAAAATGCACCGAGGACCTCGTCGGGATCCCCTACAACACAAGACTGGCCCACCGAATATATTATCACCCCAGGTGTTGCGACCCTTATCAGAGCTCTTTTCCATGCACCACTGTATGCATAATTTATAATATATCCGAGGGTGTCTAGAAAGGTGATAACATACTCTAATTGGGTGCGACCCACTTAGCCTCGCTGCATCTCCCCTGATTTTCAGTCATTCTGGTTGAGGCTTGAGGCTATAATTACCTTGTTAAGGAATTTTAACTTAGAATGTTCGTTGTCCTCTAACGACAACGTGTTGAAAACATTCATCCATACAAGTTTGTTCTGGGTCTGAACGAAATCGAAGGCACTATTCCTACTACATCCATTTTGGAATCATCCTCAGAATTAGTAGCAATTAGCCCTTGCACTTTAATGATCCATCTTCAATTACACACTCTTGTCTTTACTTCGAAAATGTATTCGTTGGATTGAAGTGGTTTTCGAGTTACTTATTCGATCCCGGTCTCTTTGAAATAACGTCCGATATTTTCTGTAAACTCAACCACGGTTCTTTAGGAAATAAATGGACGAAAATAAGATCGGAGATCTCCCTCTAACCGTTTGACGAGGATTAGTGTCATGGTGCATTTATGTATAATTTGTTTGAATTCGTTCATTGATCTTGATCGTTGATCTTGATTTGTGCTATATGATACGTTGATTGTTGAGAAGCGTTCGGTCTCGGTAGCCATTGCTCTTGGTAAAGCTCCTTGCTTTTATTTTGGCAGTGATCTCGATCTTTGTGGTTGCATTATTTCATGTTCTTGGCTTATACGCTCTAGAGTATTGGGTTTAGTACCTGAGCTCATAATGGAAGCTAAATGATGGGTCTCAGAACTACAAGCAAAGGGTCATTCTTTTTGTAATTTATGCTTTATGGAAATTATGGTCTAACAAACTCAAATCTCTTACCGAAGCAATTTGATTAATAATAACTGTTATTATTGAATCAAGAACTTTTTGTTTGGACTATACAAGTTGAGTGTGGACGATATTTGAATTTTGGCCAATACCAAATTCCATAAATCCTGATGTGATATAATTGTCACTGCTAGGGACCACTTAAAATAGTAAAATTGGATTTTGCTAATGCTATGTAAGTGATAAATTTGGCCGAGATATTGCACCATTAGTTAAAGTTAAGTGTGAACAACAATATTCGAATTATTTGATATTGATCGCCAACTGTATTTACACATATACGTCACATTATCATAATGTTGAGTACTTTGAATATGACATGATTTAATTACGATATAATTATTATATATTAATTAAATTAAATTTTAAAATATTAATTGTAAAATTTATTTTATTTATTTGAATCGGTATTGAAAATAGTGCACATTTAAAAGTTATATATATGTGCATCGATATACGATATCGATGTGCATTTGAATTGGATTTAAAATGGGTATTTACTAATATTATTTGACTACAAATAGGGCTATTAGCCTATTGAGATGGCCGACCATGTATGGGGTTAGGAGGGTGTGATATTTTAATATTTTGGTTTGAATTGGTGGAGGAAGAAAGGGTAAAAGACGAGATCTAGATCCCTTTTTCCCTCTCCCTTCCTTTTCTTATATATACCTACACTCTCTTTATCCTAGATTTTGCTTCTCTCTAGCCTCTCCCTTCTCTTTTGACCAAGTTATAGCCACTATCTCTCTTTTATTTTCAAACCAAAATTCAAGTTTAAATAAAATAAAATAAAAGATATGGAGATCTCTTTGATTACTGTTATTTTTTAGAAGAGATTGGCAAACTCATGGAGTGCTATCGATTCAACATTCAAGGCGCTTCTTCAAGCCTACAGTTTAAGTAACATCCCATTTTCTAGAATTTATACACACACCTGTATGTTGTTGTATATAAATAGGTTAGAATTATACAACGATTCATATATTTGTTTGCCAATAATTTACTTATGAAAATATCGTAAAATAAAATATTTTATTTCATATATGTGTGTTATTTGTTTTTGACCATAATGTAAAAAAATTCGAAAACAAAATTAATTTAAGATATATATATATATATATATATATATATATATATATATATATATATGCATTATATGCATGCGCGTGCGTGTATATATATTATATAATTGTATGCACCAAAAGTTGGCACAAACACCCAATAGAAGTTTTGAAGAGAAATAAATGAAGAATAAAAAATAAAAAAAGAGGGTAATAACCGTGAAATAGCAGTAAATTGAAGCAACAACATGAACACAATGATTTACAGTGGTTTGGTGTTGTTTCCCTACGCTCACTTTGAACAGATTGCTTTATTAATCATTTTGTAAACTGCATGCAATATTGATTGGATGAAAATCCTTAGGTACCATAGAGTACAAAGCAAGTAAAATTCTTAAAATGAAAAACCAAGCTTGTATTTGTAGACTAAGATGGCCAAATATCTCCTTGAAAATTCGGTAGAAGGACCTTTAGAACCATATGGACCCACAAGAGGGATTGCATGGCTCAATTCCCAAAGAATAGGGATCGGTATCGATCCCTATCTTGTACGAATTTGGGGGTGCGATCCCTGTGGTAGCGCCCCCATGTTGAAATATGTTTAGCCTTCAATTTTCATGCCAGTTGGATTAGAAGAACTTGAGTTATTGCTTGATCTTTACTTCATTATGAACAACATGAATTGCATCCCCAAATTTCATGCGCATTGGACTTATGGATCTTAAAATATTAATTATTTTCTATTGAACTACATTAACTTCCTTAAACATATTAAACCCTATCTTGGAGGTTGATTTTAGCCGACCCCTCCTATATGTTGAACCATATTCCATCCTTCAAACATTCTGCCTTGCACATCTCTCTATTCCATTCAATCTCGACTTCATATTACCATCTGCACTCGATTTTTGGACCCTACAATCATCACCATGGACTAATTGGCCTTAAGGACAATCGAATCGAAATTTTCCAATTAGTGAGAATATAGCCCGTCCAAAACGCCGGATAATACTTGCCATCCAAAGTATGTCTTGTGCTAAACATGACGTGCTTTGATCGAGGCAGGTTAGAGTCATCGAAAAGAAATCCATCCAGTTTTCTAAATGGTTGCTATCCTTCCACCTTTTCCAAAAGTGCTATATATTTTTTTGATAGTCATGACCTTTGGTCGACTTCAAATAGAATAAATCCAGGAATATATTCTATCAACCGACATCTACGTCTGGTTCCATGAGACCATTAAGCTTTGGACATCTGATCTGGTTTCAATCTTGAGGACTTCAGGTTTGAATTCAATTTCTATCGATTTAAAAAATTGAATTTCTAAAATATTCAGGTGCACATTCGGGTACATGTTATTGTCATTGGCTCCCGGATGTGCTTATATGTTCGTGGGTCATCGCCAATTTTCATTGAGTTTGATACGATTTTATTACACTTTGTATATATGTGCTTTGCATGATTTTCATGCCCACGCTTATATGTACAAGTCCCATAACCGATCCTTACTTTTCTTCCTTTTTTTATATTTTTTATATGCATACAGGGATCAACATTCTCCTTATCGATCCCTCCCTCTTTCCTTTTTTATATTGTAGGGATCGGAGGGATCCCTGGTCAAGGGTTCGGTACCAATCCCTTGGCATATTGGGAACTCAACTCCTTCGGCTTTGTGGGATATTTAGAAGCATACCAATCCCTTAAACTTTAAATATGCTAATGTTCTCCCTTCTATTTTTTTTACATCATTTCATTTTCCCCTGCTCTTCCTTTTACCTTCCCACGACCAAACCCTTTCTTTAGTTCTCTAAAGTCGAACCTTCTTCCTTCCATCAATACGATCCTATGCATCACCTCCTTCTTTGAATCCATTACCTTCTCTCACTCCAAGCCATCATCCTATCTTCAATTTGATTCAAAATTGAAGATCCTCTATCTAGCAACTCGTGACTTTTTAACTTAGGTTGTTTTTTTTTTCACTTTTTACCTTAATTTTTGTGACAAGGTGATGGGTTCTAGTTCATTGCTAAATGGTTTGGAGTTTGACATAATGAAGAGAAGATGGTAGAAATTATTTGAGTGAGATGAGGCATATGAGGGAGTAGGGTTCAGTTGAATAAAGAAAGAGGAAGAAAGGATGCGTAGAGTATATGGATCGGTTAATAGTTTTGAGGGATAGCATGAGAGTATGGGAGGAGATGGATCGGTCGTCTTTGGCTTGCATGGAGTGATCCATAACTTTTGGCTTGCATGGAGGGATCAGTGATACGATGGAGGGAAGGGGTCAGTTGTCTTTGTTAGCGTGGAGAGATCAGTATTTTTTTGGGTGTGTTTTAGATGAAGGGATCTGTTACCACCATGAAACGGAGTCGATATGAATCTCTTAGGGAGAGGGATCGTTGTCTTGTTTTGGAATAGGGGTCGATAAAGATATGAAGCGACAATCAGCCGAGACTAAAAGGTAGGCTCTCCAGAATATTCTGAGTATGGAATAATTCCTCCCCTAGGTGGGGAATCAATGCCTATCCCTTTCCCTAGGGGATCAGTACATATCCTCAAGTATTGTTCCAAACTTGGTAAGATAGTTATTGAGTGAGGAGGAAGGCTGCATGATGCTGCATTTCCAGTTTCAAGTCATTTGGGGTCATATGCTCAAGTTATGTGCAAATTACTTCATCTATTAAAAGGGATTGGTATAAAAGGGGTCGTCCATATTCAGCTTTCACTATATATAACAACAATAATCAGTCAATAACTCAATATCAACAGATGCTTTCAACTTGAAACTTAGAGTATAAGCTAACTAGAATGTGTGGAACACTCCATTGGGATCGCATGGCGTTTGGAGCAAGTTGGAGGGATCAGTATCTATCCCTCTAGAGGGATCGGTAGAAATCAGAATTCAAGCAATACTACTACATGAAAAATGCTATATCTCACAAATTGTAAGTCGGAATTGCATGAAATTTAGGGAGCAAGTAGCTAACATCATAGGGCATCCCTCGAGATGCCACACATTTGCATGCATTAATAAGGAACGGTACCAATCCCTATTGTAGTCCCCGATGGGCCTACAAATTTTTGGGTAGCCTCGTCTTGGTCTCCTAAACCTTCTGCCAGAATTTCAGTCTGGTCCGTGCACATCTTCCCCTATAAATACAGCAAGCATAATGTCGGAAAAGGTATCCTGCTTTCTTTAGGGAGGCTCTGCCCTTTTTTTCTTCACTTTATACTACTAAATCCTACCCGTTCCAAACATTCTTGTAATGATAATCAAGTGGAAGATCAATAAATATATAAAATGGACGTAGGCTAACATTGCTGAACCACTATAAAAATCTATATGTTCATTTACTTCATTCCGTTTCGCTTTTAATTCCATTCATTGGTTAATCTCCATGAGAATTTATGGGTGTAGATGCCCGTTTTTGGCGCCAACATTTTGGTGCTTTCATCGAGAGATGGATTCTCAACTTGGTCGGATCTCATCACCTACTTGTGGATTCCCATATTCGCGAGATCGATCCGGCCTTCAAACGTTAAACTTCCTACTCTACTCCAATTTGAAGGAAATCTAAAGGTAGCTGATAGTCATGGTTAGAAAAATTAAATAGACTTCAAGAAAAGTTGATGGGAATGACGATGCTAGTATTCTTGTTTGGAATGTTCATCTGTTCATGCCCATTTAGAAGGGATCAAATTCACTCATGTATGCAGGATCTTGGGATTAGATGTTGAAGTTTGCACTTAAGTTACGGGGTGGTGAATCCCTTTCTCAAGGCCAAAATGGCCAACCCCTCTCTCGAAGCTTAGATAGTCGAACCCTCCAATCTCAACTGTAATTGTCCCCTTGGCCTAAATGACCGAACCCTCACCAAGGCAACTATATGTACACCGATCCCTCCAAAAGGCATATATACCGATCCCTCCAAAAGGCATATGTATCGATCACTCCAAAAGGCATATGTACCGATCGCTCCAAAAAGCATATGTACTAATCGCTCCAAAAAGCACATGTACCGATCGCTCCAAAAAGTATATGTACTGATTGGTCCAAAAAAGATATATACCGATCAATCTACAAATCGATCCATAACCGATCCCTTTGGATGATCCATCGTGCACGTCCCTATAGCCGATCCCTTTCATATGGCAAACTACCAATCCCTTACCAAGGCAATTCAGCCGATCCCTCTCCCAAAAGCCCTATCTGTCCGGTCCCTATACCAAAAAAATATGGATCGGGTACGATCTATTTAAAAAAATATGAATCGGGTATGATCCAGTTTTATGAAAAGTCGCCCTAAAACACAGCGCAATGCCCTCGCATTTTGAATTCGCAACTCAACTTAAACACAGTACATTTTATTTACTTCCCTTACGTCCTGTGACTGATCAGGGCATAAAGGATCAAGCGCCAGCTTATGAATTGCAATCAAGGAACGAATAAGCAACCACTACTTAAATGATACTCCCAAAGGTTGGAGAACATAAGTGATGTGACTCTAAGCAAACCCAAGAAACTTTGGCACAAAGCCAAACTTAGGTAAAACTAAGATTTTCTCCTAGAAAATGACAAGGTGACTCCAAGCACCGTTCTTCACTGACCCTACACTTTGAATTCAGTGACTTCAAGCAAACCAATTGCTGACTCTAAGCAAACAGTAGATTTTCTCAAGTCCGACTCCTGGTAAATTACCACTGATCCATCAATACCGGTCCATCTTGCTTTTCTTATATCTCGAGTATGCATACATCATTCACAAGCATAACAAGTAGTTATAACTTAAAAGCAAATTGGATTGCCGATGACTGAAGCATCTCACCTAATCGAAGCATATTCATTGAAGCTGTTCAGTGTGCTTAATATCCAAGGAGATTCAATGTACCAATCATATCAGTTTCCTTAGGCAAAATCGACCCTAGATTACGTCTCCTGAAATTCAAGTTGCATGTGAATTCCATCATAGCGATATGTGCCATCGAATGCAGATACTTTCCTATATTCCTCGAAGGTGTATCGATTATGCGGTTTATGCGATTATCGTCCAAATCCATCTTCTTGTTTAATCAATTAGATTAGAAGTTTGTTGAGCAGTTTAGAATGCATGCGACTGACACCAAAGATGTTATGTCATTATCCAATTTATTCCAGATGCTAGCGAGAATAAAATACTGATTGCGTTGATGACTTGAATCGACCGTCATATAGATTTTGGCAACTAGGTAGCTGGAGAGCATCCTACGATCTTGGATTGTTTTTGTTACAAAGTGAATCAGAACCTAAGCAAGGAGGAGGTAGAGTATACTAGGAGAAATAATAATAAAGGCCCATTGGCTAAGGTTTCAAATTCTAGTAGATGACCTAGGATCTAATAATTAAACTCATATACTCCTTTGAATGATTTCATCAATAACCTCTACTTGGAGACTCACGACTCAAAGCAGTACTGAAAACCAGCCTCGAGAGAGTCCATTGAAGCCTAGAGAAATTCCTGGGAATGTTGTATATTCCAATGCACAATGGCATTTACAAACACCTTCGAGATGTGATCGGAAAGCTGATTCGAAAAGGAAGGATTCAACACTATGTGCAAGCTCTGCAGAATGGCGGACATGGGACATCTAATGCCTATTAATAAAGAACTTTGATTATCAATTGGACTGCTGACAGTCGACATCTCACTGAAAGGAGCTAAGGGCAAAGTGGACTAGCGAGTACATAATGCTGCTTCACTTATCGATGAGATTTATTTCGTTCTTCTTTGAATTATTTTATTTTAAGTTCAATTTCAATTATGTTGTGAACTACGACCAACTTGAACTATACTACTTCCAAAACAATGCATGTGACCAATTAATTAGAGTTGGTCGCCAACTAATCTCCACAGACCATGATCGGACCTATGTAGTTGCATCAAGAAGAGAATGACTCGATCTCTCATCAGCTACCGTATGCCCTTGATTTGGGCCCAAGGACTCGAAGCGGAAAAGCTCGACAAGTTTAAGATCCAGTACAAGTGGACACGACTAACAACCACTCATCAACCTCCGTATTTGACTTGGAGGCCTGAGAAAGACTTGGAACGAATGTGACTTGATCATTCACTCCCCAGATCTTAAAATAAAGCTCAATAAAATACATATGCCTCTACCGAAGCTCAATAATGTTAGGATCTAACTAGAGTGGATGTGACTCAACCGTCCGTACATTAACTCCTTCCCTGAACATAAGAGGCAGTTCGAAAGTCTGACTTGAAGTAGCCATGATTGACTGCATACTCATTAACCACCGCTCTCAACACATGGACACGATTGTAGCCTAAAACGGAAGCAACATAACTGTCTACCCAGTAACTCTATACCTTCGTTTAATAGAAAGAGTACGAAATAAATTGTACATGATCTGATCATCCAACCTAAGCATGGATGCAATCCAACCATCCAACACTTACTTCTTACCTCGACTTAATTGGAGGAGATACAATCACTAAGTGGACATGAATCGACCGTCGATTTATCAAGTTTCATCCAGAATGTTGTGGGCTGAATTCCATTCTATGGGTGAACGTGGTTATACCATTCTTTCAACAACTCTTACCTTTACATGATGACTGTAGTACAAATCATAAATGGATGTGATATGACTGTCCATCAAACAACTCTGAGTCCCTAAAGCACGGACCAGAGTATAAACAATTTGGGCAGAAAAATGACTGACTATGAGAAAACTCTAAGTCCCCGAAGTGCAGACCGAAGTATAAACAATTCGGAAAGAAAATCGACTGCCCATAAGAAAATTCTAAGTCCCCCGTGTGCGGATTGGAGTATAAACAATTAGTGTGGAAAAACGATTGTTCGTAAGAAAAATCTTAAGTCCCTAGAGTGTGGGATGGAGTAAAAACTATTTGGACGGAAAAACGACTGCCCACGAGAAAACTCAAAGTCTCCGAAGTATGGACTAGAGTATAAACAATTCAGGCGGAAAAACAACTGCCCATAAGAAAACTCTAAGTCCTTGGAGTGCAAGCTGGATTATAAATGAATTGGGCAGAAAAATGACTTCCTGTGAGAAAACTCTAAGTCTCCGAAGCGCTGGCTGGAGTATAAACAAATCGGGTGGGAAAATGACTTCCCTTGAGAAAACTCTAAGTCCCTAGAGTGCTGATTGGAGTATAAATAATTTGGGCGAAAAAACGACAACTCATGAGAAAACTTAAGTCCCCGGAGTGCGGGCTGGAGTATAAGCAATTCGAGATGAAAAATGACTGCCTATGAAAAAACTCTAAGTCCTCGAAATGTGGGCTGAGTATAAACAATTCAAGAGGAAAAACGAATGCCCAAAGAAACTCAAAGTCCTCGGAGTGCAAACTGATGTATAAGCAATTCGGGCGGAAAAATGACTGTCCATGAGAAATTCTAAGTCTCCGGAGTACGGACTGGAGTATAAACAATTCGGTTGGAATACCCATGAGAAAACACTAAGTCCCCAGAGTGTGGACCTGAGTATTAACAATTCGAATGTGACTGACCACCCACTGAACAACTTTGGTCCCCAAAGGGCGGACTGGAGTATAAACACAAATTGGGTGCGATTCAACCACCCGCCAACAAATTCTTATCCCCCAGAGTACGGAAAGGAGCATAAACAAATAGATGAGTGCGGTTCGACCACTCACTATTCCATAAGCTCCAACTTTACCCCTAGATCTAATTAGCGAATATTAATCAAAGTGGACAAGATTAACTGTCCAGTGCCCAACTCATGCTCAAAATCCAAAGAATCGTTGAAGTATTCCATTGAAAGGAAAAACCAGAATACAACCCAAGATAGGCGAGACTCGGCTTTCAATCAACTAACCTGATCCCATGATTCGACGAGAAAGAGTGTGAAGCTAAAGTGGACATTGCTTGCCTTCTTACTTACCGATGTATTCCCCAGACTTGGTGGCACGAGCGAGAAACAAGATGAATGTGAACCGGCCGTTTGTCGATCAACTCTATTTCTTTAGAGCTTATGATGGAGTATAAACATAGCTAGGATGAGATTCGACCATCCATGCAGTACATTTATCAACCTGAGACTAGGAGCAGAAGTGTGATCATCCAAAGACTGGATGTTTTTGCTTAATATTGTAACTTATATATAGTGTTTACAACAACTCGAGGCTACGACCGAAAGGATGCTGAGAGATAGAATCACCGAATCGATGCCCAAGCTCATGGGCAACTAACTATCATTCCAACCTAAACGACGTGCAACAGAAAGCTAGAATATTGAATGGAAAGCACGTTACTTGAATACACAAGGAGATTCAAACTCAAAGCAAGAGTCAACTATGCAGCTGCACACAACTCGAGGCTGACCGCTGCTCAATATTTGCTTCAACATGCTTCTAAACCTAATCTTTGGCCATTTGTAGATTATTGCTCAAAGCATTTAGAGCCGTTCATATCAGACTTAATAACTAATGACAAGACTCCGGTATTTGATTGGAGTAACCATCATCATTGATCGTCCCAACCATATTCCACATTGATTGTTACGTGAAATAGTTACGTTTGAACTCAAAGAATTCAGACTGCACACGCTGAGCTGATAGTCAACATTACAGTCAGCCCTGGTAACCCATCACGGGTACTAAAGATCGGATCACAGCTCAGAGCAACGATGATAAAGGAATTAGCTGGCTTCCTCAGAATCTTGATGTGTTCACTAGGACCCACTCTGACATCCATGTGATCTCATCGACTATCGCGAGGCTTGCATTGAATAACGACCTAAGGCATGTCCCGGTGTGACAAAAACAATTCGTCAGGGATTCGGAGAGGTCTACTGGACTTAAAGTGGAAGTGGATACTCAACAAAAATAAATTTTCCCACCACAAATTTTTCCAAAATGGGTATCCAATCCAGTTCTTGTGTGAAAAACTAATGGATAGTAGCGGTCATGCATCAACTGCTCAGGCCTGAATAAGGCATGCCCGAAAGACAGCTTTCCACTTTCGAGGATCGACAAGCTGGTAGAATCAACCACTAGATATGAACTGCTTTCATTTATGAATATGTACTCCAGGTGAACCATATCCTAATGCACATCCTCAACAAGAAGCACATTGGCTTCATTACAAATCTAGAGATATATTGTTATGTAATGATGTCGTTTAAACTAAATAACACTGAAGCTACTTACTTGACACCGGTCAACAGGATGCTCAAAGATTGATTGGACAACCAACGAAATTGGATGATAAACCTATAAAGTCACGACGATCAAATGACCACATCGATGAATTAGCGAAGATGTTCAGTTCTATCCGAAGGTATGGAATTAAACTCAGCTATTTCGACATTACATCAGGGAAGTTCCTTGGTTTAATGCTTAACTCTTACAGAATGGAAGCCAACCCTAATAAGATTCAGATAACAAAGATATCTAGGTACCAAAGATAATCAATCAGCTATAGATTCTAAATAGGAGGTCATCACCCTATGCCGATTCATCTCCAGGGCCATCGACAAGTGTACTATCTTCTTCGACCTAATTAGGAGATGGAAAAAAACTTTGAATGGATGCAAGGATACATTGATGCATTTTAAGATCTGGTAGATCACCTAAAGAGACCTCTCATCCTATCCAAGATGTCATATTAAAAAGATTTATACATCTATTTAGATATGTCGGTACACACCATAAGCATGCAATCCTATGTAAAGAGAAACGGGTCTAAAGACTAGTATATGATGTAAGCAAGCGATTGACAGGCTCGCCCCATTAGCGTCTATACTGGCCAGCCGTTATGACATGTCCTACAGCAACCTTAGATGTTTGGAAGGTTACTCAAATGGAATATCGAACTAAGCTAATTTGATATCACTATCTCCCTCGTTGAGCTATCCATGGACAAACATTAGCATACTTCATATCTGAATTCACTACATCAAACGACTATCTGAAGAGCAGTGAAGAACTGACTAACAAATGGAAAATGTACATAAATGGAACTTTCGATGATTGGTGTTCTGGCTTCAGAGTTGCATTAATGACTCCCAAGGAACGATCGATCTGCTACACCCTGAAACTCGACTTCCCTAAAACGAATAACGAGGATAAGTATGAAGCCTTGATTGTCACACTCTAACTTGCTAGAGAAATGGGAGTAGAAACTTTACATATCTTCTTTGATTGTTGGTTAGTAGTATGCGAGGTCAGAGGAGATTATCTTGCTAAGGGCGGTGTCTTCCTCCTTGTCTCAGTTTCGTCCAAAAGCTACTAGCCAACTTCGAGTATCGTACCATTACATACATTCTTAGAGAACAAAATGAAAAAGCCAAGTCACTAGCCAAGCTGGCCAGTTATAGGGCTGCACAACAAATAGAATTTGTCCAGGCTGAAGTGCTTAACATTCCATGCATTGATAGATGGAGATCGACTAGATCTTGAAGACGGAGCAAGAAAAGGAGTCATGAATGACTCATATCAAATACTATCTAGAACATGGATTTCTTCCTGAACGGATGAATGAAAAACGACAGATCCTTCTAAAAGCTTCACGCTACATCATCCAAGAAGAAGCCATGTATAGAGAGGATCACTTCGTTCCCCTACTTCGGCGTATTGCCTATGATGAAATCAAACGAGTATTGAGAGAAATCCACGAAGTGGAATGCAGTACTCACACTAGAAGGAAAACCATGACAAAGAAAATACTTTGCTACAGGTATTACTAGCCAACTGTCAATCGAGATGTAGCTGATCATGCTAGACAATGCAACGATTGCTAGATGTCTACAAAAATTCTAAGATCTCGGCCGATGGAAATTACTCAAATGGTACACCTTAGCCGTTTGCCACTTGGGGTGTTGACATAATCAGTTCTTGTCGGTTCTAAAGCTGGTGCAAAATAAACCATCGTAGTGGTTGATTACTTCACTAAATGGGCTGAAGCAGAATTTGTAACCATAATCATGACGAAGAAAATAATCCGCTTCATTGTCCAGAACATCATCCGTTGTTTTAGCCTTCCACGAACCATTATAACGGATAATGAAACCTAATTTGACAGCGCTAAATTTAAAGACTTTTGCCGTCGGTGTCATCTTGAAAAGAGATTTATGGATTTTTTTGCCCTCAAGAAAATGGACCAGTTGAAGTTGTGAACAATATTATAAAGTCCATTCTGAAGAAACGTTTGGAAAAGGCTAGAGGTAAGTGGGTGGATTTACTCTCAGCAGCATTATAGGCTTATAGAACCACCTACAAGAATTGCAATCAAATTGCAATTAAACTAAAAGGAATTGATGATGATTCATGTGCGTATAAAATGCATCCAGGAGCTAATGAATGGAATATGTATATGAACGTGCACGTGTATATTCAAAAAATTCCATTTCTTAAAATTGACAGAAATTGAATTCTCAGCGGAGTTATTAATGAAAAGACTGGATCAAATAGCCAAAGCTTACTAGTCATGTAGAACCGAACACAGAGAGCAACTAATGGAATGCAATCCTTAATTTATTCTATTGGCAATCACCAAGCATCATGACGATCAAAGAGGGATACAACACTTTGGGAAGATAATTCAATGGAAGGATAGCGACTATTCAGGAAATTGAATGGATTTCTTTCCGACCAATCTAAATTGCTCCAATTCAAAGCATGTTATGTACGCAACAAGACATACTTCGGGGGGCAGGTGTTATCCAACTATTTGGCCCAACTATACTAAGACCGACTGGACAAGTTCGACTAGGCGATCATCGAGAAAGGCGGCCCGAGGAGATAATTATTAGACTTAGAGATCAAGTGTAGGCAATGATATGAAGCGACTATCAACTGAGACTAAGAGATAGGCACTCTAGAATATTCGAAATATGGAATAATACCTACTCTAGGCGGGGGATCAGCGCCTTTCCCTTTCCCTAGAGGATTGGTACATATCCTCAACTTTTGTTCCAAACTTGGTAAGATCGTTATTCAGTGACAAGGAAGGCCCCTTAAGACCACATTTCAAGTTTCAAGTCATTTGGGGTTCGTATGCTCAATTTATGGGCAAATTACTTCACCTATTAAAAGGGGTCGGTATGAAAATGGTCGTCCATATTCAGCTTACACTACTTATTGCAACATTGATCGGTCAATAACTCAAAATCTACAGATATTATCGACATGAAACTTGGAGAATAAGCTACTTATAATGTGTGGGACCCCATAGGGATCGCATCGCATTGGAGTAAGTTGGAGGGATCGGTACCTATTCCTCTAGAGGGATCGGCAGAAATCAAAATTCAAACAACACTACTTCACGGAAAATGTGATATCTCACAAACCGTAAGTCAGAAATGCATGAAATTTGGAGAGCAAGTAGCTAACGTCATGAAAAATCCCTCATTGGGATCGCATCCCATTTTGATGCATTAATAGGGATCGGTATCGATCCCTATTGTGGGCCGATGGACCTACAAACTTTTGGGTAGCCGCGTCTTAGTCTCTGAAACTTTCTGCCATAATTTCAGTCCGTTTCATGCACGTCTTCCCCTATAAATACATATTGCATGGCGTCAGAAAAGGGATCCAGCTTACTTTAGGGAGGCTCTGCCATTTCATTCTTTGCTTTTCTACTAATGGATCCAAGCCGATCCAAACATTCTTATAATGATAATCAAGTGGAAGATCAATAAAAATATGAAGTGGATGTAGGCCAACATTACCGAACCACTATAAAAATCTATGTATTCATTTACTTTATCATGCTCTACTTTTAATTCGACTCTTTGTTTAATCTCCATGAAATTCTATAGGTGTTGATGCTCATTTTTGCGTCAACTGGGATCAGCTACTTATACTTGGCCAATTCTAGGCATTGAGTTGAACTTGAAAACAAATCCATATTCACTTTTTTGAGCAAACATAACCAATCTCATCCTAATAAACATAAATATATAACAATGATGAAAAACAGTTGTTACATATCCATTATTGAACTCGAAATCCAATGACCAAATTCTTGGACTTAGAACATCAACTAAAACTTAACATATGGACTTTAATAATAGGTTCCACACGTCAATGTGGCGATAATCGATCCGAAAGCTTGCAGAACCAATCAATCTATTCACCGGTTGAGATGGCCAATAATGACGGTCGCTTTGGTCGAAATCCAATGTCCCGTTGTTTACTTTTGCTTTTTTTTTGAGATGGTTATCTCTGCACAACACGACACTATACCAACTAGCTTACACTTATAAGAGGGAGCAAGTAAACTTTTCTTATCTCAATTATCTTCTTAGTTTAGTTGACATTGACTCCAAACGTTCAAAGCATTTAGCTGCAATGTCTTCCGGACCAACTTCACAACACAGTGATTCTGAAGTCGAGTCAAGTTCCGTAACTATATCTGGCAGACTTTCCCTTAATCGTCAAACTAAACAACCGGAGGTTTCCAACCTGTTAGCCAACCTTTTTGTAGATGTTCCTATCCTCCCGGCGAAAGATATAAGTCCTTCCCTCAATGCTTCAGAAGGTGCTATATTTTTAGATAATCCAATAGATTCTCAAGCCTCCAGAATTAGCGAGGTCACTCTTTATAGTCTATGTTCTAGACACGGGATTCCATGCGAAGACGTTTTGGTTCCTTTAGTGAACAACATTTTATTCGCCTCTAGAGGGTATAAAGCATGCAATATGTCCCACAAACGACAATGTTGGATGTGTGGCCCCTTCAATTCTTTTATTAGGGAGATGCTATAATATCTCGAAATAGGTCCCACTCAACTACACCCGAACAACCATGCCTTTCTCCATGGCACTTTCCTGATATTCATGAACGTTCTATTCTGCCCGCCATCTCCTAAGGGCAAGGTTTATTACAACTTTAAGCGACAGATAGGAGGTCTTACTTACATTTTCCTCGAGACCACCCAACTGTCATGTCTTAACGGGTGCTTGGAACAAACTTAGCCTCTTTAAACATGAATGGTTCTTCATCTGATGTCCACTTGGCTTCGTGAGGCGATGGTTGGAAGGATGTAAGTGTCGTCTTCGCTTTATTCTCAAATTCTTTAATCCAAGTCATATCCCGAACCAACTAATATTTTGAAAATTTACAAGTGTCTATCCATATCCAAAGGGTGATAGCTTCTCAAGGGCAATTTATGCGATTCGTGCCACTCAGGTTGGTGATAGGGGCATTTACACTCCTCATAACCGATGAATGATTATTCTGTTTAGGCCGTTGTTTAACAGCTAATTTCTATCGGTTTAGAAAAATAGCCGAATTTTTTAATTAAAAATAACCGCAAGCACACAGCTTACAATTTTAGTTCGTAGTGAGTACGGATCAATCTGCAGGGAATTGTATTGATTTTAAGATTTCTATTCAATCAAAGTAAACCAAGAATTGAAGTTGTGATTGGTTAAAAGTTTCTAAAACCTAAAAAAATAAAAGTGGATAAAAATATGAGAATAGAAGGAAATTTAGAGGTAATTTCCTTCTCATGATCACATAAATCAACAAAATGAAATTATGATCTTTCTTTTGATCATTAGTGAATTTAGTTGATATGTTTATCATAAGTTTGGCCTATTTGTGCTACTAATTAGCCCAATATAAATTACCAAACTTTAATATACCCACTAAACCACTTGTTTACTTTCATGAAAATGTTAATAAACTTGAAAATAAAATCAATTGTAAGCATGGTCTATTCACTATTAACTGATAATATAGACCATCAAATGTTGATTCCAAAATTCATTTCATTACCACAATTACATGTAGATAAAGAGGTAATTTGTGTTTATGTTTGTATAAGCATAACATATTTGGTGTCAACAACATAGGATATCAAATTCAAAGCTAATACAACAAAGTTTAATGACATCAAACATTGTCATTAAGCACAAAAATAGATCACAAGCTATCAAAATGTTAAATCTACATGATTAAAAGAGCTTCAATTACCCCTAAATTGAAGGGATTTAGCTTCTCATATTTGTTATCATATCAACAAATGTAGACTTCAACATAGAACAAAAGAAAGAGGAAAAAGAGAGCTAAATAATTTTGCATGAATAAATCTACTCTGCTGTAAGGAATAAAACTATACTAACTGCACAAAATAAAGAATAAGAATTAAAAGAGCATGAAATTTAATTGCGTAAAAAGAAAATTACATGAAATAAGAAAATGGCTAAGAAGTCATGAAAAAGAAAAGAGAGTTTTTTGTTTATTTTTGAGCCTAAAACTAAAGAGGAGGCTAAGTGCTCATTACATGAAACATATGAGGTATTTATACAAGCCTAAAACCTAATTAATATTATTAGTGACTACCCAAAATACCCTTGAGGAAGTGTGGCTTTTAAGTTGTCATTAGCATTACATGTACATGTAACTTTAATCTTCATTAGCATGTGTAATAGCTCCTAATTGTACATCATGGTAAGTGGGTAGGTGGGGTCCTCTATGTTGTCATAAAATGATTTATTTCCGCCTTCATTTACTTGTCTTCTCTTGTGCCTGCACATCTTCATGAAACCTCTTCATATTTTTCCATCCAGTTTCTTACAAATAATATAAAATATGCAAATAATTATACTCAAAATTAATATATGCACAAAAACGACCATTTCCCCCTATATGAAGATGAATAAATGATGATTTTAAAATAATATGAATTTGGTTTAAACGCATTGAAATACCTTATATGCTCATTTATTTTATTAAATTAGATTTAATATGGAAGTAAAAATATGTACATTTATGTGTATATCAAATACCCCTACACTTACTTTTTATTTGTCCTTGAATAAACTAAAACTAAGATAAATCCATTTTCGTAGGGAGCACAATTGCATTGAGCGTATACAACAGGCCATTAAACATCAAGATGTCCCTCTAGTAGAACGAGTGTTGTCTCGTGAGGGTTTTTAGCTAATACTACCCACAAAATCCAAATGCACATGAAAATTCCTAAATGTAAGATTTATTTACAAAGATATAAATTAAAGTTTTTGAAAATATTTACTAATGAAGAATTTACTTTTAAATTGACACGAATAAGTTAATATAAATTCTGGTCATCGTCAAGAAATTTAAGTCCTTTTACGTGTCAAAATTTCCAACAAAAATTGAGTTATCATCACAATTAGACTCGGTTGGACTAGTTGTTTCGGTTGATAACATAGTGCAACTATGAAATGAGTCTTTAGTTGATTATCAAAGTTTTTCAATGCGGTATTTTCATTTCTTTTGAATAACAAGTCAAATATGTGAAAATAGTGCTTGGATTTCAATTGCTTACTCTCTCTTTATTTGAAAATTTTATTGATATTAACAATATTTATATATGCAAACTAAGGTAAACTGAGGCCAAATATACTGCCCATGTACTACCTTGCGGCCTTACGTGAGAGGAATATAGAGCATGACGAGTGAACACATAAGTATGTACACCTATTGATTGTAGGAATTATTAATAAAGGAATCTTTATATACATACATCTAACTCAAATAAACTGAGGCCAGATATATTGATTATGCACTACTATTCGGGCTTATGTGAGGAGGGTACAGAGCATGACGAGTGTACACACTTATTTGTGAACACATGACTCTAGGTGTTTCTTATTTTTATAAAAATCATTTTTTTTTGTTTTATATATGCACACACATATATTTCTTACTTTTTCTTTTTTTCTTTTTTTAAGAGAGAGTTTTGCGAAATCATCTTAGCATCATTTAACTTAGAAGATAAAAAATATTATATCCTTTACTTTAAATTCACTACTTTTCTAAACAAAGATTTTCAATAGGATATACTTCATAATTATCACCCATGAACCTTCCTACATGCTAGTTAAACCATCGTTACTTGTAATCAAACTTCATTTTTATTTTTGTTAAGACAAATACATTTTCAAAAACTTCAATTTAATAACCAAAATCCTATACTTATCATATAGTGTTTGTTTAAAAGTAAATCAAAATGCTAGAAAGAAAATTTGTTTCGGATATTTTTTTCATAATTTTTTCTAAGTTTTAGAAAGAAAATGCTAAAAATAAACCTTGAAAAATAAAAAAAATGAAGATGAGACTCCACCACACTTAATATTGAACGTTTCCCCATAGTCAACCCAAGTGAAAGGTGAAAAAAAATATGACCTATATTTACTTGAAAATGAAAAGATTATTACTTGCAAGACATCAAAAAATATGTTGTTAAAGAATAGATGAAATGATCTTCCAAAGACTAATTCATTTGTCTCGTCAAGTATGAGAGACATGGTTTAAGCATCGAAAGCCAAACCATAAAAAATTCAGAGTTGAATATTGATTTGGAAAAACGAATGTCGTTTTATTAAAAATCTTATGAGTTGTTTTATTTTCAACGATTTTCGGTGTAGATAGAACAATTTTTTGAAGTTCAAGTTTATTTTCACCAAATTGAAATTCAAGATTATCATTGAAAACTTCTTCAAAATTATTGAATTCAAAATCAAAATGGTGATTTAAATTTTCCCCTTCAGAATTCAACAACTCAACTTCAAAAAATCCAAAAAAATTATGTTCACAAAATTCATCTTCCTTTATTGAATTATTCAAAACTTTATCACATATATCATGTTCAAAATCCAAAGTTTTTGAGCGAAAATCGAATTCTAAATTTAGTTTCTCAAAAGAATTGGAATCCAAATCTTTTACCGCATTTTCAACAACTCCATTAAGATTGTCGTCGTTAGTTTCAAAAGTTGTTATTTGAAAATCATCAATTTTGGTAAATGATGGATATCATTTGGCTCGTCAAACGTTGGGATCTGATTTTGTTTCTCACGTTTTTCATATATGTTGTAAATAATAAATCCCTGTGATCTCTTTGAATTTCATCCATTTTCTCAACAAAATCAAATTTATAATTATTAATTTGAGGATTTTCAATTTGAAATTGTTGAAAGTAAAATATTTTACCCTTATTGAAACAACTACCATTGCTAAAAACATTTAAACAATTGTTTCCATTTTGATTTGTAATTTCATTTTGGAGTTCGAAATTATATTAACATGAGTTATACTCGAAATCATTTGAATTTTTAAGAGAATTCAAATCTTGATTGCTTTGATAATTTTGACTTGAGTTATTGCATAAATATGAATTACACAAAATTATTTATTATTTGATCATTTTTTGTAGAGAGTTTAAGTAAAGACGGAATCGTTTCAACGCTTTTTTCAAGATTTGAGGTTCGGTCTTGATTTGCGAGTAAGAAAATTCAGACATTTTCAAGAAATTTTTTTATAAAGGAAAACTATTTATCAAAAGGGATTAATTATTTGAAAAGAGAAATCTGATTTTTGTTTTGTTTTTTGAATTTTCAGTTTTTTTTGCTTTTTAAATGTTATTATATTTTTTTGTGAATTTTTGATTTTTTAAAAAACTAAGTCAAATTTTTTTGAATTTGTTATTTTGATAGGAAAATTTCAAAGGACTTAAAAACCAAGTTAAGAAATATTTACAATTTTTTTAGTTTTGGATTTTGAAATTTTTTTCTTTTTTTTTAAATTGGCATGAACTAACACAACTAAATGAAAGCAAGGACTTCATTATAAATTTTTTATCCTAAGTAGCTCCTAACTCAAAATGGTATAACCGCTGTTTATCTTAATCCAACAAGATAGTTCTTAGCCAAGTAACAAACAAGAATTATTGCTGCACCATGAATCACCATAGCAATGCGGTCAAAGGTTTAAGTACCTTCAGATAAACAACCACTATAATATTTACGAATCATCGTAATATTTATAAATGGTTTTTGCTCTACCATAAACTATACAAGAAAGAGGACAACTTGTCAATATAGAGTTATCCCCTGGTGAGCTCGCGACTCCCTTATGATGTCTAACCGTTATTATTAGCAAAGTCTAGGATGAAATACAAAACTAAAATTAGACATATTCTAACAATGCAACTTTGAATGAATTTTTATAAGGAAGCAAGCGATTTATTTATTGGTAAGCAAAGAAAAGCAAGAAAATGATTCTTTCTTACTTGCTTCCGCAACCTGAAATTTCAAACCAGATATATACAAAAAAAATTGGCAAACACAAAAGACAAAAGAATTAACCGACGAAGTAAACGCAAGCGTTTCATACCACTTATTTTGCTAAGTCCTTTAATTGGATTTCTCATACGAACAAGGTAAAGGTTTGTATATACTAATAGATTGAAAAAAATAATTAAAAATGAGCTTTTTTTAAAAGTAATGTTGAAATAATTTTTGTGAAAGAGTTTGAGTATTTACTACTAGTATAGAAACCTTTGTATTTTAAAGTGACAAATCATAGAAACAGCTGTAAAAATAATTTATCGCCCAAAATCCACATTTTAATAGTGTGAATCAAAATCATTGAAATTGATATCAAATCCATCAATTAGAAACACCAAAAATACACAAAAGAAGTCATCAAAGTCAGTATTAGTTGACAGCACTATTCAGATCGTCAAAGATCGATAAAAATTGGAAATCCACTCAAAAATAGGCAAAATTTAATAGGATCAGACGTCTGGTGGGTTTTAACCAGATATCTGACCCTAGGCTCTGCCATTTTTTCCTATGTTCGTTATTACTATTTTTTTTCTTAGAGACCTCAATCAGAAGTTTGGAAATTTCAACCAGACTGCCTGGGCCTGGGCAGAATTTGCCTAAGCCAATGATGACCAAATCAATTCGGAGGCGATCGGGCGAGCGATGGAGGCTAGGGATTTATGCTAAATGACAACCCTGCCCTATAGGCTCTTCGATATACCCCAAACAACATGTCCACACATTCAAGGTAGGATCTTTAAAGATTTTGACTTCAAAATGCCAAAATTGGGAAATTTGCCAAACCAATTCAAATCAAAAGCAATTGAACATGAAATAGATGTTAGGAATTCATACCTAATATTAATAAAATGTATAGTCATAGATGTGAGTTAAAGAACTCACTTTTAAACTCAAAAACAACAATTGAGAAGCTCTAAAATAAGAAAAGGTCAACTCCACTTCAATCACAACTCTGGAAGCTCCAATCTATGATCATATGCAAATATTTTCTAAGTTAGGTTATAGGAAATTATGAAAATTGGAGTGGAATTGAGATGGAGAAGATGAAGAGGATGCTTGTCTAAGCTTCTCTTTGATTTTAGAATTAGAACTTGAATTCCTAAGAGAAACTAGGGCTTAGGAATTTTAGTTTCCTCTTCCCACCTTTCTTCCCAAGGCTTGAGTGTTAGGAATTTAGAAAATAGAATGAATGAACGAAGAGAAGTAGAGTTGGAGCTATTAGGTAGAAGAGTTTGGATCTCTTATTGGGTTAATGGGCTATAACCCAACCCAAAGCCCAATTGAAAATACCAAAATCCTAATCAACTCCAAACATATCGATGTTTATAATTAAACGAGTTGTAAATGTCGTTTTGAAGTTAACGAAAGTGGTCTCGAGTCCGGATTCGACTATTTACAAAAAGTCACATTTCGGACATTAATTCAACTAACGATGCTATATTTAATAAAAAAAATTAAATATATAATCGTAAAATATGCGGGTTGTTACAATACTGATCCCTATCTTGGAGGTTGGCTTTTTCCCGTTTCACCCATATCTTGAACCATCTTCCATAATTTAGCCTTGCACATCTCTCAATTCCATTCAATCTCGACTTCATATTACCATATGCTGTTAACTTTTGGATCCCTTAATCATCACTGTGGACTAACTGGTATTAAAGGACGGTCGAATCTAACTTAGCCCATCAGTGAGGATATAAGCGGGCCAAAATGTCGGATAATAATAATTAAACTTTATGCGAAAAAATTCATTTTTATTTACATATGGAAATTTAAAAATTATATTTTAATACCTGAGGATTAAATTGATAAATTCTTTCTCAAAAGTTCATATGGTAAAATAAAAAAAAATTAGGATATATTTATATAAAATTATATAATACTATTTATGTATACATATAATTTAGGATTTGTTTTATGCTTTTCAAAAATTGAAAAAACAATTTTTTTGCATCTACATATAAAGAATATTTTTAAATTAAATGTATGAATAATATTTTGGGAATTTGAATTCTAAATGGAGTATTTTGATTCTAGGTTAACTAATTTAAATTTGTCTTAAAAATTCAAATTCAAATTTTAAATTGTTTCTATATTTAAAAATAACTATTTTATATATAAATATTTATAAATACGGATATAGTTGTTTTATAATTATATGCACATATATAATTACTCTAAAATTTATAATAATATTATATATCTTTGCTGCTAATAAAGAGAATTCATTAAATAGATTTATTCGGTGTCCTTTTCAAATTCCAGATCCCTTTTACATCTCATACCGAAATAGTACTCAAATGTGAAGATATAGCCTGTTATTTTCTAAGTACAACTGTTAATCACCATGGAGAACTACAATATACGTTAATAAACTGAAATATCCCAATGTTCCATATTGTTTTTAATTTATGTGGGAGTTCATCGGTTGAAGTCTTGCCCGATTGCGAGTTAGTATGAAGAAGTTATTGCAGTCTGAACAATAAATAGCGGCTTCTGCTTAGGCGGAGTACAAATATAAGGATGTAGCCTTTATTTTCGAAGTACATCTGGTAGTCACCATGGAGAACTATAGCGTGCATCCAAGAGATGAACTATCCAGGTGTTCCATATTGTCTGTAATTTAGGTGGGAGTTCATCGTTCGAAGTCTCGCCGAATTCAGAGTTGGTATGAGAAGTTATTGCATCATGAAAAAAAATAGCAGCTTCTGCCTAAGCAGAGTTCAAATAAAGGGATGTAGCCTATTATTTTCTAATTATTATTGTCAATCACCATGGAGAACTACGATATACGTTCATAAGCTGTAACGACCCAGAATTCCTATCAATTAAAATTTGTACATTTAATTAATTTTAAATATAAATAAGTAAAATTTATAAGTCGAATAATTTTATTTCGAATAATTGGATTTAATTGGATAATTAAATCGATAATTTAATGGTTGAAATTACAGAAATAATTGAAAATTGGGTTTAAAATGATTGAAAATGATTTTTAAAATTTTATTTAATCATGTTGGAGTTATAATAATGTTATAGAACTTTTAAAATCGAATTTAAAGTTAAATTGTGAAAATTGAATATTTTAATATTTAGTTTACGAGTTAAAATAGCCATTTTTCAAACAGTCTCGGATTTCGATGAAACCAGTTTTATCGGATCCGTAATGTGATATTATTGTAAAGTTTCAAATTCTGTGTCAATCGTATTTACCGTTTGTCCGGGGCAAGCCAAAACGCATAGAAATTAGCTGAATCGATTTAATTTAAATTTGATCGTTTATTTCCATAACTCGCACATACGATGGAATTAGCCTCCGAAACATGTTCCATTGTGTACGGAACGCAGGGTAAACCCTAGAAACGCCAGCCGAAACGCTTCGTTTGGAGTTCGTAAAATCCGGGATGAATAGTGTCGCGTATTTTTCTATAAAAGCCCCTCACAATTTCATTTTTACACTGAAAACGCTAGCTTTCTTCTTCAGCCGCCATTATCCATTCTATGGACAGAAATTCATCTCTTTCCCCCCTCAATGTCTTCCAATCCGTGAAGAATTAGCTAAAACTTTCAACTACAAACTTGAAGAGCATCTCGAGAGCTTCGAATCCATACGGTGATGATGGGGTTTCACGCGACGGATCGACGACAATCCTCACTTGAACGGCCGGCAGTTGCGCGCGTGTCCCGAGGCTAGGTGATGGCCGAGCTCTATGGGGTTGTAGCCGAGTGTAGTGCTCGTGATGAGCTTCAGCGTGGTGGTGGAGTGATGAAGTTTCGTGCGTCGTGGTGGCCGTGAAGTCTAAACCTAATTTCGGCAATGATGGGTTCTTTGGCCTGTAGAACTTGAACGTGAGAGAGAGGGGGAAGGAAGGATGCGGCCCTGATGCAAGATGGAGTTTGGACAGCTGTGATTGAGCAGAGGTGTAAAGAATTAAATATAAGTTGTAAATTTATATAATTTAAACTCGTTAAACTTCTAAAATGTATAACTTCTTCATACGAGGTCGGAATTCGACGAAACTTTTTGCGTTCGAATCGTTTTGACGAGCACTATGCAATGGAGCTGGTTTGAAGTCATTTGGAGTTAGTGAGAATTTCGGGTAAAATTAAACGCGCGTTTAATTTTATTCAAAATAACGCGGAAACTGAATTGAAAGCGAGGTGAGAACTTCTCACTCAATCTAATAGTTTCGATTTATATTTTAAATAGTTAGATTTAAAATTGTTGATTGTATGTTGAATGATGATTGTTATCTATTGATTGTTAAAATAGACATTATGCGCCGTTAGTAAGCGGAGGTTATTTATTAAACATATACCGCGAATATTTCACAGTACAGTGAAATTGGTATTATTTATGTACTTGGAGTTGATTTCCCGCATTATGTAGCGGATGAGACCCTATTGCGCCGTCTATTAAGCGGATAATATTTTATAAATCCCATATACCGCGATATTCCATCTTGAAGTGGAATTGGTATTGTGCTAACATCTGTGGATGCAGGGAAACAGGTTGGAGGGACCCAACTGGATTCCTCAAATGATTGAATTGGTTTCAATGTTGTGTGTTGATCTACTTATAATCTTTGTGATTATCTTTGTGATTGAGATCGTTAAAGGCTAAAATTTAGCCGAATATATTTTTGGTATCGTTGGATGCCCAAAATAAATAAAATTGGATTTTTGAAAATTTAAGTTGAGATTTCATAATAAAATTTAATTTTGGAATTGATTCATTTTAAATAAATAAAAGTTATAATTTTAATATTATAAAAATTATGATTTTTGTGAAATATAACCGAAATGTGATTTTTGAAATAAATAGTTGATAAATTTGTAAAATGGTTTAAATTGGGATTTTTGAATTATTATGAACGGTTTATATAAAAGGTTTATGAAATTGATATTTATAAAAAAAAAATTGGAATTATAAAACGAGTTTTTATAAGTGTTAAAATGAAGTATAAACGGATTTCATAAGTGAATGAAATTTATAGATTCATAAATTGTGAACTTATAAAATGAATAGATTTTGTAAAATAAAGGATTTATAAGTAATTCACTTATTAATTGGATTTTGGCATTTAAATGAGATATAAATAGAATTTGTCCATTAAGGGATTTTATAAGTGGAAGTTTTTATAAAATAAATATAAGTGGAATACATAAACGTTGTTTTATAAATCCGAAATCAACTTATTTTGATAAGTTAATTATTATAGCTCATTAAAGGAAGTATATCCACGATTTTGGATAGTGGATAATCCTTTAGATAAAATGTGTAGAAAATGTTGAATTTGGTTAATGAAGTATATTCACAATTTTGGACAGTGAATATATAGTAAAGAAATGTTTTAGGGAAGTGACGTTTTAAATAGAATTTAAAACGACTTAAAGATGTTTTAAAATGCATTAAACATCGAACACATAGATTTCAACATTCATTGTTGAAATAGACGTTTTCGAGAAATAAGGAAATGGTGGACTATAACACTGTTGTTATAGTAAATGATTTCCGAAAGGAAATATTTTATATAATATTGGGATTTATATATCTATCTTAATTTTAAATCCATATACTAGTCATTTTGGGTTGTCATAACGATGTTTTACGCAACATTCGTTTTGACCCAAATAAAAGTGCTTAAGGGAAGTTTTCCTTAAAGAATAAAATATATACTTAATTTGAATTTAAGTATATTGAATATTTTCAAAATGTTGAAAATAAAATTTTTTGTGAATTACTTATTATTTAATAAGTATGGAAATGTATTTCCAATATGAAGTGAATGTTTTAAGATTTTATCTTTTAAAGATAAATTGAAAATGAATATTAGAAATCGATTTGGAAATCGTATATTCATAGATATTTTGGAAAGGTAAATTCACTATGGAATTTATAAAAGAAAGAGAAATTTGTTTAAAAATAAACATCGGTTTATTTTTAAAGTGTGGAAATGAATTTACAAATTTGGGACGTAAATTTAATAAATCGGTAAGGATTTATTTAATTGGTTTGAATGAACCACTTTGAAATGAAAGTTGTAAAGTTGAAAATTGATTAGAAATTGGTTTTCAAATGGTTAAAGTGTGGAATGTATATCTTGTAAAGATAATTTGAAAAATAGATAATTGGGAAGATTATTTATAATCAGGTGATATTGTGAATATTGATTGATAGTTAAATAACCGACTATCAATATTGACCTTTAAATAGGTATTTGTTGTAAATTGGTTGAAATTGAATGCTACACTTATTTTTAAATTATTGCGCTCGTTATTCAGATTACCCATTCCGAATAGTGATACGACGTAATGGATAGCATTGAAGACCGGTGTTGAAGACCGGATATTTGTGAAAACGGAAGGATTACCGTCGAATGTCTCTGCATCGGCTGATCTCCGATATAGAGATTTATTACCCTTTGTGATGGGAATCTGGACGTGATCAGTGAATATCCGGATTGCAAGGGCTTCTTTGGAAGTGCCTTCGGTTCCGTTCGATCCCGGAACGGACTTGTATGGTTACGTGTCTGACATTACATTTTGAGATATAAAGCAGATTTCTTTCAAATACATCTCTGTTGGGGGCGGAGAATTTATTCTCTTAGCTTAACACCCTTCTCTGAGACGTACGAGCTCAGAGGTTTTGTAGTTGAAGGTTATCAGCGATATACTCCCAATTTGGTAATATGTCATGCTGAGTGTTACTGTGTGACGATTATTTATTGATCATTTGTTGATCAAAGCGTGGCTTTGTAAAAAAACGTAGCTTTGTGGACGAGACTTCGTCGAGCCTCACAACCCGGAAATGGTCGAAACAGGAATGTTGCGGCAAGGTTTTTAGGGGTCGCGCCCCTAAGGTATGTCCATTTTCTTCTGGATAGAGGTTGTATCATGGTATGGAGCCCAGATATTTAACCTATGTGGTTGCTGTAAATTTATTACTTTGTGGTCGTTGGTATTGAGGATCCTCGGATAAAGGTCGGTAACAACCGGGGGATGGCATACTTTTGTGGGAGTTATCAAGTTACAGCTTCATTGCACCCAGAAGCGTGTGGTAACTCGGCCTTGTGTCAGCAGAGATCCGGTTAGGTCTCGGGGCGTCTTTCCAGAGGCATACCCATTTCGGTGTAGGAAGTTCCTTTGCCTGACCATTTGTTGGAAATCCAAAGAAACAATACGAACCCTGTACGGTTTTAGTTGTATAACCTGCCATGGAATGTGGCGGTAACCTGCTATTGAACATGATAGCTATAGTAGGCATACGATAATGGTCGTATATTGGCTACGATTTATATTATACTTTAGAAATGTTTTCTACACTATGCACTAATAATAATAAAAATCAAATGATTTTGCGTAGTAAGCATATTTGACTATCATAAGGAGAAATCTCCTCCAATTCTGTGTTTGCATTGTGTGTGTGGCGGGAGGCCTTATGGTAGTTTCATTTTTCAAAAGCATAGCGAAATTCTTTTTATTTTCTTTGTGAATAACTGTTTTTTAGTTCTTACACCAGTCTTGCTTATCTAGGTGAAACATGATGGGGGATTCTCGCTTTTTGTTTGGTGGCGAGCGGGAGACTCTTACCCCCACATGTCCTCTCTGAGGGGTTGGTTAGGCATAAGCTATGACAGTCGAAAGGCTGGCCGTAAAAGCAAGTTTGGGGTACCAGTGTATGCCACGGTAGGTCTGGGATGGTTGCAAAGCCTACCGATCGAGTATCGTGGAGTTTATTGTTTCCTTCCTAAACTCTGGGTGCCCACCAATTTCCACACGGGCAGTCTAGAGTTAGGTTATCAGGATATTCTGGAATTCAGGAGTTGCTGGAGGCAAGCCGGATGGCATGGCGTATTCACTAGTATATAGTATTTCTTTTCCTCTGTTTGTTGTTGTACACTTTGATGATGTAATGTAATGTAATATGATGTAATGTAATAACTGATATAGTTCTTTGTTTAAAGATTATTCATTTATCTATTATATGTTTTTCCGCTGCGATTGTGAGATTCTGATATTGTTCTGTTATTTCTGTTTTGTTCTATCTTTTTCTCTCTTCTTCTAGCTTTTTCTTCTTCTTTAACCATAACGGTATGGTTTTTCGGCATTCGATTGCTCGGCAGTTGATACAGTGGACGTATTGATGTCGGTTTTCGAGCGTTCAAAAAGTCGCAAACGTCACATTTAGTATCAGAGCATATGGTTAAGCGACAACCATGGCTTTGTTGGGTATTACTTATTAGAGATAGAGTCAGTAGTACTCTAGAATGAGTTTGAGTGTAATAATAGATACGAGCGCGTATTTGTTAGTGAATATAAAATGTTTTATATTGTGTTTGCTTATCCGTTGAGCTGTTTGTGAATTCTGGTCGGTAGATGGGACGCCATACCATCGATAGGGATTTCTAAACACTTAAACGAGGCATGTCGACATAGTATTATTTAAATTGGGTAAATGAAATAATTTTACCTTATTATATTTTATATATAAAGGAATAATTTTTTAGAATTATTGAACCGTATATATAATGATTGTTGATTGTTGAAAATGTAAGAATGTATGCAAGTAAACAGAAGTTGTTTGAATAAGTTAAATTAAAACAACAATTGTAAAAGGATGAATTGTATAATCGAAGAATTATAAACTATGGAATTATAATTAATATGATTTTCAATTGTGAAATAATCTTACATATAAGAAGTGAAACTGTATGAATATATTTATAAATATGGGTTGTAATTAAAACTGAATTTGAACATTTTGGAGATTTGGAAAGTTTAAATTCCTTTTGATTTTGAAAATGAATTTCAAAGGATATGGAAAAGCACCTTCCATTGAAAATTTGTGAAGGTGTTGGAACTCAGTATGAGTGTCCATTTGAATTGGAATCCCGCGTGATGGGATCATGTTGATTGATCATGATGTATACTAGCGTAATTCGAGGGGTGTGATGCCTACGGTTACAAGCGATTCCACTGGGATAGTAGCGCAACCGCCGTGTAAACTTCGATCTAGATGCCATAGCGAAATCGAGGGGCGAGATGCCTACGGTTACAAGCGATTCCACTGGGATAGTGGTGTAACCGCCGTGTGAACTACGATCTATGGCAACAACCATGGCGAAATTCAAGAGATGTGAAATCTACATATTACAAGCGATTCTACTGAGATAGTAGCGTAACCGCCGAGTAACTATGATCCATGGGGGAACGTGCTTTCCATATCCATTTTTAAAATGGAATATAACTTAAGATAAGTTGAACAAATTGGAATGTAAAATGAATTAGCAATTGAATTAATAAACGGATTGAATGTTAATCAATCTAATATGAATGAATTGAATGTAAATCAATTGAATGTGAATAAATTGATATGAAATAATGGATGTAAATGTTAATTCATTAAAGCTAATTAAAAATGTTGAACCACATTGAATGTAAAGAAATGTAAATTGAATAAATTTGGTTGTGATGAATGTACATTGGTTGTTATTTGATTGTTAATTGATTGTATATAAATTCATTAAGTGTTAATGAAGTTGAATTGATAAATTGGAAGCTAAAGTAATTGAAATCAAATTGGAAGTTAAGTGAATCTTAAATAGAGTTGAATTTGATTTGGAAATGAACTAACTTTAATGTAAATTAGTGAATGTAAACTAATTGGAAACGAATGAGTGAATGTTGATAAAATCCAATGTTAACAAATCAAATGTGATTATATTGGAAAACCAGTCCATTGAATATTAATGAGAAGTGAATTTATATTGATTTGGTTATGGATGTTAGTTGGATGATAGTTGATTGATGGTTGCATTTGTTGCTTTTGTTGCATTTGCTATGTTGGCCTATGTAGTTGTTATGTTGCTATATGATGTATATTGATACTATTTTCATATATGCATGATTCTCATGTTGTCGTTGAGTGTTTAGTAGGTGCGGATTGCGCTTGCTTCGTATTTGGAGCTCGCTTTCGCGCTATATTAGCCGTATACGCTCGCTAATAAAATATAAGGTACATATCTCGGATTACATACCGTACTTTTACACTTTTTTCCCTGCGGGATGCCTCGTCACTTGATGAGATGTATATTTGTGATATATATACTGTCATTTTTTTTTCGGATCGAGCCGCGCAAAGGAGACTCTGGCGAATTTTTTCGAAAATTTAAGGCGTTAGAATATTTTTGAGAAAAGTGGAAAAATTTTGAAAACTATAACTAAGTATGAGTAAAGTTATTGTAAGAAGTTTAACTATGAATTTTGGAAAAGTTAAACACTTATGAGATTTGAAAAATTCAATTTGAATGGTTTGTTTTGGAAAGTTAGTGGATTCTGTAACTTTTTCTTACTTGGTAATATTCGAGGACGAAATTCTTTTAAGGGGGGAAGTTTGTAATGACCCACAATTTCTGTCAATTAAAATTTGTATATTTAATTAATTTTAAATATAAATAAGTGAAATTTATAAGTCGAATAATTTTATTTCGAATAATTGGATTTAATTGGATAATTAAATCGATAATTTAATGGTTGAAATTACAGAAATAATTGAAAATTGGGTTTAAAATGATTGAAAATGATTTTTAAAATTTTATTTAATCATGTTGGAGTTATAATAATGTTATAGAACTTTTAAAATCGAATTTAAAGTTAAATTGTGAAAATTGAATATTTTAATATTTAGTTTACGAGTTAAAATAGCCATTTTTCAAACAGTCTCGGATTTCGACGAAACCAGTTTCATCGGATCCGTAATGTGATATTATTGTAAAGTTTCAAATTCCGTGTCAATCGTATTTACCGTTTGTCCGGGGCAAACCAAAACGCATAGAAATTAGCTGAATCGATTTAATTTAAATTTGATCGTTTATTTCCATAACTCGCACATACGATGGAATTAGCCTCTGAAACATGTTCCATTGTGTTCGGAACGCAGGGTAAACCCTATAAACGCCAGCCGAAACGCTTCGTTTGGAGTTCGTAAAATCCGGGATGAATAGTGTCGCGTATTTTTCTATAAAAGCCCCTCACAATTTCATTTTTACACTGAAAACGCTAGCTTTCTTCTTCAGCCGCCATTATCCATTCTATGGCCAGAAATTCATCTCTTTCCCCCCCCCTCAATCTCTTCCAATCCGTGAAGAATTAGCTAAAACTTTCAACTACAAACTTGAAGAGCATCTCGAGAGCTTCGAATCCATACGGTGATGATGGGGTTTCACGCGACGGATCGACGACAATCCTCACTTGAACGGCCGGCAGTTGCGCGCGTGTCCCGAGGCTAGGTGATGGCCGAACTCTATGGGGTTGTAGCCGAGTGTAGTGCTCGTGACGAGCTTCAGCGTGGTGGTGGAGTGATGAAGTTTCGTGCGTCGTGGTGGCCGTGAAGTCTAAACCTAATTTCGGCAATGATGGGTTCTTTGGCCTGTAGAACGTGAACGTGAGAGAGAGGGGGAAGGAAGGATGCGGCCCTGATGCAAGATGGAGTTTGGACAGCTGTGATTGAGCAGTGGTGTAAAGAATTAAATATAAGTTGTAAATTTATATAATTTAAACTCGTTAAACTTCTAAAATGTATAACTTCTTCATACGAGGTCGGAATTCGACGAAACTTTTTGCATTGGAATCGTTTTGACGAGCATTACGCAATGGAGCTGGTTTGGAGTCATTTGGAGTAAGTGAGAATTTCGGGTAAAATTAAACGCGCGTTTAATTTTATTCAAAATAACGCGGAAACTGAATTGAAAGCGAGGTGAGAACTTCTCACTCAATCGAATAGTTTCGGTTTATATTTTAAATAGTTAGATTTAAAATTGTTGATTGTATGTTGAATGATGATTGTTATCAATTGATTGTTAAAATAGACATTATGCGCCGTTAGTAAGCGGACGTTATTTATTAAACATATACCGCGAATATTTCACAGTACAGTGAAATTGGTATCATTTATGTACTTGGAGTCGATTTCCCGCATTATGTAGCGGATGGGACCCTATTGCGCCGTCTATTAAGCGGATAATATTTTTAAATCCCATATACGGCGATATTCCATCTTGAAGCGGAATTGGTATTGTGCTAACATCTGTGGATGCAGGGAAACAGGTTGGAGGGACCCAAGTGGATTCCTCAAATGATTGAATTGGTTTCAATGTTGTTTGTTGAACTACTTATAATCTTTGTGATTATCTTTGTGATTGAGATCGTTAAAGGCTAAAATTTAGCCGAATATATTTTTGGTATCGTTGGATGCCCAAAATAAATAAAATTGGATTTTTGAAAATTTAAGTTGAGATTTCATAATAAAATTTAATTTTGGAATTGATTCATTTTAAATAAATAAAAGTTATAATTTTAATGTTATAAAAATTATGATTTTTGTGAAATATAACCGAAATGTGATTTTTGAAATAAATAGTTGATAAATTTGTAAAATGGTTTAAATTGGGATTTTTGAATTATTATGAACGGTTTATATAAAAGGTTTATGAAATTGATATTTATAAAAAAAAAATATTGGAATTATAAAACGAGTTTTTATAAGTGTTAAAATGAAGTATAAACGGATTTCATAAGTGAATGAAATTTATAGATTCATAAATTGTGAACTTATAAAATGAATAGATTTTGTAAAATAAAGGATTTATAAGTAATTCACTTATTAATTGGATTTTGGCATTTAAATGAGATATAAATAGAATTTGTCCATTAAGGGATTTTATAAGTGGAAGTTTTTATAAAATAAATATAAGTGGAATACATAAACGTTGTTTTATAAATCCGAAATCAACTTATTTTGATAAGCTAATTATTATAGCTAATTAAAGGAAGTATATCCACGATTTTGGATAGTGGATAATCCTTTAGATAAAATGTGTAGAAAATGTTGAATTTGGTTAATGAAGTATATTCACAATTTTGGACAGTGAATATATATTAAAGAAATGTTTTAGGGAAGTGACGTTTTAAATAGAATTTAAAACGACTTAAAGATGTTTTAAAATGCATTAAACATCGAACACATAGATTTCAACATTCATTGTTGAAATAGACGTTTTCGAGAAATAAGGAAATGGTGGACAAAAACACTGTTGTTATAGTAAATGATTTCCGAAAGGAAATATTTTATATAATATTGGGATTTATATATCTATCTTAATTTTGAATCCCTATACTAGTGATTTTGGGTTGTCATAACGATGTTTTACGCAACATTCGTTTTGACCCAAATAAAAGTGCTTAAGGGAAGTTTTCCTTAAAGAATAAAATATATACTTAATTTGAATTTAAGTATATTGAATATTTTCAAAATGTTGAAAATAAAAAGTTTTGTGAATTACTTTTTATTTAATAAGTATGGAAATGTATTTCCAATATGAAGTGAATGTTTTAAGATTTTATCTTTTAAAGATAAATTGAAAATGAATATTAGAAATCGATTTGGAAATCGTATATTCATAGATATTTTGGAAAGGTAAATTCACTATGGAATTTATAAAAGAAAGAGAAATTTGTTTAAAAATAAACATCGGTTTATTTTTAAAGTGTGGAAATGAATTTACGAATTTGGGACGTAAATTTAATAAATCGGTAAGGATTTATTTAATTGGTTTAAATGAACCATTTTGAAATGAAAGTTGTAAAGTTGAAAATTGATTAGAAATTGGTTTTCAAATGGTTAAAGTGTGGAATATATATCTTGTAAAGATAATTTGAAAAATAGATAATTGGGAAGATTATTTATAATCAGGTGATATTGTGAATATTGATTGATAGTTAAATAACCGACTATCAATATTGACCTTTAAATAGGTATTTGTTGTAAATTGGTTGAAATTGAATGCTACACTTATTTTTAAATTATTGCGCTCGTTATTCAGATTACCCATTCCGAATAGTGATACGACGTAATGGATAGCATTGAAGACCGGTGTTGAAGACCGGATATTTGTGAAAACGGAAG
This sequence comes from Allium cepa, assembly GCA_030765085.1. Lineage (NCBI taxonomy): Eukaryota > Viridiplantae > Streptophyta > Magnoliopsida > Asparagales > Amaryllidaceae > Allium > Allium cepa. The sequence goes on from CM060937.1 coordinate 5,349,292, forward strand.
GATTACCGTCGAATGTCTCTGCATCGGCTGATCTCCGATATAGAGATTTATTACCCTTTGTGATGGGAATCTGGACGTGATCAGTGAATATCCGGATTGCAAGGGCTTCTTTGGAAGTGCCTTCGATTGCGTTCGATCCCGGAACGGACTTGTATGGTTACGTGTCTGACATTACATTTTGAGATATAAAGCAGATTTCTTTCAAATACATCTCTGTTGGGGGCGGAGAATTTATTCTCTTAGCTTAACACCCTTCTCTGAGATGTACGAGCTTAGAGGTTTTGTAGTTGAAGGTTATCGGCGATATACTCCCAATTTGGTAATGTGGCATGCTGAGTGTTGCTGTGTGATGATTATTTATTGATCATTTGTTGATCAAAGCGTGGCTTTGTAAAAAAACGTAGCTTTGTGGACGAGACTTCGTCGAGCCTCACAACCCGGAAATGGTCGAAACAGGAATGTTGCGGCAAGGTTTTTAGGGGTCGTGCCCCTAAGGTATGCCCATTTTCTTCTGGATAGAGGTTGTATCATGGTATGGAGCCCAGATATTTAACCTATGTGGTTGCTGCAAATTTATTACTTTGTGGTCGTTGGTATTGAGGATCCTCGGATAAAGGTCGGTAACAACCGGGGGATGGTATACTTTTGTGGGAGTTATCAAGTTACAGCTTCATTACACCCAGAAGCGTGTGGTAACTCGGCCTTGTGTCAGCAGAGATCCGGTTAGGTTCTCGGGGCGTCTTTCCAGAGGCATACCCATTTCGGTGTAGGAAGTTCCTTTGCCTGACCATTTGTTGGAAATCCAAAGAAACAATACAAACCCTGTACGGTTTTAGTTGTATAACCTGCCATGCAATGTGGCGGTAACCTGCTATTGAACATGGTAGCTATAGTAGGCATACGATAATGGTCGTATATTGGCTAAGATTTATATTATACTTTACAAATGTTTTCTAAACTATGCACTAATAATAATAAAAATCAAATGATTTTGCGTAGTAAGCATATTTGACTATCATAAGGAGAAATCTCCTCCAATTCTGTGTTTGCATTGTGTGTGTGGCGGGAGGCCTTATGGTAGTTTCATTTTTCAAAAGCATAGCGAAATTCTTTTTATTTTCTTTGTGAATAACTGTTTTTTAGTTCTCACACCAGTCTTGCTTATCTAGGTGAAACATGATGGGGGATTCTCGCTTTTTGTTTGGTGGCGAGCGGGAGACTCTTACCCCCACATGTCCTCTCTAAGGGGTTGGTTAGGCGTAAGCTGTAACAGTCGAAAGGCTGGCCGTAAAAGCAAGTTTGGGGTACCAGTGTATGCCACGGTAGGTCTGGGATGGTTACAAAGCCTACCGATCGAGTATCGTGGAGTTTATTGTTTCCTTCCTGAACTCTGGGTGCCCACCAATTTCCACACGGGCAGTCTAGAGTTAGGTTATCAGGATATTCTGGAATTCAGGAGTTGCTGGAGGCAAGCTGGATGGCATGGCGTATTCACTAGTATATAGTATTTCTTTTCCTCTGTTTGTTGTTGTACACTCTGATGATGTAATGTAATGTAATATGATGTAACGTAATAACTGATATAGTTCTTTGTTTAAAGATTGTTCATTTATCTATTATATGTTGTTCCGCTGCGATTATGAGATTTTGATATTGTTCTGTTATTTCTGTTCTGTTCTATCTTTTTATCTCTTCTTCTACCTTTTTCTTCTTCTTTAACCATAATGGTACGGTTTTCCGGCATTCGATTGCTCGGCAGTTGATACAGTGGATGTATTGATGTCGGTTTTCGAGCGTTCGTAAAGTCGCAAACGTCACATAAGCTGAATTATATGAGTGTTTCATGTGGTTGGCAATTTAGGTGAGAGTTCATCAGTCGAAGTCTCGCCTGATTCCGAGTTTGTATGAGGAAGGTATTGCAGTCTGAACAAAAAAATATTGGCTTCTACTTAAGGGTGTTCATATATGTGGATGTAGTCTGTTATTTTCTAAGTACCACTGTTAATCACCATAGAGAACTACAATGTGCGTTCAAGAGATGAAGTATCCAAGTGTTTCATACTGTCCATAATTTAGGTGAGAGTTCATCATCGAAGCCTTGACTGATTTCGAAGTAGTGTGAAGAAATTATTGTAGTATGAACAAAAAAATAGCGGCTTTTTCCTAAGCGGAGTTCAAATATGGAGGCGTAGCCAGTTATTTTCAAAATACAACTGTTAGTCACGATAAAGAACTAGAGTATACATTCATAAGATGAAATATCCCAATGTTCCATATTGTCTATAATTTACGTGGGAATTCATCGGTCGAAGTCTTGTCCGATTTCGAATTAATATGAAGAAGTTATTGCAGTCTAAAAAAATAGCAGATTCCACCTAGGCGAAATACAAATATGAGAATGTAGCTTATTATTTTCTAAGAACTACAATTAGTCACTATGATAAACTACACTATACATTCAAGAGATAAAATATCCAAGTGTTCCATATTGTCCATAATTTAGGTGGGAGTTAATCGGTCAAAGTCTCCATAGATTCCGAGTTAGTATGAAGAAGTTATTGCAGTGTGAACAAAATATATCCGCTTCTACTAGGCAGAGTTCCAATATGGGGACGTAGCAAGTTATTTTCTAAGTACAACGGTTAGTCACCGTGGAAAACTACATTATAGTTCATAAGCTAAAATATCCCAGTGTTCCATATTGTATGTAATTTACGTGGGAGTTCATTAGTCGAATCTTGCCCAATTTTGAGTTAGTATAAGTTATTGCAGTATGAACAAAAAAATAGCGGCTTCTGCCTAGGCGGAGTACAAATATAAGGATGTAACATATTATTTTCTAGGTATAACTGTTAGTCACCATGGAGAACTACAGTGTACATTTAAGAGATGAATTCTCCAAGGGTTCCATATTATCAGTAATTTAGATGGAAGTTCATCGGTCAAAGTTTTGCCAGATTCCGAGGCAGTATGAAGAAATTATTACAATATATAAAAAATAGCGGCTTCTATCCAGGCGGAGTTCAAATATGGGATGTAGCACGTTTTTCTAAGTACAACTGTTAATCACCATGGAGAACTACGATATACATTCATAAACTAAATTATTCAAGTGTTCCATATTGTCCGCAATTTAGATGGAAGTTCATTGGTCGAAATCTCGCCTGATTTTGTGTTAATATGCAGAAAGTATTGCAGTCTGAATAGAAAACTAGCGGCTTTTGCGTAAGTGGAGTTCAAATATGATGGATGTAGCATGTTATTTTATAAGTACAACTGCTAGTCATCATGAAGAACTACAGTGTGTACGTTCAAGAGATGAAATATCCAAGTGTCCATATTGTCCATAATTTAGGTGGGTGTTCATCATCGAAGCCTCAACCGACTCCGAGTTAGTATGAAGAAGTTATTATAGTATAAACAAAAAAATAGCGGCTTCTGCCTAGAAGGAGTTCGAATATTAGGACGTAGCCAGTTATTTCTATGTATAACAGTTAGCCACCAGGGAGAACTATGGTATACATTCATAAGCGGAAGTTTCTAAGTGTTCCATATTGTCTGTAATTTAGGCAGGAATTCATCGGTCGCAGTCTCGTCTGATTCCAAATTAGTATGAGGAAGTTACTGTAGTCTAAACAAAAAATAGCGGCTTTTGCTTAAGCGGAGATCAAATATAGGGATGTAGTTGATATTATCTAAGTACACCCGTTAGTCATCATGGAGAACTACGATATACCTTCACAAGATGAAGTATCTGAGTGTTTCATACTATCTGTAATTTAGGCGGGAGTTCGCTGGTCGAAGTCTCATCCGATTTCGAGTTAGTATGAAGAAGTTATTGCAGTACGAACAAAAAAATAGTGGCTTATGCCTAGGCGGAGTTCAAATATAGGGATGTAGCCTATTATTTTCTAAGTACAACTGTTATTCACCATGGTGATCTACCATATACATTGATAAACTAAATTATTCGAGTGTTCTGTATTGTCTGTAATTTAGGTAGGAGTTCATCAGTCAAAGTCTCGGTTGATTCCAAGTTAGTTTGACGAAGTTACTGCAGTTTGAAAAAAGTAGTGGCTTCTGCCTAGGCAGAGTTCAAATATGGGGATGTAGCCTATTATCTTCTACATACAACTATTAGTCACCATGGAAAAGTATGATATACAGTCAGAAGATGAAGTATTCAAGTGTTCCATACTGTCCGTAACTTTAGTGGGAGTTCATTGGTCGAAGTCTACCCTAATCCGAGTTATTATGAAGATGTTATTGTAGTATGAACATAAAAAATAGCGGCTTCTGCCTAGACGGAGTTCAAATACGGGGATTATTCTATTATTTTCTAAGTACATCTATTAATCACCGTGAAGAACTACACTATACGTTCATAATTTAAAGTATCCAATTGTTTCATATCATCAGTAATTTATATGCGAGTTCATCGATCAAAGTCTCGCCTGATTCCGAGTTAGTATGAGGAAGTTATTGCAGCCTGAATAAAAAAATAGCGGCTTCTGCCTAGGCGGAGTGCAAATATGGGGATTCAGCCTATTATTTTCAAAGTACAACTGTTAGTCACCATGGAGGACTACAATGTGCGTTCAATAGTTGAAGTATTTGAGTGTTCCATACTGTCCATAATTTAGGTGGGAATTCATCGGTCGAAGTCTTACCTGATCCGTGTTAGTATGAATAGTTATTGCAGTACGAACAAAAAAATAGCGGCTTCAGCCTAGAGGGAGTTTAAATACAGGGATGTATCCTGCTATTTTTTAAGTATAAGTGTTAGTCACCCTGGAGAACTACAATATACATTCACAAGTTGAATAATCCGAGTGTTTCATATTGTCCATAATTAAGGTAGGAGTTCATCGGTCCAAGTCTCGCCTAATTCCGACTTAGTATGTGAAAGCTGCTGCAGTTTGAACAAAAAATATAGCAGCTTGTGCCTAGGCGGAGTTCAAATATGTGTATGTAGCCTATTATTTTCTATGTACAACTGTTAGTCATCATGGAGAACTATGATATATGTTCACAAGATGAAGTATTCGAGTGTTACATACTGTCTATAATTTAGGTGTGAGTTCATCCATCAAATTCTCGCCTGATTATGAGTTATTATGAAGAAGTTATTGCAATATGAACAAAAAAGCGGCTTCTGCCTAGGCAGATTTGATTTTCATATGTTTACTATTATGAAGAAGTTATTGCAATATTAACTAAGATCATATATGATTTTCATTATAAAATAATATTTTGAACATTATGTTTGATGGAAATAGGATTTGCAATGGTGTTTTCGATAATGGCATTTATGTATTGTATTTTAAACACATGTTTACTATTGATACCTCTTTTGCTGTTAGTGTTAAGGATAATCATTTACGACACTATAAACTATGTCATACTAGTGATGGAAGGCTACAAAAATCAAAAACCATGGGTTTTCTCCGCTTATTTGGTTGTGACTCATTTGGTACTTGTGACAAAGCACCGCTTCAATGGGAGCAACGAAAGAGTTAATAAACTCTATGATCTCGTATAGACTTATTTATGTGACCAAATGCTTATAGTGGCAAAAATAGTTTCTCGTATTTCATAACATTTACTAGTGATTTCTCTAGACTAAGGTATGGATAATTATATAAGGAATAAATTCAATTGTGGGAATTTATAGAGTATAAAAATAAAATAGAAAATCAGACTAACTATACGAATAAATTACTTCATTCTGATCGAGGATGTGAGTATGTTATGCCCATATTTTCCAAACGTTTTCAAAGTAAATAAATACAGACATCAAGCCAAAAGAATCGCTTCCGCAATAAGAGTCAAAATATGTAAAGGAAGCAAGAATAAAATCCACACGGTACTATGCCAAAGCCTCAAGACGGTAGTAAGACTTGAAAACCGCGCCATATAACCAAGCATAATTTAAACGTTGTAGTACTGCACCTAATACCTAAGATATCCACAATAGTGTTGGAATAGATTTATAATCCTAACTCTTAAGGGATGGAACTTTGGCACAACCTTCCAATTGCATAACTCCCAAATACCTAATACATAGGTTTTACCGCAGTCCCGAAAGTAAGCCTTCATGAGTCAAAATTGCGACATAATATCTAAATAGCAATGAAGCGTAGTTATGCTACAGCCCTGAAAAACCCAACATTGACAATATAAAATGTCTGCATAACCCCTACAACAACTATATGAATATGGGAATGCACCACAATCTTAAACTAGCATCTAAAGTGGCAAGTATGCACCGTAATCTTTTGTCAACCTAAAAAAAGATATAAGAATGCACCGTCGTTCCGACTTAATGTTGAAGTGACAGAACTGCACTGCAACTTTATATCAATGTTGAAGTGATAAGATGCATCGCTATCTTGATACGCATAATGGTGCCATCATCTTAATGAATACTGACTATAAACATGAGGACCAATTACAATTTCCCGCGAAGGGCCACGTTAACAATCAGTGCATATATCAAATAAGTGAGACGGATAGTCGACACATGGTATGATCTAAAGAAAGAAATCAAAAGAGCAGAACAATGATGTTGGCAATCCATGTGAATCTCTATGTACTATAAATGAATAGGGCACTGTAGCAGAAAAGGCGAAACTTTTACTTTAATCTTTTTGGAAGCACAAATCGAAAATTGTACTCTCTACCATTTTTGTTTGTACTAAAAATCAAGAGAGAAGAAATAAACTTTTACCTGTGAATGTAGGATTCTTAACATCCAAACCACATAAATTCTCTATGTCCTCTTTACTATTTTTATCACATTACTATACTGTTTTTGTTTTTGTTTCATGCTTAAATTGAAATTAACAGATCGATTAATAACATTTCGAACCTCCCTTACAATAATGTAAGCATTATAGAAACTGAATTATTTCACTTAAAAGCAATCTTAATTTTGCCGATTCATGATCACAAAAGCATTCAGTATAGTGCTTACTTCATAAAAAATTATTTGGGTGTTTTTGATATGAAAAAACTCACTGGCATTTTTATTGCTAGAAGAAGGGCCAATTGCCCTCTTCAGCGCTTAGATTTTTTAGGCACCAATAAACCAATACAGTACCATTAATCCTACTGATTCTAGTGGCCCTTCTAATCAAGAACAACTTCATCTTACCTGAAAAATGTGAAAAACGCAACTCCTTACTTCTATAACCCAATCTGAGGTAGGTTCCTCTACAGAGCCTACCTTAGATCCTATCTTAGCAACTCTTATGCCTTCACAAACCAATTAAACCAAAATATGGATGCAATATAGAGATCACAGGCCCAATATCCTGCCCCCAAACCGATCTCCCCTAAACCTTTCATGGCTCACTACTTTCATTCATCGACCTATGCATTGTGTGAGTGATCATGGCAATCCTAGAAGTGAGAACGGTGATGGTAGTTAAAGGACAGATGCCAATCTCAAAGATAAAATCTAAATCAATCCTTAGATCAAATAAAAATCTCCAATATAAACCTTTACTGCTAAAGAAGTAGCCAGGAACCATGCTTGATGATGATGTTACTTAACTCTGTAGAGACAGATTATCCCAAATAGATGCCAAAGAGGATGCGATCCACCAACTGAAGGCTTATGTAGAGAAATTGGCCAAACTATGTAGATAGAATAACAGAGAAGAAGTAAGTGAATAAGGTTCTTTCCCATTTAATGAGAGCGCCGTAGAAGCAGGCTTTTTCGAAAATTTCAAAGCCCCATCGATTGAAAATTTTGGTGGGATCACAAACCTAGATGATCTCTTTTTTACTTTTGAGTATTACATAGACATCCTAAAAGGGGGAAGGATGATCAGATTTAAGGTCTTCTCATTCTATCTGGCTTGGGCAGCTTCTAGGTGGTTTAGGAGGTATGGACTAGGGGAGGATAGTTCTTAGCCATAGTTAACTGCAAATTTCTTAAGATAATTCAATTCTAAGAGAGATACTTCTCCAGATGTAAAGATAATGTCACGTGTGAAGCAAGGTGAGAACGAGAGTCGATGTAACTTCATAAAATGCTTCAAAACCAAGGCACTTCGGATTGGGGTAATCGGCAAGGAAGCATTGCTGATGGAATAACATGCTGGAATTAGAAGAAACACAACCATATGGGATAAAATTAATAGGAAAGTGTGAGAACCTTTTCTCCCCACAATGAAAAGAAAAGGGGGACAAAGGCTACCATCCGCCATCAAAGTGACAAAGAGAATTCTAGTTCATGGCAAAGACTCCACTCACCTACATACCTGGTCAGATCTATGAGATGACCATAACTGAGATAGCTTACAATGTACCAAATAAAAGAAAGAAACTAAAACAAAACAAGGGGAGCCTACTCCACTTCCATAGGGTCAATGGCTAACACACTGATAATTGTCGACACTTGAAAACTGTGATTAAGGTACTGATTCAGAAAGGATACTTAGACAACTACCATAAAGAAAACTATAGTGAAATGACTAGAAACCTCACTCTGGATCCAAATGAAAACCTAGCCTAAAAACCCTCTAATTTAATAGCCTCAAATCATTGAGGACCGCACCTTGTAGGAAAAAAATAAGAAAGCATAGAAGCGGTATATGCAAGTGGCCAAACTAGTGTAGAGGACCGTTTTCCATGTAAAATGAAAACAAGCACAAGAAATACTCTTCACTGCAGCTGCTGCCATTGGGGTTGTGTCCCCACATCATGATCCGCTCATAAATACAGTGCAGATCTCAAACTGAACCATAAAGAAAGTCTTCACAGATTCTGGGTATTCTATTATTGTCATCTTTAAATAAGTGTTTGACAAATGAAACTTCCAGTGGATATATTAAAGCCAAGCCCTGAGCCGATCTATAGCTTCAATAATCCTGCAAGTACCCATGTTGGAGCAGCTTGCTTACTTGTCACCGTTGGAACTACACCCCTTTACAAACATTCTATGTGAGCTTCTTGATCATCGATCAACCGTCACCACACAACAAATTCTTGGGAAAACCTACACTGATTGAAATAGGGGTAGTTGTTTCTCAAAGGATTTGCTCAGAAGTTCCATACTCCATTAGGATAAGGTCGATAAGCAGAGAACAATTGCTAGCTGCGGAATTATACCATGTAAACCTTAATTCTAGCAGTAAAATTATTCAAAACTACTCTACCGTCCCTTCAAATAACTATGATAATAGTAATGAAATGAAATCAAGCCAGCTCCTGGAACATCGGTACAAAGTACCATGAATGATGCTAAAACGGGTCATCCGACGAACACAACATTAGTAAGGGAGTAAAAGAGTATATGCTTATAGTTGGCACTGAAGAATATAACTCGATCTACGCACAATAATTTTCTGAACAAGCACAAAAGTAGACTTCCTCCGCTGCATCCTAACCCAAAAAGGAAGAATGCAACAACCCATAATTTAGTCACTTTGAATATGAATATTTAATATATTTTTAAATAATTAAATAACATATTTTCTAACTCAAATATACCTCTTTTATGTAATAATAAACAATAATATACTTGTTTTTGGAAAATTTTTACAAAAATAAGTAGTTCATGGAAAGATCGAAAATGTGACCAAATATCGTGTTTCGCATTTTCAACTTCTTGTCGACTAAAGGTTGTCGGAACTTGTTGTGCACACCAGTGTACATGTGCATTCACATATACAAATAATCAAACTCTTTTTACTAATTAAATGGATTTATCTAATCACATTCTAGAAGATACTTAAGAATTAAGTAAAATGAAGACTTTTCTTTTCACTTTAAAAGAGAAAAGTGATAAAGTAGTACCTAAAGAAAAATGGTGATATCAAGTGTCCAAGAAGGACTAAGGGGTGTTGACACATGATGATGTAGGAGAAGTGTGTTGCGTAAGGTCATGAAGGGTAGTAGCTTAAAATGAAGGGAAGATGTAGCTTGATTTAAGGAGGGTTAAGTTTGGTAAATTTTCACTTTTCATTTCTATAAATAACACCTTCTCTTCACTTATTTTCTTTATTTCCTTTTAATATGTAAGTCCATATTATTCTCCGCTTATCTTCCCTCTTCATTCTTTTTCCAAAATTCATAAAAGAAAATCACTTCAAAATTAATTCTTTTCTTTTTTAAATGCTTAAACAAGTCAATAAAAACATAAATAACCACCTCTACATCTCAAGCATACCAAAGTTGAACCCAAATATCCCTCATAGGCCATGTTCATAAGTAATTCTTGGCCTTTCAGTTCATTGGAAGCAAGTGTTGCAAGGGTAAGCCTGGTTCGTGTGTTGATTGCAAGGTCGAGACGAAGAAGTGGTGGCTTGGTTGAAGTTTGTGCTTAAGTGAGTTAAGTCCACTTAAAAGCAACTTTAAAATGAATTATTTTATTGCCTTAATTATGTGTATTATATAATTATAACTATTGTTTGGTTTGATACCCACTTGGAAGTGGATGACATGTAAGGAATAGATAGGGGACTAGCCAAAGAATGGAAGCGAATAGGTCGTGACGAAACACTTCGAAGTGCATATGACATAATTCATAGGGGACTATTATTGTAGAGGGACTCTAAGGAGTTCGTCGCCTTGTGATTTTTATACTCACCTATTAATATAAATGCTTGTGAATGTTGCTTAGTATAGTCAACCGAATTGTTATGGATTTTTATGCGACTTTGAAAATCTCATGCTTTCTTTTAAGCGGTTAACCACTTTGCTTTTCTTATGAATATTTTAAATGATTTTTCCAAACTCGACTCTAGTTTTCAAAAAAAAAATTCAAAGATGTATTAATGTGTTTTGGAATTTATTTATTAAAAAATTGTTTATTTTTATAAAGGTTTGCATTTTAAATCAATTTTTTTTTAAATAAGTGATTTTGGACATAAGTTACAAAGTTGATTTTACAATTGCTTCAAAAGGCTTTGTTTTAAATAAGGAATTTCTTTGCCTATGCCATTTAGTAACATAATGATAAGTAGTGCTAAAATGTTGACACGTTTATGGAAAGTAAGTCATTTTATATTTAGCACTAAAAGTCGATGAGTAGACTTTCCTCTATCAATGAGGCCTAGAATCAGAGTGTTTTAAATAAGGAAAGGCTAGGAGCAACAGTTGCCCAGACTTACTTGACTTTGATTCTAGACGAGGGATGGAGAAGTTGAAATATCAAAAAATTGATAAGTATAAGTGGGTTAATTTCTATAAATAAGTCATAATAAATGAAGTATATGAAACGTACTTCATCTTATACTTGAAACTAAATTTTAGGATGTGGAAGTTCTTTTCTATATATGAGAATTAAGAATGTCGTCGAGGTAAGGTAACTTTTCTAACTTGTCTGGTTTCATTGTTCGAGGCATAGTATGGGGTTGAAATTGAAAAGTGGTAATAAATACGTGATGTTTGGTTTTTCATATGCAAACTATATACTTACATCAGATAGTGGTTTGTCCACTATCGACAACTTGACATATTTTGACTTGGGAAATAAAATAAAGCTTTGCAATTTCATATGGTTCGAGATCCCCCAGCGAGGATCATTCCTATGAAATACAGTTCTCTTCTAAGAATGTATATTCGAGATCCTCCAGTGAGGACTCATATATTTGTTCACATACTTCTGAAAGAACCAAAATTGAGTAAGTCGAAAATTCATCGCTTTAGTTTTGAGATACTAATTTCGAGTAAGTATGGTTTATCCAAACCAAATCAAACTAGAAAACACTTCATGTTTTGAATCATCGAGAAGTATATAATGGAGTTGTACTACGTGTCTCGAGAGTGATTCCAAAATGGAAGGTAGTAAGGTTATTGTGTTCGCTCAGAACAACTTGTAAAGATGAATGCTAGACTTGCACTGTTGCTAAGAGGGTAGTGTTGGCAATCCAAGATAGGTTTGCAAAAAATGGTAATCGTTGCCTCAAACCTCACACCTAGGAATGACTAAAACATGGAAGATGCGACAGGGCTATGTGGCTCGCTACCATAAGGTTATGATCATTCCTGATCTAGACTGATATTTTTGGATGTATGCTTGGGGCCAGATAAGGTTGTTGATTGCAATCGAGGAATGATTATATTTTGTACTATCCAGGAAACGGTAGGTCGATTTTTTTGGTAAAGGTGCAAGGTTTGTCGTCTCGTACGTTTTCTCCGGACGTGTACTGTACGGAAGGTAGTACCTAGCTTTTCATTATATGGAATCCATTTTCCCATATGGGCCATACAGACTTGTTTTATAGTAAATATGCCATTGAAGGTAATTAATGTACTAAATCTGGCTATGATTATATGTTTATTTTCAAACTTATTCATTAATAAGAATGTCTATGGTTCTAAGTATAAATGTTTTGGTTATTATAAGGTAAAAACTCATCTATGTTTATAGGTGGTGTGGTCTTACGGTATATCTTTATTTTTCCCAAAAGAAGACGTTTTGAGTTTACTCTAGCTGGACTCATATCTAACCAAGAGTTTTTTCTTTTTTTCCCTTAAACTCTTGGGTACTCTAATTTTTGAGTAGACAAGTAGTCTAAGTTCCTACGAATGCATTTTGGAGGAGCGTAGAGCATGAGGCTTCACCGTATAGTTATCTATTTATTTCCGCTATTTTTTGTATATAGTTATGTATCAGCATTGTGGGGACATGTAGTTATAACTGTCCTTGGCTGAAGTTAGTACTTACTATAACTCTGATGTTTCATTTTGGAAGTGACTACATGCACTATCTTATGTTCTATTATATATGATTTTCATAAAATATGAGATTTGTGCTTCTTCCTTCTTATCTTCATTTTCTTTTATCCTAATGGTCCGTCTTTCAGATTCTAGATGATTGGAACATGAATACCATAGATGTATTAAGTATCGTCTTTAGGAGTAAGAAAGGAGAATCGTTACAGAGAAAGTGAAATAGATCCTAGGTTATGAGAGACAAGGAATGATTTAGAGCCGATAGATGACCTTGAGGATCTTCACCCTTAAGGTCCTTCGAAAATTCTCAAGATAGGGAAAAACCTTAGCGAAGAAGTCAGAGTAGAGTTGACAGACTTTCTTACGAGATCAACAGATGTATTTGCTAGGATGCACTCAAATATGGTAGGAATAGATCTAACTATCATATTCCATGCACTCAACATTGATCTCGATGCTTATCCTATCAGACAGAAGCGCAGGACCTTAGATAAAGAAAGGTAGAACATTCTACACGAAGAAGTTAAGAAATTGAAGGAGAATGGGTTTATTAGGGAAGTATATTGCCTGAAGTGGATTGCGAACCTTGTTTTTATAAAGAAGTCTAATGGGAAGTAGAGAACTTGTGTAGACTATACCAATATCAACAAAGCTTGCCCAAAGGATAGTTTTCCTTTAACCAAAATCAATCTGTTGGTGGATGCAATTAGTGGTAATGGTGGATGCAATTAGTGGTAATGAAGTGGTCACCTTTATGGATGCATAATCAGGTTACAAAAAATAGCTATGTTTGATTCAGATCAGGAGTATACCTACTTTGTGACAGACAAGGGTATATAATAATACAAAGTCATGTCGTTCGATGTTGGAACTCAAAAATGCTGGACCGAGCTACCAGAGGTTGGATTGGAAAAAATGTAGAGGTGTATGTAAATGATATGCTTTTCAGTAAACAGCAATAACAAGTCATGTACATGGTCAGGAAGAGCCTTTGCAATCTTAAGATAGTGTAAAATGAAGTTAAACCCCTTCTAGTGTACTTTTGCCGTCCAGTCAGGAAAATTCCTGCGATATATAATAAGTTCCCATGACATTAAAGAAAATTTAGAACAATTTGAAGCCATAAGGAACAGAGTCCCTAAAAAACCGAATATATAATGAGTCTAAACAGTAAGGTGGTTGCTCTAAGCAGGTTCATTTCCAAAGCTACAAACAAATAAATACCATTCTTTGACCAAGTAAAGAATGGACGCAATTTTGAATGATCGAGGAATGCAAAATCATATTTCAAAATCTAAAGGACCATCTGAACAGTACCCATATCTTATCAAAACCAGTAACATGTGAGAATTATATGAATACTTAGCTATAACTGGTAAAGAATTTGTGCTATAGTGGTTTGAGAAGATGAAGAGACTTAAGGGCCTATCTACTTCATGGGAAAATGCATGTCAGAAGTTGAGCTTAACTATTTAATCATTGAAAAGCTAGATTACAACCTTCTTCTCATAGCAAGGAAACTACAACCGTACTTCCATGCACATCCCATAAAAGTTTTCATAAACAAACCATTAAAGTAAATACTATAAAAGGGAGAGACATCAGGTCGATTACTAAAACGGGCAATGGAGTTCAACTAATATAATATCTCATACTGCCCCAAAAAAGCAATCAAATGGAAGGCACTGGCAGACTTCATTGTGGAATGCACACTACACGAAGAACCACAATCTGAGCAAGAAGCATCTACGCCACAGTTTTGGAAATTATTTATGGACGGAGCTTCAAATGAGCATTTGGCAGGAATTGGGTATGTACTGATCACTCTAGATGGGTAGAAGTTATACGAGGCAGTGTAGCTTGGGTTTAAACCTACCAATAATTTTGCATAATACGAAGCTCTCCGCCAGGCTAAGGATGGCTCATGTAATGAAGGTAACCTATATTAAAGTTCATAGTGATTTTTAATTAGTTGTGAACCAAGTGCAGGGTAATTACCAAGCAAAACAGCCAACTCTAGCGAAATATGTGGAACTTTCTAAAAAATTATTTGAGCAGTTCGAATAGTTCGATATAGAAAAAATTCCATATAAGGGCAACTCTTCTACCAATTCATTAGCCTAACTTGCTAGAACATAAGTAGAAAATGAAATGAAAGTTGTTCCACTAAGGCATCAAGCCGAACCAAGCATCCCCGAAGCTAAATACTGGTGCTAACTAGACCCCAACGAGTTACCATCAGAGAAACCTAAAATCAAGAAAAATAGAAAGTGAAACGTAACACCCCATATTTTCATAACAATATTTAGGTTATTTAATTATTTAAATTAAATAAAATGATGTGGAGATTAATGGATTAAGATTTTTTTAGCTAAGGGCAGTTGTGCCATGTTTAACTAAAATGAAATAACCTAAGTTAATGTGTTAGGAAATGACAAGGGAAATATGGGAAATAGGAGGGGCTTATACCCTAAATCCTTAGGAATGAAACTCGTGTTCATTCTTATTTTACTCAAATTAAAATTTCCTAAGGTCGGCAACCATTTTTATTCTCAAGAGAAGACTAAAGCTATGATTCAAGAGAAGGAGGATAATCAACTAATTCAACGATCAAACCTGATATCTACAATCTCATTGCTAAGGTGAATAATTACTACATCCCATATTCTTTTGAATTCTGGTTCTAAGATTAAGATCTGAAATTTTTTGCAAGTAATTGCCATGTTTTTATGATTAAAAGTATATATATGTTTTTTGGTGTATTATGCATGTTCATACTTATTTTAAATGATATGTTTGATATAAAAACTCTACTAGATGACGTCCAAATGCCATGATAATTTAAATTTAGGTCAGAAATGATATTTTTGATATGGGTTTCAATTTTCATAATTTTTTGAATTAAGGTGAATTTTATATTAATTTTCTAGTGAAGGAAATTATTTATTTGGTTATAAATTATTTACGGCTATAATAATAATTATTTGGATTGAAAATTTTATATGTTGGAAAACATATTAAGATATATTTTCTGGATTTTTTTCAAATTTTTCCTAAGTGTTTTGATGAATATATAAAGTTATTTAAGGTATAAGACTTAAATGTTTTATATATTTAATAAAGGAGAAGGGGCATTTTATAAAATGAAATTATTATTTAATTCTGAAAATAGCGGCTGCACATTTATGATAAGAATTTTTTTAACCAATGAGAATTCGATAAACAAAGGCAGGTTAGTTGGAAAGTTATCCTTTTTAAGTTAAAAAAAATCGTACTTTTAGCATGTTTCAGCCTATTACGGCAGTAAACCATCCAACCCAGACCTTCCGACAAGGTCAAAAGGTTCTAAGCTTTCAACAAGGTCAAGCCAATGCATATGGTATCGGTTTACGTGGTACGTAATGAATTTGACAAAGTCGAAGGGTTCTTAGTCAAAGGGTTGATAGCCAAAGAGGTTGGAACATGTTTCTCTCATAAACCAAAAGCTTTCACCTGCTTTTCTTTTGAATAAGAGCTTTCGACTTGGTTGCTTTCAATTAGGTCGAATTTTAAATAAAGGTTTTTAAACCTTTCGACATAGTCAAAAGGTTACTGCTGCTTTGTTTTGTTTTGAACCTTTCGACATAGATGATAGGTTTACTTTGATGGATCCCAAAAGGTTTACTTGTTTTAAAAGCTAGCCGCTTCTCCATGCTTTCGACTTAGGTGATTTACCCTTGTTTTATTAAATTGAAGTATAATTCAAAGCATTTGAAAGAGTTTTTTTAAAGGATACGTTTAAAGCTTTCGAAGCAGCACTTTCGACTTAGTCGAAAGGTTGCTTCCAATAGAATCGAAAGGTTTTAAAAGAAGGTTTTTCATTTGTTTTAAATCGAACCCAGAAAGTTTTTGAAAGGCTGTGTTCAAGAAGGTTTGATGCTTTTGTAAGGATATATTTATTGAATGGTTTCAAAGGGGTCTAAAGCAAAGCTTTCGAATGGGTCGAAAGCAGAGCTTTTGATGGAATTGAAAGGCAGCCTTTTGAAGGGGCGAATGGCAGCTTCCGACAAGGTTGAAAGGTTTTATTTCTGAATGATTTTGAAAGGTTTTTAATGGAATGGTTTCCAAAGGTTTTCGAAGGCAATATTTCAAGTCATTTTTAAAATGGGATGTCTAAGGTTTTATTGCTTTCGAAGGGTTTGAAGTTCAATGGTTTCGAAAGGTTTGAGTGTCAATGGTTTCGAAAGGTTTGAGTTTCAATGGTTTCGAAAGTTTTGATTTTCAAGGGGTTTGAGGATATCAATGAGAACTATAAATGGATATGACCTAAATTAGGGACACTGATGGAAATAGAATCATAGGGATAACATGATAAAATAGAATCATGGGGCTAACGTGAGACAAGTAGAATCATGGGGCTAACATGATAAAAATAGAATCATGGGGCTAACATAGGGCTAACATGAGACAAGTAGAATCATGAGGCTAACATGATAAAAATATAATCATGGGGCTAACATGAGACAAATAGAATCATGGGGCTAACATGATAAAATAGAATCATGGGGCTAACATGAGACAAATAGAATCATGGGGCTAATGTGATGAATTAGAATCATGGGGCGAACATGAGACGATTAGATTCAAGGGGCTGGCTTGAGTCAAGTGGAAAATTGAAGGGTTCATAGTCATCCTAGGAAAACTATGGGAAGCTTGGTGGATAGTCAGCATCTAAACGGAGATGGGTAGTCTCCATATAATTGAAAAAGGGTTCATAGTCATCTTGGGAAAACTGTGGGATATTTGATGGATAGTCAACGGGGGTGGGTGATCTTCATATGTTTAATGAAGAGTTTGTAGTCATCCTAAGAAAACTATGCGATAAGAGATGGATAGTCTGCATCAACTTAAGCGAAATGAATATGAAATAGGTAGTCCCTCTTTGATATAATTAAACTCTAATTGGGGATGGGGAAATCCACATTGTTTTCAAGTATGCATATCAGCTTAATGTTTTATAACTATATGTTTTAACCATTGTGGATGTAGGAGCATAGCATATGGTTTTATGAAAGGTTTTGCAAAAGATATGTTTTAAAAAAGGATGTTAGTGAGGGGAAACCCGCCAAGCGGCGTGGTCTCACTTAACATATTAAACCGGGATGTATAATATTATTCACACTAAGCTTTATATCTGACTTGAAGTTTATGTTTCCCCTTAACACTCGGGTGCTCAAAATTAATTTGAGTAGGCTGAGGGATTAAGGTTTTCTTTTGGTTTTATAATGTTGACGAACAAGCTACCGAAGGCATGTAGGAGGCAACGGATAGCTATTCAGGATTTGCAGTTCTTGTTGTGTTTTAATGAATATTCTGCTATGATATTTGTATTAGGTCTATTATGACTATGACTCTTATCAACCAAGGGGGTATCTTCATATACTTCTCTTGGAATAATTTGTAATAATTATATTTGATCCGTGCATGAAAATGATTTGGGGATTATGTGTAGTGAATGTGAAACAACTGGTTTTAAAATGCAATAAAGTATTTTTAACATCTATGTTTTGTTTCATATTTAAGTGCTTCTCATATTATTGATACCATTAACATAGCTGTATTTAATCGCTAGAAGCTAATGCTATAGACGACTGCAACATCTGTAGCACTATTTTTAGGCCTCTAGATAGAAGATGTTACATCAAAAGCAGCCCCCAATCACGCTTATCCCTTAGCATGCGGAGGAGGAATCATGGATGATCCCTATCAAACAATTCTTGATAAACGCAGTTCTACATCCAAACAAGAATGAAGCACGTAAATTAAGATACCAAGTTCTGCACTTCTCCTTTTTAGAGGGAATATTATACAAGAGAAGGTATTATACCCCTTACCTTAGATGCATTTCCAATGAAGAAGGAGTACAAGCCCTAAGAAAATACATGAACGACAATGTAGGGACAATCTAGAGGAGAAAAGTTAGTAAAGAAAGTTCTAAGACATGGGTAATACTAGCCTATTGTACTTTAGGATGCGTAGAAGCATGTAAGGAGATGTGACAGTTGTCAAAGGTTTGCCAGTATACCAAGACAACCATCCTACGAGCTTATCCCATTAGTCAGCCTATGGTCATTCGATATATGGGGCATAAATCTAATAGGACCGCTTTGTATGTCAAAAGGAGGGCGAAGTTACATTGTGGTGGTTTAGTGCACAAAATGGGAGGAAGCAAAACCCTTAGCGATTATTAGTGCAAAGAAAATAGGTACTTTTTTTAGGAACATAACACTGGGTTCAGGATCCCAGATAAGATAATCTTTGGTAATGGGACCCAATTTTAGAGTAAAGAGTTTACGGAGCTTCGTAAGAGAAATGAGATAATAAAAAGCTTCTCTTCTATTGCACATCCACATGCAAATGGGCAAGTGAAGCAGCATACAAAACCATTAAAAAGCTTCTCCATAAGAGATTGTACAAGAAGAAAGGAAAGTGGGTAGAAAAATTATCCCTAATTATATGGCCCTATAGGACCTCATCTAGATCCCCAACCGACCACACCCTTCTTCCCGACCTATGACTATGAAGCAATGCTTCCATTTGAGACAAAGATCCCATCGCACGAAAGAATATTATATGTGGTAGATCAAAAAAGGCTAAAAGTAGATGCCCACGACCTTATTCGTGAAAGAAGAAATGAGGGTCATCCGATCCACTGCATATGGACAAAGGATGGTAAAAATTTACATTGATATGCTTAAGGAAAGAAACTTCTACTAAAGGCAGATCTGGTTTTGTGCAAAGTGATAACTAACCCGACCCAGAAGATGGAGCTTAGGGTTCGAATTGGGTAGGCCCTCTATTTGTAGTAGAAGCCTTAGCTGATGGGGCCTTGTGACTCTTGAGGCTTGATGAGAACCTAATTCCAAGAACTTGGAATTCAGAGCATCTCAAACCTTACTTTGTATAAGAAATGTTATTTGTATCTTAAAATGAAAAACATTGTAATTATTATGAAATATAGTAATACATCGAACTGGATGTAAGGATGCTAGAGGGCCTGAACTAGTATAAAAATCCTTCTGTGTTAATTTTACTAGCATAGCTATAAATATTGAGTGTGCATACCCCACATCCCCTCATTTTTTGTATTATCCGACATTATTATTTATACTCTTAGGAAGTATGGGTGTAGATGTGGAAGTTTTACAACAATGCCCCAAATGTTAAAGAAGCACACTAGATGCACAAATTTATGACTGAACTAGGGGTGAATCCAAATGCTGATAATCCCATGACGTAATTTTGTGCTAACAATGTCGTCATGTAGATCACGAAAGACCTAAAGCTTACAATAAATCAATATGCATAGTTTAGAAGTTCAACTTGATAAGGTAGTTCATCAACAATGAAGAGGTGACAATTAATAAAGTAAATAGTAAAGAAAATATAATATACCCATCCATGAAGGGACTTGATCTATGGATTCTAAGTAAACAGATCAAAGGACTGGGATTGGAAATCCATAATTTTCTTTAAGTGAAATGCTAGATTATAAGAATTGGTATGCCCTAAGGGTAATTTTGGAATTGTGTTATATAACTACTGCTTTAGTTGATATTGTTCATAATAAAAATTATTTCTGGTGTTTTTTATTTGCATCATATTATGATGTAAATAATTATCAAATTTACAAATTATATAAGTAAGAAAATCCTTAGATAAAATGTTATATGATTGCAGTTATATAGTTGCAACTATGAGCATCATAAATTAGAATAATATTTTGTTTCAAATATTCAAGATTATGATCTTTCGAGAAAAGATGTCGATACATCCACTGATACCATAGTATGTAAAGCTCTCCAAATGCAATGCGATATATTACTCATGGTAGCTAATGGCATCAAGTGGTTATGTACTTATAACTATTGGATAACTATAAAATGACTTGACCGAAAATTTCAAGTTGTTTGATAACAACTAAGTCAAATAGAAAATCTCCGTTTGACAATATTGTACAATTCTCTTGACTTGAGCATACCATGTAACTTCGATGTAAATACTCCACTTTGACTATAACCAAATCATGGAATAACGACCATTAAATGACTATATTTAGGTCTTATTTGAAGCGTAGGAAGTGAAACATTTTCAGTAGAGAATTCATCTCTTTGATTGTATGAGGTTAGTATCACAGTCTACCATAGTCAACCCAAGGTTAACTTCTCCGACCAAAGTAAAATGGTTAATAATAAATGTTATTACTAAATCAAGAACTTTGTAGATGGAATAACGAATTATATATGGATATTATTAAAGTTTTGACCAATTCCAAATTTCATGTACCTTAATGTCATTTCATTATATCTTCACTTAGTGGTACAAATTAAGTTGATCTAAAACTTGATTTTTCTAAGTATATCTACGAGAAATAATTCAGTCAAATTATCACACAATCATATAAGGTGACATGTGAACATTAGTATTTCAATTGTTCAATATTAATTACTTACTAAATTCACACTTGTGAGTCATATACATGTATTTTTGAAATCTTTGAAATACCATATGATTTAATTAATTTATAATGTATTATAAATTAATTAAATTAACAAGAAATATTAACTATAAGTGTATTTCAAGTTTCTGGTGTATTTAGTAATAGAGTCACTCCTAGAAATTTGTTAGGCGTCATTAGTAATTATTTGAGTGTATATATAAATGTTATATGTGCATATTTCAATATATGATGTTAGGGTGTGTGTAAACATAATGTATGATATGTATGTATGTATGTATGTAATATATCTTAAATACAGTTAATTAAATAATTTGAAAAATGTTGACCATGCCATTCTATTGGATGCTGGCTAGTTGTTTTCACTTTACCCATGTAGAATTCACATGCTTCACTCCTAAACTATTTTGGTTGGTAGATGATAGGAAAAGGTTGACTCATCCCACATATTTGATATTATAACTTAATGGGCGTAGTCAAGGTAATAATGTTTGGAATGATATTTTATAAAGGAAATCATGCTACATCAATCCAATGATGCGCTATATCTATCTAATTGATAAACATGCTACGTCTACAAAACATCAATTAAACCTAAAATATCATGCATTTGTGTCAAACTATGATTTAGAGCTACACTTTTTGCCACAATAAGGTTGTGTTGCATTACTGCACAATACAAAGAATGCAAGGTTGGCAATTGGACTTGTCAGGTAAGACTTGAACCTGACATGATGGGTCTTGGTACTAAATGAGTTTGGACTTGTCGAACATTATGCATTTTGAAACCTAGATCTGATCCGACTGGGTATGGAATGGGTCAGTCTGGTTTTGATAGTTCAATTACATTTAAAATGCATTTATTTTTATGTTCTGCTAGGTCTTTCGGTTTAGGTCGACTCAGGTTGGGTTTGATTCTGTTTAAATGATGTTTTTCAATATCCAGACTTAGCTCGAGATTAATTGGGGTCAGGTTGAATTCGATTTTTCCTTGATCGTTTTGGTTTAGTTTGTTAGTTTAGGGAGTATTTAAGTTAAATAATTGCTATTGATTAATTTTGTTTTACGTAGGATTATTTAATATTAGTTGGTTGGTCGCTTTGGATGATTTTAATTTCATGTGATAGGTCGTGTTATTTTCTTAATGTGTTTTATATGCTTTGATTTTATAATTCATTTATGTATATATTTACCCTATGTTAAGCTAATATGATTGCTTGTGTAACATATAGAATTTATATAACCACCCTAGGATGCTTGCATACATGCTTCAATGTCATATCGTCTCAGTCATGTAAGAGGGATCTATATATATATAACTATGTATGTATGTATGTATGTACACACACAGACATATATATATATATATATATAATGCCATATGTTATCTACATACATATTTTGATGTTACGTTATGAGTTGCATTTCATAACGTACACAAGATCCACCGTATATATTTATATATGCCGAGAACATATACACTTACTGTTAAACTTGATTTTAGATTATATATGCGATATATGAATACTTGGTTTAATTAGTTTCTCCGTTGTGTGTGAATGATTAATTAACTTGAACTAATGATAGCAAAATTGGATGTTAGAGTATGTTACGAATAGTGTACAAGTGATACGATGTAAAGGAGTGTGCGAATTACATTCTTAGTTTCCTAGAAATTTCGAGGATGAAATCCATATAGGGGAGAATGTAATACCCTAAAATTTTAAAATAAATTATAAATAAAATATTAACAATATAATAGTGTTAAATAATTGGATAATAAAATAAATTATAAATAAGGAGAGGAAAAACGGTCAATTTCAACTTTGAAATTTGACGAAGAAACGTACACCATTGCACCCAGTTCATTTTTCTGATACGTGCAGTATATTTGTTTACCATGTTTGGAGTTTGTGTAAAGTAATTATGGACGATTTCGTAACGAGCTAAATGAGCGCTAAAAATTAAAATTTGAGTTCAAGTTAACCCTTGCTTTTCCTCCATATATAAATACCAATGTACGTAACTCTATCTCTTTCAGAAACCGAAAATGTTGCATCCTTTTTCATTTTCCCTTATTCTTCCTAAATTTCAAATCATCATATCTCACTCAACTCTTGATGGATTCGCATGATCTCATGGCGTTGCAGAGCATACGATGAGTATTATGCATCATACTATGTTAAAGATGAATTTTTAAAGCTTGGTGGTACAATAGCCAAAGCAGCGAAGGCTGAAGTAGTGGAGAGCGTTTTGGTGGGTGATTCTTGATTTTCTCTCGATATAATACAATTATAATGCTATAAATATGATTTTTCATCTAAGATAGAGTAAATAAAAATTTAATATCACTTAATTTCGGATTTAACATAGGTTTTGGAGGGAATCGATAAAACAGTAAACTACGAAGTAGATTTTCCCTTTTTCTTTGAATTAAATAAATACATTATGACACTTAATGGAATATAAGCATAATACAACCATAGAAACCTAGTTTAAGATGCTAGGGACATTCTTAGACTGCTGGAAGTGGAATGAAGGTGACTAGAGGCAAAACAACGTGGAGGAACGATCGAAATTGCGATCAGAGTTCAAAATTTTGATCGTGATCGGCCTACCAGTCTCTACCACTGGTGTACCGACGGCCGTGTTTTGAAGGAGCCAATATATATTTATATTTATCTATTTAAGTCCCATTTCATTGTTTTTAGAAGATCTTTGGAGGCTATTTCAGAGAGGATTGTCAATTTCAGGGGTCCAAGATGAATTATGTGGATATTGACCATTTATTTGAGTTAGATTTTGTATTCTATTCTACAATAGAATTTGTTTGACGTTGACGCAAATGTAAACAAGCTTATGGCACAAGTAGGTCATCTAGAACATGAGCTCGTAACAAAATCAGTGATATGGGTATTATGTTTCTCCCCTATGGTGCTTCAACGATCCATCGTCGAGGAGTGGATGCTAAGCGATCATGTAATGCAAGAGACAAACATGAGTTCAGTTGGTATATGAGGTATGGATAGTAGGCGACCTTATAGCACATGAAGCAAGTCTAGGGAAGTGATTCATATATGATATTTACGTTATGGTGCACAGTTGACGACCCTGTAGCGCACTAAGTGAATCTAGGAAAGTGACACTATGCAAATTCGATATGATGAGCCCGGATGTATACGATGGGTTAAGTATGGTGTGACCAACAGGACATGAGGTGACCAAGATACTAAAACACATGTTATATTATAGTGTTATATTTGTATTATATGTGAAGCGAGTATGAGTCACTCACTAGACTTATGACCGACCACTCCTATTTTTCCCCTTTATTTAAATGTCTAGGTTGATGGACTTGGAGACGAGATGGTTTAGAGGAAAAGGATCATGTTATACATATTGTAAATAATATAAATAAGAATTGCAATTCTGATTTGATTGTATATATGGATTAGGTTTTATTGGTATTGTACATGTATATATATTTGATAGTGTAAATATATTATGGTGATATGAAATGATTATGGTTACTTATATTATAATTTGTTTCCTTCTTTTTTGAGACCCTAAAGTTATTAGTTAGAACTATATTTGTTTCTTGTTATCATACCCAACTACTCGTCTTTTTTTGTTCTCGAGGTGTTAATGTCGGTTCTAGCATTGACCCTAAGGGTCGAAAAGGCGAGTTGTTACAATGTACACACACACATATATGTATATATACATTGTGTGTTTGTGTGTAATAATATAAAGTTAGATTTGGATTAGGCTAAAAAGATATAGTTTATATTAACAATTCTTTATTACCATCTATACGTGTATATTATTTTTATGCGTTTAAAATAGTTCATATATATTTATAGTAATAATGAAATTATTTTATTCCTATCAATATATTCATTTGGCAATGATTATATAATATTTATTTGAATTTTTAAAAGATATCTTTTAACTATTATAAATTTAAATTTGAAACTTGGAAAAATAATTAGGTATTTTGTTTTTTAAATTTGAACATGTGTTTATTGACTTATACAAATTTCAAATATTTTAAATTATTTATTTCTTTTAATATATAAGCTAATTTTAATGTATACATACATACATATATATATAAAAACATATATATATATATATAAAATTATGATAACCATTGCGTATGTAAATGGCGAATATATATGGTATAAATGCAAATCTCAACATCTATATACGTGTACGTTACCTATGTACATCATATGCTATATTGCACTTGCGCATCATACATATATGAGTACATAATGATGTACTCATAAATTATATAAAAACCATTTAGTGAAATTCATTATTGGTTAAATCAGAAAATTAAGTAGACTATGATATCATTCAAAATTATCTGGAGAATCTACTTCGACGTTTAGATTTTATTGACCCAATAAGATCTAAAATATGATTTTTATTGAAATCTACCTACTTCGTCCTCTTTCGTCTAGCATGGATCAGAAATGTTATCAGAGGCCTAATGGTCTATGCAGTCTATATTAGGAACTTTAGTATCAACTAGTAAAACTTACTTGTAATTTAGATGTCCACGATAGTAGTGTTTAGGCTTGAGGTTGGACAATCAAGTATTTCCCCA
The DNA here is from genome assembly GCA_030765085.1 of Allium cepa. Classification (NCBI taxonomy): domain Eukaryota; kingdom Viridiplantae; phylum Streptophyta; class Magnoliopsida; order Asparagales; family Amaryllidaceae; genus Allium; species Allium cepa. Next base: position 5,375,094 of record CM060937.1, read on the forward strand.
CCTTAGCTGCTGTCTGCCTTAATGATGGAGTAAGTCTAAAAGGTTAGCACAATTGTAAAAGCCCAAACAGATTTCGGCCTTGTGCTAGTTTTAAAAATTCAATATGTAAAATTAAAATATATATTTTGAATTTAATTTTTAAATATAAAATAAAAATTTTAAATGTTATAATTTTGAAAAATTTCTTTCGAAAACAAATTAATCTTTTAAAACTTATTTAATAATTTAATTAATTAGATTAATTAAATAAATACTTAATTAAAAGTTAATTAATTAAAAATAAAAATGTATATTGATATATGTATATATATAAATGTTATAAAAGCGGGGTTGTATATTAAAAGATCTCCTCTACTCTCAGCTCTCCTATGAAATAAAAGCGGGGCTGAACTCTGCAAATTTTGCAATTGAACCTGGAATTCTGAATGCTCTATGATCTGGCTGTTTTCGCTCTTCCTCTCTGTTCTCTGGTGTTTTTCTTTCTTTTTTTATTGTTGCACTTTGTTCCATCCTTCGTTTGCTTTGTGTAACCTTAATGTGTGTGTGTGGTCTTTTTAAATTTCTGTATGTTTTTTTTATCTCTCCAGTGCAATAATAAAGTGGTAGGGGACCATCCAACCCCGTCGGCAATGCCAAAAAAATAAATAAATACATATATCTTTAATTGTTATATTACCAAATTTATTAAATTATTTAATTAAAAATTTATTTAATTAAATAAAATAAATTATTAAATAAATGTTATTTAATAATATATATATATATATATATGTATGTATGTATGTAATGGTATATGTATATAAAACTACAAATGTTATGGTTAATATTCATCTTAAAATTGTTTAGGATGAATGAAATAAAATTTTAAATTTTAAATAATTTAATTGATAAGTTAATTAAATCAATAAACTAAAACCAATTGCATATGATATAATGAATAATATATAAGAACATAATATAACTTAATTAAATGATAAATATTTAGAAATGAATCAATCTTAAATTATATATATGTATAAAACTATAAGTGGAACTATTAAAAAACCCGACCTAGGTTTGAGGGACGAGTACATGCGTATTGTATGTGTACCGGAAATTCAGATGTGTTTGGCACTTGAATCACGAAGGTATTTCATAATAAATACATTCTTCCCTAAATAAATACCACACAATGTTTATATATATTAATGATTCTGAATCTTTAATATATAAGTTGACCTCTACTTTTTATATAGTAATCGATTAGTTGCATACTCTTTACTTATTGAGCTTCCTCAAGCTAAAGATATTATATGTGGTACTATTAGCATATTGAATAGATGAGGTAAAATACACGCACTCGTTTTTTAAGCTTTCTTAAAGGTACATGCATTATACTTAGGCCGTCGCGAAATGGTGGGCACGAGTGAATAATCTCTTTCGATCTATTAAGCTTTCCTCAAGATTATGATGAGATTAAACAAAGATTACAGGCTAGGAGTTGTATATGATACAACTAATAAGGTGTTATCCACTTCATGCGGCCTATGATTTGTTGAGCTTCCTTAAAATCTGAATTCCAAGGCAAGCGAGTTTTAACACCCGCTGGAGAAATTAAAAGATTTTTCTATTTTATCTAAGGATTTTGAGAAATAAAAAAGTCTAGCCGGTGCTTATTTGATAAATAAAATACAACATTTAACCTATCGAATATTATAAGAATACATGTAATATAAAGTAAAATTAATCTACTTTGATAAATTTGTGCATCTAATATAACTAATAAAATGTTTATTGGTTAAAATATAAAAATGAACAGAAACATGATTGACATAGAATAATAAAATATACTTACCAATAAATCTTTTAGCATGTTATCACTTTAATACCTATGCAAGTGACAAATTATACAACTCCTAAAATATTCATTCTTTGGTTGTTAAATAATTTATTTGCCGGAGACTATGCATTGTCTTCCATGAGTTTTTGACTCTAAAAGCAATACAAGGATATTGTTGTTCGATCCGTAGTCGATCATATATAAGTGCTATATGGTGAATACTTGTGCTTCGAAATGTAAAAAACCTTAGTGGAATTAGTTCAATAGAAATGAACAAGTAAACTATAATATGAGATCATATAATCAATATGTTTGATTGTGGTAGCAATCTTGTTGTGTTAAATGTAACACCAGACTAAGAGCTACAAGATTATCTAGGAACTCAATCACTAAAATGTCGGTTTGACCAGTTTACATTGTGCTACTTAGTTGATATCCTTAAATTTTAAGATGACAAAATGCACTTTTGTAAAAAAGGGAATTCCTTTGAATGGTCGACCATTTTGAAAAGAAAAGCGAATGAACGAGAGTAGATTTAACATAAGCACGGTTGGGATGAATAGAGTAAATGGTCACATCTACTTTATGAAGGGATAATAGCAATGTGCATTGTATAAAATACTAAATGATACTCAATATGCAATGAGAAATTCGATTTCTATTCCAAATGTATTTTCATATAGAAAATTATTTTTGTGAAATTTATTTCTTCGAGTTTAGGATATTCAATCTAAAATCTCTCGACTATAAATTAAGTATAGTGTATGAAATAAAAAAACTCATAATAATTGGTTTAATAGAGCTTCGTATTTCATGTACTATTATGGTAATGGAGAAGATAGTGGGAGAATAATATATAACAATTCTTAGTGGAAGCATCAATTTATGAAAAAATATTTTCATGAATATACACAATATTATTTATGAAATAATAACTATTTTTAGTATTGAATGAAAATAGAAATAGTTATTTCGATATGAATATTGTAAACATTTGCTAAAAAATAAATCTATAATAATGGTACTCATAACAAAAGTGATGCATTAAAAAATACTAAAGCATCTGAAATTTTTTATAATTACTTTGGAATTATGGATTAATCCATTTCTTTGAGAAATTATTCAATAATCATATAATTATGAATCAAATGGAACTGATGAATTGTATTTTAGAATATTAAAGGTGAAGCACTCATTCAATGAGAGTGACAAACGAGTTAATGAACTCTTCGGATTGATACATATAGATGTATGTTATTCATAGTCTAAAGATGCAAAAACAGTTCCATTCACTTTGTTAAATTCATTGGTGAATTATCATTGGAATGAACATGTGCATTTGATACACAAGTGGTGTGTTCGTGATAAGTTTTTGAGTATAAAATAGGAGAAGAAAAAATAACATTCATAGTAAATAAATATTGATTTGATCAAATAGGTGATTGTACTAGAAATGGTTCCAAAAGTACATAAAAATGAACATGATTCAATCTCAAATTCACTCCTTTCTATGCTGCATAATGATGTACCGATAAGGAGTAACCAAACTTTATTGGATAAAGAACGATTGATAATGAGTGAAGCTGAGTTAACTTTTTTCTATTGGGTTGTGTACTTAAGGGTGAGTACATACGTTAAAATTAATTTCATCCAAAATATAATTTGCGAGATCATAGAAGATAAAAGTTTATAAGAAACCCCTACATATTTTAGGTCAGGAGATGATAGGTTGTGTAAGTTAAGTGCTTGCATGTGATATTTTTTCGTTAGGGATCTTCTGTGATTACCCCAAAGCAGTTTACGATAGGAAAATATGGATTGAGCAACTTAGTTATAAATATGAATTTTCATAAAATAAAAACTAAATTAGATTTATACATATATAAAGTCAATTCATTATATATTTAAAAATGCTTTTCCATTATGTTGAGAAACAGCTATTAGTTTAAGAAACGCCAAATTTGTGATGGAGGAATTTATTTTAGAAATAATTGGTAATAAAATGGATTTGGATACGATCCATAAATAAATTTGAGAACATAAGATGAAGTGAAATTAAGCAAGCTTAAATGGACACAAAACACTAAAATGTCTAATAAGAATTCTTGCAAATAAATGAGAAACCATGAGTTTCTTATCAGTGTCCAAAAAAGAACTTCCTTAATTGTCAATAATCCGTAAAGAGTACAGACACCCTATAGGATGCGCAATCTGAAATAGATTCCAAGTAAATTACAAAAATATGATTTTGATAGTTGTACTTGAAGGTATATGATCCATCAATCGCTAAATTGTTTATGTGAAAAAGAAAATTATAGTTGGAATATTGGAAGCTACATTGATAAGAATAACAGTGGAAACTTCAATTGTTAAAATTAACATAACAGATTCATTATTCAACGTGCTTAAGTTAATTCAGATTTTATGCCAGAATTTTCGCTCAATATGATTTTGAGTTTTGGTATAAATATATTGAAAAAGAAATTATAAATAATGATTTGGAATAAATTATTTGTACATAACAACCAAAGTGCCTTGAATTTTGTGGGATCCATACTCAATTTGTGGTTTCCTGCTAGGATCTAAGAACTAATACAAAAGAATTGTAAAATAAGCATCATAGTGGAGTAAATATTTTGATAAAAAAATCAAATAGTCTGAATTGCAGCAAAATATAGAAGAAGTGTGCACTTGCAAGATAGAACTACAAAGGTATTAGAATATTTCTAAAACTATAAGTAAACGGTAAACTTGTGATTTTTAATGATGTACTCGTGTTATAATTATTTTAATTTGATTGTTTAATACTCGACATTGGATTTGGAAATGACAATTTTTATGAACAATGTAAAAGGATGTTAGGATGGTCCTATAGTGTATGCATAGAAACGATATGTTTGCACCAAAAATGGCACAATACCCCAAAATCGATTGAAAGTTCCTGATCAAATGAAGTAAATATAAAATGAACAGAAAAGACATAATCATTATAGTGCATCGACAAATACTTCATCCAATGTCCACTTTAATATTGTTATTTGATTGATTCTCTTATGATTATAATGATTGTAACTCAAACCCAACCACAATTTACTTGATCTCGGATTTGGGAGTGTTCGAGGAAGAAGAAGATAGAAAAGAAAAGGGTTCTTGAACCAATAAGTGTTGTATTTATGGCGAAATCGCCTAGAAAAACTGGAGGACCATAAAATATCAAGTTCAGATGCAGATCCAAGTATGCAGGGGTAAGTAACCAGGCCCAATTACCAATAAAAACCACTCGGTACCTAGTGGTTTAGATAGATACTCACTGGTTTTTCCAAGGGATAACCTCTCCTCCTTCTTTCTGTTGGTCTTCTATCTCCGATCCAATTTTTTTATGAACACTTTTCTCTTGATATTGGGGTGTTTTTGAGAGGTTATTGCACCACTTGTACTTGTTAGCTTTTCTTTAGAAAATCTCTAGAGTCGTTCTTCTATTCGTTGAGAAAAGCACTCCATGACGATCACTTCGACCATTGCTGTATGTATAAGGGTTTAGGGGAGCCCATATTAAGAAAAAAGTGCTCGGTACTGAGAGGAAGTGCTTGGTACCAAGTGGTTTCCTTTGCTCATATCCCTTTGAAATTTTTTGAGTAACTTCGTATCATCATTCTTTTTATGATGTATTCAAAGTCTTTAGGTCATTTCTTCATCATTTTCCATCCACTTTGCTCATTTAAGTCCATTCGAAGACTAAAGAAAATTTGGTTATCCATCATATTAAAATATTTAACGTGGATCATGTAAGATAGATTCCTTATACATTAACAACAAGAATTACCATATATGCTATGATATCTACTATATCATTGCTTATGCAATTGGTACGTTGAGTGAGTTTCAATCCAAATTAAGATAGCTAAATATTAGGTAAGGGTATTCCTAAGTATTTACGAAATTCTATAGAATTCTTTATTGAAATAATGAACTCTCCGATGAAGGAATATTCAGACTCGAACTTTATAAGTGATATTGAGCATAGCATGTCGATCCAAAATTATTATTCAACCTTAGTTAAGGAGCTTTAAGCTATAAATTTCCAAACATGAGTTGTGGCTAATTCAACCAATAGGGAGTGTACATCACCTTGAATTATGTCGTAACAAAAGTAACGTGTACATATAAAAATGCATAAATTCATAACCAAGCTAGGAGTGATTTCAAATGTTGAAAATCCATAATATTGTTATACGATAACAAAATCATGATATAGATCACGACAGAAACTAAAACTCGATATAAGTCGAAAAATATAGTCCAAAAAGTTCAACATGATAAAGACAATTTATCTGCGTCGAAGATAGTTAATTGATTGTAGATAAGTGTAACAACCCGAAATTTTGTTCAGTCGATTGAATATTAAATTAAAATATAATATTGCATTAATTTTTTTAATAATTTAATAACATGAATTCGAATACATAGATTATTTAAAATCTTTAAATTAGGAAATTATATTTTTGAATAGTAATTTAAATATTGGGATATCAAATTTAATGTAAAAAATTTAATGGTTTTATTTTAACTCTTTTTTATTAATAAATAATAACGGTGAATTTATTTGTAAATTTATTTACGGTATTAAATGGTTCATATAAATAATATGAAAATAAATTTTTATTTTTATGACTCAATTTTTATTGATGTATTTTCTAATTTGTTTTATTTGGTTTTTTCCATAATTTTTAATTTGAAAAATATTGAAATTATTCGTTTCGGTTTATCGACAAACGACAATGTTTTAGTGGTTTTACATAATACAGTAAGTAGTGTATATTATTATTATTATTTTGCAGTCGTGATGTTATTCTAAGCTCGATCGTATTTTTGTTTTATCAATCGAAGTTTGTACGCGAAATGAAAATTTGTGCGGCGAGATGTTGATAAACACAAATTATATATAGCTTAACACTCACCCCTTAATTGAGATCAACACTCATTTTCTTTAACTCTTTTCTCTATTCTATTGTTTTAAAGAGAAATATAGATTCAGATTTTTTTAAAAATAAAAACAATTAAAATAAAATTCAATTTTTTTATATCTTTAGTTCATAAAGCACAAATCTACAAGTCGACATTCCAAATAAAGGGTGCGACATCATTTTTATATGCTTGACATTAGTAAATAGTGAAGTTAATAGTGCAATATACTAGGGATTTTATTTTTAAGATGTATGGTTATCGATCGTGAAATGGAGGTTGTATTCGAATTCATGGAGGAGTATAGCATGTTGGGCCGAATATGGATTGGTATGATTAAGGGAAGAGGAGGCCGAGTTATATGATCAACTATAACAAAGGGGAAGTAATGGTTTTCTATGGGGTGCCGAGTGTGATAAAGTAGTGGTTGTCGAGTAGTTATTTCAAAGACGAGTCAAACAGAGCAGTCGGTGGCTTGAACGGTGGCTTGAAGAAGGAGATACGGGCGGTGGAAAGGGGCTGCAAAGGAAGAAGTATCAGGGAATTTGGTGGTAGTTTAACTTGAGAAGAAGGATTATTAAAGTAATTATGGGCAATTAAAAAAATTAATTGTAATTTTTAATTTAATTTAATTATCTAAATCAATAACTAAAAATTATATAACTTTCTCATACGAGGTTCAATCGAGATAAGACTTTTTGCATTGTGCTCGTAGTGGTGAAAGCTTCATTATGGAAAAAGTTTGGCTGAATTTTGAGCAAGTTGAAACTTGGGATAAAATCGTATGTCGTTCGATTTTAGTCCAAATCGAAATGCTTTGATGTCAACTGGAATTTTGACGAGTTTATACTCATCTCTTTGGATAAATCGATGTATCATATAGAAATTAAAATTTATCGTTCGTGTTCGCTATTTAGTAAAAAAAAATTGCCTTTACGAGCGATTATAATTTATTGAAATACAGGAAAGTTATTGAGAATTATGGATTTCTCAATATTGTTAATTTTAATTTCTAGTTATATTTCTGTTGATTCATTTCAGCTATGTACGTGTTAGCTAGACTGTTAATTACTGAGATGTGATTGTTTGGCCATTTTAGATGTGAGAACGGCATAAGTGAAAATTGAACCTTTTTAGTATAAAAGTGTAGCTACAGCATTTGTTAAGTACTTTCATGACTATGGGCCTCGATATAGTAATTTCAAAATACTGTAAACTATTGATTAGTTGGGAAATGCCTTTTGATTTGGAAATTAATTTCAAATCTGACTAGAATTTCTATGATATTTTAATTTAAATGAGCGTCTAAAACTTTTCTATTTTATTTCAAAATTTCTTTATTTATTCTTTCTAATATATATATATATATATTTAAGTAAATATTTTAAATAATTATTTTGATCAGTACTAGATTTTATTAAAATTATTATAATAATAATATTCCATTTTAATTAAAATTAAAAAGGATTATCTTTAATTCAAAAGGGGGATTTTGCGGTTTGAAAGGAGATATAAATAATTAGAATAATATTTATGAATTGTTTGTATGAATATGGTATAAAGGGTGTTTGCACAAAAAATGGACAAACACCTCCAAGTCGTATTATTTAGTTGATTATATGTGATTTTCAATGATTTTAGATGAGTATATAAACATAAAAGAAGTAGGGGCTGAAATGTAAATGACACGCGGATTTATAGTGGTTCGGCCAGAATGTGCCTACGTCCACTTTATATGTTATTATCTTCTTTCCTTCAGATTACAAGTACAATGCTTCGTATATGAGTATATGAAAGTAGTTTGAAAGTTCCTTCCTTGCTTGAGCTCTCAAACTTGTCTGCCATTGTTGTACCCCTGCCCCTCTATTTATAGAGTGCGGTAGGGGGCAGGGGTCTTGGAAGTATATAGCTGCTGGTGGGCCCGGGCTGAAGCAATCTGGCCTTGTAGCATTCTGGTTCGGCGAGCCTTTTATTCGGTATGGAGCTTGGACCGGTGATGGAGTGGGATGGTGGATCATTCGGTGGTGAGGTTTGCAGTTGGTCCGGTGGTGCTATGTGGTCCGGTGGTAGTGTGGAGATGGAGTTTGGACCGGTGTTGGTTCTCGTCCGGTAGTGGAGGAGAAGCTTTGGTTCGGCTGAGGGGTGGTCCGGTAGTGGTACCTCATCATCTGGTTCGGTGGTGTGGAGGCGAGGCTATGGTTCGGCATGGTCTCATTCGGTAGTTGGGCCTTGGTTTGGACCGGCATGGAGATGTGGGGGGTTGGTCCGGTGGCCTTCGTGCCGAATGGAACTGCTGCCAAGGGGATGTTGGATGGGCTTTAGCACTTGAGTACATGGAGATGCCGAATGAACCTCGCATGGGGATGCCGAATGGAACTTTGGACATGAGTGTTGAATGAACTCCTTACTGGGTGGAATGGGGGTTGCCAGCCCGGGTGAAGTTTACGCTTCTCGGTCTCGAGACCTTCTGGGTGAGAATCCGCCCAACATTTGCCCCCCAAAGTGGGGCACGTGCTTGCATGTGTCGCGCTTTGTTTCCCTGTAGTGGGCGTGATTTGTAAAACGACATAAGCTGGGTGTCCATATCCTTTGGGTGTCCTGCAAAGGAAATTATAGCTTCAGTGTGATTTCAAATGATGACCGTTCGAGCTCGTTATCGATGCCAGGTCCACGTTCGAGTGGTTCCCCGGATCGTTTTCAAGGTGGTTTATCGCCAGCTCAGAGCATGCCTAGGGATCGTTCGCGATCCCGTACCTGTGTAAGTAGCTTAGCCATTCCATAATTATCAAATATCCGTTTCACCTATGAGTTTAAAAAGGCGTGTCAAAGTGCAAATTCTCACGACGATTGGGTTAATAGCCATTCAGAGCGTGCCTATGTACCGTTCGTGGTCGCGTACACGTGTAAATGATTAACCTTCATTGGTGAGAGATTTACGACTCATCCATCGTTATCATATTCTCTACTTTGTTAGTAGGTTCTAGAGTTCGGTACTTATCTGAGTGAGGCGCCTGCGTGCCCCCTGTTTCTTGTTTCTGCTGGTAGAGGCAGCTTCATTCGGTTTCGAGATGGCTCAGGTTTCATTCGGTTGGAGGCTGGTCCGGTATGGATAGTTCCATTCGGTTTTCATTCGGTCCGGTATGTCGAATGCCTTGGTCCGGTCCTGAGCTCGCCTATATATAGAGGCCGTACCCCCCTCGTTTTTCATTACCGAACGAGTAGAGCCGAACCATATTGTGCTGCCGAACCAAAGTCTTCGCCGAACCAGCTTATACCGAACCAGGTATGTATACTTTCTGCCGAATGAACCTTTGCCACCGAATGGCCCTGTTTGCCGAATGTGTACGGAGTGTATCGAATAGCCGAATGAGGTATGCCGAATGACATGCATGCCGAATGACATGTATGCCGAATGACATGTATGCCGAATGAGCATTGGAGTTTGGTGCCGAATGAACTCGTCTTGCACCGCCGAATGAGACTTCATACTTGAACCTTGAGCGGAATCTTATGCTTTTATATGCTTTCTTTAGATACTTGCTTGTTTATCTTTCTATATTTCTTGCTCTAACACCGTGTTTTTCTTGTGCTGCAGAAAATGTCTCGCAAAGCGGAAACACGATCAGACAGAAAGAAGTCTAGAGGCACAAGAGAGCCCTCTTCTTCCTTGCCCCCAGTCCAATCAGGATCCGAGCAACATCGACCCATTCCAAGGTCTCTAGTGGATGGATATGGTCCACAGGAACTTTTGATCTCCCCCCCTGATTGCTTTCCCAGCTCCTTAAAGGAGGAGCAACTTGACGTCATATCCCGTTCCTTTGGGATAGATAGGGCTCTTATGCTGCTGCCAGGAGATGGGGTGATGCCATATAATCCTCCCGAGGGCTACTTCGCTTTTAGCAGATACCATTGCATGTGCGGCGCTATCCCCCCTATCAACGCTTGGATAGTAAGCTTCACCACCTATTTGAAGGTGGCTCCTTTCCAGCTCCAGCCTAACTCATATGCCATCCTGGTGAGCCTCTTCGTTATCTTCCAGAGGAGGTACGGGCGTACTCCTTCTAACCGGGAAATCCGATACTTGTACAACCTGAGAGGCTATAAGAAGGGGTCTCCGTATATTAGTCTGGAGGCGGCCGTGCCCTTCAAACCAGTTCTGGACTTGTATTCCAAGTTTACCATGTTCAAGAAAGAGTGGTTCTTCGTCAAGGACGATGCTGTCTCTTTCCGCCTTTTCACTTCCGGCTGTAAGATTGATTTCATTTATATTTTTCATGTGTTTTGACTGTAGTGTTTTTTCTGACATGCTTCTATTTCTGGCTAGCGACAGGTGGTATTGCAGTCGTGGAGGACGATTCCTTAGTGCGAATGGCGGCTGAACTAAAGGCTATTCCGGCACGGGACCGGTCGGCCTCTTTCTTGATCAGGAACGCAACCCTCTTGGAGTATAATTTGATCTTACCGCGCCAGTCCGTGGTTAAGCAAAGGGATACGGCTGAGGAGAGGGCTGCTAAAGCTAAAGAGGGGGCTACGATAAAGAGCAGTAAGAGGGAGCCTTTCGCAGCGCGTCCTGCGGTTGGGGGGAAGAAACTGAAGAAGTCCGACGGCCCTTCTCCAAGTACTTGCCCGACTGTCCCGGAGGAGGAAGGTGTGGAAGAGGAGGAAGGAGGCGAAGTTGGAGAAGGGTCGGAGGGTGGAGGAGATGGCGACGGTCAAGGTGGTAGTGGTGTTGCCGCTCTAACCTCTGAGCAAGACCTCGAACTGGATGAGGCTCTCCGTCGGGCCTTCGGGGAGTCGGAGGGAGAGTCGGAAACGGAGAAGGGAACGGAGAAGGCAAAGGAAACCGGCAAAGCTGTGGCTGGCACTGACCCATCCTCTAAGGGTTCCTCAGCTAGGGTGACTCCGGCGACGCAAGGTGAACTTTTGTCTTCTGCCGATTCCATTTTCGATAGGGACTTAGAAATTTTTTACGGTTCACTTCCGTCCTGGAATGAGATCCAGGACTTATTGCAGTTTCCCACTCCTCCGCCGGGTTTGTATAATAGATGTGTCTCCTCACTTTTCTTTCTTTTTAACTTAGCACATTTTTTGAATTGCGGATTATTGTATGTTTGTAACACTTGTTCTTTATTTCAGGGGCAGGCCCGGCAGTTAAAACGTCGGATGTTCGACATCGTCTTGAACAATTTAAGTCGAGGAGAGCTTCTGCGAAACCTTCTACTGATCGCACTGGGGACGTAGTCAAGTACCGCCCTCTTCTTGGGGTCATCGAAGAGGGCATTCAGAAAAGGAAGCGGAGCCGTTCCTTATTTGAGTCTTCTTCTGCTTCGCAGCTTCCTACTCTGTCTCCCCCTACTCAGCCTCCTCGTGATACTACGGAGGAGAGCACGGAGCCCTGCCCCCCTCCTCCTCCTTCCAAGAGTTCTACTGTCATTCATATAAGGCGTCCCGATGTGCCTCGCCCCGTGCCTCGTGACCCTTTTGCCGGTCATCCTGATTTAGACCCAAGTTTTCGGGACATTTCATTCGATGAGACCACGGGCGAGCACCTACTTCCCCGCAACCCCATGGTAAGAGTGTTGGACGAGGCCAAATCTTTAGATCTTGATTTACTTACTACACGGGTAGTCACCATGGGGGATGAGGCCAAGGCTAATATCGACCGGGTGGCCGTAGAGACCAAGAAGTTAATGGAGCATCATGCTAAGTTGGTCAAGGCCGGGGAAGAGATCGGGAGTGCTAACATTCGGTTGAGGTTAAAGGTTGCCGATCAGGCCAAGCAACTCGCCGACCAAGCCATCCAGATTTCCCAGCATGAGGAAGCCTCCAAGCGTCTGAAAGAGACCATGGAGAAGGCCAGTAGGGCGGAATTACGGAAGATGGAGGTCGCTTGCAGGGAACGGATTAACATAGCTATCGCAACGGTGGATGAGGTTCGAAATGCGGATCTCGAGCGGGTGGAGGAGTTGTCAGGGAGGCTCGAGGCTGCGGAGATGGCCCAGGCCGAGTTGAAGGAGGAGATGGAGGAGATGAGGAGATCCCTCAAGTTGAAGGAAGAGGAAATGAGGAGGTCACTCCAGGCTGACTGCTTGAGATACCAATCAGAGAGGGACGTCGCCATCACCAAGTTGCAAGCTTCCGAGGCCCGGGTGAGGGAGTTTGAGGAAAACGAGGGGATGATGGATGAGATGTTGCAGGATATGTACTTCCACACTTGGAAGGAGGGCGGCTTGTCTTGGATGGACGATTACCCTCGGGTCATGGCCAAGGTGTACCTCCAGGCTTTAGAGGAGGCCAGGGTGAATGTGGGTAAGGAAGGCGGAGAGGCTTTCAACTTGAGTGCGGTCACTGCTCAGTTCTCAAAGGAGGAGCAAGCGGCGGTGAAGGAGGGGATGCGGCTACTCGCTGCAGAGGAAGCGGGCGTGCAGTTGGATGATGAGGATCAAGCGGCGGATGCTGGTGAGTTATTCTTTTCCCTTTCTTTTCTTTTCGTGTTTTCATAACTTGATCGTTCGTTTAATGAGTTCCTCTTCTGATCTGGACAGGTGGGACTTCAGATCCACATGCTGGGGGCTCCGATCCTGCGGCTAAGTAGGCTGGGGGAGTTGGTGATGGAGTGTGGATGCATCTGCCATCTTTTCGTTTCTTTTTTATCACTGTTCATGTTAGTCTTTGATATGCAACTGTAATAAAATTATTTGCAAAGAATAACTTCGTGTGATCTTATAATATAAGCTGATTTTGTCATGTTTAAATGTTGTTGCTATCTTTATGTGCTGTGTGAGAAGTATAATTATGTATATGCCTGTGATTCCACTTGTGTTTGATGTTAAGTTTTTGCTTGAAATATAATTTCACGTTTTGCAATGTCAGTGTATGAATAAGTTATAGTTGCGCATTTATGTACAAGAGAAGAGAGTACCGCCCTTTATGTTTTATTTGCAGGCGTCAGCTTTGAGTGTCTTGTGTAACTGTTCACGGGTATAGCCGAGCGCCCTGCTACCCAGCAGGCTTAGAGCCTCATGAGTGAATGCTTCCTATTTGGTTTCCTGTACTTCAGAGTTTGTTATACAGGATAGGAGAAAAATATTTAAATGAAATGGAAATATAGTAAAAGTAAAACTTCCAGTCACGGAAGGCCGTCGATGTGCTTAAGTTCGTGGCAAACGGGTTTTGTAGTCACTTTCCCTAGCTGTGGGTCTTGGAGACATTTGTCACCCATCTTACGCCTCCGCGGGGAGTTTTCTTTTTTACCACAGCCGCACTTAAGACACATCGGAGCCGAGATCGCGCACGGTAACTACCCGAACCATTATGGTCCGTAATCGTGGGTATTATTCGATTTACCGTGGCCGGCTAGCGTGGGTGCCGTTGGCCGTGAACTACCCCTGGCTGGCCACACCTTATGTTGGGGCTTAAAGTAGGTTCACAGTTACCGGCGAGCCGAACGCCGTAATGAGCTGCCATCGGCTATAGTCGGCCTTTATGATGACTTATAATCGGCTCATTACAGTTGGCTTTGAGGGCAGGCGCGCAATGAGTTAACCCGCAGCAGAGGGATGCTGGAGCAAAAGAGTCTCATTGGCGAGTGCATAGAATCGTAGCGTACCTGTTAGGCCTAGTCCAGATGAGGCCGCGGTGCGTCTTGAGTGGAGATGCCATAGGATTTTGTTCAACAGAAAGGGATAAAACTTAACAAGTAGCCAAGACATAAGGGAACAAGTTAAAAAGAGACAAGATTTTTTAAAGTGGTTCGGCACGAAAATGCCTACGTCCACTGATTCTCTTTGTTAATTCACTTCATATGGGCAGTACAAGTTAAGAAAAGTATCGACGGAGGTGTCGGATGTTCCATGCCCTCTGGAACACCTCTCCGTCCACTGTTGACAAAATGTAAGCTCCGTTGTGGAGATCTTTGTGAATTACATATGGTCCGTCCCAGATGGGGTCCAGTGCCCCGGGGCGCGGAAAGATTCGCTTGAGGACAAGATCTCCTTCTTGTAAGCTGCGATGCTTGACTTTGGAATTGTATAGTGCTGCCACTTTTTGTTTGTGAGCTGCTGCTTTGAGTGCTGCATCGTTTCTCCTTTCCTCAATCAGTTCCAAAGACATGAGGAGGAGTTCTTCGTTTTCTTCTGGGTTGTAGTGGATCCTACGGTGGGAAGGCACAATAGTCTCAACTGGGAGCATTGCCTCCGATCCATATGCCAAAGAGAAAGGAGTATGTCCCGTTGATGTTCTGAAAGATGTGCGGTATGCCCATAGTGCCGTAGGAAGTTCGTCCACCCAAGCGCCTTTTGACTTTTCAAGTTTCTTCTTGATTAGGGTTTTGAGAATTTTGTTGACAGCTTCAACTTGTCCGTTTGCCTGAGGGTAAGCTACTGATGAGAAGCTTTTATGAATTCCATGCTCTTGGCACCAGTCGGCAAATTCTTCGCTGTCAAATTGGAGTCCGTTGTCTGATACGATCTTGAGGGGGACTCCATACCTGCACAGAATGTTTTTGATCAAGAAGTTAATAATTTTTGCTGAAGATATTTTATTTAAAGGTTCCGCTTCCACCCATTTGGTGAAATAATCGACTGCCACTATAGCATATTTGGCTCCGCCTCGGCCCGTTGGCAGTTCGCCAATTAAGTCAATTCCCCATACAGCAAAGGGCCAAGGGCTGGTCATTTGAGTAATTTCGTTTGTGGGCAGTCGAGGGATCTTGGCGAACTTCTGACATCTGTCGCATTTCTTAACGAAGTCTAGGGTATCTTTGTTTAGTGTGGGCCAGTAATATCCATATCGGAGTATCTTTCTTGCCAAAGTCTGTCCTCCAGTGTGATCTCCGCATCCTCCCTGATGGATGTTTGTTAATATCTCCTTGGCTTCCCTTCCGGCGACGCATCTTAATAAGGGGCTAGAGAAGCCACGCCGGTAGAGGATGCCTTCTTGTATTGTGTAGTGGGGAACTTTTCTCAAGATCTTCTTGGCTTCGTCACGCCTGTCGGGTAGTATGCCATCTTGCAAATATTTCCGGATAGGAGTCATCCAGGTTCCTTCTTCGATTGCAGTTATCAGATTTACTTGTTCGAAACTTGGGGCTAGCTGCCTTGAGATTGCTGGTGCTCCGGGAATGGTGCTGTCCTTCATGCTAGCTTGCTTTGCAAGTTCATCTGCCTCTTGGTTTTCTTCTCGAGGAATGTGTTTGATTAGATAATGGTCCAATTGATCGAGCAGCAGTTTGGTTTTCTTTAGGTATGCTGTGAGTCGTTCTCCTCGAGTCTGGAATTCTCCTAGTACCTGGTTTACGATAAGCTGAGAATCACTATGAATACATAAGGAATTGATTCCAATTTCTAGGGCCAGTTCCAATCCCGCTATTACTGCTTCATATTCAGCATCGTTGTTAGTGGCCGTGAACTCCAATCTCAATGCATAGTACAACTTTCTTCCCCTGGGGGTGATGATCACAATACCTGCCCCCGAGCCTTGTTCGTTCGATGCTCCGTCTACAAAGAGGTTCCACTTGATGTTTTTTGCTACTTCAGATTGTTCCTTGCCTTCGTTGATAGTGAATTCGGCAATGAAATCAGCCATGGCTTGTCCTTTGATAGCGGTACGAGGATGGTAGGTGATATCATACTGACTTAGTTCGATGCACCATTTGAGGAGTCGCCCAGAAGTGTCAGGACGATGGAGCACTTGTCTTAGTGGTTGATCGGTTAGAACCCTGATGGAGTGAGACTGGAAGTAGTGTCGCAGTTTTCGTGACGCGATCAATAAACAATATGCTAATTTCTCAAGTTTAGGATATCTGGCCTCTGCCCCTGTAAATCTCTTACTTACAAAGTAAACCGGGCGTTGTGTGCGGTCTTCTTCTCTTACCAAGGCGGCGCTTAGAGCATGAGATGATACAGCGAGGTATAGGTATAACACTTCACCTTCATTTGGAGTTGAGAGTACTGGTGGTCTCTGAAGGTGTTTGATTAGGTTGAGGAAGGCTTTTAAGCATTCGTCGGTCCACTCGAACCTCCCTTTGTCTTTCTTTAGTGCTTCGAAGAAAGGGACACACTTGTCAGTTGCCTTGGAAATGAATCTGCTTAGGGCGGCCACCTTTCCGTTTAGGCTCTGCATTTCTTTTCGAGTGGAAGGTATCCTTATTTCTTTTAAAGCTCGGATTTGTTCAGGGTTTGCTTCGATTCCTCTGGCGTGGACGATGAATCCTAAGAATTTTCCCGATGATACTCCGAAGGAGCACTTTAGAGGATTCAGCTTCATTCCATATCGGCGAAGTACCCGAAACATATCGTCCAGATGGCTTACATGGTCGTTGGCTTTCCTGGACTTCACCAACATGTCATCCACATATACTTCCATAGTACGTCCTATCAGTTCTGCGAACATTTTGTTGACGAGGCGTTGATAGGTAGCTCCAGCATTTTTGAGTCCAAAAGGCATGACTTTGTAACAATATAATCCGCGGTCGGTGATGAAGCTAGTGTGGTCCTGATCGGGAGCGTGCATGGGGATCTGGTTATATCCGGAGTATGCATCCATAAAAGATAGGAGTTCGTGCCCAGCTGTGCTGTCCACGAGTTGGTCAATTCGGGGAAGTGGGAAGCAGTCTTTCGGGCAAGCGTCATTCAGATTGGAGAAGTCAATACATGTTCGCCACTTTCCATTGGCCTTTTTTACTAGCACTGGGTTAGCGATCCATTCTGGGTAGATGGCTTCCCGTATGAAGCCATTAGCAAGTAGATTTTTTACTTCCTCATCAAGGGCTGCTGATCGCTCTGCCCCCATGCTCCTCTTTTTCTGCTTTACTGGTACCTTGGTGGGATCGATGTTCAACATGTGGCATGCTACGTCTGGGGAGATTCCTGTCATATCGGCATGGGTCCACGCAAATACATCTAAGTTGTGGCGGAGAAAGTCAATGAGTTGATCCTTCAATTCCGTTTTCAGCTGAGATCCGATTTTTAATAGTCTACTTGAATCATGCTTATCTACCGATACGAATTCCATAGCCTCTGCAGGCTCGGCGGTAGCCTCCTCCTCATTATCCCTGGGGTCTAGTTCATTGAAGGGATCGCTTGTGTATCGAAGAGGAGGGGCTTTCTTTAGTTGCTATGCCTCCAAGCTTTTCATGCAGAGAGTAGTCTCTACATCTTTTCCTTTATTCTTTCTGCGGTTATTGCGAAGTTCAGTTACGTAGCAGTCTCGGGCAGCACCTTGATCTCCTTCTACTTCTCCTACTCCGTTGTCTGTTGGAAATTTCATTTTCAGGCACCAGGGGGCTAATACAATCTGAAAGTCAGACAAGGCTGGTCTTCCCAAGAAAGCGTTGTAAGCCGAGTGGTTTTCTATTAGTACGAACGTTTGTTTTCGCACAACGGAGCGGGGATGACTTCCTATTTCGACGAAGAGGTCAAGTTGCCCGAGGGGCATTTTTGCATCTCCGGTGAAACCGTGCAGTGGTTTGTCACAGGGGGATACATCCTTCATTGATAACTTCATTTTGTCGAAAGCATGTCTGAATAGGATATTTACGGAGCTTCCTGTGTCTATTAGAATCCGAAAAACTTTAGCTGGACCGAACCAGGCAGAGATGACCATAGGATCCATATGTGGGTACTGTCTTCCTTCCAAATCACGCCTACTGAATATGATGTCGTCGTTCTCTTTTCGTTTCGGGTGGTGTTCTTCCGTGATGGAGTTAACATAGCCTTCTGCATTTCTAAGCGACTTGCCGTACCTTTCCATCTCTGCCCAACTTCTGTCGGCGATGTGTGGTCCTCCTGAGATGGTAAGGACCACTATCTTCTCTTGACTAGAGCCACTGGTGTTGTGATTGTTGCGATTCCCTCCGCCTACTTCTGGGAGGGGTTGCTTTGAGTTCTCATTGGCAGGAGTTGGAGTCCTGTTCTGACTTTTCACATAACGTTCCAGTCTTCTTCTTCTAATGTGTTCTTCGATCAAGTCCCGAAGATGGTGGCATTCATTGGTGTCATGTCCGTGGGATTCGTGGAAGCGACAGAACTTTCCGGACTTGAGTGCGTTATCTGATTCTTTCTTGTGCGGGGGGCGCTTGTATCCGAGTTCGCCCTGAGTGGCTAGGTAGATGTTTTCGATTGTTTCATTCAAAGGAGTGTAGGAGTCAAATCTTGGCCCTGGTCGATATTGGCGCTTCTCAACCTTTCTGCCTCCAGCATTGTCTCTAGATTCATTTCTTCGAGCGTCCTTAGCTGCAGTAGGAACCTTGTCCTGAACTATCTTGCCTTGTTGCCCTGACTGCCTCTCAGTAGCAGCGTCTTCAAGTCTCATATACTTTCCAGCTTCATGGAAGAAATCAGGCAAGGTAGCTGGTTTTTCCTTAGTTAATCTTCTGGCAAACTTGGTGTCTGGATGTACACCACTACAGAGGGCCATCAGAGTGAGTTTTTCATCGGCATCTTGAACTGCTGCCGCTGCGGCGTTGAACCGTGTTAGATATTGTTGCAGCGTCTCTCCGGATTTCTGTTTGACATTGGATAGAGAATAAGCATCCTTGGGTTGTTCCACATGGATGCGGAACTGGCTAATAAACCTTTCTTTTAACATCTCCCATGAGCTGATGGATCCTTGGGGTAGATGGCAGAACCAGGAGGTAGCTAGATCTGATAGGAATAGCGGAAAGCATTTACATAATACTCCTTCTGTTGCTCCACTCATGAGCATATGCTGGGTGTATCTCTGCAGGTGTACGATGGGGTCGGAAGTTCCTTTGTAAGGTTCCATGGCTGGCATTTTCCATTCCCGGGGAGTGATGGCAGTTTCGATATTTCGGGTAAAGGGACTGGTGACCCTAGCGCCTATTCCCCGGTCCCTTTGCTCCCGTTGGACACATTCTCTGAATAATCGTGCCATTCGTTCGTCAGAATTTGGAGCGGACAAAAATGAGCTTGGCTCTTCCCTGCGGGATCTATCTCGTCCATATGACCTGTAGGGATGGTACAATCTATCACTTCGAGCATTATCCAGTGGTTGTCTTTGGCTGCTTGGATGCACGCTAGGACCAGCTACAGTTGCCCCCTGCCTTGATCTTCCCCTGTGGGGTTCTGTTTCGAGCACATCCATGGGGTCAACTTCGGGCTGGGTCCTAGCTCGGCTCCGTTCAGCGGGGTTTCTATGATTAGGTGGCATGACTGGCTCAGCTACATCCGACCCTCGCCTGGTGCCTCCCCCGCTGGGCTCGGCACCAAGGGCTTCCTCGAGTCGGGATTCGGGCTGAGTCCGGGCGCGGCCCCTATCATTGTTGTTTCTGTTGATAGCTTCTTCGAAGAGTGAAGACCTTTGTTGCCTCCGGGATCCTCCGGATTGGGATTCACCCCATGATTCCGTGTTGCGGTTGGACTCTTCAGCGTCCCTTAAGCGTGTCATGAGTTGGTCCACCAAAGTTTCTTGTTGGGATGTGAAGCGGTTAGTTACTTCAGCCACAACCCTGTCCAGATCTGCCCTAGTGATTGGTTGTTCCGTTGCGGGACCAGTTGGATTTTCCTGATTTTCATCTGGTACTGCTGTTGAAGTGGGCTGATCTGTGATTGCTGGATCTGGAAGGCTGCTAGTTGCGATGTTCTTTCCTTTGTTAACATCCCTTCTCTGTTTGGAAGGCATGATTTCTAAGCAACGAGTGATGTCGTTAGGAAAAAGGTTGAGTGGGAGAAGATGAAGTTTGAGTTCAGTTCTCAGTGAAAGCACCAAAAATGTTTGCACAAAAAATGGACAAACACCTCCAAGTCGTATTATTTAGTTGATTATATGTGATTTTCAATGATTTTAGATGAGTATATAAATATAAAAGAAGTAGGGGCTGAAATGTAAATGACACGCGGATTTATAGTGGTTCGGCCAGAATGTGCCTACGTCCACTTTATATGTTATTATCTTCTTTCCTTCAGATTACAAGTACAATGCTTCGTATATGAGTATATGAAAGTAGTTTGAAAGTTCCTTCCTTGCTTGAGCTCTCAAACTTGTCTGCCATTGTTGTACCCCTGCCCCTCTATTTATAGAGTGCGGTAGGGGGCAGGGGTCTTGGAAGTATATAGCTGCTGGTGGGCCCGGGCTGAAGCAATCTGGCCTTGTAGCATTCTGGTTCGGCGAGCCTTTTATTCGGTATGGAGCTTGGACCGGTGATGGAGTGGGATGGTGGATCATTCGGTGGTGAGGTTTGCAGTTGGTCCGGTGGTGCTATGTGGTCCGGTGGTAGTGTGGAGATGGAGTTTGGACCGGTGTTGGTTCTCGTCCGGTAGTGGAGGAGAAGCTTTGGTTCGGCTGAGGGGTGGTCCGGTAGTGGTACCTCATCATCTGGTTCGGTGGTGTGGAGGCGAGGCTATGGTTCGGCATGGTCTCATTCGGTAGTTGGGCCTTGGTTTGGACCGGCATGGAGATGTGGGGGGTTGGTCCGGTGGCCTTCGTGCCGAATGGAACTGCTGCCAAGGGGATGTTGGATGGGCTTTAGCACTTGAGTACATGGAGATGCCGAATGAACCTCGCATGGGGATGCCGAATGGAACTTTGGACATGAGTGTTGAATGAACTCCTTACTGGGTGGAATGGGGGTTGCCAGCCCGGGTGAAGTTTACGCTTCTCGGTCTCGAGACCTTCTGGGTGAGAATCCGCCCAACAAAGGGATAGTTTTATAACTATTATTTTATAAATAAAGGACGATTTTATAAAAAGTTTTTTTATAAGTAATAGAATTATTTTATAAAATAATATCCTACAAAAAGGGAAATGTCATCATTTTGATAAATTGGAGGAATAAATGCCGTTTGGGAATTTACTGGTATACATAAATTGATAGTGTTATGGAAACTATATGAGTTTTATAATTATATTTTAGAATTGTTTGGTGTTTGGGTTTTGATGTTATATTTAGAGTTTTGTTTCCAAAAGGTGTTTGTAATTATATTTGGAAAATTCGTGAAATGATTTTTGGAGTTCTATAAAAGGATCGCAAATAAGTCGGGGCTTTGTAAAATAAGCTTATAAATGGTATTATATAAAAGAAGCTATATAAGTGATTCTATAAATAATACAAGGGGTGTTTATAAAGGAGATATTAATTTGATTTGGGAATTTATAAAAGGAATTTTATAAAGGAGTTATTTTATAATAGAGAATTGATTTCCCAAATAACCTTCTTAATTATGGTTGTAGGGAATATTCTTTTTCCTACTAACATTGAAGGAATGATGTATGGTTTATTGTTATCTTTGTTTTAATTGACTAAATTTTAACCCAATTTTAAGTGTGGTTTAAAATAAGAAAATCTTTCTCAAGTTTTATAAATATACTTATACTGTTGAGGCAAGTATATGAGTACATTTTCTTAGTATTGAAAGTGTAGTGTTTTTTGAATATACTTACACCGATAAAATAAGTACATGTGAAGATTTTTCTAAGTTTTAAAGTGAATTGGTTTGTTAAAATAGTTATGAAGTTGATATCAGTATATAAATATTTCCAAAGTAATGAAAGATTAATTTAATGAAAAATTAATTTAAGAGGTCCATAGTTGCTTTGTACTTAACCAATGTTATTTTCTCTTAGGGAACTAAATCTCAGGTTGAATTATTTGTTTATTTGATAGTTAAATAACTGACTATCAAGTTTTGGCCAAAATTAAATTTTGGAAATGTCTAGGAGAAATACATGGGTTATATGGCACAGTCATCTTTGATGATGTTGTACTGTACGTATAAATCTTGTCTTGTTCTCCTAGGATAAATGATTGGGAGATCTGTCCACTTAAACTGTTCGGGGGTGATCTCTGCTCCTACCTGTTGTATCTTTATTTTCTAAAGAACCAAAGTTGAGTTTACTGCAAACCATCGAATGTTGTTTCAAAGAGACCCGGATAAGTATGAATAATCCAAAAACCACTTTGACCCAATTCAAGTGACGTATTAAAGACATCATGAAGAGTATGGAATTGAAGACGGGGTCCTTTGAAGTGAAAGGGCTACTTGCTACTAATCTTGAGAGTGATTCCAGAATGGATGTCGTAGAAGTAGTGCCTTCGGTTCGTTCATATCTTGAACAACTTGTATGGATAAATGTTGGCACTACATTGCTGCCAGGAGGGGAGTGTTAGCATTCCAAATGAGTTTTCTATGTAAAAGGTAAAACGTAGCCTCTAGCCTCATCAACTGGGAATGATAAAAACAGGGGATATGCAGTAGGGCTAAGTAGGTCGTTCCTATTAGGGTGCATCATCACCTTTCTTGATATGCATTCATTTTATGGATTTGGTTAAAGCTCTCGGTAAAGGTTGCAAAGCAACTGGTTTAATGATATATTCGATGCTATCCAGTAAAGGATAGGTCGATCCTATGAGCAGGGGTGCAAGATGTACTTGTTGATCTCGGTACATTTTTCTAAAGGTGTGCTGTGATGGACGGTACTCCAGTAGCCCAGTCGTTATGGAATTCATTCTCCAATAAGCACCATACAGACTTAGTTGTGCCAAAATATGTCAAAATATGAGATGCAAGCATTTCAGCTATATTTTATATTTACTTTCAAACCCTTAGACATGATCATAATATCGGTGGATTTTCTATATAATGTTTTGGCTATCATAAGGTAAAAATCCGTCCGTGTTTATATGCGGCTTGGTCTTACAAGATGCTAAAGGATTTTATACTTTTAAAATCCATTTGGGTGTGTTTTTCAGTTTGGATGCTTTGGTGCTTTTAGGGGGCGAGCTAGAGGCCCAAGACGTATTCACATACATTTTTATTTTCTACTGCATTTATTATTTATCTTTGTTCGCAACTGTGAGGACTGGTTATTATTACTATCCAGGTAGATGTTTGTTCAATGTACTATGATTGGATGTATGTACCTTAAGTTAGTTCTTTCTGGTATAAAGTTTTTTAATGTTCATATTCTATGTTATTCACTGTGATGTGAGATTTTGTTTTTTCTTTTCTTTCTTTTTTCCCAACAATCTATCTTTTTGGCACTTGGATGCTCGACTCGTGAATACTGTAGATATATTAGTGTCAACTTCTGAGTTCTAAAAAGACGGGTCATTACTGTTGATATCAGAGCTTACGTTAAGCGAACACCTAGGCTTTGGTGGAGACTAACTCATTTGATATAGAGTAAGCGAGATGCTAGGATGAGTTTGAGTGTGTGTGTGTGTATTTTAGTGATATAAAAATATTTTGTATTGTGTTGATTTATCGGTTAAGCAGTTTATGAATTCTGGTCGGTACAGAAGGAACAACTATATTGACAGGGGTTTTAAACACCTTGAACATGATAAACCGACACGGTATTATTTTGAAATTCAATAAATGAAATAATTCTACCTCAATTATATTTATATATGGAAAGAATAATTTTCAAAAAATTAATATATTAATATTTTTGGTGTGTTTGGTTGTCGAGAATGATTTTATTCCACTATTATCATTTATTATTGATTGGTGTGCTCAGATAGTTTATGGACATTTAGTTTGGTTAAATTAAGTACGAGCAACTTATGAATTCAGTTTCACAGTTTGACTGTAAGGTGTTCGACCATAATATTGAGTTGAACTTAATTATAATAAAAGTTATTTATTTTAATCTGTACAAAGAGAAGCAATTATGAAATATCTTATATAAGAAGCAAAATTATATAAGTGTGTTTTATAAATAGAGTTATAAATAAAAATTGATTTAAACTAGAAATTTGACATTTAAACCCCAGTGGTTTGGAAAAAAATTTAAAAGATTTTTGAATAACAATATTATTTGAAAGAATTTATGAATAGAAATGTTTTAGAATGGATTTTAAAAGAGTTAGAAAGTACTGAACTCACTTCAGTCACTAGAAAATAACTCTGGTGATGATTGCAACTTCATCATTATTTAATTTTGAGTTTCTAAATGATGAATTGCTAACATAGTGATTTGCCAAGGAAGTTTTTTTTTCGTAAAAACCAAAATTTGTTAAATCCCAAAAGTATGATTTCATATGTAAAGAACATGTGGGCACTATTATTTTAAAATGATTTGAAATAAAACCGAGCGTTTATTTCTTGAATTTTCAGTTAAGTGATCTTATAGACACATGTATCGTATCCATTAGGATGGTTTGTTTTATGCATCACATTTTGGGACATTGTTTGGGTAATTTTCATTTATTAAAATGAAATGGAATTTTCGACAATTTTTGGGCTGTCAAAACGTCTAGGTTAAATGAAAAATAAATTTTAGCTAAGTGTTTTGAGAAATTATAAGAAAATAAGTTTGGTGACTTATATATTTGCGAAATCAGTACGTTAAAAACAAATTTTAGATTTTTTTCATTTAGATTAAGGAGAACTAAGCTAATTTTTGTGTATATACTCTTAAGTGTAAGGTGGCTAATAAACATAGTTTGAATTGTATGAAAGGTCAATAAACTTAAATGATGGTTTTATGAAGTAGTTCATAAATAATTTTAGTATTAAAGGAAGTATGCTAAAAGTAATAATGAATGTGAATAAAAAGAATTTCGTATAGTTATGAAAACCAATTGAACATGTACATAAGTTGTACATAGATCATTTTATTCGCATAACTATTTGATCTAGATTCTAATGCATGATTTTGAGGTGATTTATACCAGTCCAAATTAGGATTTTTCACTCGATTCTTGATGGCGAACACTTGGTATGAATTTTTGATTGTTCCGAAGTTTTCTATCATAGTTGATGGGCTTTATTAAACTGTATGCTTTTTCGTTATAAATTCAAATTATATGGCTATGAGTTATATGGTTGGATATAGGCTGTAAGTAAGATGCAAATTCATAAAAGCTAAGGCTAGTTTGATGCTTTTGGTTTCATAAGTACAGTTTATTGTTTGACAAATAGGTATGAGTTTATATTGTTGTATGGTTTGATGATGTTATGACCCAGATATGGGTCCATGTCTGGTTTTTCCACTTGGCCTTTTGTTTTCTTCTGTTGGTTTGGGCCTCGGTGGTGATTTGTAATTTTTCTGATCAAGTCGCGTAAAGGAGACACTACTGAAATATTTTCATGATTTCAAAGACGTTGAAATTCAATAATCCTTTTCAACTAATTGATTTTGAAAAGTTGAAGGGTTTAGAGACATTTTTCTCACCTTTGGAAATTTTGGGGATGAAATTCTTTAATGGGAGGAAGAATGTAACGACTTGTAATTTTGGTCATTAGATTTTAAATATTGAATTAAAATAAAATAATGCAATAATTGTTTTTAATTATTTGATAACATGAATTCGAATATATAGATTATTTAAAATCTTTGAATCGGGGAATTTAATTTTTGAATAATAATTTAAATATTGGCATTATAAATTTAATGTAATGTAAATGGATTTAAAGGTTTTATTTTAACTCCTTTTTATTAATAAATAATAATGATGAATTCATTTGTAAATTTATTTACAGTAATAAATGGTTCGAATAAATAATAAGTAAATAAATTTTTATTTTCACAACTTTATTTTTATTGACGTATATTTTAATTTATTTTGTTTTATTTTTCCACAATTTTTAATTTTGAAAATATTGAAATTATTTGTTTGAATATTTATTGGTGAATGGTAATGTTTTTGTAATTTTATAGAATGTAATAACCAATGTATATTAGTATAATTTTGTAGTCATGTCGCTATTTTGAGCGCGACCGCATTTTTGTCTGTCAATAGGAGTTTGTCAGCGAAATGAATATCTATGCGGCATGGTGCCGATAAACACAAATTACATATATATCCTAACACTCAACCCTTAGTAGAGATCAACACTCATTTTCTTTAACTCTTTTTACCATTCTATTGTTTGGAAGACAAACATAGATCCAGATTTTTCAAAATTTCAAAAAAACAAAAACTTTATATCTTTGGTTTCATGAAGCATAGATCTACAAGTTGACGTACGAAATAGAGGGTGTGGTATCGTTTATATGTGCTTAACATTAGTAAATAGTGAAGTCAGTAGTGCAATATAGACTAGAACTTTGATTTTTATGATGTATGGTTTTCGATCTGTAGAATGGAGGTTGTATTCGGATTCATAAAGGAGTTTAGCATCTAGTGGCAAAATATGGGGTGGTGCGGTCGAGGGGAGAGGAGGCCGATGTTGTGATCGGTTGTAGGAAAGGGAAAGTTGAGATTTTCTATAGTATTTCGAGTTAGTGGTGGTTGTCGAGTAGCCATTTCGAAGGCGAGTCAAACAAAGGAGTCGATGTCTCGAACGGTGGCTTGGAGGTAGAGATACATGCGATGAAAGGGGTCGACAATGGGAGGTGTATCGGGGAGTTTTGGCAGCAGTTTAATTTGAGGAGAAGGATTAATAAACTAAATATGGATAATTAAAAAATTAGTTGTAATTTGTGATTTAATTTAATAATTTAAATCGATAACTTAAAAATTGTATAACTTTCCCATACAAGGTCCATTCGAGACGAAACTTTTTACATTACGCTCATAATTGCGAAAGCTTTGTGATTGAACTAGTTTGGTTGAATTTGAAGCAAGTTGGAATTTGGGTTAAAATCAGACGTCATTCGATTTTTGTCCAAAGCGGAACGCTTCGTGCTATTGGAATTTCACCGAGTATAAATCGTTGCTTTGGATAAATCAATATATTATATGGTAGATAAAATTTACTATTTGGGTTTGGTTGAAATTATTGGCCGTTTTTTTAAAATATTCGCCTTTAAAAATGATTAGTATTTAAAATCGAAATACAGGAAAGTTATTGAGAAATTTAGATTTCTCAATGTTTTTAATTTTAAATTCCAGTTACATTTCTATTGATTCATTTCAATTATTCATGTTTACAAGATTGTTAAATATTAAAATATGATTGTTTTTCCATTTTGGATGTGACACCGATATAAGTGAAAATTGAACTTGTGAACGAAAAATAATGAGCATCAAAACCCAATATAATCTAGTAGAGGTTAAATGAAGAATGTTTAAACAAAGCAAAAATCATAAAGGAACACATAGATTTTTATCGTGGTTTGACAATCTTGGCCTACGTCCACTTCATATTTTTATTGATCTTCCACTTAATTATGATTACAAGAATTTTTGGATCAATTGGGTTCCATTAATACAAATGTGAAGAATAAAAATGGCAAAGCCTCGATAGAGAAAGCAAGATCCTTTTTCTGATGTCATGCTTGGTGTATTTTTAGGGGAAGATGTGCTTGGGGCAGAAGGTTCGTGAGACCAAGAAAAGGCTACCAAAAATTTGGAGGCCCATCAAGGCCCACAATAAGGATCTATATAGATCCCTATTAATGCATCCAAATGGGGTACTATCCCTATGAGGGATGCTCCATACTGTTGGCTACTTTCTCTCCAATTTTCGTGCAATTTCAACATATGATTTGTGAGATATCGCATTTTCCGCGAAGTAGTGTTGCTTGAATTCTGATTTCTGTCGATCCTTCTAAAGGGATAGGTATTGATCCCTCCATCTTGCTCCAAATGCCATGCGATTCCTATAGGGTGTTCCACAAATCCTATTTAGCTTATATTCCAAGTTTTATGTTGATAGCATTTGTAGTTTTTGAGTTATCGACCGATTATTGTTGCAATATGTAGTGAAAGCTGAATGTGGACGATCTATTTTATACCGATCCCTTTTGCTTGTGAAGTAATGTGCCCATAACTTGAGCATATGAATTCTAAATGACTTGAAACGTGAAATGTGGCCTCATGGGGCCTTCTTTGCCACTCTATAATGATTTTACCAAGCTTAGGATAAAAATTGAGGATATATGTCGATCCTCTAGGGAAAGGGATATGCATTGATCTTCCGCCTAGGGGAGGCATTATTCCATAATTAGAATATTCTTTAGAGTCTACCACTTGGCCTCGGTCGATCGTTGCTTCATATCATTGCCTGCTCTTGATCTCCAAGCCTAATAATTATCTCTCTGGGTTGTCTTCCTTAATGATCGTCTAATCTTACTTTCTTAGTAAGTCTAAATATAGCCGGACCAAAAGACCAGATAACACTTGCCCCCCAAAGTACGTCATGTTGCGGACATGACGAGCTTTGAATCAAAGCAAGTTAGAGTCACATGAAAGAAATCCATCTTGTTACCAGAATAGTCACCGTCCTTCCATTGAATTATCTTCCCAAAGTGCTGTATCCCTTTTCGATTGTCATGATTCTTGGTCGATTTCCAAGAGTATAAATTCTGGATTGTATTCAAATATATGCTATCTGAGTCCAGTTCTACAGGGCTAGTAAGCTTTGGCTATCTGATCCAGTCTTTTCATTAATAACTTTAGGTGAAAATTCATTTTTTGTCGATTTCAGGAAGTCGAATTATTTGAATATACATTTGCACGTCAAGTACAGGTTCTTGTCATTGGCTCTCGGATGCGTTTTATACGCTTATGAGTACTCACCAATTCCTTCTAGTTTAATTGCAATTGGGTTGCAATTCCTTATTTATATCTTTTTGTGAAATAGGGTTGTAATCAACAACTCAATGAGAAGGGACTTCAAGTTCTATAAGGATGACATCCTTTGAGCTATAATCAACGGTGAATAAAGTATGATCAGTCGTGGATTCGTGGGTGGTTCGGTAAGCCCATAATGCTGTTGGGAGTTCATCCACCCACTTGTCTCTTAAGAATGGACTTCATGATTTTTTTCACATCTTTATCCTATCCATTTGCTTGAGGACGAGCAACTACCACAAATCTCTTTTCAATATGATGCAGATGGTAGAAGTCTTTAAATTTTAGTGCTATCGATTTGGGTTCTATCATAAGTTATAATGGTTTGTGGAAGACCAAAATGATAGATGATGTTCCAGACAATGAAGTTGATTATTTTCTTCGTTGTGATCGTGGCTAAGGTTTAGGCTATTTGGTGAAGTAATCAACTGCTACGATGGCGTATATTGCACCACCTTTAGAAATCGACAAGGAGCTAATGATGTCAATACACTAAGTGGAAAAGGGCTGTGGAGTGACCATTTGAGTAACTTTTGTTAGCGGTGCTCTCAGATTTTTGCAAACATCTGGCACTCGTCACATTGTCTAGCATGTTCAGTTGCATATCGATTGACAGTTGGCCAGTAATACCTATAGTGGAGTATTTTCTTTGTCGGGGTTCTCCCCCGGGGGTGACTTACGCATTCTTATTCATGGACCTCTCTCAAGACTCATTTGATTTCATTATGGGCGATACACCGAAACATGGGAACGAAGAAACCCTCTCAATACATGACTCCTTGGATGACGTAGCGTGAAGCTTTTCAGGGGGAACTATCGTTTTTCATTCCTCCGTTTAGGGTGAATTCCCTATTGTAGATAATTTTTTATAAGAGTCAACCACGACTCCTTCTCTGAATCCGTCTCTAAGATCTGTCAATCTCCATCTACCAATGCTTGTAATGTTAAGTACTTCAACTGAGACAAGGTATATTTGTTGCACATCCTTAGAATTGACCAACATAGCCAGTGACTCGGCTTTTTCATTTTGTTCTCTAGGGACGTGTGTAATAGTGTAATACTTGAAGTCGACCGGTTGCTCTTGGACCTAGCCGAGATAAGGAGCAAATTGCTGCCTTTAACCTAATAATCTCTCCTAACTTAGCATACTAGTAACCGTGAATCATAAAAAATTGTAAACTTTTCAGCTCCCAGTTCTCTGGCAAGCTTGAGCCCAGCAATCAGAGCTTCATATCCAGCTTTGTTATTTGTTGCAGGGAAGTCGAGTTTTAGGGCATAGCAGATCGTTTGTTCCTTAGGAATAACTAACATGACTTTGGCGCTAGATCATTGATCGTTGGATGCTTCATTCGTGTACATTTTCCTTCGGTTGGTCGGTTCTCCGCTACTCTATCTAGAGTGTCATTTGGCACAGTGAATTCAGCTATGAAGTCTGCTAAAGTTTATCCCTGGGTAGCTCTCTGAAGAAGATGTGATATCTAATTGGCTTAGTTCGATATTCCATTTGAGTAGTCTTCCAGACATCTTAGGTCATTGTATGACCCGTCATAACGGTTGGTCGGCGTAAATGTTAACCCCAGTCACTTGGTTGCATATTATACTAGTCTTTGGATCCTGTTCTCTTCGCATAGCATTGCGACGCTTATGGCATGTACCAACATAATTAAATAGATGTATAAATCGTTATGATCCACCGACTTTGACAAGGTAGGAGGTCTCTTTAAGTGGTTTACCAAAGCTTGGAATGCATCTTTACGATCCTATATCCATTCGAAATCCCTGTTCCATCTCCTGATTAGGTTGAAGAAGAGAGTACACTTGTCTACGGCCCTCATGGTGAACCGACTTAGGGTGATAACCTCCCATTTAGACTCTATACCGACTTGATTGTCTTTGGTACCTGATGTCTTTTATTACCTAAATCTTCTTAGGGTTGGCTTCAATTCTGTGAGAGTTGAGCTTAAACCTAGGAGCTTCCATGACGCAACATTGAAATAACATTTCAAGGAACTGAGTTTCATTCTATATCTTCGGAGAAAACTAAACATCTTTGCTAAGTCATTGATGTGGTCGTTTGATCGTCTGACTTCACAAGCATATTATCCACATATACTTCCATTGATCATCCGATTTGATCTTTGAACATCCTATTGATCAATCTCTGGTAAGTAGCTTCAGCATATCTAGTTTAAATGTCATTACAGCATAACGATATAACCCTAGATCAGTAATGAAGTTGGTGTGCTCTAGGTCGAGGTCGTGCATCAGGATCTGGTTGCATCCGGAGTACAAATCCATAAATGAAAGCAGTTAATATCCAACGATTGAGTCTACTAGCTAGTCGAACCTCGAAAGTGGAAAGCTGTCTTTCGGGCATGCCTTGTTTAGGTAAGAGTAGTCGATGTATATCTGCCACTTTCCACTTCAGGCAGAGGGTGTTATGGATACACCTATTATTTTTAGTTTATCCACTTCTACTTTAAGTGAGAAGATCTCTCTGGATCCATGGCGTTTTGCTTTTGTTTCACTAGGACATGCCTCGGGTCGATGTTCAATGCATGACTCGCGATAGTCGGTGAGATCACATGCATGTCAGAATCGGTCCAAGCGAACACATCAAGATTCATTCAGAGAAAATAAGCTAATTCCTTCCTCATCATTGCATTGAGTTGTGAACCAATCTCCAGTACCCATGATGTGTCGCCATGGCTGACTGTAATGTCGATTGTCAGCTCAGTGGATGCATCCTTGATTCCTTGAGTTCAAACTTAACTATTTTGTGTAACAATTAATGTGAAATCTTGTTAGGAATTTCAACAATAATGGTTACACCGGTCAAATCCTAGAGTCTTGTCATGAATTATTCAGACTGATAGTGAAGGGCTCTAAGTATTTTGAGAATTTATTTGCAAATGGCCGAAGATAAAGCTTAGAAGCACGTTGAAACAAATGTCGAACAAGGGTCAGCCTTGAGTTGCATGCAACTGCATAGCTGGCTCTTGCGTTGAGTTTGAATCTTCTTGTGTATTCAAATAACATGCTTTTCATTCAATGTACTCGCGATCTATTGCCCGTAGTTCAAGTTGGAAATATAGTCAATTGCCCTTGAGCTTGGGCATCGATTTGATAATTCTATCTCTAGGCATCCTTTAGGTAGTAGCCACGAGTCATCGTAAACACCAAGTATGGGTCACAGTATTGAGCTATCGCAGTCAGTCTTTGGATGATCACACTTTTGCTCCGAGTCTTGGGTTGATAAATGTACTGCATGGATGGTCAAGTCTCGTCCTAGCTATGTTTATACTCCAACCTAATCTCCAAAGAATGTACTTGATCGATGGATGGTTGGTTCACGTTTATCTTGTTTCTTGCTTGTGCCCCCAAGTCCGGTGCAGTACATCGATAAGTTGGTAGTCAAGCCATGTACACTTTAGTTTTACACTCTTTCCCGTTGAATAGCAGGATCAGATTAGTTGATGGAAGGCTGAGTCTCACCTATCTTGGATTATATTCTGGTTTTTCCTTCCAAAGGGAATACTTCGATGCTTCGTTGGATTTTTGGCATGAGGGGGTACTGGATGATCAACCACATCCACTTTGATTCATATTCTCTAATCAGATCTAGGGGTAGAGTTGGCTCAGGTGCAGCCGGGTCATGCTCATCCATATGCATTCTCCTACTAATGGATCAAAGGAGTGTGCTGGAGAATTAATGATCAAGTCCTTTTGTTTTAGTCTCCACTCCGCACTCTGGTGATCATAATTTTTCGAAGACATCCGAGTCACATCTATTTTTGTTCGGTATGCATCGATATTGACCGTCGACCCAACTGCACAATATCCTCAGTCGCCCATAACTTCGGACGTCGTTCTGATTAGTTTTGTATTAAGACCTCCTTGCAGTCATTGCCCTAAGTCGTAAAGAACACTAAGCCGGAGCTATAATGAGCTGTCATATTCAGCTTTTATTTATTTGTATTCCTCTTATTGATTTCACGTTGGAGTTTGTAGAATGGTTGAAATCCACTCATCTATTCGAGGATTTTGTGGAATGGCGAACCGTTGTAATCCACTCATCTATTCATTTGTGTTTATACTACAGTCCACACTCTAGGGACTTATAGTTATTTCACGACTGGTTAGTTTATGCTTGATTTATGTTCATGCTCCAGCACATGCTTCGGGGAGTTAGAGTTATCTCGTGGGCAGTCGGTTCACACCCGATTTATATTTATACTCCAGTCCGTACTCCTAGGACTTAAAGTTATCTCGCGGGCGGTCGGTTCACACTTGATTTATGTTTATACTCCAGTCCACATTTTGGGGACTTAAATTTGTTTGGCAAGCGATCGATTCATGCTCGATTTATGTTTATACTCCAATCCGCATTTAGGGACTTAGAGTTATTTTGGCGAGCGATTGGTTCACGCTCGATTTATGTTTATGCTCCAGCTGCTAAGTCGGGATAAGAGTTAAAGAATGAACAGTTGAACCATGTTCATCATGGAATGGAGTTCTTGCCCTAGCATCAAGGACAAAACTTGACAAATAGATGGTCGATTCATGTCTACTTAGTGATTGTAGCTCCTCCAGTCAAGTCGAGGAAGGGAGTAAGTGATGGATGGCTAGATCATATACATGTCTATGTAAGGCAGTTAGGTCTCGTCTAAATTTCTTAGTACTCCTCCCAGAAAGTCAACGGAGAGATTTGTTGGGTGCACGATCAACTCACATCCACCTCAAGCTGTAGTCATGTGCATGTATTGGGGGCGGTGTTGATGAGTTGGAAATCAGTCACGCCTACTTTTAGTCGAGTTTCGAACAATGCTTTGTGTCTAGGGTAGGAGTCAATGTGTAGACGATCCCGGCATAACAGAGCTTTATGAGAGGCATATATATTTTGGCAAACTTCATGTATGAGCAGGGGAGTGGATGGCTGGGTTACATCCACTCTAAGTCTTTCTTTGTTCTCCAGGTCAGGCATCGAAGTTGATGAGTAGACGATCAGTCGCGTCCACTTTTTGCTAGATCCTTACCTTGTCGAGCTTTTGCATTCGAGTCCTTGGCCTTAAATCAGGGCACATGGTGCTGATGTGTGGTTGAATCACGATTATCTTGATGAAACTCGAAACGTCCAATCATTGTCCGCGGGAATTGGTTGGCCCCCAACTCTAAGTACTTGTTCACCTGCGTCATTTGAAAGTATTTTAGTTCAAGTTGGTTATAGCTCACAACACAATTCAAATTGAAATAGAAATAATTCAAATAAGATCGGAGTAAATCTCATTGATAAGCGAAGCTGCATCGTGTGCTTTCTATTCCATTTTGCCCCTAACTCCTTTCAACGTAATTTCAACCGTTAGCAGTCCAATTGATAATCGGAGTTCTTTAGTGATAGGCATCGGATGTTCCATGGCCACCCTTCTATAAGGCTTGCACATATTGTTGAAGCTTTCCTTTTTGAATCATCTTTCTCGATTGCATCTTGGAGTTGTTTGCAATCTCCGGTGTTATGATCATGTGCATCTTAGAATATACAACATTCCTCGGATTTTCTCTTAGCTTCGGTGGACTCTTTCAACGCTGGTTTTTAGTACCACTCTAAGTCATGAGTCTTCAAGTAGATGTTAACGATTGAATCGTTCAAAGGGGTACATGAGTCAATTTTGAGATTCTAGGTCATCTCCTGGAATATGAGTCCTTAGCAACATGCATGTATTGTTCTCTCTCTTAGTATGCTCTACCTCCTCCTTACTTAGGTTCTGATTCAGTTTGTAATAGAAATGTTCCAAGGTCGTAGGAGACTCTCCAGCTAACTAGCTGCCAAAATTTGTTTAGGGGTTGATTCCTCTCATCAATGCCATTAGCATGATATACTTGCTGGGATTGCTCTCTTTAGTGACGATGAAGACATTGAATCTCTACATGAAGTCTTTGAATGGCTCACCTAGCATCTGGAATAAATTAGATTATGACATCACATCCTTGGTGTCCGTCAAAAGCATTATAAATTGCTCGACAAACTACTGATCTAGTTGATTGAATAAGGAGATGGATTTAGGCAATAAATCATAAACCACATGATCGATACATCTTCAAGGGATATAAGAAAGTGTCTACATTTGATAGCACATATCGATCTGGCGAATTCACATGCCATTCGAATTTCATGAGATATAGCCCGGGATTGGTTTTCCCTGAGTAAACCGATATGATTGGTACATTGAATCTCCTCGGATATTCTGCATATTGAATGGCTTCGACAAATAGGCTTCGACTAGAGGAGATGCTTCAGTCATCATCAATATGACTCGGTAAGCTTATGAATGATGTATGCATGCATGAAACATGAGCAAAGAAAGATGGACCGGTATTGACGGATCAGTGGTAAGTTACTTAGAGTCGGACATGAGAAAATATGCTATTTGCTTGGAATCAACAATTGGTTTTCTTAGAGAGCCTGAATTCAAAGTGTTGGGTTAGTGAAGAATGGTTCTTGGAGTCATCTTGGCATTTTCTTGATGAAAATCTTGTTTTTACCTGAGTTTGTCTTTGGGCCAAAGTTTCTTGGGTTTGCTTAGAGTCACATGTTCTCCAACCTTTGGGAGTATCGTTTGAGTATCGATTGCTTGTCCATTCCTTGGTTGCAATTCAGAAGCTGCCGCTTGATACCCTATTCCCTGGCCAGTCATAGGACGTAAGGGAAGTTGATAGAATGCACCGTGTTTAAGTTGAGTTCCGTATCTAGAATACGGAGGCACTACACTATGACATGGGTACCTAATTCATAATTTTTTTTAAAATGGATCGTACCTGATCCATTCTTTTGTGTATAGGGATCGATCACATGGGCTTTTGAGTGAGGGATCGATGGTATAGGGTTCGATTGAAATGCCTTGGTGAGGAATCAGTATATATACTTTAAAGAGGGATCGATATATGTTCTTTGCAGAGGGATCGATATATATCCCTTTTGGAGCGATCGATATAGACCTTGGCGGGATATGTATTCATATATGTTGGAGGGATCGGTATAGATCCTAGTGGATCGGTATATCTATAAGTTGGAGGATCGGTATAGCTCCTAAAGGGGTCGATATTGATGTCTTTAGAGGGATTTGCAGTGATGTCTTTGGAAGGATTGGTATATATGTCTTTAGATGGATCGATAGTGATGCCCATGGAGGGATTGGTAGTGATGACTTTGGAGGGATCGGTATTGAGCAAGCATATGTGTTTAGGAGTTGACTGAATTGCCTTGACAGAGGGATCGGCTTTTTTGAGGGATCTGCCATTTTGGCCTTGAGAGAGGGATCGACCATCCCCTAAATTGAGTGCAAACTTCAACAACTTATCCCAAGAACTTGCATACATAAGTGAATCTTATCCCTTCTAAATGGGCATGAATATATGAACAACTACAAACAATAATTCTAGCATAATCAAATCCTTAAAAAATATGGGAAGTAGACTTAGTTCCTTTAACGATGGCTATCAGCTTTCTTTAGATTTTCTTAAGATCTGGGTAGAATAGGAAGTTTATCGGTTGAAAGCTAAATCTATCTTGCGAATATGGGAATCCATAAGTAGATGCTAAGTGTTCATTTCTCGGTGCAAGCACCAAAATGTTGATGCTAAAAATAGGCCTACATCCACTTCATATTTTTATTGATCTTCCACTTGATTATGAATATTTGGATCAGCTGGGATCCATTAGTACAAAAGTGAAGAACAAAAATGGAAAAGCCTCGGGAAAGAAAGCAGGATCCCATTTCAGATGCCATGCTTGGTGTATTTATCGGGAAAGACGTTCTTGGATCAGACTGAAATGTTGGCAGAAGATTCGGAAGACCAAGACAAGGCTACCCCCAAAAATTTGCAGGCCCATCGAGGCCCACAATAGGGATTGGTACCGATCCCATTTATTGCATCCGAATGGGTTGCGATACCTATATGTGATGCCCCCATGATGTTAGCTACTTTCTCCCCAAATTTCATGCAATTCTGACGTACGATTTGTGAGTTATCGCATTTTCTGTGAATTAGCGTTGATTGAAATCTGATTTCTGCCGATCCCTCTAGAGGGATAGGACCGATCCCTCCAACTTGCTCCAAATGCCAAGAAATCCCTAAGTGGTGTTCCACACATCCTATTTAGCTTATATTCCAAGTTTCATGTTGATAGCTTTTGTATTTTTTGTGTTACTGACCGATCATTGTTGCGATACGTAGTGAAAACTGAATATGGACGATCCTTTTTATATCGATCCCTTTTGATAAGTGGAGTAATTTTCCCAAAATTTGAGCATATGAATTCCAAATAATTTGAAACTTGAAAAGTAGCCTCATGGGGCTTTCCTTGCCGCTTTTTATCGATTTTACCAAGTTCGGGATAAAAATTGATGTTATGTGTCGATCCCGAGGGAAAGGGATATGCACTGATCCCCTGCCTAAGGAAGACATTATTCGATACTTAGAATATTCTAGAGAGTCTATCTCTTGGTCTGGTTGATCGTCGCTTCATATCATTGCCTGTGCTTGATCTCTAAGCCTAACAATCATCTCTTGGGCTATATTCCTCAATGATCCTCTATTCTATCTTGTCTAGTCAGTCTAAATATAGCCGGATCGAAAGGCCAGATAACAAAATCTTTTTAGTATAAAAGTGTAGCTATAACATTTATTAAGTACTATAGTGACTATGGGCCTTAATATGATAGGTCTGAAATACTATAAGTTGTTGATTGGTTTGGAAATGCTTTTTGATTTGGAAATTGATTTTTAACTCCAACTGTTTATAATTTCTATGATATTTTAATTTAAATGATTTTTAAAACTTTCCTATTCTATTTCAAAATTTCTTTATTTATTCTTTCTAATATATATAAGTCAATATTTTAAATAATTATTTTAAGAAGTATTGTATTTTATTGAATTTATTATAATAATATTTATTTTTAAAAATATTAGAAAGGATTATCTTTATTTTAAAAGGGATTTTCTGTTTTGAAAGGAGATATAAATATTTGTAATAATATATGAATCATTTCAATGAATGTGGTATAAAGGAATAGTTTTATAAATATTATTTGATAAATAAAGGATGTTTTTCTAAATAGTATTTTATAAATAAAAGAATGATTTTATAAAATAATATCCTATAAATAGGGAAATGTCATCCCTTTGATAAATTGGAGGAATAAATGCCATTCGAGAACCTTATTGATATATATAGGTTGATCTTGTTATGGAAACTATACAAGATTTATATATTAGAATCGCTTGATATTTGGGATTTGGTGTTATATTTAGAGTTTTGTTTTAAAAAGGTGTTTTTAATTATATTTAGAAATCTTATCAAAAGACATTTATAAACGAATTTTAGAGTTTTATAAAAGAGTTGCAAATAAGACGGGGATTCATAAGAGGTTATAAATGGAATTTTATAAAAAGAAGCTTTATAAGAGAGTTTATAAATAATATAAGAAGTGTTTATAAAGGAGACATCAATTTAATTTGGAATTTATTAAAGGAATTTTATAAAGGAGTTATTTTATAATAAAGATTTGATTTTCTAAATGACCTTAATTATAGTGGTAGGGAATATTCTTTTTTCTATTTAACACCCAAGGAATAGTGTTTGGGTTATTATTATTATCTTTGTTTTGAACGACTCTGTGTTTACCCAGTTTTAAGGGCGGTTTGAAATAAGAAATCTTTCTTAAGTTTTATAAATATACTTACACCACCGAGGTAAGTATATGAGTATACCTTCTATGTGTTGAAAGTGTAGTGTTTTGTGAATATACTTATACTGATAAAATGAGTATATGGGAAGATTTTTCTAAGTTTTAAAATGAAATGGTTTGTGAATATACTTACACAGTTGAGATCGGTATATGAATATTTTCAGATTAATCTTAAATTAATAAAAGATTATTTTAAAAGGCTTGAAGTTGCTTTTTCATAACCAATGTTATTTTACCTTAGGGAATTAAATCTCTAGTTGAATGGTTTGTTTATTTGATAGTTCGACAACCGCTTATCAAATCTTGGCCAAAATATAACTTTGGAAACATCTAGGAGAAAATTGTAGGTTATATAGTAGAGTCAACTTCAATGATTTTGTACTAAGCGTTTAAATCTCGTCTCGCCCTTCTAAGAAAAATAATAAGAGGATCCATCCTCTTAAACGGTTGAAGGGTGAACCCCACTCCTATCTATTATCTGTTTGTTTTTTAAAGAACCAAGGTTGGGTTTACCAAACCTATCGAATGGTGTTTTGAAGAGACCAAGATCAGATAAGTATGAATAATCCAAAAACCACCGATCCAACTCAAGCAATGTATTGAATACATCTTAAAGAGTATGGAATCAGCGACGGAGTCCTTTGAAGTACAGTGGCTACTTTCTACTAATCTTGATGGCGATTCCAATATGGATGTAGTAAAAGTAGCGCATTTGGTTTGTTCAAATCTTAAACAATTTGTATGGATGAATGTTGGCGCTGCATTGCTTCCTAGATGGAAAGTGGGTTTGTTATATAAAAAGTAAAACGCAGCCTCTGGCCTCATTAACCAAGAATGACTAAAATAGGGGATATGTTGTAGGGCTAAGTTGGTCACTCCTATTAGGGTGTATCATCGCCTTTCTAGATATGAATTCATTTTATGGATTTGGTTGAAGTACTCAATAAAGGTTGCAAAGAAACCAAGGTGATGATATATTCGGTACCCTGTAGTAAAGGGTAGGTCGGTTATGTGAGTAGGGATGTAAGACGTTCTATCGATCTCGGTACATTTTCTAGATATGTACTATGATGGGCAATATCCCAATAGCCCAGTTATTGATGGTATCCATTCCCCAATAAGCGTCGTACGAACTTAGTTGTGTCCAAATATGTTGAAATGTAAGATGCAAGCATTTTAGTTATTTTCTGTATATACTTTCAAACCCTTAGACATGATTACAACGCCACTAGATATTCTATAAATTGTTTTGGTTATCATAAGGCAAAACCCGTCCGTGTTGATATGTAGCATGGTCTTTGTTTGCGCAAAAAATGGGCAAACACCCCAAAGTCGTACGATTTAGTTGAGTATATGTTGTTCTTAGCGATTTGGGTGATTTATGCAAATATGTAAAAAGCAGGGACTAAACTGTAAAAGACACACAGATTTATAGTGGTTCGGCCAGAACGTGCCTACGTCCACTTTATATGTTATTCTCCTTTTCTCTTCAGATTACAAGTACAAAGCTTTGTATACAAGTATATGAAAGTTGTTTGAAAGTTCCTTCCGTGCTTGAGCTCTCAAACTTGTCTGCCATTGTTGTACCCCTGCCCCTCTATTTATAGAGTAAGGCTGGGGGTAGAGGTCCTGGATGTATATAGCTGCTGGTGGGCCTGCGCTGAAGCAATCTAGCCTGGAACATCTGGTTCGGCGGAGCTTGGTTCGGCGGAGCTTGGTTCGGTCGTAGTTGGAGTGGCTTTGGTCCGGTAGGACGTTGGTCCGGTGGTGAGATGAAGGGGAGTTGGTCCGGCATTATTGGACTTGGGGGTTTGGTCCGGCAATTGGTTGATTCGGTGGTGAGATGGAGGTGAGGTTGGTTCGGCATTATTGGACTTGGGGGTTTGGTCCGGCAATTGGTTGATCTGGTGGTGAGATGGAGGTGAGGTTGGTTCGGCATTATTGGACTTGGGGGTTTGGTCCGGCAATTGGTTGATCCGATGGTGAGATGGAGGTGAGGTTGGTTCGGCCGTGCATGGGAATGGAGATGGACCGAATCATAGTTAATTGCCGAACCAGGTGAGCTTTCTCTTGCCGAATGTACTTTGAGTTTGGGCTACCGACTGTCATTGAGAACGTAAGTGCCGAATGGCCCTTAGCCTAGATCTGCCGAATGACTCTGGTGATGATTACCGAATGAACCTTACGTTGTAGATGCCGAATGGACTCTCGCATTGTTTTACCGAATGAACTTTTATATTTGAACCTTGAGTGAAATCCTAGACTTATATACGCTTGCTGGCTGCTTCTTCTTGGTGCGGTCGTGGTGGAAATGCACACAACATTGATATTCCAGTTTTGACCAAAAATGGGATAACACTTTGCCCCCCAAAACATGCCTTGCGGTAGGAAGGCGTGTTTTGTAATGCCATGAGCTGGATGTTCATATCCTGTTGACAATCTGTAAAGAGCTTGATATTTTATATGGCACCAAATGACGACCGTTCGTGATCGAGCTATTTGGGATGAAGCGCGGCCGTTCATGGTCAAGCGCCTAACTTCAAATGACGACCGTTCGCGATCGATTCATTTGAGGTGAAGTGCGACCGTTCACGGTCAAGCGTCTAAATCCATGCAACGATCGTTCGAGATCGAGTCATTTGCGGTGGAATGTGATCGTTCACGGTCAAGCGCTTTACTTCAAATGACGACCGTTCAGGATCGAGCCATTCGAGGTAAAGTGCGACCGAGCCCGGTCAAAGGGCGGACCTCAAATGGCGACCGTTCGCGATCAAGCCACTTGGGGTGAAATGTGACCGTTCACGGCCGGTGTCGTTTGCGGCAAGAGATGAAATGGGACCGTTCGCGGTCAAGCGCCTTACTTTGGATGACGACCGTTCGAGATCGAGCCATTCGTGGTAAGGTGCGACTGTTGGCGGTTAGGAGGTGGACCTCAAATGGCGACCTTTCGCGATCGAGGCATTTGTGGCGAGATGAGTTGTGCCGTTCAAGGCGAGTTTGTGACTGTTCGAAGTCGGGTGCCGTTCGAGGTGAATTGTGACCGTTCGCAATCGGGTGCCGTTCGAGGCGAATTGTGACTGTTCGAAGTCGGGTGCCGTTCGAGGCGAATTGTGACCGTTCGCGATCGGGTGCCGTTCGAGGCAAATTGCGACTGTTCGAAGTCGGGTGTCGTTCGAGGCGAATTATATGTGCCCGGGGGGGGGACTTAATATTATCAGTGCCGGAGTTATTGTTTGGGGGAGTTTCCGAATCAAAGACTTCGGCAGTTCGCTGCCATGCAAGAGGTGCTCGTGGACCGTTCGCGATCCAACGGGCATACAAGCAAATTTTTCCATAGAATTGTAAATGTTAAAGCAATAATCATATGCATCCTACAGCAGAAATGTCCAAACAGGAAGAATTTAAATGTTCAAATCAAAATCAAAGCAAAAGGCAGAATGAAGATGTCAAAGCGTAAGCTCTTACTATAACGCGGCTGGTAGTCATTCAGAGCATGCCTATAGATCGTACGCGATCGCTCACATGTGTAAATGATTTAACCGTGTTAGCGAGAGGTTTACAACTTGTTCATCGTTATTTTAATCAAGCAATCAATGGATAATCAAACGGTGCCCCGATCCAGGGTCACCTCTTGCCGATGTAGACGGTGGTCGCTCTAGCTCCACTGCTGGAGTTCGCCTCCTCACGTACTGAAGGAGCATACCGTTCCTGATATGCCCTTCCACCTCGTCCTTCAAATGCCTACAATCATTAGTGTTATGACCGTATAATTAATGGAATACACAAAACTTATCTAATTTTCTTTCGTCAGAGGTTGGATCCCTTCGCATTGGTCTACGATACGGAACCTGCCCCTTGGTATCCTGATAAATTCGTTCCAGACTCTCATTCAGCTCAGTGTGAGTGATGAATCGCGGCTCCCTCCTTTGCCGCTTTGACCTGTCATCATTATCCTCAATCTTTCTCTTTCCTTTGCTAGTCTCCGCACCCTTTCCAGGTGGGTTTCCGCTCTTGATTGCGTAAACGTCATCTTCTTCCTCTCTTTCTGCACTAGCATCTTCCAAACGCAGAAACTATTCAGCCTCGTGATAGAACTCTCCCAGATTCATAGGCGGGTCCTTGGTTAATGAATTCTTGAACTCTGTACTATCAACTATTCCGGATACAACCGCCATCATGACCATAGATGGATCTGGTCGATCCACTGGTGCTGCCGCCGCATTAAATCGCGTTAGAAAGCTCCTCAAAGTCTCTCCAGTTTTCTGCTTCAAGGTTGCCAAAGTCATCACATTCTTGGGTCTCGCAATATGAACCCTGAATTGCCTCATGAATCTCTCAGTTAAATCTGCCCACATTCCTATGGAGCCGCTCTCCAGTTGCCTAAACCATAACGCTGCAATGTCCGTCAAATACAGTGGAAAGCACCGGGCCATGATCTCCTGTGATGCCCCCAGCACTTCCATGTGCCTCATATACTTAGTAAGATGGACCGCAGGGTCTGTCCTCCCATCGTACATCTCTACTGATGGTAGCTTGAATTCTGGTGGGTTCCTAGCCATCCTAATCGCAGAAGAAAAAGGACTCCTGTTTACATCTTCCAAGTCTCTGTTTACCAAACCGCCTCTCATAGCTCTTCTAACCATCTCTGCTAATCTGTCATTGTCTCCAAGCTGTAGTCCTCGTTCACTGCCTTCGACCTGCCCCCCGAGTCCGCGGGAGTTTTCATGTGTATGCCTCCCTGGCTGAACGTTCATTCCTCTATTGCTACCAGGTGGCTCGGATGCCCCCATCTCTCTTCCCGGGGTCGGATCAACATGCCCTGCGTGAGTGCCCCCTAGCTCTGGTGCTACGCCAGATGGTCCTGCTCCGTTCTGAACTCCAGTTGCTCCTTGGTTTTGTGCTCCAAGTTGCCCAATTTGCTGAAGCAAGTTCTGGATCATCTCTTCTTGTCTTCTCATCATAGCCTCCATCTCATCCCTGGTGAAGAAGGCTGAAGCTTGGTTTGCTCCTGAGGAAGCCTCTTGACTCCCTTCCTGTTGACTCTGCTCTGGCCTTGGCTTTCTGCTTGATTGTCTCGCCATGACTCTTCCAATCTGAATCTCTAAACTCTCAAATTCAACTTCCAAGCGGTAGGTCCTTGTGTTCAATTCTCAGTGAAAGCACCAAAATGTTTGCGCAAAAAATGGGCAAACACCCCAAAGTCGTACGATTTAGTTGAGTATATGTTGTTCTTAGCGATTTGGGTGATTTATGCAAATATGTAAAAAGCAGGGACTAAACTGTAAAAGACACACAGATTTATAGTGGTTCGGCCAGAACGTGCCTACGTCCACTTTATATGTTATTCTCCTTTTCTCTTCATATTACAAGTACAAAGCTTTGTATACAAGTATATGAAAGTTGTTTGAAAGTTCCTTCCGTGCTTGAGCTCTCAAACTTGTCCGCCATTGTTGTACCCCTGCCCCTCTATTTATAGAGTGAGGCTGGGGGTAGAGGTCCTGCATGTATATAGCTGCTGGTGGGCCTGGGCTGAAGCAATCTAGCTTGGCACATCTGGTTCGGCGGAGCTTGGTTCGGTCATAGTTGGAGTGGCTTTGGTCCGGTAGGACGTTGGTCCGGTGGTGAG
The DNA here is from genome assembly GCA_030765085.1 of Allium cepa. Taxonomy (NCBI): domain Eukaryota; kingdom Viridiplantae; phylum Streptophyta; class Magnoliopsida; order Asparagales; family Amaryllidaceae; genus Allium; species Allium cepa. The sequence goes on from CM060937.1 coordinate 5,419,733, forward strand.
ATGAAGGGGAGTTGGTCCGGCATTATTGGACTTGGGGGTTTGGTCCGGCAATTGGTTGATCCGGTGGTGAGATGGAGGTGAGGTTGGTTCGGCATTATTGGACTTGGGGGTTTGGTCCGGCAATTGGTTGAACCGGTGGTGAGATGGAGGTGAGGTTGGTTCGGCATTATTGGACTTGGGGGTTTGGTCCGGCAATTGGTTGATCCGGTGGTGAGATGGAGGTGAGGTTGGTTCGGCCGTGCATGGGAATGGAGATGGACCGAATCATAGTTAATTGCCGAACCAGGTGAGCTTGCTCTTGCCGAATGTACTTTGAGTTTGGGCTACCGACTGTCATTGAGAACGTAAGTGCCGAATGGCCCTTAGCCTAGATCTGCCGAATGACTCTGGTGATGATTACCGAATGAACCTTATGTTGTAGATGCCGAATGGACTCTCGCATTGTTTTACCGAATGAACTTTTATATTTGAACCTTGAGTGAAATCCTAGACTTATATACGCTTGCTGGCTGCTTCTTCTTGGTGCGGTCATGGTGGAAATGCACACAACATTGATATTCCAGTTTTGACCAAAAATGGGATAACAGTCTTATAAGATATTTTCATTTTGAAAGGGTTTTATAACTTTAAGATCCATTTGCGTGTGGTTTTCTCATGATGGATTACCAGACTGATCCAGATGTTGTTTCCTTATAATGCTCAGTTCAGACCGATCATATTTATAGATTCAGTTTGAATGCTTTAGAGCTTTCAGGGGATGAGTTAGAGGCTCAAGACGTATCCACGTAAGTGTTTATTTTCCACTGCATTTATCGTTTATCTTTACAAGCAATTATGAGCACAGGTTATTATAACTATCCAGGCTGATGTTTGTTCAGTGTACTCTGATTTAATGTATGTATAATATAGTTGTTTTCTTTCTTGTGTAAAGATATTGTATTTTTATATTATACATTATTCGCTACGATGTGAGATTCTATTCTGTCTTTTCTTTCTTTTTCCCCAATAATCTATCTTTCCAGCAATAGGATGTTCGGCACGTGAATACTGTAGATGTATTACTGTCCATTTTAAGGATCGAAAAGACGGGTTGCTACAATAATTAAAACAATAAGCGTATCCATTTTTTGAGAGATTACTTGATCGTCTTAAGAAAACCGATCTAAGGAATGGGAATAAGATTCCTTAATTAACACATAGTGCAAGTGGGAGGTTACTAGAGTTAGGGGTATACACTAGGAGTAGTTATGTAATTTACATACATCTAACTCTATGACTGATCTTGTTCATAATAAAGGTATTTGATTTCTATTATATACTTTCTATTATATGCTATGAACTTTCCCTCTTATTTCTGGCCCGAATTTATACTTACCTGCTACTTTCTTCTCTCCGTCCTTAAATGGCAACACATTAGGTTATTTTAAGAGAAAATAGGGTATTGGTCAAGGGGAACCCATCTACCCTATCTCTTCTCTAAGGACCCGACTTTTTCGATCCCAAAATGTCGACACTTATACATCCACGGTATTTATGTGTCAAGCACCCAAGTGCTAGAAATTAAAATTATTAGGATGAAATAAAACAAAAAGAATAGAACTAGAAAAGAACACAATATCAAAATCTCACATTGGAAGGAAAATATACAGTATTGAAGGAATGGTACAAAAGGGGTTACTCTGAATTGAGAAATATCAGAGTTACTAAAACCTAAGTATTATCATCAGTCTAGACAGTTAGAACAATCTATCCTCACAGTGTTGATATATTTAATACAGAATTGCAACAGAAATAAATACTACGATAGGTAGAACTCTAATCCTCCTCCAAAAGCTTCAAAGCATTTGTAGCTAAATCAAGAAGTAAACACCAGGCTGATCCAAGTATTAAGAAAATAACACCTGATCAGTCTAGTAAACCAGCATGAGAAACACAAGAACATATGTAAATAGAATAGTAACTATTGGAACAACACGGATACCCCTAATGGTTTTCCCTCCAAAGAAACCAACCACTCATTAAGTTTAATACAGCGATATATTAGATAAATATCTAGGGTGTGACATATATATTATATCAAGTAGTTGTGGTGCTTACATTGGTCACACCATAACATAATTAGCAAACAATTAAATTCGCTAAGGTACGTTCGCATAATGGATTTTCCATAGATATCACTTCGGGGAAACCAAACCCAAACTCAATGCTCAAGGATCAAAAACTATCTTTCGAGCATCGTATATTTCTAGATAACATATACCATAAGGTAAATACATGCAGCCCAATGTTCGAACAAACATGAACAACGTGAACCAATATCATCAACTCCCGTGCGCAACATATCAACGTGTATCTCTAAATATGGAGTTGGTAACACCTTAACATGGGTCGCTAACCCCAGTTCATGCATCCTAATCTGTCTTTAGCCAATTTCAATGTCGAGCTTACATTCGGCATCTTTCACATGAGCCTTCATCACTCGAACAAAACATGAATCCTAGATTGGATCCTCTTGTCTCGAATAGATGTCGAAACCAAACATGGATTCCTATATCTCAAAAAATCTTGGAATCACACATGGATTTCCACATCCTAAATAGATCATGAACATTTGCTTATATTCAAACATCTTAAACAGATCTTGAATTTCACATATATTCCCTTTCTTCAATTGCATCCTAAATATAAACTCGTATACTAGTTTTGAAGTGGTATTCGGTAAATAGAACATTAGATCACGGACTCTTTAAAACCAATCGATGAATTTTCGATAAATTTAATTATGGTTCATTTAGAACTATGGAAAGCTAGAGAGGTTTCATACCAACACTCCTCCTCAGGGTTCTCATTGATATAAAATCGTGAAGCCTTTCAGTTATTTCCAATGTTAATATTAGCTAAGTTCGAGATCCAGTCAAAATAATTGCTTATAAAAGTCACAATTCATACGCTTAACTTGTTTCTGACATTCCAACTTAATTATTCCTAGCCCAAGATGAAGCCAGGTAAGTTTGGGCAAGGTTACTTCAACCCTTGCCTAAACACTTCATTCTTGAATGTCACAAATAGATAAGTCTACTTCGTCAATTTTTATTGTGAAGTATAGTATTAATGATCTCTATAAACAATAAAAAATCAGCTCTATTAATACATTTTTGACATTTTCCACTTATTTGTTCCTCGGTTTAGAGGGTATCCCGGTAGGTTAGAGCTTTATACTCTGTCCCTACTAGACATTAATCTTAATCTCACAAATAGATAAGACTACTTCGTCAGCTTATTGTTGTTTAGGATATTTAATTAATTTTCTAATAAGTAATTTAAACAATCAACCATTTGGCCATTTTGCAATTACTAACCCCTTTCTAAACCTTTAGTTTTATAATTTAAAACAATTAAAAAGGTAATATTTGCATAAGATATTTATACAAGATAAGATATTTTCACAAGATAAGATATTTTCCAAGATATATATATATATAGGATAATTCCCAGAATATTCATACTTTACAATACTTATAATATATTTTAAAACACTCCTCTAAAATATCAATTGAAAATAACAAGTTTGAAAAATCAATAAAAACTCAAAAATGTCATGTTTTTAACAAAATATTTCTCTTTTGAAAATTCACACAAAAACTTAAAAGTTCATATAAATTGCAAACGAATTTTAAATTAATCTAATCTAAGTTAGGCAACACTTTTAAAAAGAATGAAACAAATCTCTCAAACTTAAAGTCCGTTTTGAAATATTTGAAGTCCCAAAATCAAGGTTAAACGGGGCAGTTTTGCATAAGTGGTGTTTTGGCCTTTTTCGAGATGTTACTTAACTTTTCACTATTTAAGCTTTTGATAACAACAAACATACATATAAACCATTGTAAGCATAGTGTGAAACCCTTAAGGATTTCTCTACAAAGTTCCATAACAATTATAAAAAAACAATACATTTTTGAACTGCATTTATAGCGACTATCGCTATAAGTGCACTTCTAAATTCAAATCATGTTTCCAACTACAACCTATGTGCTTGTTCAAGGCCTAGTCATATATCATATAAGTCCATTCAGGTCCATTCTAAGTTTGTTCAAGTCCATGTACGTGGATCATATATGTCAATAACTTTTAAAGTAAAAGTTACAACTATTGTTTCAATATAAACAACAATTCAAACAACTTTAACATAATCAAACACAAAATTTATTATTATATTTTTCATCTAAAGTGAGATGTTAAATCACCTTAATCCAAAAAAATCAAAGATCCAAGCCTAACCCCTTCCTTGCAAAACCTTTGCGTCCTTCTCTTTAAGCTTCGCCTTGCCTTCTTTGCCTCCAAACACCCAATAATGCTCACGGGCTAGGGGATTATGGGAGTTTGTGTTTTCTTCTTCCACTTTTCACATGGTAGAAGGGTTTTTGATATTTTACTAATTATTGTGGAAAAGTATGAAATGATTTAGAGATGGTTTGCAAATTATTTACTTTAGGAATTTAGAGATTAAGAAGAAGATAAGGCATGGATAGTTTAATTCAAAGCTTAGGAATATTTGTGATATATTTCCTAAGGGTATACTCCATCGTATATCGGCTTAGTAATGATAATGAGAAATGATCAAAAAGCCCTCAAAACACTAGTGACATTAATTGCTCCTTATCATGACAACTTTATGTCACTTCTTCTTTATTCATTTTACCATTATACCCTTACCATATAATATCTCTTATCCTAATAGAACTTTCTGTTGCATGCTTTATGAAGAGGTAAATGTGTTAATTAGCTGTTAATGTATTCATTTGATTATTAGTTAAGTGCACGGTAGTTCATACAACTTATATCGATCGAAAAACTATATATCGATAAACCGATTTCCAGTCACATTATCTATTTTTCTTCGAAGAATATAATTTTGTAAAATTTTTTGAAAAACAAGTTTCTTCTTATTATATATTAATTAAATGGTGTTAAACAAGGTTATGAAATCATATTTATAACACTTCAAAATATCTCGAAATGTATCGATATTTAAAGATGAAGTGTTCGAATTTCCAAGTCGCTACATCTTCATTGGTTATGGAGCTTCTCACTAATGTGATCAATAAAGCTGTCTTTAACCAAAAAATTGACTTTGATCCTATGTGTAAATCTCTTTTGATATCCTTTCTGATGTTTTCTGATGATCTAATTCTCTTCACTAAGCCTAATTCCAGGTCTGTTATTTCTTGTTTTAGTACCTTTGATTTCTTTTTCAATATCATTGGTCTATCAATAAATATGACAAAATCTAATATCTTGATTGCCGGTATCATTATACTAATAAATTTTCCATTCTAAACTTATTAGGACTTACTCTTCTATATATAAATGATAATTATCTTCTCTTCTTACTTCAAAGATTTCTACATGTCAATGCCTTCCAAAGTTGATAAAATTATAAGTAAGTTTACTTTCTGGCCTACCTAAAACTACCCCTTACTGGCAGATTGATTGTTCTGAAATCTATTGCCACCTCTATGTATTTATACTATACCCACATTTATATCTTTCCATTCAAACTCATTAATATGATCAACTCAGCATGTACCACTTCCTTTAGCTTGGCAATCTCATTCAAACAAGTTAATCCTCGTATCTTTGAAGAAAGTAACCGTGCCATATGAATATGGTGGCTTGGGTATCATGAATACCAACAATTAGAACAAAGCAGCATATTAAACTCTCATATATAAATTACTTTCTGGCGCTCCTAATGTATGTGCATTCTGGACTAGGTATAACTTAATCAATACTATTCACTTTTGGACTATGCAAATTCCTATTGACTAAAGTTGGACTTAGAAATGTATTTTGAAGCTTAGAGAATCTTTTCTTTGAATTTCCAATGCCCCATTTCCCTTTGCTTTAAGAGTTTCATTTTGGCATGACTCTTGGTCAATTAAAGATTTAATTTTTTCAAACTTTATTAATGGCAATCTTGGGCATCTCTCTGGTATTCGTGAAGCTATTGAAGCTAGAGGGTATTTAAATGGTAGTAGATTGATGTTCCCTCACTCTTGTTTGATCATTATAAAAAATGTTAGGTTTGTTATTAATGGTTCTTTATATGCCGCTCTTCTTACCAATGGTGTAATAAAGAACACTATCTCTTCTGTTTACAAAGCCATCTCAGGTTTCAATACATTGTAGATCTTCCCTTGGCACTCGAGGATTTGGACTTCTGATTCTAGGCCTAAAGAGAATGTGTTATTATGGAAAATCATCAATAATGCGGTTTATATCCAAGACAACTTGTATTCAAAGGAATGATGCTTAATTCTTCTTGCAGTTTATGTTATAATGGCATCGGAAGCACTAGTCGTATATTTTTCTCATGTCCATTCACCTTCTTCATTTCGTCGAGATTATTATGTGTTTTGAAGTTACATAACCCCTCCGTTGATTCAAAAATTGACTGGTATACAATTTTTAAGGCTACGAGACGGAGACGTTCTATCGGTAAGCTTTTGTTTATAGTTTGGAAGAAATTTGTATATGCTATTTGGTCTGAGAGAAATAGTAGGCTCTTTTGAAGAAAGTGGTACCCGGTGACTCTATTACTTCAATAGCTCACAAGTATTTTTAAGAACCAAATTTGAAAACTTATTGTTTCATCTATTTGAAATAATAGCACTTCTATTCTTGGCTTCATGTTTTTTTCTATTTTTTTTGTGTTTAGTAGTTAAGGCTTCTTGCCTTTCTCTAGAATTTCATGTATTATTGCTTTTTAGTAATAAAAAGTGGACGGTCCACTATAAAACCGGCTGGTCTTGCCAAAAAAGATATAAATAATAAGAAATTAATTTAATGTATATAAATAAGAAAATCCTTAAATGAGAAGTTATGTGATCGTAGTTTCAAATAGTTTGAATCGTGAATAGTCAATCACAATACCATAACAATTTATTGTAAATATCCCATGTCAAGATGTTTCGAGAGGATATTGAAAGGCCATTGAGATTATAATACATAACGCTATCAAAATTTTGGACAGTGTATTATTAATGAGCGTTAAGGGCACCAAATGTGTACATGCTGATAGTTATTTGATATATATAGAATAATCTGTTCGTGAATTACCCGTTGATTATCGTTAAAACACGAAGTGATGCTATTACAAAAAAATCTCAAAGTGACGCTATTACAGAGTTCTCTCAACTTGAGAATACCATTGAACTTCGGTGTGGAAACTCCACTTTGATTATAGTTCATGACACGATGTCCATCGAATGAGTATAATTGGATCGAGTTGAAGCATTAGAAGTAAAAATTTATTTAATAGAGAATTTGTCTCCTCGATTTTATGAGTTAGTATTATGGTTAAATGTAGTCAGCTCAAAGTCAAAATCTCTGGAAAGGATATTGTTTTGGACTAACTAACTTGATTGTGCATGATGTTGAAATTTTAACCAAAACAAAAGTCCATAAATCCTGAAGTGATACAGTGATGCCGAAGAAAGTGTATGTAAATAATCGTTACTAAAATGTAACGCTTAAGTGATTGTGAAATTGCATTTTATCGAAAAAACCTATAAGTGATGAATTCGACTAAACTGTCACACTACTTACTAAGGTGATGTTTGAACATTGATATTTGAATTTTTCAATATTATTCATCGACTGAACTCACGCTTCTAACTCGCACATCCGCATTTATGATTTCTCTAAAAACCACATGATTTAATTAATTTATATAAAAATTTGATTGTTATTTATGAAATATTAATTATTGTTAATTTATTTAAACGTTGTTGATGGTTATTTAAATGATGCACAAAGTTTTGTTTGCAAATATCAGTAAATGATATTGGTATATTTTAGGGCTGTCAATGAATATCCTAAAAATCCAAAATCCGTCTGTATCCATATCCGAAAAGCGGATAAATATACGATATCTGGTGAAACGGATACGGATGCAGATACGAAGACATCCATATTCAAAAATTATTCGTCTGGTTTTTGTCAAGATTATAGTTTAAATTATGTGTATTTTAGTGCAACGAAAGACATTTATTTATTGTTTTCATAAGTTAGTAGTTTATATTATATGCATTTAATGCTTATTAACTACTCAAAACTGTTTAATATCATCATATTTGTTTATTTTGAATACTTTTATAGTCAATGGGATTGAAAAAAGAATTTATGTTAAACTAAAATTTTCTATTTATATTTCTTGATTTATCGACAATTAGCGGATAGGAAGAGTATCTGATATCCACCTGTATCCATGGATGTTGATATACAATATCCGATAATTATTTCGAATGCGGATACGGATATCGCGCTATCCGCATCCGAAAGTATCTATTGACAAACCTAGTATATTTTTAAACGGAGTTTAAACGATTAAAAATTACTTGAACGTTTTTTCTGGAAACTTTGCTCCTTGAAGAAGAAAGATTTGGCTAGCCACAATTTAGGGGAATGAAGGGATTTGAAACTTAAATGGGAATTAAATAAGGAAGTTGAATGAAGAGAATGCGAAAGAACCTTTATCCTATTACGATATTTAGCTGAAATGTTAATTTGTATCAATTTATTATCAATTTATAATCAATTAACATGATTTATTAACTAAAATAGATCACCATTAATGAAATATGTTTTTAATATAATAACCAAATTGGAGTTAGAGAAAATCAATCAGAGACCATGGATCCACTGTTATCCAAATAGGATTTTTTTTTAAACCCACATATTTCACCTATTGCAGACCAGCTCGATACCTTCAAAGTAGACATGGAATAAGGAATAAGCAATCCCATTGGATGTATCGATGTCATTTTCTTAATACAACTTGTCTAAAATATTTAATAAATTAGTTTTTCAATCTTGATTCAAAACTTAAGGTTATGGATACATTCGCAACTGCAATCGACAAAACACTTCTTCTAAGGATTCCATCCTTATACAACATACATATATGTTTAAAGTTTCATTACCTATATTTCTATATGATAACACATATAAAAGAAACTAAAACAAAAACATACTTTATTTCAAATAAGGTTCTTTCTAAGAGTTAAGTTACATAACATATTACATAATTGCACCTAGGGCAGACCCTCAACCCCATCAAAAATATATTTAGGAAAAGGTTTATTGACATTCCCCAGTGTATCCCTAACCTTAATATTGACAACTCGTATATCCATCATGATTTTTTTCCTCTCTTCATTAACTTGATGCCCAACATGCATGACCAATTAACATTTTCGGTAACTCAAGCTTGTTGGTCTCGTCAACTACTTCAACGGTCAAACTATCTAAAACTTGATGCATGGCTTTAATGAGTAATAAAAATTGATATTTTTTGTCACACTTCATGGTCGTTTCGTGCATTTTATGAAAATATAAACCTCTTTGGTTTATCCTTTTTTTTTGAAACTGCATACTTATGTAACACCAAAGATTTTAGGTAACATTATTTAGAATATTTAATTAGATAAAATAAATAAAATAATATGTTGATTATGGGGTTGAGATTTGATTTTATTAAAGGGGTAGTCATGCCATTTAACAATAAACTAAAAAGGAGTTTAAAATGAATTAGAGGAGGGGTAAAATGGGAAAGAGGTCATTTCTACATCTATTACCCATAGCTATGTATAATTTACATGTTCATTTCAAAAAATTTATAAAACAAGGCCAGCCACAATTAACAAGGAAAAGGGGAATAGAAGATAAGCTAGGACGAAGCTTAAGCAAATCAAATCTATTCATATCTCAATCTCTTTAATTACAAAGGCCAAGTTGAACAATATTTACATCTCTATTTTGATTGTTTTCGATTTTATGATGATTTCGATTTGTTTTGTAATATATTGCAATGCGTTTGAATGATGGGATGTTTATATATACTTGTTCATGATTTATACATGTTCATATTGAATTTTATAATATGTGTTAAGGTTAAGCCCAACTAATTGGCATCTTTATGCCTTGCAAATTTTTGTAAAGATCGAAAATAATATTTTGAAGATGGGTTCCAATTTTCAGAATTTTTGGAATTAATGTGGATTTTATTTTAATTTTGTAGTAAAGAAAATGATATTTTGGGTTATAAATTAATTATGGATAAATAATTACTTATTTGGATCTGAAATTTTTATATGTTAGAAAACAAATATAATGTGATTTTCTAGAATTTTTCCAGATTTTTTCTAAGTATTTTGATGGGTATATAAAATTATTTAAGGTATGAGACTTAAATGTTTTATATATTTTAAAACAGAGAAAGCGCCTTTTGGTAATAATTTGAAATTGTTATTTCTACAAAATTGTAGCACTTTTGAAAAAGTAACATGGCAACCAATCAGATTTAGACAAATAAGGCAGGTTAGGTACAAAAGGAATAGTTTAAAAGTATAAATAAATAGGGTTTTCACCATTTCTTCTCCTTTGGCACCGGGTTCCACCTCCATACTATCGCTTCTGACAGAGTTAAAACCAATGCATATGGTATCAAGCAACCGGTACATAATGAATTGGATGTGGGCGAAAGGTATCGGATCGAAACCATGGGGTTCTGAAAGGGATGAAGCTTCTTTGTCTTAAAGGAAAATACGTCAGCTTGCATTCGACTAAAATGCTTTCGACTTGGTTGGGTTTTGACTAAGTCAAATGTTTTGAAAGAAAATGGTTTCAATTGGGTTGCATCTTTCTTTTTAAAAGAATTCTTTCGACTAAGTCAAAACAACTAGCTGCTACCTTTTTACCTTTCGACCCAGTAGGTTTCAAATGGATTGTTTTGTTTTAGAAAATTTGCTCACTTCTCCAATGCTTTTGAAGGGATGGTTTCGACATCATCACTTTTTAGTTAGAAAATGCTTTCTAAAGAGCGGCTTTCGATTTAAAGGTTTTTATGACCCTTTTGTTAAATTAAGGTATAACCCTAATTTGTTTCGAAAGTGATGATTTGAATGATTTCAAATGGGAAGTGCTTTTGACTTTAATGGGTTTATGTCCTTTTGCTCTACCTGAAGGCATAATCCAAATAGTTTCGACCGAAATGTTTTCAAAGGGTTACGATTGAATAAACTTTAAATGGTTTCGAAAGGTTTCCATATTTTTTAAATTGTACCCAAATGCTTTCGAAAGGTTTTAAAGAGGTTTTGAAGGGGTATTCCCAAGAGGTTTCGAAAGAGTGAAAAGATATATTTTCTGATGGTTTCAAAAAGTAATGTTTAAAGGTTTTTAAAAGAAAGATGCCTAAGGTTTTAAAGCTTTCGAAAGGAAGATTTCAAAGACTTCAAATGGATTTTGAGAATGGTTCCGAAAGGAAGGTTTTGGCCTTTCGACTAAGATAAAAGAAAGGGTGTTACCTGGTTTCGAAAGGGGTACTTACAATGGTTTCGAAAGGGGTACTTTCAATGGTTTCGAAAGGGGTACTCTCAACGGCTTTGGAAGGAGGACTTTCAAAAGTTAAGTGTTTTCAACAACTATATTTAAAGTAAAGTATATATATATATATAACATGGCAAGGTGGTTTTGAGTAAAGCATAGACGTTATATATTTTCCTTGTTTGAGTTTAATTTAAAAGTCTTTAATCATTCTGAAAAGGTTTTCAAGGAAAATTTTGGGAAGATACCCTAATTAAAATGACTCGGATATTAGGTACCAAACGGGACTGCCATAGGGTCACCCCCTACACAGTAGCTATTAGCCTCAGCTAATTTAGTCCAAAATTCTAGCGTGTAGGGTTTTGTCACATGTAAGACTAAAATTATGGATACACAAAGAAAGAAATATATTTTTGCATGCAAATAGGTTATTGGTGAGCCCGCAAAACCATTAAGATTAGGTGACCCTGGAAGATGATAAGTTAAGGACAGGCCATCAAGAAGAGAAGTATTTAACAGATAATTAAGGATAGATCGTCCGAAAGAAGAGGAGTGTCTAACAGATGTTAGATAAATTTTGATGTTGTCAGATAGGTCCGAGTTAGCCAAAGGTTAAAATTTAGCCAAATAAAACTTTTGTGTTTGAACAGATAGTTCGTTTATTACCTGATATATATTTATGTATGTTTACATAATGATTCTTTACAGATATTTTGATCAGTTTTGGTTGCAGGAAAAGAATTGCAAAAGGATAAGTTTTAAAGGAATGTTAGTGAGGAGAAACCCATTCCTTTAAACGGTGTGGTCTTACTTAACATAAAAATAATAGAGGTGAACTGTATTAGTCACACTAAGCTTTATGTTTGACTCAAAGTTTTTGTTTCCCCTTAAACTCTCGAGTGCTCAAAATTGATTTGAGTAGGCCGAAGGTTGAGATTTTCTGGTTTCCATCTTTTGACGAATAAAGCTTTCGAAGACGAACAGGTGGCTGTTGGATAGCTAAATAGGAGTTCCTGTTTATTTTTTTATTCTGATGTGTATATTAAGTCAATTATGACTATATTTCTTCAATCATCCAAGGAGGCATCATCATATGTCGCTCTTACCATATTATTGTAAATTTTATTTGATCGGTACCGGGGAAATGGTTGATGGCTTACGTAATTTGGATATGATACTATTTTGAAATGTAATCAGCTAAAGTTGTTTTTTAAAATCTATGCATTTGTTCATATTCAAGTGCTTCTAATATTACGGATACCATTAGCATTGCCGTATTTTGTCATCAAAAGTTAATACTATAGATGAATGCATCATCTGTAGCGCTTAGCTTTTGGCCTCTAGATACGGGATGTTACAATTTCGTATCAGAGAATAGGTTTATGAAAAAATTTAACTAAAAATGGTTTTGAAAACATAATCCTAAGGAAATAAAGTAAGATTGGGGTATGGGATAATGCTATAGTAATGTACTTGTTTTTGTTATATATAAGTACGCGCTTTATCTCTAGTCTCTTATCTTTGCTTAGGTTATCTCTCTCAATCTCATGAGGTTTGAATACAGATATGAATGGTAGAAGAGGAAGAGTTAACCCAGGAAAGGGAAGCACCGAAGGGAATGCTGGACCTAATGCTAGGAGAAACCAAGGTCAAGCACAGGCAGAGAATGTAGGTGCTGGTGTCCCGCAGGTCGGAATGGAACTATGTATTAGTTCTTCGTGAATATGATGCAGGTAGGAGTTGCTACTGAGATTATAGGAGGAGGAGTTTCGAAAGTTCCAGTTGTCCAGGACTTTGCTAAGTTGATTAAGGATTACATTAGTCTCAGAGGGAGGCAATTTATTGGAATCGAGAATTCTATCGAGGTGGAGAACTGGTTATTGCACTGCGAAGGGATTTTTGCAGTCTTAAGGCTCAATAATGAGAAAAGGAGGAGGTTGCGTCTAGACAGATTCAAGGAGATGCTTTGTTTTGGTGGAACAGTGTGATGATGGCAGTAGATGAGGAAAAGATGACATGGGCAGAGTTAAAGAGGAGGTTCCAGCAGAGGTTCGTGTTAGTTATGGCACAGTCATCTCTAATTATAAATTTTGCTGAGTTCGAGCAGGGAGAGATGTCGGTTGTGGAGTATGCCAGAAGATTTGAGGAGTTGGCTCGATATGGTTATGCCATTGTCGATATCGTGATGAAGATGAACGAGAAGTTCATTAGGGGATTGAAGCCTGAGTCGGCTAGGTCTACCTTACCGCATATCAAAGATCCCTATGATGTGGTTGTGGAGATAGCCATAAGGCATGAGGGGATTCTTGGTTCTCTAGAGAAGAGCAAGGCTAAGGAGGTCCTGGTAGGACAGGGATAGAAGCAGAAGTTTTTCCACAAGAAGGGTGCTTAGATGAGTGGAGTAGCTAAGAGGGAGAAATACGAGATTGTCTATTTTAAGTGCGACAAGCAGGGGCGTTTTGCCAATGAGTGTTGTTTTGGAAAGGCTAAGGAAGTGATCGGGAAGAAGAACATCAGGTCCTTTAACTATGATTAGGTTAGCCACTATAAGAACCAGTGCAAGGAGCCTGTTAAGGATGGAAAGGGAAAGGTTTATGCATTGGAACCTACTGCTTCTAAGCTGACGGCTCAGGAGAAAGGAAAGGCAGTTTTGGGAGGTACGCTTCAGATTCATGGTATGTCTGTTAGCGTTTATTTGATAATGGTGCATCGCATTCTTTTCTATCAATATGTTTAATAGATAAGCTTAACCTTGAACCTATATATTTAGTTACTTCCTTACGGGTTGCAAATCTAGTAATAGGGTATGCTACTCTAGGGTTGAGGTGTTACCAGTTAGAGTTTGACCTGTTAGGTCATCTTTTTTGCTTGTAGTTTGCATGTATTTGATTTTGTGGGGTTCAGGATTATCCTTGGTATAGATTGGTTAAGTGAGCACGATGCTAGGATATTTTGCCAGGATAGGAAGATATCTCTTAAACACTCTGATTCTAGCGATCAGATTGTTTTTACCGTAGAAGGTTCTGGCAGTGAAGTGTTTGCTTTGTTGGGTTTTATGGAATCCGATGATGAGTTTATTTGAGTTTTTATAGGTAGAGAATTCGTAGATATATTTGAGCCAGTAGTTGGATTGCCACTGAAACGAGCTATTGAGTTTCGGATAGATTTGGTTCCAGAGCAGAACAAGTGAGTAGACCATCAAGCAGGATGACCCCTTCAGAGATGAGGGAGTTGAAAGGGTAGTTGGTTGATTTGGAAGGCAAGAGTTTTATCAGACCAAGTAGTTTACCTTGGGGTTCAGCAGCATTATTGCTAAGAAGTCGGACAGATCATTGAGGATATGTATCGATTATCGTAAGTTGAATGAGAGGACGATAAAGAATCGTTATCCATTACCCAGGATTGATGATTTGTTCGACCAGTTAAGTGGAGCAAAGGTATTTTCTAAGTTAGATTTGGCAATAGTTTTCCATCTACTTAGAGTAACAGAGAGTAGTATACCTTTGACAGCTTTTAAGACAAGATAGGGGTTGTAATGGTTAGTTATGCAGTTCAGGCTGATGAATGCGCCATCTTTCTTTGTGGATTTGATGAACCAAGTTTCTCGAGAGCACTTAGATAAGTTTGTGTTGGTTTACATAGATGATATATTGATATACTCTAAAGATGAAAGAGAGCACGAAGTTCAACTTAGAGTGTTACTTGATATGCTGAGGTAGCATCTACTGAAGGCGATGTTTTCGAAGTATCACTTTTGGAAGAAGGAAGTGAAGTTTCTTAGTCATATAATCTTAGATAGAGAGTTGTCAGTGGATCCGACTAAGATCGAGCAAAGAATAGTAGGAAGAGACCCGAGATAGTAACCGAGATAAAGATTTTTCTTGGGTTGGCTAGTTATTATCGAAGATTTATTAAGGATTTTTCATAGATAGCGACACCGATGACCAAGCTGACGAGGAAGGATGTGAAGTTTGTGTGGACCGATAAGTGTGAGGAAGCATTCCAGAGTCTGAAACACTTATTGACCCATGCACATGTGTTTATTGTTCCAGAAGGGAATTAGGATTTGGTGGTTTACACCGATGCATGTGGAACATGAGTAGTAGCTGTGCTGATGCAGAGAGGTAAAGTGGTTGCCTATGCTTCTAGATAGCTTAGACCGCATGAGGTTAGATATTCGACACATGATTTGGAATCAGCTGCAGTGACTTTGCTTTGAAGGTGTGAAGACGTTACCTTCTAGAAGAGAGGTTTGAGTAATATACAGATCATAAGTCGCTGAAGTATCTATTCTCTCAGAAGGAGTTGAACATGAGACAACAGAGATGGTTAGAGTTATAACCACTTATGATTTTAGGACTAAGTACACATCGGGGAAAGGAAACAAGGTTGCAAATGCGCTGAGCAGGAAACATCATAATGCAGTATTAGCGATGATAGTTGATTGGAAAGATTTGGAAGCATTAGCAGATTGCAGAGCGTAGTGGAGATCCGAAGTAGGGTCTAGAAGAAAAACCGCAATGTTATCTTGTTTAGAAGTTCAACTAGTGTTGATCGAAAGGATTGTTTCTAAACAGATGGAGGATCCAATGTTAGCTGAACGAAACAGGTAGCTAAAGGAAGGAGCCGAGAGGGATGACTTGAAATATTTTAGTCTTGACCAGAATGGGTGGTTAAGAAAGAAAGGAAGATTATGTGTTCCGAGTATAGGAAACATAAGGAAAGAAATTTTGGAGGAATGTCATCGTTCGAAGTTCACCATTCATCCAGGAGGTACTAAGATGTATCAGGATATGAAGAGGAGTTTCTTCTAGGAAGGTATGAAGCGGGATATTAGCTTATGTGTAAAGCAGTGCTTGAATTGCAGCAGGTAAAGGCTGAACCCAGAAGCCAAGTGGTTTGCTTCATCCGTAGGATATTCCGGTATGGAAGTGAGATTCTATATACATGGATTTTATTGATGGGTTTCGATGGTTGAATAGAGGAATGAAAGTATATGGGTCATAGTGGATAGATTGACCAAGAGTTCCCATTTCATTCCAGTTAGGTCAACTAGGACGACTCTTATTTTAGCGAAGTTGTTCTTGAAGAATGTGGTTAGACTACATGGAGTTCCTAGTATTATAGTTAGTGACAAAGATTCCTTGTTCACTAGCGAGTTTTGCAAGAGTATGCAGGAAGTTTTAAGAACCAAGCTCAAGATGATTACCGCTTACCATCGGCAGACAGATGGGCTAACAGAAAGAGTTAGCAAGATCTTAGAATATTTTTTAAGAGCTTGTGTTCTAGATTTCGAGGGATCATTGGAGAACCATCTGCATTTAGTAGATTTTTTGTATAACAACTGTTATCAGACTAGTATTAGGATAGCACCGTTTGAAGCTTCGTATAGAAGGCCATGCAAATCTTCTGTTTGTTAGTTAGAGACCAGGGATAGGTTGATTCTTAGTCCAAAGCTGGTTAAAGAAGCAGCATAGAAGATTGAGGTCATTTAGACTAGAACGAAGGAGGCTCAGTCTAGTAGAAAAGTTATGCAGATAAGAGACAGAAAGATTTAGAATTCTCATTTGACGACCAAGTTTTCATCACGGTGTCACCGATAAAGGGTGTGATTAGATTTGGGAAATCGGGGAAGTTAGGACCAAGATTCAATGGGCCTTTTCTTGTTGTTGTGATGATTGAAAAACTCGCATATAGAGTTAAGCTTCCGAGCAGTTTGGCACGTATCTATAGTGTTTTTCGCGTTTCTAGTGTCAGAGACTCAGAGACTACTATTGCATCGACTGTGCTAGATGATAAAGTGGTAAAACTGGACTTGACCATAGTTAGAAAACCAGTTGGTATAGTTGCCAGAGATGAGAAGAGGCTTACAATCAAGAGGTCGGATTAGTCAGAGTCCAGTGGAGTGACGGTGGCAGGAACTGTACTTGGAAGGTTGAGAGCAAGATTAGAGATGCTTATCCTGATTTGTTTGACGATATGTTTTACCTTCTTGTCTTTCTCGTGAGTACCTTATCGTAATTTCGAGGACGAAATTCTTTTAGGAGGGGAGTCTGTAACATCCTAGATTTTTGGTATCACTATTTAGGGTATGTAATAGATAAATTAAACAAAATAATGTGTTGATTAAGGGATTAAGATTTGATATTAATTAAGGGGTGGTCGTGCAATTTAACAATGAACTAAAAAGGGGTTAAAATGAATTAGATGAGGGGTAAAATGGGAAAGAGGCCATTCCTATATCTATTACCCATAGCCGTGTCACGTTCATTTCATTTCAAAAATTTTATAAAACATGGATGGCCACCATTAATAAGGAAAATGGGAAAAGATAGAAGATAAACTAGCAAGAAGCTTAAGAAAATCTATTCATGACTCGGTCCCTTTAATCACAAAGGCTAAGGTGAATAATGTTTACATTTCTATTTTGATTCTTTTTGGTTTTATAATGATTCTGAATTGTTTTCCAATATATTATCATGTTTGTGAATGATGGAATGTTATCTATACTTGTTGGTGATTTATACATCTTCATATTGAATTCTATGATATGTGTTAAGGTAAAACTCTATTAAATGACATTTTTATTCCTTGCAAATTTTTGCATGGATCAGAAATAATATTTTGGAGATTGGTTTCAATTTTCAAAATTTTTGGAAGTGATGTGGATTTTATATGAATTTTCTAGTAAAGAAAATGATATTTTGGGTTATAAATTGGGAAATGATTAGTTATTTGGGTCTGAAAATTTTTATGTTAGAAAACATAAATAATATGATTTTCTTGAATTTTTCCAGTTTTTCCTAAGTATTTTATAGGTATATAAAATTATTTATGATATAGGACTTAAATGTTTTATATATATTTTAAAACGGAGAAAGGGGCTTTTTGTAAATATTTGAAACTATTATTTCTAGAAAATGGCGGCACTTTTGAAAAAGTAACATGACAACTAATCATATTTAGAGAAACAAGGCTGATTGGGTACAAAAGAAATAGTTTAAAAGTACAAATAAATAGGTTTTTCGCTGTTTCTCCTTCGGCACCAGGTTCCGCCTTCATATTATCGCCGCTGATACAGTCGAAACCAATGCATATGGTATCAGGCAACCGGTAAGTAATGAATTGGATGTAGGTGAAAAGTATAGGGCTGAAACCACGGGGTTGCGAAAGAGATGGAGCTTTGTTTTGTTTTAAAGGAAAATACGTCTGCTTGCTTTCGACTAAGATGCTTTCGACTTGGGTCTATCCGAAACTCAATAGCTTGCTTCAGAGGTAATCCAGTAACTGGTTCAATGCGAACACTCTAGCCACACTAACCTGACTAAGTTCTTCTCCAGCCTTCATGGCACTCAATAATGCACAAACACTCTTACTAGAATTCTCCACTGAGAAAATGATTCGGTTATGACTATCAGGGTGTCTCAATGATATTTCCCGATCTTGGCAAAATATCCTAGCCTCGTACTTACCCAACCAATCCATACCCAAGATGATCATGAAATCTACGAAATTAGAAACATACAAACCGCATGCAAACTTATGGCCTAACAAATGAAGTTCTAACTGGTCACATCTCATCACAAGAGTTGCATGCCCTCCTATTGGATTCGCAACCCTTAAGGAAGTAACAAGGTATGTGGGTTCTATGCATTACCTATCAACCAAATACTGAGATATAAATGAATGTGATGCACTGGTGTCAAAAAGTACCCTAACTGGTATACTCTATATCAAAAGCATACCTTCCATCACAGTCTTTTCTTTCTCTGCTGCAGTAGGTCAAGAAGAAGATGGTGGTCCTAAAGCAAATACCTTCCCTCTGTCTGCTCTGATTGGCTCTGGACACAGGTTCCTATAATGCCCAACTTGGTCACAAAAGAAGCATTTCATGTTCTTCTTCTTTGCAAGCTTCTTCCCTTTACCAGTTCTGCACTCATTGGCATAATGACCCTTCTTATCACACTTGTGACACACTAAATCAGCCTTTGCCTTCTTAACAGCCTTCCCTTTCTGGGATCGCTTCTTATTAAAGAATTTCCTTTACATTCCTTGAGAACCTTGGGACTCAACTGGCTTCTCTCCAGTTGAAACAGCAAGCATCTCCTCATGTCGGACAGTCCTCTCCCCCATCACATGATAAAGTTCTCTAATATGTGTCATAGCCATTCTTCCTAGATCTAGCCTCAATTCTTTAATGAATCTCTCGTTCCTCCTGACATCCGCGTGAACTAAAGCATAACCACATCGAGATAGCTCATCAAACTTAGCAGCATACTCGATCACAGACATCTACCGTTGGACAAGATCCATAAACTTCCTCATTAATGCCGATTTGGCAACCTTGGATAAGAACCTCTGCTCAACCCTCCTCCTGAAGTCAGCCCATGTCAAATCTTCCTCCGACACTCCGGCTGACACACTATTCCCCTAATGAAGCGCTAACCCTTGCAACTGTCTAGAGGTCGACCTTCTCTTCTCTCCAACTTTCAAGCCTAAGTCTGTAAAGATCATTTCACAGTTCAACAGTCAATTCTCTACTTCCACAGCATCTTCCACTCCAGCAAATGGCTTTCCTCCCAAATTGACATAGTCTTTACTCAACTTAGCATACTTATAACTAGCCGAAACTATAGGATTAGCTCCACCGACATTCCCAGCGGTTACGGCTTACAAAAGATTTGCCAACAACTGATACACAATCCCCGCATCTACTGGCGGATTTCCAGCACCTACATTGGCCTCAGCATTTTGATTAGCGTTAGCCTGTAGACCTTGGTTCCTTCGAGTATTAGGTTGAGCATTTCCATTGGTTGTGGTGCTTCCTCCGCCCAGATTTCCTCTTCGTTTCTTGCCTTTATATCTTCTTTCTCGTATATCTACATACAAGCCATAGTAAGATACAGAAGAGAGGTCTAAGAGAGAGGAGAATATGTACTTAGATATATATATATATATATATATATATATATATACACCTATATAACAAATATAAGTACGTTAATATAGCACTAACCCAAAACCCAATCATATTTTAAATTCTTTGGATTATGATTGAAAAAGCTTTTAGGTTTATCTTTTCTTTTAAAGTTTCATAAACCAATGCTCTGATACCAACTTGTAACACCCTCATACTTGGAGGCCTAAAATTAACGGTTACGGATACCGCAGTGTTCGTTAGTTTAATCATCGGCGACCAAATATGGTAGTGCTAGATACATTGATACACAGATCACATAAATATGAAAAAAATTCGACAATTCAAAAACACTTTTCCACGTTTACATTAAAACATTTCATGTTCTTTACATAATCCCAAATTACATTGACCACGATCAGCAAAATATAATTATTACAATTACGCCAGGAGCGACATATGAAGATGCCTCCTTGGTTGATCATGGTATGTAGTAAGGCTAATAAATCTGCCTTTACAACTAAACACACAGCGGAAAGAAAGCCTCTAAATATCTATATGCCTCCTGCACGACTCCGGATACTTTATTCATCTATGAAGAGAACCTAAAAACCTTAAATCTTAAATTACTTAAAGTCAATTAAGTGCTTGAGAGTTTAAGGGGAAAACATAAAATTCAAGTCAGACATAAAGCCCGGTATGAATAATAATCTAACATCTCAATCCTTTTAGACATCTAGTCGGACAACACTGTACCGCTTAGCGAAACGGGTTTTACCCTCACTAGTATCCTAAAACATTTTCAAAACAAAATACTGTGTTCCTGCATCCACAATGGTTAAAACATACATTTCTAAAATATTATGATGATATGCATACTTAAAACAATTAGGATTACCCATCCCCAGTTTAATCTGACACCCTATCATAATCATAGTTTTAAGGTCATTATTAACTTAATATTTTTCATGGGATTACTAATTACCTGTTTAATGTTTATCGACTTCCTGTCCAGTATCATAGCTTTCATGGGCTAACTATTAACTTATTTTTACCTTACAGACTCCCTGTCTGGTTTCATAGTTTTCATGGGATCACTAAGAACCTATTTGCCCTACCAATTTACTTAATCATTTCACGGGTTCTCCCTGAGCCTATTGGTTATTCCAATAACTTCTTTCTTATCCTAGTTTTCATGGGTTGAGTAGAACCTGTTGATATCTGTCAATTTTACATTCGGATATAGTTTTCATGGACTAACTAAAACCTACTGGCCCCTACCGGTATTCAAACATAGCTTTAATGGCTTATTGTGAACCTGTCTTTCTGACACCTTCATTTACACATAGTTTTCACGGGCTAACTATGAACCTATCTATCTCACATCCTCTTTTATATATATAGTTTTCATGGGCTTACTATTAACCTAGTGGCTCCTGCCAATATCTTTCCTTTATATTTTAGCATCCTATATTCTGGTCTTCCTGACCTCCTGGATGCAATTCTATTCATTCAGGAGTTTAATCAATTTATGTTCACTACGGGGTTAACCTAGCTGGTTCTTCTACCCTTTATCCCCAAAATACAGTTATGGATCCATTATATAGTGAATATATTCATATTTGAAGAAGCACATAACGATTAACAATACCACTCCTGTGGGTTTAAGGTCCTTGAAATACATTTCATATAAAGCATGGTTAACTCCTTTAACTTATATTTTATCAAGGCAATACTTCTTCAAAATTACATACTTATAATCATTACAAACTCCTTTACTTATGCCATGGTTCTTTCCTTCAAAAATTTGAGTTTGGGTTTTAAAATCTTTTGACAACGTCAAAACCCTTGTTTTCGATCCCTTCGAAAGCTTTGGTTTCGACCCCTTCGAAAGCATAAAACTTATACTTTAAAACAATAGGCTCCAGCCTTTTTAATACTTTAAAACACTTCTTTCATAGCCTTTCGACCATGTTAAAGTATTATTATATAAGTGTAGAAGCATAACTTCAAACCACTTTAAAATACCCTTTCGAAACCATTGAAAGTTCATCATTTCGAAAGCACTGGGTTTATACTTAAAACATTACTTTTGGATCATAGATGAAAGTTTCCAAAACCAATTTATAAAACATTGGGGAAAATAATTAAACCTTTCGGCTATGTTGAAAGCTCTTGCTTTCGATCCCTTCAGAAGGTTGGGAAGCGGCTTGTATTTATGAAATCAGTAAACCTTTCGTCTAAGCCGAGAGCTCCAACTTTCGACCTTTTTAGAAGGTTGAAAGTTATAAAGGTGGCGGTTCTTTTCGGAATCTCTTTAAACAACCTTTTGAAACCAAACATCTGTGCAAAAGGTCTCTTAAATCCTTTAAAACCTAACCTTTCGACTATGTTGAAAGGCCTTTAGAAAATAGGCAAGTGTTTTCTCTTTTCAAATCAAAATCAAACAAGGATCCATCTCCTTCGGAAGAAACCATTCGAAAGCAACCTTCCGACACCATACCTTTTTCAATTCACTATATACCACCAGAATGATATCATGTGCATTGCTTTTAATTCATTGAAGTTTAAAGGCCTTGGTCGAGAGGTCTAAGGTGACAAGTTTGCCAAAGAAGGCGGAACCAATCTTTTTTGGGTAAAAGCTAATTTTTCCAAAATAAGTAAACCTTTTGCAACTAACTTGCCTACCTGTAAACGTTTGATTGGCTTTCATAACATTTTAAATATTTTGGATAATATTTGTCGTAACTTTCTCAGATCTATACCATTAACATTTAACAAATAAGCCCTTCCTTTTATAAAACAATTAAATTATTTAGGTCCTCCTTTCAAAATAATTTAATTTCCATACTAAATCACTTAGTAAAAATCCCCAAAAATTCTAAAAATTTGCTTTAATCATGTTATCTATCATAATAATTTTTTTGACCCAAACTCTTAATATATTTTCCCAAAATAATTTATAAACCCAAATAACATTATTTACCCCTAAAAATTCATAATAAATTCTCCACGGCTTGGAAAATTATAAAAATTGAAACTCAATTCCAAAATCATATTTTCTACAATATATAATTTTCTTATGGCATTTAAAAATAATTACCTCTTGGTTTTACCCTAAATGTGTATATCTACTCTTAAACAACCTTGTTTAAACATACATAAATCAAAATCAAGCATATCATCATTTTACATATCTTAAAACCAGATTTATCATTAAATCTGAAACCATATGATGTAAAAATCAAAATAGAGATGTAGAAACTATTATTCACCTTGCTTGAGATAAAAAGATTAGAGATTGTTTGAGATTGATTTTCCTTTAGCTTGAATTATAAGCTTTCCTTAAATTTTCTTCTTCTCTTGTACCTTCCTATGGCTGGCCTTTTTGCTTCTTACGTTAACATTTTTTGTTTGATAATAATAATGAACGTGCAAACATAATAGGAAGGGTATAAGGGTGGGATGCATGGCTATTTACCCTAATGCCTTTATGTTTAATTTCCTAACCATTTATATATGTTCATTAGTATTAATAAGCACGACCACCTAGTTTATTAATCAACCTCAATATCTTTATCTACATTATTCTATTTAATTCGTTCTAATTAAATATCCTGAATAATGTCAATTAAAATAGCAGTATTACAAAGGCGGGGGTGCAAAAATGGATGTCACGTTTTATTTTGAAAGCTTCAAGCATTATTAATGCATAAGGAAATGTACGTAGGAATGGAAAAGTTTTCAAACCAAAGGAAAATGAAATTTCGTACAACTAAAAATGAGATGGTAAGAATTAAATATTGCCTAAAAGTCTAGTCTCAGGTATTAAACAGAAAGGAAAATGAACGGATCAAGTATTAACAATGAGGTAACTATTTTAAAACATACAGCAACAATTAATAATAAAAGAAATGAAGGGACCATGTACATCACACAACCATTTGAAATTCAATTTTTGAAGTGTATTCTTCTTACCCAAATTATCTTATTAACTCAAATAATACTCAATTTGTACACATTTAATTTTTTTTATTAACACATAATAAATAAAATTATATTACCTTAAAAATGAAAACGTTCAATTTGGTTTTCTCAAAAAAGATTTTTTTTTTATTTCCATTAAAATGCCCTTTCTATTTAACACAAAACGTGTTTTTCTTTTATTAAACCTGTTAATTGCAATCAATGTTTTCTTTCCTTCTAATTGAAATATTTCAATTACATTAGTTGCAATTAATTACAAAGTTAAATTTCAAAACATACAAACTAAAATGGATAAGAAATAGAACAATTGTTTCCTTTAGTCGTTTAAACACGTTTATAAATTTGTTGTTTATATATCATACTAACAAACAACTTACTTAAATAAATTATTTTTCAATTCTTGTAATCAATCTGCACGCTAAAACACAATTCAAATAAACATATATTTCTTTCTTTAAATCAATCATTCTATTCTTTATTTTAATGAAATTAAACCTACATTCACAAGTGAAACATTCATTTTATTTGATGTAAATGTTATTTTCATTAAATCAAACTTTTCTTATATTTTAACAAAACATAAGCTATGTTTACTAATTTACAATTTAGTGTCCTCTCTCCTACTAATTGAAATTATTCGACTACATTAATTTCAGTTAATTACATTGGTGAATTTCAAAATAGACTAAATAAATGTAGTGAGAAGTGAAACAATTATTTCCTTTCTAATAGTAATTTAAGCATATTTATACACTATTGGATAAAACATAAGTTATACATTTCTTACTAAATAATAGTTTCTCATTCCTATAATTAATCTGTAAGCTAAAATACATTTCAAACAAATAAACATATGTTTACTAAACTTATTCATTTTATTCTTTATTAAATTAACACTTATTCATAATAATTGATTTAGAAGTCTTTTTAATTAAATCAACAATTCCCTATGTAATATATTAACGTAAGTTCCCATTTTATTTCACTAAACTCTACTAACATCTTTCTTATATTAACTGCAACATTAATTTACATCTAATTTCACCGATTCCTAAATAAATTCCAACTCAGATTTAAAAATAAGATGAGAAATGAAAAGTTGTTACATTTAAATAATTCGAACACATTAATACATTTTTTGTTTACAGACAAGGAGTATAAATTTACTTACAAATGTTAAAACCAATTTCTATTAAATAACATATAATTTCACCATTAATACATCATTTGTTTTATTCCTTATTAAACCTACAATTATTTCAATTGATTGAAATTACATTAAAACAGTTGTTAATTTCATTCGATCAACATCATTATTAAATCATATTCTAATAAAAAAATTCCAT
The DNA here is from genome assembly GCA_030765085.1 of Allium cepa. Lineage (NCBI taxonomy): Eukaryota > Viridiplantae > Streptophyta > Magnoliopsida > Asparagales > Amaryllidaceae > Allium > Allium cepa. The sequence goes on from CM060937.1 coordinate 5,445,368, forward strand.
CTATGAATCATAAATTTTAATTTCTGACAATATTAAATTCTAGAAATCTTATTTATTTCAATGTTTTTAATTATAAAAAATACGGATCGTTACAGGTTTGTACTGCATTCACATCACTTTTTTGCATTTAACTACCAAATGCACAACATTTGATCACACAAGTTATTCAACAAATAATACAACTATAAATTTAGCATGTTGATCACCTAAAGATATATTATCGAATATATTCAACTATAACTGTTCTACAAAGACAACTAAAATCAAAAGCAAGTATTAAGATGCCGAAGTGGAATGATTTTCCTTATGATTTAGAACACCACGTTTAATAAATCTATTTCCTTTAGGAATCTACATCTCGTCCATGATACCTTTAATTCTAGTAGAGCGTGGACGTCCTGGTTGCCTTTTACTTATAGGAGGCAGAACCGACTGATTATCACTTAAACTCCAATAGTGTTTATCGCGAACGGAATGAAACTCGGGTGTATAAGCGACCACGTATTTCTCAACTGAATACCATGTCGAAGCAAAGTCATGATGAGCTCTATTAGCTCCATTTGAAACTATTGAGTAAGCGGTTATAACATGCGTACAAGGTAAGTGCTCTAGTAATGGTATGTTGCACGTACATGAGCAAGTGTTATCATTGATTATTACTTGGAATTCATTACTGAAATACTACATAACTTGCCATTCAACATGACTAAAACGAACTATCTTTGTACGCCTTGCTTCAGTGGCTCTATCAGCAATCTTTGCTTCCCACTTCAGAGTAAGATGGGTTGTAAGTTTTCCTGCTGCCTCTCTTCTTTGACAAAAATAATCCACCGTCCATAAAAAAGTGCATGCAACCAAAGCTTTAATAGGTAATTATCGAGCGCCTTTAAGTACACCATTGAAACTTTTGAAAGCATTAGTTGCCATACATGAAATCGGTCTCCATCATCTTTATATAATGCCCAATTTTCCTCTTTCCCACCCAAACTCCTTTCTATCCAGTTGTGTGCCCTACTGCCGATGGCGGTTTTTATTTCATTTCAAATTTTGTTTTATTCGGCTTCCTCTGAAGCACAAGAAGCAGCATGAAAGAGGTCTGTCAATCGTTTTTCTCTAAAACTAGCAGCTTGAAAATTGGTCCTAAGATGTCTAGCATAGAAATGGTGCCTATGAGGTAACCGCCACCGTGTTTCTAATGCAGTCGGTATTCCTTTCATTCTATCAAAAATGAAAGTAATTTGTCGATTGTTCACACTATGAATGAACTAGTGCTTGCAAGCAAAAAACTAACCCCAACTTTCAGCAGATTCCGACTCTATAATTACATAGGCTAAAGGATATAGACGGTCATCTACATAAAAGGAAGTGTCTATAAGTAACGTCCTTTTGTATTTCCCATAAAAATGTGTGTCGTCAATACAAAACAACAGACGATAATGTACAAAACCTTCAATATAAGGGAAAAGCCCAAAAAGCTCGATCGAACACTCCATATGCATCCGTAGTAAGTCCAACGCTCTTCGGGTTTGTTCTAGCAATTTCAGCAAAATATTGTCTTAGAGTACTATAGGATGCTGCCCAAGCATCATAAATATTCACCCAAAGCTCTCCAAGCCTTCATATAACTAATTTTCATGAATAATTGTACTTCCATTAATGCTTGCATGGTACCGCATGTTATATTCAAATCAGATTTTATGAAAGGTAAGATCTTTAAAACTAGAAAAATGGGTGTCGCTTGCTTATGAGTGAAGTTGTTTATTGGGTTAACACATTTGTGCTTGCTTAGATGTTTTCTCATAATCCACCAACTCTGCTCGGATGTTTTTGAAACAATAGCAGGAATTCTCCAAGGACAGTTAGCATCTATATTGCAAATGGCGGTGTATTTGGTTTTATTTGATTTCATAGGTTTAAAAGAAACAACATGTAGAATTGACTATTCGCTCAACAATTGTAAGAATTTTGCTTACGTCTCAAAAATCATACTAACTTTAAATCCACTTTGAAAACCGGTGGTTGAAAATAACTCATTGTTCAATTAAAGATTTGCAACAATGGACCTAGTCATTATCCATGCATTGCATAGATCGTCATCCAAAGATACCTCCATTTCCACCTCATCATTATCTTTAGGGATATTGTCTTCAACCGCAAAATCATATTTTAGGCCACCATTGTTAACGTGCATACTATCAAACCAAGACCTATAAGTCTTTGGCGTATTTACTACATCCATATTATTAACAACGGATCAACATGTACATCTTCAACTAGATTTATGTCCATTTCCATAACAATATGTGTTTTGTTTGCTGTTACGTCCACATGATCTACTTTTACATTAGACCGTGTAGCAATATTATGTTTGGGAAATCTGCAATTCATAAATAAGTTTGATTTTAATCTACAAATCAAAACTAACGCCTAGCAAATTAAAAATATACTAAACAAAGACCTCTGGCTCATACGGTATAACTCAGATGGAGTAGGATACATAGAAGGAGACATATGAAAATTTGATGGTCCATCACTACTTTGCAGTGTTGGTCGATGTGGAATATAACTGCATATAGAAAAGCACTACTTACGATTAATGCATAGCACACATTAAAATGCAACATAAAAATTTTAAAAATATATCTCACCTTTCAAGCATACGTGTAAAACTACATTGACAGGGACAAGGATAGTTATAATGAACACCTTGTTGGTGTTTGCGCAAAAAATGGGCAAACACCTCCAATCCGTATAATTTAGTTGATTATATGTTATTTTCAAGGTTTTAGGTTACTTATGCAAATATGAAAAAAGCAGGGGCTAAACTGTAAAAGACACACGGATTTATAGTGGTTCGGCCAGAATGTGCCTACGTCCACTTTATATGTTATTCTCCTTTCTTTTTCATATTACAAGTACAAAGCTTTAAGTACAAGTATAAGAAAGTTGTTTGAAAGTTCCTTCCGTGCTTGAGCTCTCAAACTTGTCTGCCATTGTTGTACCCCTGCCCCTCTATTTATAGAGTGAGGCTGGGGGCAGGGGTCTTGGATGTATATAGCTGCTGATGGGCCTGGGCTGAAGCAATCTGGTCTGGCATATCTGGTTCGGCGAAGCTTGGTTCGGTGATGTGTGGAGGGGGTTGGTTCGGCATGGGTTAGTGTGGCCTTGGACCGGTGAAGCTTGGTCCGGTGGTATGCTGAGAGGCTTTGGTTCGGTGTTGAGTTGGCTCGGTGGTGAGTGTTGATGTGGGTTCTGGTCCGGCTATGCAGGGTCTGGTGTTGGACCGGTGGAGTTTGGACCGGCGATGGATGGTTCGGTAGTGATAGGGAGGGGATGGTTCGGTAGTCACCTGGTTCGGTGGTAGGTCTGGTCCGGTAGGTGTAGGAAGGAGTTGGTTCGGCATTGGAAGGGGATGGCCTGGTTCGGTATTGAGTTGGTTCGGCGGGAGGTGGCTGGGAACTGGTTCGGCAGGCGATAGTTGGATTCGGTTTCTCTTGGACCGGTGGTGGCGAGAAAGGCACCCAACAGTTGGTAACGCATGTACGACGTATATCCAAAATTTTTTGTTGTTGACCGTAATTCGATGTCATATGTGAATTACTGAAACTCGTAGATGCAATTCCATGACCAATGCTTAATGTCTTAACCATTCCAGCGGGTTTTTCTACTTGCGCCCGTCTACTTTTCTCAACAAACAACTCTATCGATTTTGATGTCGCTGAAAACATTAACTCCACATCGTCGTCGTCAACTATTTTAATGGCTTTCGATCCTGAATCCGTAGGGTAATTACATACTAAACCTATATCAAATTCAATGGATTTTATTTTAGTCCCTTTGTAAATCGATCCTTTCGACCGCGTCAAATTACAACATTTAACAACTTTCGTCGATTTATACGGTTCTCCAACATATTTGCCACAATTTTGTTCATCATAACTAATTCAAGGTCAAAATAACAAATTATTAGTACACCTTAGGAGTTTTTTTACATTTCAATTAATCCACAATTTTACTAATTTGCCAAATGACCAAACGACATATACTCATAGAAACCCAAAAAATGAATTAAGGTTAACAAAAACATACCTTAATAGTTCAAGTGGAAGAAGTAGTTGTTGTTTGCGCCAAAATTGGTCACGAGCCACGAATATCGTGAAAGCACCAGTGTATGAATATAGATCAACAGTATTCTAACACGAATCTTTGATCCAGACAAAATAGAGAACAACAATTGAGAAATGACAGATAGAAACACTAGATTTATAGTGGCTCGGCTATCTCTGGCATACGTCCACTTTGAAGGATAATCTTTTATTGATGTTGTTGTTGGTTACAGTGAATTACAGCAGTATTTTTCGAGTACAACAATTGAGTTTGAGTGCAATCGTGATTTTGGCAGAGTCTGCACGTCGTAGGGTCCAAAAGTTCTCTTTCTGTAGGCTTTAGGGTGCTATTTATATGTGCTCCATGCAAATATCTCGCTCAAACTTTGGGAGACTCCTTCTGGCATGTGAGTGGGCCCACGCGATCGATTCCATGAAATTTTGGCTCGATCCATGATCGATACGAACGAATTTCGTATCAATTGGGATTTGACCCAATCGAGTCAAAACTTGGCATGAACCTTCCTTAGCTTGTATATAAGCTCCTGTGAAAATTTCATAGCATTTGGACCTATGGATTGGGAGATACGATCGATACGAATTGGAGTTTTCTTTAGGCTGTCGCGTTCGAATCGATATCTTTCATATCGATCTGTTCGATTCGATTTCGAGCACATGCATGTAAAATGACGTGGTGTGAGATTCCTGGATCGATCCATTTTTTGTGCCAAGTCGACCGAGTCTTATTCGTACCTAAGATCGAAGCCCTGTTCGTATCGATTACTTCATCTTGTTCGTATTGATTGTTCATATCGATCGTGTTTTGTCTCGTTCGTATCGATCGATTGCATGTCCACTCTGTGTCAATGAGGGATGTTGATTTCATATCGATGAAAGGTCGATCGATATGAAATGTGTCCGATTGGCCAGCACGAAATAAGCATTGACATTAAAATCAATGGATACGAAGTGCTGTTTTGGTTTCCAATGGACACGAACTAAGGTCACCTTGATCGATATGAACTGCCGAAAATTTGATGGATACAAATAAGGTTCTGGATCAATACGAACAAGATGGATATGATCTATACGAGTACGGTGGATTCAAACAACACACTTCAATGGATACAAAATGGTGCACTCTGATCGATTCGAACATGATCTATTCGAAATTAGACGTTCCCTGATGGATCCGAACAGCGTGCCTTCCTTAACTTGTATCGATCATATCTCGATCATACGAACTCCGATCGACTTGAGATTTGAAACGTTGGCTTCTACGGCTTTGCTTATCTTTCCTTGTCAATTGTAGCTCGATCCGGTTTTAGACAAAATTCATCGACATCCATAGTGAATTGTGACGTATAATCACTATTTGAGATGAGTAATCATTGACTTTCAGTTAATTTCCTGATATCTCGGCCTTGCTAAAAGGTGGGATAACACTTTGCCCCCCAAAGCATGCCTTTTGGTAAAAGGCGTGTTTTGAATAGATTCAAATCAAATGTCGTGAGTCCATTTTTTTATCCACGGCCATAGCATCGTCAATCAAGTTTGTGGCTGTTCGAAGCCGAATCAATATTCATTTCCACCTGTGGAAGTCAAGAATTAAATTTTACAGCCTCTTCGGACTATCGATGGTCACTTCGGACCCCTACCAAGTCCATTCCAGACTTAACGATCGAATAGAAAGATCCTATTGCGCTCTGGCGTTGCTTTCTATCCCTTGCACTCTAGCCCCAGCAATGGCATATAGCGATGTCTTGGTCATCCTAGATCGACCACAGCCTCTCCGGGCTCTTGTTGGATCCCTTCCTGTCACTCTCCGGTGAAGGGGAAATAGCGTCAAGTGAGCCGACCCTATCGCTCTCTGGCGAAGCGACAACACCCCTGCACCTCGGTTTAGTGTCCCTGAACGTTAAGCAATGTCATGGCCTAAATCCTAGGCCGATCATAGCCTCTTTGGGCTCTTATCAAACCCCGGTTCGATCACTTTCTAGTGAACAGGGAAAGACGTTAAGTGCGTTGATCATGTCACTCTCCGGCGAAGCAACTCACTTCTTGCACTCCGGACCTCGCCTCTCTGGGTAAGGTCATAAAGAGATTGATTTCAAATTGACTTCTAATATTCATCCTTTAACTCTTCGGTCAAAGGTTTATTTTGTGAAACTCAAGTGCATTTATTAAATTCAAATTCTAAATATTCAATCATAAACAACGAAAAAATCTAGACACTGTCTCTCCAGGCAGAGCGGTCTTTTGCCATCTTAGAGCATGCCTGGGGATCTCTCCGGTTCCCTTACATGTGTAAGTGGAATAGCCGTCTTATTTTGAAATCAAATCTAAGGAGTTTAATCGACCAAAGTTCAAGTCTTGAACTTGGCCCTTGCCATCATGACCAATTGATGACGAGTCGTGATCCCGATCCAAGATTAGTTCTGTTATGTGGAGGTGATAGTTGCTCAGGTCCTACGGCCGCTGTTCGATCTCTGGTGCATTATGGCAATCTACCACTTCGGACATGTTCTTCCACCTTATCCTTCAGATGGCGGCATTCATCGGTAGTATGCCCTTCCAGCTCATGGAATATGCAGTACTTTCCACTCCTACATTCCTGTTCCGTGGGATCTCTCCTGGGTGTTTTTCGATAGGGGAGTTGTCCCCGAGTTTCCGCGTAAATCCGTTCCAAGTTTGCCGTCAAGTCCGTGTGTTGTCTGAACCTGGGTTCTTGGAAGTTCTTAAGTTTGTCAGGACCATCGTATCTGTCGTCCTGCTTCCGCTTTCCTTTGTCTGTTCCAGACTGTTCTTTGGAAGTTCCTTCACCTTGCACAACATTTGTTCCTTGTCTCTCGGTGCGTGAATCTTCTAGCCGAATGAATCTTTCAGCTTCATGGTAAAATTCTCCAAGGTCTTGTGGTGGGTCTTTTGCCAGCGAATCCATGAACTCTGTGCCTTCTGCAACTCCTGCCACCACCGCCATCAAAATCATCGATGGATCCAGGCGATCTACTGAAGCCACAGTTGCATTGAATCGTAATAAAAAATATTTTATGGACTCTCCGGTCCTCTGCATTATCAATGCTCATCACACTTTTGGGTTGCGTCACGTGGACCCTAAACTGCCTCATGAAGCATTCCACTAGCTTTCCCCATGTTCTAATTGATCCACTCTCTAGCTACCTGAACCAAAGCGCAGCTAAATCTGCCAAATATAGAGGGAAAAATCATGCCATCACTTCCTCGGATGCCTCCAACACTTCCATATGTCTGATATAGCTGATAATATGCATAGTTGAGTCTGACTTTCCATCATAAGGTTCCAGCATGGGTAACTTGAACTTTGGAGGGTTCCTCGCATTTCTGATATTCGGAGTAAACAGGCTTCGACTAACTTCCTCTAAGCCTCCACTTGGAAACCCTCCTCTCATAATTTGTCGTACTAGTCCAGCCATTCTTTCATCTCCATCCAGGGGTTGTCCCCTTATCGTATCCACCCCCCCAGGTCTCGAAGGGTATTCTGGATAATATTCTTCAAGTGGCTCATTTATGTTGGCGTTGGCTCTAGCCTGATGAGCTCCATCTATGGGTCTTCCAATGCCAGATCCCGAGGGTCTGCCCCCAGGTTCCTATTGATTACCTTCGCGTTCTTCGTTCTGATCTTGAATCTGACCTCAATCGGTCTCTATGACTCTAGCTCTTTGTCCTATGCTTGCAGCAACTGTAATCGGTCCAAGATTCTGTGCTCCGGCTGCTCAAAGAAGTTTTGCATCATTTCCTATTGACTCTTCAACAATCTTTCATGTATTGAATCCATCATAGCCTCCATCTCGTCCTTGGTGATGTAGATTGAAGTTGGATCTGCTCCATCCCTAGAAGAGGCCTCTTGGCTTCTCTCTTGTTGGCTCCTTTCTCCTCTCTGCCTTCTTGTTGATTGTCGCGTCATTGTCTTTTGAATCCGAATTCTTCAAACTTTCAAATACAATATCTAAGCAGTAGAATTCCCGAGTTAGCTATTCTCAGTGAAAGCACTAAAGTGTTTGCGCCAAAATTGGTCACAAACCTCGAATATCGTAAAAGCATCAGTGTATGAATATAGATCAATAGTATTCTAACACGAATATCAGATCCAGACAAAATAGAGAACAATAATTGAGAAATAACAGACATAAACACCAGATTTATAGTGGTTCGGCTATCTCTGGCCTATGTCCACTTTGAAGGATAATCTTTTATTAATGTGCTTGCTGGTTACAGTGAATTACAGCAGTAATTTTTGAATACAACAATGGAGTTTGAGTGCAATTGATTTTGGCAGAGTCTGGACATCGTAGGGTCCAAAAGTCCTATTTCTATAGGCTTTATGGTGCTATTTATAGGCGCTCCATGCAAATATCTCGCTCAAACTTCGAAAGACTCATTTTGGCACATGAGTGGGCGCACGCGATCGATTCCATGAAGTTTTGGCTTGATCTGTGATCGATACGAACGAATTTCGTATTGATCAGGATTTGACCCAATCGAATCGAAGCTTGGCATAACCTTCCTTAGCTTGTACGTACGCTCGTGTGAAAATTTCATAGCATTTGGACCTGTGGATTGGAAGATATGATCGATACGAATTGGATTTTTCTTTAGGCTGTCGCGTTCAAATCGATATCATTCGTATTGATTTGTTCGACTCGATTTCGAGCACGTGCATGTAAGATGACGTGGTGCGAGATTCTTAGATCGATCCATTACCGAGTCTTATTCGTACCCAAGATCGGAGCCCTGTTCGTATCAATTACTTCATCTTGTTCGTATCGATTTTTCATACCGATCGTGTTTTGTCTCGTTCGTATCGATCGACTACATGTCCACTTCGTATCGATGAGGGATGTTGGTTTCGTAACGATGAAAGGTCGATCGATATGAAATGTGTTTGATTGGTCGATACGAAATGAGCATTGACATTACAATCAATGGATACGAAGTGCTGCTTTTTCATGGTTTCCAATGGACACGAACTAAGGTCACCTTGATCGATACGAACTGTCGAAAATTTGATGGATATGAATAAGGTTCTGGATCGATAAGAACAAGATGGATACGATCGATACGAGCACGGTGGATTCGAACATTGCGCTTCAATGGATACGAAATGGTGCGCTCTGATCGATTCGAACATGATCGATTCGAAATTAGACGTTCCCTGATGGATACGAATAGTGTGCCTTCCTCAACTTATATCGATCATATCTCGATCATACGAACTCCGATCGACTTGAGATTTGAAACGTTGGCTTCTACGGGTTTGCTTATCTTTCCTTGTCAATTGTAGCTCGATCCGGTTTCGAATAAAATTCATCGATATCCATAGTAAACCTGTGACGAATAATCAATATTTGAGATGAGTAATCATTGTCTTTCAGTTAATTTCCCGATATCTCGGCCTTGCTAAAAGGTGGGACAACAGTTGTTGCTCCTCAAGTAGATCTACTTTCGATCAAGTTTTAACTTGAATTTAAAGTCAAAAATCCGTAGTTTGAACATAAATTTGAGATCAAGGTATTTGATCTTTTTTGATTTTAAGTTTTTATAAGATCAAAGGAGAAATGAAAGCGAAGAGGCATGGCTGATAACAGTTTTAACATTCTGGACGGCATCTCAAATGTCACAAACTGTTTCTTTTAAGAAAAAAAATGTACTGACGATATTTGAAATGCCGCCAGCACGTGTGGCACTAATGTGACACAAAGTGATCTATTTTGGTCATAAGCTGTAAAACTGGCTTAAATTTGTAATGTGTTTTTAAATTTGTTCTAAATTTTAAAAAAAATTCGAAAAAGAGAGAGAGCCTCTAAAACCACACGCTTAGACATAAAGTTGAAAGCTAGATGAAACGTACAAATCATAACACAATTGGTTTAGAGAGCCCTAATTTATATCTACTAATATATCTTAGTCGCTGTATAAGTCGATCCTTCCAACTGCGTCAAATTACAACCTTTAAAACTTTCGCCGGTTTGTACGGTCCTGCAACATATTTGCCACAATTTTGTTCGTCAAAATTAATTCGCGATCAAAATAGTAAATTGTTAGTGCACCTTAGGAGTCATTCTACATTCCATAATCAACAATTTTACTAATTTAACAAATGACCTATCAATGTATACTCATAGAAACCCAAAAAATGAGTTAGGGTTAGCAAAAACATACCTTAATAGTTCAAGCGGGAGAAATAGTTGTAGCTCCTCAAGTAGATCTACTTTCGATCAAGTTTTAACTCGAATTTAAAATCCAAAATCCGTAGTTTAAACAGAAAGATTGGGGTATTTGAGTTTATTTGATTTTAAGTTTTTATAAGATAAAGCGAGAAATGAAAGAGGAGGGGCATGGCTGATGACAGTTTCAAATATTCTGGATGGCATTTGAAATGTCGCGTACTGACGGCATCTCAAATGCTACAAACAAATTATTTTTTAATTTCTTTTACTGACGGTATTTGAAATGCCGCCAGAACGCTGGCGTTGGTGTGACACAAAGTGATCTATTTTTGTAACTAATCATAAAACTGGCTTAAATTTGTAATTTGTTTTTAAAATTAGTCTAAATTAAAAAAAAAAAAATCAGAAAAGAAAGAAAGCCTCTAAAACCACACGCTTGGACATAAAGTTGAAAGCTAAGTGAAACGTACGAGTCATAGCACAATTGGTTTAGAGGGCCCTAATTTATATCTACTAATAATTAACGCCGTAACCTAACGGTAAAAACCTAATTTACTACCCCGATTTTCCTTGCCATTGTTATAAAAAGAAAACATCTTTTGCAAATTACCGTCGTTGCTTTTGTAGACTACTGTGCTTCTAGCTTCTCCTCATTTGTTTTTGTTTTAGACAAGAGAAACAAATTATTGGAGAGAGAAAGATTAGTTTTCTAAAGGGAAAGCTAGAAAATGGGATGAATAATAACAAAAAATAGCAGTCCATTGAACTTTTTGGCAGCTGCATGTCCAAAATCATCACATTTCGCTCTTTTCGTGGTAATATTTTCATTTATATAAAGTTTGCACCTTTTTATGAAAATGCTGAGACCTATTTGAGAAAATTCATTTATTTTGTAGGTTTTAGTAGTCTTTTTTTTAGTATTTGGGTGTTTTGGCTGAATGGGTGTTTAGAATTTTTGATATTTGGATGTCACATTGCATATATTTGTACGAAAATGTGTTAGTTTGATTTGGAATTCATGATCTGAAAGGTAAGCAAATATCGAATATTTACTCTTTTTTTCTTCCTGATTTGGTGTTTCATCTTTACTCAGTTAATTACTAGAGATTTAGAATTTTGTTAATCCATGAAGATTTTTCTTTATATAAATCTCAATAAATGCCCATGTCTTCCTTTAAAAAATATATATATTCTTAGTCATATCTCTGTGGTAAAATCTTCATTGTATGCAAGTGGTAAGGATATTCTTACTTAGTACCTAATTTTGTTGGAGGAAGTAAAACTACTAACACTTTGTAGGTAGATTTAATTGTGAATGGGTTATTGTATCTTTTTGACATTCTAACTAATTTCTCTTTCTGAATTTGCCAAATTATTTCCGAAAAATAAATAAATATCAACGCTTAATTCTGGGTAAACTATTTTATAATTTGGTACTCCATTTTGGACATGAAATTCATCTTTATATAAGCTCATTTATTGTTTTGCGGTCTGCTTAAAGGATAAAAGGTGCTTCTGGTACTCTCTGGCTAAATTCTTCTTCATTGAAGGTTAAATTCATTCAGAAAGAAGATTTATGCTACTGGCTAGTTTGTGCAGTTGAGAAATTATGGCAACATTATCACATGGTGAATCAAGATGCATGTATTCATGGTGGTGGGACAGTCATATTAGCCCAAAGAATTCTAAATGGCTACAAGAAAATATTTCAGGTATCTACATACGTTGAACCATATTCTTGAACAAACAAAAAATTATTTTAGTTTTTTGATTAAAATGTTTTTCTTTGACACAGAGATGGATAAAAATGTCAAGACAATGATTAAACTTGTAGAAGAAGATGGTGACTCATTTGCAAAGAGAGCAGAGATGTTTTACAAGAGTCGCCCTGAATTAATGCAATTAATTGAAGTGTGCTATCGAGCATACCGTGCTTTGGCTGAGAGATATGATCATGCAAACAGTGCATTACGGCAAGCACATCAAACAATGTCTGAAGCATTTCCAGATCGACTTCCACCATTAATGCAACTTGATGAATTAGAAGAGACCGATCAATTATTACGTGGAGATGAGACAGCAAATGAATTTGAATTTGATTTTGAAGATGAACTTAGTGAAGGTAGAGAAAGAGGAGGTGCAGAAAATGAATTTGAATATTTACAAAGTGAAGTATCACGGTTGTCGCGAAAGAATGAGAATTTTATGAAGGTATTGGAATTGGAATCTAAACATGCGCAAGCGTTAGAAGAGGAAATTTCTATATTAGAATCGAAAAAAGATGGTGCTCTTATTCAATACAAGCTCTCTATGAAGAGAATATCTGGCATGGAAACTTATATTTCTAATATTAGGCATGAACTTTGTATGTTTAATCATGAATTGATGGAGAAGCTAAAAGGTGTTGAAGAGCAATGTAATGTAATGGAAAAAATTAACAAAATTATTCGATTGAGGATAGAGATACAAGAAACAGAACTAGAAAATAAGAAGAGGTTGCTAGATGAAATGAACTGGGCTATTGAAGAGGAGTATAACAAGAGAAAGGCGGCTGAAGCTTCTCTAAAATCATTAGAAAAATTACATGTTCATTCTCAGGAAGAGGAAAGACAATTACTCTTAGCGGTTCAAAATGGCAAAGAAAAGTTGAGGGAAATGGAGGTGAGAAAAAAATACCTAGAGGATAAAATTATGGAGCATAAATATATTTTAGATGATCTTCATGAACAAAACAGAATCTATAAGATTAGGGTCGGGGAGTTGCAAGATGATGTGAATTTACTACAAGAGGCAAAACGAAAAATCGAATTTGAGTTAGGTGCATATGTAGAGGAGAATTCAATTCTTAAAAGCGAGCTTTGTTGCTTAAACGAACAAATTGAAGCGGTTTCAAGGAATAATGTGGTATTGGAGAATTCTTTGTCGGATGCTAATAATGACTTGAAAGAATTAAAAGAGAAGGTGAATGAAATGGAGGTTACTTGTGAGATTTTACTCAGTGAAGTCACCACTAATGTAATCGAGAAGGGTGTTTTTGTAAATCAGATGGAGACAATTTCTCAGTATATGGAGAGGCTATCTGAGAAAAACGAAAATTTGGAGAAATGCTTATACGATGCCAATTCGGAGATCAAAGGTTTGAGGTCGATATTCAGATTTTTGAGTGAACAAAAATCTATTCTTCTCGCTGACAAAAGCAGTCTTATTACTGAGGTAAATTGTGCAAAAAAAGAAAATAACAAATTTTGCTTGCTTCATTTTTTTCTTCTGGTATGACTTGAAAATGCACACTGATTATTGATTATTTAATTTTAGGTTTCGGCTCTAAGACTAATCATATTTGATAACTAACATATATAAACAAGAATAACATAAAAACATTCAATTAATATAATGCTAATTCATTTCTTGGTTATCAAAATACCATTGATATGAAGAAGAAAGATGCTCCTCTATTTAGATGGGCAAAAGCCATCCTTTATGTTATATCAAAATAATGGAGTTCTTTGTAATTAATTATGATTAATTTCGTGTTTTAGCTTTTTTATTGGGTTTATCATCAAAATTGGAGCATAAAAAATGTACCCTTGTCCAATTGTTCTGTTTAAAGGAAGAATGTTGCTCCTCCAAGTCTCCAAATGGAAAAATAAAACGATTTTCCAGTGATATCGGCAAGGCTTCTCTTTCAATCCCGTTGAAAACTACCGGATCCACGACACATATCTTATAGCCACTCGATATTTATTATAATCTGTTTTGAAAAGTAAGAATTATCATTGTAATATTTCTTATTAGTAATAAATTTTATTAGGTGATCGTTGAAAGTGAAAACATTGCGGATAAGAGATATAATTGAAAAAATATGCTTGAACAAAAATTAATTTGGTAAGTGGAGAATAGTACGCTCGATTTCTATTAATAAAAACATTGATATACCATTTTCACCTTAACTTTTTGAATAACGTAAAAAGAAATGAATTTTGAAAAAGAAAAAAGAAAAAGAAAAAAAGGAATTTTGAAAAGACTTAATCATATTTAAGTTTTGGAATTTTTGTTTACAGTTGATTATCTTTTGTTTTATCTTTTTGAAAAGTTAGAATGGAAAAAAGGAAAAAAAAAACTGAGTTTTATGGGTACCAGATGATTTTATTTTGAAGAACTGGATATGCAAATTTCAAAAAACTGATATCTTTGAATTAATAATTTTTCTTTTCAAAGAAAAAAAAGATCAAAACCTAAAAAATTTCTCATTAAATAACATGAAAAAGGAAATTCAAGAGTATTTCGATGAATCAATAGCACAAACATTACCCTCAAAACTTATATTTTAACCTCATCTATATTTTGTATTTAAATTCTCCCTTCATCCAGAATATTCCATATTTCATGCATTATACTATCTGATAAATTCATCTATATTACTTATGATAGTCACTTTTAATGCTAAATTTCAATTTGGTACCCAAAGTATGGCTGTTATTCCATTTTTTTTAACAGAATCAGCTGAATTCTCATGAAACATGCACGCTCTCTCTCTATCTCTCAACTAAATTTCACGTTGTATTTTAAGGTTGTACAGGCTTCTAAATCAATGGTTAAAATCAAACGAAAGGAAACTTGAGCATAAATCATTATCTATGATTTTAAATATTTCAATTCACGATCTTTCAAAATTCTTATTCTTTTATGTTTTTGTCTCATTGATTGAAACCTGTTTCAGGTTGAAAATCTCAAGGTTGAAAATCTGGAGCTACAAAACCGGTATTCCAATCTCGAAAAGGCAAACAAATCATCGCTTCACCAAATTACAGACCTAGAAAGTCTTGTAAAACTAGAAATACAGGAGCATGAAAATCTTATTTTGTCATTCTCAAGTCAGGTAGCTTCTTTGAATGACCAAGTCCATCATCTACAAAATGAAATTTGTGCAAACATGGAAGATATTAAAGTTGAACAGCACAAATTCATGAATTCTTCTTTTGAGATTCTGATTTTACAGCAAAGTTTACATGACATGAAAGAGAAGTTTTTAATTCTTTCTAGAGAATATCAGCATCTTCTAGAAACATCGCGACGTGTAGAGAATAATTCATGTGTCATGGAAGATAAAGTCTTTGAACTTCTTGCCAAGGTATTATATGCTTCATTAAATACTTATTTTCTTCTTTTTAAATTGATATATGTGTGTGTACATGTATATATTTACACACATACTCAAATATGTGTTTTTGTGTGTGTGTGTGCGTCTGTGTCTGTGTCCTTGTCTCTCTCTCTCTCTCTGTAGTCTCTCTCTCTCTCTCTCTCTCTCTCTCTCTCTCTCTCTCTCTCTGTGTGTGTGTGTGTGTGTGTGTGTGTGTGTGTGTGTGTGTTTGTGTGATGTATATCACTGGTGGAAGCCAGCATCCTCGACCAAGCACACCACCTGTGAAGGGCCATAATTAGAAAGTTTTTAGTTATATGCTTCTTAAGATTTGATCAGTTCACAGTGAAGTAAGATTGTGATGTTTTATTAAGTTGTAATAACTTCAGCATTGACAAATATACCATATCCTAATTAATAAAATCATACTGTCTATCTACTTATATGGTGTACAGATGAATAATTATCAACGTGGTTATTATTGAACTCAGGTTTCAGTTTTCAAAGCATACAGTGAATTACCATTTTTATAGTTAAAAATGTTTTTTTAGCTTTCTACAAATTCAATACTGCAGACTGTGTTTTTCTTACTCGTGTTTGCTTTTGGAACATATTTTACTAGAATTTGGAGAATGATTATTCTGATTATGGATTCAGGTAGATGAACTTGAAAGAATGAATTCATCCTATCAAGATGATTGCACTAATCTGAAGACCGAGAAGGATTTATTAGCTAAACGTCTCATAGAACATGAAAGTTCTTCAAGAGTCAGAAAACAAGGATATGAAGAACTACAACTAACGTCTTTTGTTGCACAGTTTGAAAACTTTATTCTAAAAAAATGTATTTCAGACATGAAAGATCAGAATCAAGTTCATTCTACAGAATCCGAGAATCTTCTAGAAATGAAGTCCCATAATGAAATTGAGACACTGGTTCTTTCTACTCTCCTGAAGCAGATTGTTTTTGAAAAGCATAACCTTCATGATGAACTACAGAAAAAGACTCACGATGTTCACAAATGTGAAGCTGAGATACGCACACTGTTAAATGAAATCCAGGTCTCTACGGTTAATGCAGCAATGTTTGAAGAGAAAGTAGTCGAGTTGATATCAGCATGCGAGAGCCTCGAGAGCCTTTCCATGTCACGAAGGGAGATATTGAACAAGGACATTGCATTGAAAAATGCTTATATTGAAGATCTGAAGAAGAATCTAGATGATCTCAAAGCAGAAAATAGTACATTGAAATCTGACTTGAATGCTTATTCGTCCCTTTTGATGTCGTTATCAGATGGAGTTTGGTCTATCGAGGAGCAAATACTTTCACTGGCAAGGATGAAGGAAGGAAAGGTACGCTTGTCAAGTTTAATTTGTTTCTTATTTGTTTAAGATATAGTTACGGTAATCAAGCTGATAGGGCAAAGTTTAGATAAGTTAAGAAATAGTAGCTTAGAAGTTTATGCAACCTTTTATAACTGCCAAAAATAACTTATTTGACTGGATTATCAGCCCATCTTCCTTTACTCATCTCATTTGAATCTTTACAAATAATTTTTCTTATTTTTTAACCATATAATAAATGAATAATATCTATGATATGGATTGTAATATTGAAAAGTGTACCTTGGAGCCGAGCTGGTTTTCCCCTCTACTTTCTATTATATGATTTAAAATAAAATAAAATAAAAAATAAAAGTAAGAAAGAAAAAGAAAAGAAAGCTGAAGTAAATCAGAGATGCAGTGGGAAAGAAAAATGAATGGATGGTTTAGGCCATTTTTGTGCTGGAAACTGTATTAATCTGGATTATTGAGGAAAGAAAAAGTTGCTTATCAGAAACGAATTGAATACCTAAGTGTACTTAAAATTGAGAAAAGGGTCATTTTAGGAAAAGCTAAGAACATTGGAATACTTGAATCGAATCGTAGAGTACCACATCCATTAGCTAAGAACTCATAAGTAATAGATATGATACTTTTAAGGTATACTACTGATAATCAAGCTGAGAAGGCAAACTTTTATTAAGTCAAAAACAGTTGCTTATAAGCTACTGAACATAAACATCTTCTTCTATTCATCATATCTGAATCTTTGAAAACAGTAGCTAAGAACTTTTAAGTAATACACATGATACCTATTTTTAAGGTATAATGATAATCTAGCTGATAAGACAAAACTTTGAGCTACTGAACATAACCATCTTCTCTTATCATATCTGAATCTTTGAAAATACAAACATATCTGAAATTTATTTATACCCCTGTTTTTTTTTCACAGAATGATAATACTTCTGATTTACTAGACAAGAAGAAAGTCGACAACCAATCAGTAGAAAATAGAACCATGGTCACAAAAGACGGTTTTTCGAATCTTCGGAGATTAATAGCAAAAATTGAAGATCTTCAAATTATGATCATAGACACAAAAAACGCCTTAGAGCAGGAGAGACAGGCATCTGATGATGCTAATACAAAATCTGCAAGGAAGAAAACTGGGCAAAAGAAACTCGACAAAATACTCTTGAAAGGAATCACAAAGGAGAAACTCAAAGAAATCGCAAAAGACATTCAACTCGACCAAACACCAAACTCCCATTCAAACTACTACGTCGAATCCGAGGATCAAATGCTTGAACTATGGGAAACTTCCGACAGAGACGACATTCAATTATTAAGTGTAGACAAGCTCGAAATATCACCTAGCATTACCAATAGACAGACACCAAGAAAGTGGTACAGGAGCATAATCGAGAAGCTCAATGCAAATGGTTTAAGGCTTTCAGCTATGCAGAAAAATGTACACGATCTCAAGGCAAAGATAGAGTATGGGACTTTTAAGGTGCAATTGAGAGAAGTAGAGTATGATATATACGATCAGATAGAGATCACTTTGGGTTTGAAGAACAAGGTCGAGAGTAGCTTTTTGTCCGAGAGTGAAAGGATGAAGATATCGGACGAGGAGTGCAAGTGTGCGGAGGTTACAAAGAAACTGGAGATGGAAGTGCAGAAGATAGAGTATGTGTTTTTGAAGATCAAGGAAGAGGAAGAGAGTAAGAACTGCCGATGTGCCGATAAGAAATCGAGTATAATTTCAATGAGGTATTTGCAGTTTAAGAAAGATGGCAAGGTGAAGAAAAAAGGTCGGTTTTGCGGATGCATGAAGCCGAATACAAAGGTCTGATGGCACTTCGTAGGGACTTTGAAGGTACTTATGTAACTTGAATTTTAGTTAAATTTTGTACCCTGCTAATATTGTTTTTGGTTTGTATAGAACCATCGAACTCTGAATGTGAACCTTGTTTAACTATCTGCTTTTTTTTTTCTTTTTCTTTTTGAAACCTTGTTTAACTCTGAATGTATAAAGTTTTTTTTTCTTCATTCATAACTTTGATATTTACCAACAAGTGACCTGTCCTTGAAGGAAAAAGAGCTTCCTTGCCTATTTGTTCTTCATGTGACAATTTGCCTATTTGGGTCACCTAATCGGATCTGCTCCTACAGTTTTCAGTTACCTCGACGGACACCATGACACGCCAGTGGCTCGTTGACACGTAACATTGGTCACGATTCTACTTTGTCCTTGTAGGTGGTAGATGCTGGCCTAATGACATAACAAAGAGGCGTAAGACACCTACCCCATGGGTCACCTAACCCAAACTCGTAATGTTGGGGCACCAACTAGCACCAACCCCATGGGTCACCAAACCCAAACCATATGATGTGCATCTAGATGTAAAAACCTGAAAGTCTTCAACTCTTAGACTATTCAAATTAATTTCGAGTACCCGAGAGTTTATGGAGAAACACAAACTTCGAGTCAGACAATAAGTTTGGTATGAATAATCTTTTATCTCTTATCAATTAGATATTTAGTGAGACCATGCTGCTTAGCGGAATGGATTGTCCCCTCACTAGTATCCAAAACAAAACGTGCAAATCATTTACAATGCTTCTCTACAAATATTATTAAATATTAATATTACCTAAAAATAGGATCTAACGGTCAATTTTTTTTTACCAGTTCAAAATGCACTTATCTTAATATCATTTAAAAATATGACATTACGAATAAACTTTTTCAAAGCCGTTTTCTACTAATTAATAACAGAAATAAAAATTTAGATCAATCAAAAATTAAATTCATTATTTAGTAATTAATAATAGAATTAATAATTTAAACTAATAAAAAAGTAGATAGTATAATTTTGAAAGAAAAAATAAAACTAACTGCATATCGTTTCAACATAAAAATATGATTAAATATTTGTGCAAAGTTTATTTTTTTCCGAACGAGTTAAACATATATAATTTATAAAAAATAAAATTCACGCACGAAGTGCGATCCATCATCACGTGTGAAGCGCGTGGCGCAACGCTCGTCAATTAGACATCTAGTGAGACCAAGTCGCTTAGCGGAACAGATTGTCCCCTCACTAGTATACAAAACAAAACATGCAAATCATTTACTATGCTCCTGCATCCAAAATGATTAGTCTTAACATAATATGAAATAAAGCCATAAATCATATATATTGGATATATCATCCATCCATTTATTAGATATCCCATCTAAAAGCAATTTATTAGATTTTCCATCTAAAATCAATTTATTAGAGTTCCCCTCTAAATCTTTAAAATGACTATCCGTCAAAACTTTAATAAGATTATCCGTTCCAAACTTATTAAAATAAATGCAGATTATCCATCGTACATTGTTTTATAAAAGTTGGTATGGGCTATCCACTGCACACTCCATAGTTTTCCTAGGATGACTATGAACCCTTGAGTGCCAAATCCCGAAACCAACCACCTCTGGCAAAACATTCTTTACTTTAGAAATTTGATGTCGGTTATCCACCGCACATACCATGGTTTTCCTAAGTTAACCAAGAACCCAACACTTGGCTAATTAAAATATCATGATCTCCATCACTATTTATAAAAATTCATGATCCCCATGATTAGTTATTTTCCCTAGGTATGCCACATGTTTAACCTATTCTCATTGGTAGCCTCAATTAGGTTAAATTAAATAAAAACACATTGATAGCCCTGCTGTATATTTTTGAAAGCATATTTCTATTTGTAATCCCAAACTGTGTATCGAAAACATTAATAGCATCCAATTTATATAAGGATCCCCCTTACATATTCAAACAAAGATAAGTATTTTATGCTATAACCCTTCGAAATAACCCTTCAAATTAGCAAAATTTTACTCAAGGAAAAATGGCTTAAAACAGCCCTTTAAACCCCTTCGAATAAAGCCCCATTCGAAAGCAAATAAACATCAACCTCTGAAAAGCATTGAAAAACATACCTTTTGACCTTGTCGAAATGTCCTAACTTTTGACCTTGTCGTAAGGTTTCTCTTCGACAAAGTTGAAAGGTGAAGACCTAGTCGAAATGTTTCACCTTTCGACTTTGTCGAAAAGCTTGGGGTATCCCACTTTATAAAACCATTTAAAAACCTTTCGAAATCATTAAAACTCAAAACGTTTCGAAATCATTGAAGGTAACCCCTTCAAAACCTTTTAAAAGCCTTCTAGTAGAGCAAAAGGATCAGAAAAACATTGGAGTCGAAAGCACTGCTCCAAAACCTAAGATCTTTCGAAACCAAAAGCTTTCGAAATCAAAAGCTTTCGAAATCAAAACATTTCGAAGTCAAAACTCTTCGAAACCATTCAAAAACAATAAAATGTTGGTGTTGGAACCAATCATTTGAAATTAATGGAGAGAGGCGACAAGTTTTAGAAAAACAAAAGATAATCTTTGACTCCATCTGTGTCGAAAAGTTTGGAAGCGGCAACTATCTTTCGACCTTGTTGAAAGCTATACCTTTCGACTTGTCGAAAGGTTTCATTTAAAACAAGAAAGCAAATCAATTGAAACCTTTTTCTTTTAAACCATTCGACAACGTCGCAAGCTAGCAGGTGTAGTTTCTTTAAAACCAAAACAAGGTTTCATCTTCTTCGAAACCTAACCTTTCGTCTCTAAACCTTCGACCCCTTTCAATTCACTATGTACAAGTTACCTGATACCATGTGCATTGTTTTTTGACCTAGCCGAAAGGTTTGATACCTTTCGACGTTGTCGGAAGATTTGGATTGGAGACGGAAGCTCTTGCCGAAAGAGTTGAAATAGTGAAAATTGTACTTTAAAACAGTTCTTTTGTGCCCCTACCTTTCTTATTTGTCTAAATCAGATTGGTTGTCAGAATTTTATATTTAAAATTGTTGCCGACTTTCCTTATTTGAAAATTTAAATAATTTTGAAAAAACCCCTTTTTCCTTTATTATTATGCAAAACATTTAAGTCTCATACCTTAAATAATTTTATATAACTATTAAAACATCATGAATTTTTTTGGAAAACTTCTGAAAAATCAATTAATATGTTCTCTTCAACATATTAAAATTTCAAAGCATATGAAGATCAAAACAACTCGGAATTTAACCAAAATAGAATTAAAACGAGTTAATTATCTCATTAACATTTAAAACACCTATGTCTTATCCAAACAAAGGTTTAAATGATTATATCATAATTAAATACACATATGGATAAGATATAAGCCCATTGTCGAACCAAACATAGAAAATGAGATGATAAACATGATTATTCACCTTGATTAGTTGACTGAAGAATGAGATAATTTCCTAGCTTTAATTCCTTAGCTCTTTCTTCAATTTATGCTCTTTTTGGAGCTTTTAATGGCCGGTCGAAAGTGGGTGAGAAGTTATGAATGAGAGTGAAAACTTGTTAAGGTGGAGGAAGAGATTTATACTAAGAAATGTAGTCTCATTTCCAAGTTTACCCCTTAGGAACTTCCTCCTAATTTTATTCAAGTCTTATTTTAGTCCATTCATTAAGACATGACCATTGGATTTATTAATCTCATATCACTAATTATTCACATTATTCTATTTAATTTATCCAATTAAATATCTCGAATAATGTTAATTAAAATTTAGGGGTATTACAGACTCCTCCTTAAAGAATTTCATCCCTGAAATTTCAGTAAGGACACAAGCATATAGCTCATGCAAGCAAAGCTAGTATGACCTACCAGTCAAATTCTATATAAACCCTATATAGAACATACCATCTTAAAATAGCTTAGGAAAAGTAGCCATAATCTTGTCTTCTATGTCCTTCACGTTGTCGCTCCACTGAACTTTCACCAACCCGACCGTCTTGTTTCTTAGCCTCTTCTCATCTTTTGCCATTACGCAAACTGGTTGCTTCACAAAAGTCATATCCGGTTCCATCACTAAATCCTCCAGTGCCGTCGGAACGATAGTAGCTTCTAGATCATGAACATACTTCATAAGATGAGAAACATGAAACACATTGTGGACCTCGACCAAAGTGCTCGGTAAGTCTACTCGGTATGCGAGTCTTCCAATCCTCTTTGATATAGGAAATGGTCTAACATATCTCGGTGCTAGCTTCCCGGTCTTTTCGAACCGAATCACACCTTTCATCAGCGATACCTTGATGAAAACTCTATCTTCAACTGAGAACTCTAGGTCTTTATGCCTTTTGTCTGCGTAACTCTTCTGCCTAGACTGAGCTTCCTTCATTCTTTCTCGTATCGACTCGATCTTTTCCATCGCATCTCTCACCAAATCTGGACCAAGAACCAATTTATCTCCGGTCTCTAACTAACATACTGGTGATTTGCATAGCCTTCCATACAAAGCTTCAAAATGCGATATTCCTATAGTAGTCCGATAACTATTATTATAGGAAAACTCGACTAAGTGCAAATGATCTTCCCAAAGACCACTAAAATCCAGCACACAAGCCTCCAATAGATCTTCCAGTACCTTGTTGACTCTCTCCGTCGGCCCAACCATCTAAGGATGATATGCGGTACTCATCTTGAGCTTAGTGCCTAACACACTCTGCAGGCTCTTTCAGAACTCGCTAATAAACAGAGCATCTCTATCACTGACGATACTACTAGGAATTCTATGCAGTCTAAAGATGTTCTTCATGAACAACTTAGCCAAAACACGTTTCGTCCTAGTTACCTAACTGGAATGAAATGGACACTCTTAGTCAGTCTGTCCACTATGATCCACAAACTTTCATTACCTCGGTTTGGTCTTGGCAATTCGTCAATAAAATCCATGGATATCAAGTCCCACTTCCAAAGCGGAACATCCAAAGGCTGAAGCAAACCACTTGGCTTTTGATGTTCGACTTTTACTTGCTGACTTCAAACACTGTTTTACCCATAAACCAACATCTCTCTTTATTCCTTTCCAGACGAAACTTCTCTTCATATCCTGATTCATCTTAGTTCCTCCAAGATGAATTGTAAATTTCGAACAATGACATTCCCTAACAACTTACTTTCTAAGGTTTTCAACATCCGGAACACATAACCGTTCCTTCTTCCTCAACCCACCCCTGCGGTCAAGAGTAAAATCTTTTAAGTCATCAATCTCGGTTCCAGCTTCTAACCTTCTAATCCTCTCGGCTAAGACTGGATCCACTTTCTGCCTAAAAGCAATTCGTTCGGTCAGAACTGGTCGAACTTCCAAACAAGGCATCATGGATATATTCCGACTAGATCCAGCAGTCGACCTCAACTACACATACAAGCATCCAATGCTTCCAAGTCTTTCCATTCCGCAAACATAGCTAACACCACATTCTTATGTTTCCTGCTAAGCGCATCTTCCACCTTATTTCCTTTCCCCGGTGTATTCTCGATGCTAAAATCATAAGCTACAACAAACTCCAACCATTTCTACCGTCTCATGTTCAGCTCCTTATGAGAGAATAAATACCGTAAAGACTTGTGATCCGTAAATAGCTCAAACATTTCTCCCAAAAGATAATGTATCAACACCTTCAATGCGAAGATTACCGCTGCCAACTCCAAATCATGAGTAGAGTATCTCACTTCATGCGGTCTAAGCTGTCAAGAAGCATAGGCAATAACCTTTCCATTCTGCATTTGCACAGCACCTAACTCAGTATCACATGTATCGGTGTAAACTACCAACCCCCGATTCCCATCTAGAACTACTAACACGGAGGCATTGGTTAACTAATGATTCAACTTAAGGAATGTCTACTCACATTTTTCAGACCAAACAAACTTCACATCCTTCCTGATTAGAATAGTCAAGGATGCTGCTATTCGCGAGAAATCCTTAATGAACCTTCGGTGGTATCCTACAAGTCTAAGTAAACTTCTAATCTCACTTATTGTCTCTGATCTCTTCCAATTGTTAACAACTTCGATCTTATCCGGATCAACTGCTAAACCTTCCTTAGAAAGTACATGATCAAGGAACTTCACTTCTTTCTTCAAGAAATGACATTTTGAGAACTCGCTTTCAGCTGATGTTGCCAATGTCTCCAACACTATTCTAAGATGATTTGCATGATCCTTCTCATTCTTAGAATATACCAAAGTGTCATCAATATAAACCAATACGAACCTATCCAGGTACTCTCGGAAAACCCGATTCATCAAATCCACGAAGAAAACTGGTACATTAGTAAGCCCGAATGGCATTACTAACCATTCGTAAGACCAATATCTGGTCCTAAACGTCGCCAAAGGAATACTGTCGTCTGCCACCCTTAGCTGATGGAAACCTGTCGCCAAATCCAGCTAGGTAAACACTTTGACTCTACTTAACTGATCGAATAAGTCGTCGATTCTCGGTAAAGAGCATCTATTCTTGATCGTCCTTTTGTTCAGCATAAGATAGTCGATACACATCCTTAACGACCTATTTGCTTCTTCACAAATACCGTGGCCGTTCCCCAAGGCGAACTGCTTGGTTGAAATTATTTCCTTCCAATTCCACTAGCTTCACCTTTAATTCCTTCATCTCGGTTGGTGACATTCTGTTAGGTGGTCTACCTACAGGTTTAGCTTTCGGTACAAGATCTATCCGAAATTCGATTGCTCTCTTCGGCGGCAAGTCCGAAACTGGTTCAAACACTTCAGCAAACTCTCTTGCAACATAAACATGCTTCAGCTCTGCTTCCGATCCCATGGCACCTAATAACGCGTAAGCATTTCCGTTTGAACTTCTTACCGAGTAAATAACTCACTACGGCTATCAGGGCGTCTTAATGATATTTCTCCCTCTTGGTAAAATATCCTAGCATCATATCTATCTAGCAAACCCATACCTGATATGATCCCGAAACCCATGAATTCAAAAACATATAAACTGCATGCAAACAAATGACCTAACAAATCAAATTCTAACTGGTCATATCTCATTCCTAGAGTTGTATACCCTCCTATAAGATTCACAACCCTTAAAGGAGTAATAAAATATAAAATTTTCAGACATAAGCAATCTACCAAATACTGAGATAGAAATGAGTGTGATGCACCGATATCAAAAAGTATCCTAATTGGAGTACTATGAATCATAAGTATACCTTCCATCATAGCTTTTCCTTTCTCAATAGCTGTTGGTTTGGAGGATGATGGTTCCAACGTAAAGATCTTTCCCTTTTCAGCCTTAGCAGCCTCAGGACACTTGTCCTTGTAGCCTATCTAGCCACAATTGTAGCACTTCACATTCGGCCTCACTGCAACTGCTTTTCCATCACCCGAGCGACACTCATTAGTATAGTGCCCCTTCTTGTCACACTTGCAACGAAAAATATCAGCCTTACTCTTCTTAGCTGCTACCCCCCACTAAGCACCTTTCTTCTTGAAGAAGTTCCGCTTCTTACCCTAAAAATTCTGAACCTCGGCTGGTTTCCCTTTTCCAAAAGTAGAAAGCATCTCTTCATTCAGATTAGCCATTTCGACAACAATATGACACGGATCCCAGAGGTTTGGCATGGTTGCTTTGGCGATCTCAGGATTAATCTCCCTGAAAACTTATCATTCCTCCGAATGACAGTATCCACAGTAGCATATTCGTAACATGACAGCTCATCAAACTCCATAGCATACTCAATCACTGATTATCCCCTTGGACTAAATCTGCAAATTTCCTGAGTAATGCCGACTTAACAACTCTGATAGAAATCTTTTTTCGAACCTTCTTCGAAATTCAGCCTAAGTCAGGTCTTCCTCTGACCTTCAATGGTAACTCCGTTCCACCAAAACAATGCTGCTCCCTGCAATTGCCTTGAAGAAAGTCTCGGCTTCTACATATCCGTCAAGCAGACATCTACATATATCCTTTCACAATGCAAAAGCCAATTCTCCACTCCTACTGCATCCTCGGTTCCCAGAAAAGGCTTCCCTCCAAGACTAGCATAATCCCTGCTCAGCTTGGAATAATTATTGCTAACGGGGCCACTGGATTAGCTCCTCCAGCATTCCCTACAGCCATTCCCACAGCTTCTCCAACTTGCATCATATTCACAAAGAACCGATACATTATCCCCATATCAACCGGTGGGATATCAACACCAACATTAGCATTTGCATCTGGATTTGCATTTGCGCGTCGACCCTGGTTACTCACAGTATTGGGTCGAACATTTCCACTTGTTGCGGTGTGTCTTCCACCTTGGTTCACTCTTTCGTTTCATGCCTCTATATCTTACTTTCCTACTATCTGAAATCTAATCTAAGATTACAAAAGAACGGTCTAAGAGAGTGGGGAATACATACTTAGGTATTTATAGCAAAGTATATATACGTTACTATAACGCTTATCCTATCCCAACCGTATTTTAGATTCATTAGATTATGCTTTAAAAATATTTTAAGGTTTAAATTTCATTTAAGTACATAAACATGCTCTGATACCAACTTGTAACCTTCCGCTTTCTGAGGCCCAAAACTAACAACTACTGCTGCTACAGTCATCCGTAGTTGTTATTTCTTGGCGACTGAATGCGGAATGGTTAATATTGATACACAGGAACACAAGAATATGAAAATTTTAAACTTAAACAAAATAGAATTTCTCAGTTCAAGCTACAGTTTGAGATTTAATTATAAAATCACAGATGTTAACCACGTTCAGATCACATATACATGTATAAAATACGATAAGAGCGACATATGAAGATGTCCCCTTATGATGATCAGAGAACTAATAAATATGAACTCTACAGTTCTTAGTACGTCACAGCGGAAAGCACGAAATAGCTCCGATATAGCTAACACTCCCTCCTGCACATCTTCGAAAGCTTATTCGTATAAAAACCTAAAAGTCTCCCATTATCAGACTACTCAAATTAATTTTGAGTACCCGAGAATTTATGGAAAAACACAAACTTCGAGTCAGACAATAAGTCTGGTATGAATAATCCCCTATCATCTCTTATCAATTAGATATCTAGTGAGACCACACCGCTTAGCGGAATGGATTGTCCCCTCACTAGCATCCAAAACAAAACATGCAAATCATTTACTATGCTCCTGCACTCAAAATGATTAGTCTTAACATAATATGAAATAAAGCCATAAATCATATATATTGGGTATCTCATCCACCCATTTATTAGATATCCTATCTAAAAGCAATTTATTAGATTTTCCATCTAAAATCAATTTATTAGAGTTCCCCTCTAAAATCTTTAAAATGACCATCCGTCAAAACTTTAATAGGACCATCTGTCCCAAACTTATTAAAATAAATGCAGATTATCCATCATACATTGTTAGAAGTTGGTATAGGCTATCCACCACACACTCCATAGTTTTTCTAGGATGATTATAAACCCTTGGGTGCCAAATCCGAGGCTAACCACCTCTGGCAAAACATTCTTTACTTTTGAAATTTGATGTGGGCTATCCACCGCATACCATGGTTTTCCTAGGTTAACCAAGAACTCAACACTTAGCTAATTAAAATATCATGATCCCCATGGTTATTTATAAAAATTCATGATCTCCATGATTAGTTATTTTCCACAGGTAGGCCACCTTTTTAACCTATTCCCACAGGTAGCCCCAATTAGGTTAAATTAAATAAAAACACATTGATAGCCCCAATGTATATTTTTGAAAGCATATTTCTGTTTGTAACCCCAATCTATGTATCGAAAACATTAAACCCACCTAGGTGTCCCTAAGGTTTAATAACATCCAATTTATATAAGGATCCCCTTTACATATTCAAACAAAGATAAGTCTTTTATGCTTTAACCCTTCGAAGTAAACCCTTCAAATTAGCAAAATTTTACCTAAGGAAAAATGCCTTAAAACAACCCTTTAAAGCGCTTCTAATAAAGCCCCACTCGAAAGCAAATAAACATCAACCTTTGAAAAGCATTGAAAACCATACCTTTCGACCTTGTCGGAAGGTCCCAACTTTCGACCTTGTTGGAAGGTTTCTCTTCGACCTTGTCGAAAACCTGGGGTATCCCCATTATAAAACCATTTATAAACCTTTCAAAAGTATTGAAATTCAAAACCTTTTGAAATCATTGAAACTCAAAACCTTTCAAAATCATTGAAGGTAACCCCCTTAAAACCTTTTAAAAGCCTTCCAATAGAGCTGAAGGATCAGAAAAACATTGGAGTCGAAAGCACTGCTCCGTAACTTAAAACCTGCCGAGACCAAAACCTTTCAAAATCAAAAACTTTTCGAAGTCAAAACCCTTCAAACCATCAAAAACAATGAAATGTTGGTGTTGGAACCAAACCTTCGAAATTAATGGAGAGAGGCAACAAATTTTAGAAAAAAAATAGAACCTTTGACTCCATCTGCGTCGAAAAGTTTGGAAGTGGCAACTATCTATCGACCTTGTCGAAAGCTATACCTTTCGACTTTGTCGAAAGGTTTCATTTAAAACTAGGAAGCAAACCAATTGAAACCTTTTTCTTTTAAACTATTTGACAATTTCGAAAGCTCTTTATCGAAAGCTAGCGGGTGTATTTTCTTTAAAACCAAAACAAGGTTTCATCTCTTTCGAAAGCTAACCTTTCATCCCTAAACCTTTCGACCCCTTTTAATTCACTATGTACCAATTACCTGATACCATGTGCATTGAATTTTAACCTTGCTGAAAGGTTTGATACATTTTGACCTTGTCGGAAGGTTTGGCGTTGAAGCGAAAGCTCTTGCCGAAAAAGTTGATTAGTGAAAATCGCACTTTAAAACGGTTCTTTTGTACCCCACATGCCTTGTTTATCTAAATATGATTGGTTGCCAGAATTTTATATTCAAAATTGCTATCGACTTTCCTTATTTGAAAATTTAAATAATTTTGAAAAATCTCCTTTCTCATTTATAATTATACAAAACATTTAAGTCTCATACCTTAAATAATTTTATATAACTATTAAAACATCATGAAAAATTCTGAAAAAATTCCAAAATGTCAAGTAATATGTTCTCTTTAACATATTAAAATTTCAAAGCATATAATGATCGAAACAACTCGGAATTTAACCAAAACCGAATTAAAACAAGTTAGTTATCCCATTAACATTTAAAACACCTATGTCTTATCCAAACAAAGGTTTAAATGATTATTTCATAATTAATCACACACACTGATCGGATATAAGCCCATAGACGACTTAGAGCTGGATGATGCTGTGAAAAGGCGATTGATTTCTCGATAGCTTTAAGGGTGAGCCATGAATTAGTGAAATGTAATGAGGGTCGCCACTCCCAAGGATCAGTGCACTTAGAACTTGTTCAAACCTAGATTCGAGAAGAAATTTATTCCTACAGCTCAGATGTCAGTTCTGTTCTGTAAGTTCATGGATCTGAAGCAAGGGGATATGACTATCTTCATGCATGTTGGTGAGCCCGATGCTCTATCGAAATATGGGATGTCCTTCGTCGAATCTCCATTAAAGAGGAAAGGGAAATTTATCATTGGCTAGGATGATTACTTGGGGGAGCGACTCGTGGGCCACATTGATGAGACTTTTGTGATAATAGTTAAAAAGGCCTTGAGGCATGAAAGTCTATATCTGAAATCAATTACCATTGTTCCTAAAGAACCAAAGCCATGATTGGGCAGGAGAGGTAAAAAGGAACGGAACAACACAAGGAAATAGTTTCATTACATAGACAGTCAAAAGAAGCAGGTCAAGTCATTACTGACTTGCAAACTGTAGAGAGAAGGGTCATTATGGTGGAGACCGAAAAGCTGAGGGAAGAGAGTACAACAACTGCAATGAGCTTTGGCATATCAAGAAAGACCACTCGATTATGTTTTGATGTTGATAATTTTTCTGACTTTGTCAATTTCATATAATTTGATACTTGATACTCAAGGTTTTGATTCGTGACTTGGTCAATTTGCTTGTCCACCACGGTTTTGGTTTGAAACTGTTACATTTGATTTTATTTGACGATGATGATTTCTTTTGTGACTTTGGCTTGATATTGTGATCATGTTTGACTTCGGCTCTGACTCGTTTAATTTGAAATTCCTGATGATGTTGTGTTAACTGTAGTGGTTTTGCTGTATCATGCTTTAATTTGTATAATCTCCACTATCTTTGCAACCAGTTCTTTTAGATCTAGATTTCTTGTTGCTTCCAAACCAACATTATTGTGGAATGAGATAGACTGTTGAAATGTATTTGAATCAATGTTTGTGTATCCTTTGTAAGCCATTGCGGTATAGACCATTCTTTACTCTGGCCATAGCTGATGTCACCTACAATTCTTTCATCAAAATTATCCTACCGAGAGCCAGTACATTATTTGTTCATAATTTCCTCTGAAGTGTCATTGTTGCCTCGGGTTTGAGTTTTGCTTGTATAACTTGGTGCCACTGGTTCATTAGTGTTTGATCATTGATGTTGCTCTGTTTTGATATGCACAATTCTGATTTGTTCCTGTAGTCTGATTTTGTGCATTTGTGTCTAACATGGTTGTTATTGTTGCTGATATGTTGGTTCGGTCTTGTACCTGTAGTCTGTTTCATTGTGTTTGAACATCCATTGAAGCTTGTCTGCACTTATATTTGCAGTGTGTATATTCTTGTGTGAAATCATATATGTGCATATATACATTTGTATGTGTGTATGCATGTATTGTTGAATCTATACTTGTGTTATATCTGCATACTATATTTGTGCACATTGTTCATGTTATTATGCTTTGAGGTAACTTCTGCTTGATGTTGCTGCATTGAATTTGGTCATTTATATACTTCATGTTGTGCTTGCCTTGGTGTTTCGGACCTGTAGCCTTTGTGCTTGTTGCTATTCCTTTGGCGCACTTGGTTTGTGATTCTGTTTGGCCGAGTTGTCCTATCTGTAGTGCACTATCCACTGTTCTATATGTTTGCTTCATGCTTCATTGTTATCTGGTAGCACTCGAGTCTGTTGGCACTGGTTCGTGTATATGAGTAGTTTTACTTTGTGTTTGGTTGCATTGATGATGCTCTGACCATTTTATTGCATTTGGATTTGTATTTTGAATTATTACTGAGTTGAGTCCAGCTTGTAGCTCGGATTTGACCTTGTGCTGAAAATTGTGACATTATTTTTATTTCACTTGAGTTGAACCCGCCGTTTTGGGTTTGACCTGTGCTCACATGTCCCTGTAATTTTATCAAGTGTATATATCGGTGTGCACGGCCTTGTGGCATATACAGTGATACACTGTGTATGTCACAAGCTGTTCGTGTATGATGAATTCAAAATTAAATGATGACGACAACCCAAATAACTGAGGCAAATATTATTTTCAAAATCCACATTTTATTTTATACTGCAAAAATATTTTATTTTCAATTTTACTGCGTCATTGTATATTTTTGTAGATTGCTCAGATGCTGGATTCACATTGGAATGAAGTTGAAGTTAAATACGAGTGTGAGTGATATGTAGTGAGGTCAAATGTAAATGTAAATCGTGATGTAATCAAAATTGTACTGTAATGAAATTATATATATATATATATATATATATATATATATATATAGTGAGAGCTTGAACTTTGCACTATTCAAAGATTGTAATAAATATTTGTTTGAATAAATTTCTGTTTGAATTCAAATTCTGTGTTATTTATTTTTATTCAGCAAATATTTATTTAATCTATGAAAAAATAAAATAGTAAATTAAAAAATACATTTACACGAATATATATATATATATATATATATATATATATATATTATCATCAAACAAAAATCATATAATCGCATATTCAACAATCGCCCCCTTTTGATGATAACAAACATATATTTAAGATTTTGAATATTATAAATGTATTTGATCATTGATATACTCTAATTGCTCTCCCTATTTAAATACTTCCTCTCTACACAATGCTCCCCTTACATATATGCATACAATTAAAAATATGCAAATGATCCTAGATGCAAATGGAAAATATTTGACCTTTGCTTGATTTTATTTGAAAAAATCTTAACTTTTCTCTCCCCCTTTTGTTATCAGCAAAAGAGTAATAGTGTTAGAGAAAATAGAGATAAAGTGATCGATATTAATTCTACATTAAAACTCAATTGAATATAAATATTAAATTTCAATAGAAAATCAAATAAAAATCATAAATATTTTGCTAGGCGCATATTCCACTTTTAGAGCGATGGGAATGATGTCATCGTATAAAACCATACAGTGAGGACTTTTAAATGGGATTAGAATCAACTAGTTTATTTTAAAAATCAATTTTTGATATGCGTTCCATACATGCATAACCGTGAGAACTTTTAAATGAGAGTGAATACTTTGGTATTTATTTATTTATATATTTTAATTTTTTAAAAAAAATATAAAATGTAAAACGAATGATTCCTATTTAAAGAACCACATATCAACAAACTATATTGAATTTTGATAAGTGATGGTCGTTAGAAATATGATAGAAATAGAGATGGTCATGAAATTTTTACCAATAAATTTTTTTATAACTCTTGTTTAAATTTCTAAAGAAATTTACTAATTATACCGCCTCGAGTCATAATATATGATAAATATCAACACTCATCACTTTTTCAATCACTATTTATCTTTTCGATAATTATTAGGGAGTCAGATTAGTCAAAGTAGTCATTTAAAATCAAATTCAAAAATAATTATAAAATTAATTTTTCAAAATGACTGATCTGAAAACATCGTCAAAAATGATTTTCTAGAAGGGGTTATATGAGAAAAATTTCTGCTATTTGAAAATTATTTGAAATGAAAAATATGCAGATATTTTCTTAAAAAAACGATGCAGTTACTAAATGTCTCAAAAAAAAATCACGTTCAACTAGTAAGTATTTTATCAACTGGATTACCAGTGTAATCTGCATCTAAATTTCTCTTTCACTCCAAATTATCACTAGTTGAATTTGTAGACCAGATCATGGAGTGCACCAAAAATTTCAAACTCAATTTTAATAGCATTTTAAATGACATTCTCTTGAATTTGAATTGAAGCCATATAATCAGAAACCATGAATATAGAGTTAGCCATATTATAACCAAATGTATTATCATCCAACAAAACACTATTTTTAATCCAAACTATGACGTAATTCAAAGAATCTAGAAATTTTTATAGTGTTTTTGGCATAAGAATATAATTGGCCAACAATTTTGAATAAGTCGGAATCAAAATCATCATTATTTCATTATCACATTATTGGCTGATTTCGGTGCAGATTATCACATTTAATATATCGTTCAAATAGATATACCATTACCTGTTTTACCTTTACGATATTTTTCGTTGTTGTCCATTGTGATTCTATCACCTTGTACTAGGCTAAGGAACTTTTCTCTATCGCCCGTTGTGTTTCTGGAGCAGCTAGAATCCAGATAACACTGTTGTTGTTCCTTAGCCTGCCACCATACCTACATGATAAAAGCTTTTTGTGACCTATTTGTTTTTATAGGTCCATGATTGTTAGTGGCAGAATATTTTGAAAAATAATTTTGTGGAGACCAAAACTATTTATATATGTTCCTTTCGGCACCCAGATTTGTTTAACTTTGAGAGATTTTATATTTGTGCCTTTTGGAACCCAAATTGGTATAGTTTTCACGTGTTTGGGTCTATACCAACAACTATTTTGATTGCGTCCAAATTTTGTACAAATTGTGCACATTGAATCGACTTGATTAATTTCATTTCTAACATTTTTAGATTGATTATATCCAAGTCCTTGTCTAACTGTATTAACAGTTTGTTTTCCTAATAGCATATCCAACGATTTTTCACTTTTTGAAAATTTATCTAAAGTCGTTGACAGTTGTTGGACTTGTGTTTTGAGAGATTCATTTTCGTTTAATAACTGTGTGCACTTTTTAATAGAGTTCTCTCTTCTAGTATTTTCACTTTCCTTTAAAATCAGAATTTCATTTTCAAGCGATTTAATTTTAATTTCTAATTTTTTAATTTCTTCTTCAAATGTTGGACACATATCACACTTAGGGATCCTCTTTTGATATTTTTTGACTAATTGGTCAAGTTGTTTATTTGATTCTATCAAAATATCTTTTTGTGATTCAAGTTTAGCGTATTTTTCCCTAAGTCGTTCAAAACAGCCATTTACTTCGTGGAAATATATAAGTAATTATGAGTGAGTAAGTTTTGATACCTCGCTTGGCTCATCATCATCGCTATCAGTTATATCACTTCGAAGGCACAAATCAGCTTTCTCACTGTCACTGCTATCGTTTTATTCCACGCGGCTGCAGAATTTCTCCTTTTTAATTTCTTTTCTTGGCCGTGTTGATTTCGAGGATAATTGGGCTTGATATCACCGGGTTTGTTGCAAATGATCTCGTGTTCTTCTGAGTTGTCTAGTGCTTTAATTATTTTGCTTTTCAATTGTTGATTTGGAGCTGGATTTCCGTATTTGTGGTTCCACTTTTTGAATCTCTTTATTAGTAGCGCCAGCTCAACTGCTCCATCATCATCATCCTTATCACAACTGGCTTTTTCCAATTCTGTTAAGCACATTTTTTTAGCTGAGTTGGTTGTCGAGGATTTCTCATTGCTGTTGACTTTTGCACCATATATTGCATTTAAAGTATTCCAAATTTCCTGTGCATTTTCACAATGAGAGATGAAATTAAAATTATCTTGATTAATATGAGAATATAATAAATGCATAGCCAGAGCATTAATCGAGATAATTTTCTTATCTGTAATATCACACTCATTTTCGATAATATCCCAACATTTAACATTAACAGATTTTAAATAAAATTCCATTTCAGTTTCCACTTGAAAAATTCTGTTCCATCAAAAATAGAAGGAATGATATTGGAACGACCCTCAACAAAAGTAGACATTTTAAAAAATTTAAAACAAAAATTGGTTTTTGAAAAATCAAATTTTAAAACAAAAATGGGTTTTGTTCCTAGCTCTGATACCACTTGTAGGATCGATTTCACCCTAGAGAGAGGGTGAATAGGGTGATGCTGTTAACTATAAAAATTAATTGCGGAAGCTTATAAAATTATTTCAACACAGATATATCAAAATTATAGCAGCACAGATAATAGCAGAATAATAAATGCAGAAATAGAACGACACAGAATTTACCCAGCTTTGGCAAAACCCTGCCTACGTGCTGCCCCCAAGGTTTCTACTAGAAATTAAGTAGTCACACGCTTACACACGTAAACTCGCGGCACCTGCTACTGACTAGCCTAATTCTATGCTCAAAATCCTGCCACAACTCAGCCACTGAGTTGCGAATTCTCAAACTACGCCACGTAGTTTGTCCCCTAGTCACACGACTAGAAATTACAACGGTTTAAAATTGAAAATACAATTAAAACACAATTAAAAACAAAATAAACCCTAATTGTAATTAAGATCCATATATAATTATAAACCCAATGGTAAAAATAAAGGCCAGCCCCTTTTTCTTCTTTTATATTCTTTGGCCCGTTCCTTTGTGATAATGGCGGCTCTGTTTTTCGTTCGTTCCTCTTTCTTCAAAAATTAGGGCTTTCGTGAATTCGAAGAAGTGACTTTAAATGCTCGATTGAATAATTGATTTGGCGTTCCTTTTCTGTCAATCAATGGTTTCCTTTTTTGCTTCGACTTCTTCGAATTTGATTGAGTTCGAGATGGCTTCGTTATGTAATTTTTTTCTTTTTACTTTCTGATTGAATGCTTGAACTCGATGGATTTTAGCCGATGATGATTATGGGTTTATAAATAGTTCGAATCCCTGAATTTTTGTTCGTCTGATAGTTTGCTTGACTTCATCTCGGCCACTTGATTTTGTTTTGATGTTGATGATTTTTCTGACTTTGTCAATTTCATATAATTTGATACTTGATACTCACGGTTTTGATTCGTGACTTGGTCAATTTTCTTGTCCACCACGGTTTTGGTTTGAAACTATTACATTTGATTTTATTTGACGATGTTGATATCTTTTGTGACTTCGGCTTGATATTGTGATCATGTTTGACTTCGGCTCTGACTCGTTTAATTTGAAATTCCTGATGATGTTGTGTTCATTGTAGTGGCTTTGCTGTATCATGCTTTAATTTGTATAATCTCCACTATCTTTGCAACCAGTTCTTTTAGATCTAGATTTCTTGTTGCTTCCAAACCAACATTATTGTGGAATGAGATAGGCTGTTGAAATGTATTTGAATCAATGTTTGGGTATCCTTTGTAAGCCATTGCGGTATAGACCATTCTTTCCTCCGGCCATAGCTAATGTCACCTGCAATTCTTTCATCAAAATTATCCTACCGGGAGCCAGTACATTATTTGTTCATAATTTCCTCTGAAGTGTCATTGTTGCCTCGGGTTTGAGTTTTGCTTGTATAACTTGGTGCCACTGTTCATTAGTGTTTGATCATTGATGTTGCTCTGTTTTGATGTGCATAATTCTGGTTTGTTCCTGTAGTCTGATTTTGTGCATTTTTTTTTGACATGGTCGTTGTTGTTGCTGATATGTTGGTTCGGTCTTGTACCTGTAGTCTGTTTCATTGAGTTTGAACATCCATTGTAGCTTCTCTGCACTTATATTTGCAGTGTGTATATTCTTGTGTGAATTCATATATGTGCATATATACATTTATGTGTGTGTATGCATGCATTGTTGAATCTATACTTGTGTTATATCTGCATACTATATCTGTGCACATTGTTCATGTTATTCTGCTTTGAGGTAACTTCTGCTTGATGTTGCTGCATTGAATTTGGTCATTTATATACTTCATGTTGTGCTTGCCTTGGAGTTTCAGACCTGTAGCCTTTGTGCTTGTTGCTATTCCTTTGGTGCACTTGGTTTGTGATTCTGTTGGGCCGACTTGTCCTATCTGTAGTGCACTGTCCACTGTTCTATATGTTTGCTTCATGCTTCATTGTTATCTGGTAGCACTCGAGTCTGTTGGCACTGGTTCGTATATATGATTAGTTTTACTTTTTTTTGGTTGCATTGATGATGCTCCGACCATTTTATTGCATTTGGATTTGGATTTGTTTTTTGAATTATTCCTGAGTTGAATCCAGCTTGTAGCTCGGATTTGACCTTGTGCTGAAAATTGTGACATTATTTTTATTTCACTTGAGTTGAACCTGGCGTTTTGGGTTTGACCTGTGCTCACCTGTCCCTGTAATTTTATCAAGTGTATATATCGGTGTGCACGGCCTTGTGGCATATACAGAGATACACTGTGTATGTTACAAGCTGTTCGTGTATGATGAATTCAAAATTAAATGATGACGAACAACCCAAATAACTGAGGCAAATATTATTTTCAAAATCCACATTTTATTTTATACTGTAAAAATATATTATTTTTAATTTTACTGCGTCAATGTATATTTTTGCAGATTGCTCGGATGCTAGATTCACATTGGAATGAAGTTGAAGATAAATACGAGTGTGAGTGATATGTTGTGAGGTCAAATGTAAATGTGAATCGTGATGTAATCAAAATTGTACTGTAATTGAAATTGTGTATATATAGTGAGAGCTTGAACTTTGTACTATTCAAAGATTGTGATAAATATTTGTTTGAATAAAATTTCTATTTGAATTCAAATTCTGTGTTATTTATTTTTATTCAGCAAATATTTATTTAATCTATGAAAAATAAAATAGTACATTAACAAATACATTTACACGAATATATATATGTTTATTATCATCAAACAAAAATCATATAATCGCATATTCAACAGGACAATGGTCTTGATTCTTGGTTGACATTCTAACTCTTACTTTTGGATCACATGCTCTAGGCTACTGAGTCTGGTGTTTAAGCGCTCACTAGAAACTAAATAACGGGTCTTAGAATTACAAGCCAAAGAAATTCTTCCCAACTGGTTGTGACTTCTACTTTGTGGAAATTATTGTGAGAAATGCGGATAATGGATCTTAAGGCTAGAATAAACACTAGAGGGGAGTGAATAGTATTTAAAGGAATTATTAAATCTTTTTGAGTTTGTATTAATTTGAACACAAATGTATGCAAAATTCAGACACAGATATGATCACAGAATCAAACACAAATGCAGAAATAAAGTAAAAGCAATAAAGGAAATAACACACCAGATTTTATACTGGTTCGGAATCATCCTACATCCAGTCCCTAACACAAGTATGGATTTCCTTTCAAAAGCGATTATTACAATTACACCCTCGATTTCAAGGCCATGAGGTATGCCACTCCAGATTTACAATCCTCTGGGTAGAGATACCTGATTTTACGGGCAACAAGTTCACCCAATTGATTTCACAGGCTACAATCACACCTTTTCTCACTTAATTTATAACAAAGAAGCCTATAACTCTGAATAGCACCGAGACCTTGTTGAGATAGTAATAGAGAATCAAACCAGAAATGATCTAGTTAGATTCGATGGTGATTTCGGCAGAGTAATGGTAAAAAGATATGTAAAGAAATATGGAAGAAGAAGAGGAGTGAAATCAGAGAAAAATTGTATATAAATTCGTTTAAAACTGCCCCTATTTATAGTAGAACAACAGCCATGTCCATTCGTGAAAGAATATGACGAATAGACACTTCTTTTGAAATTCAAAATTTTGAAATCAACTGCCACCTTGTCGACAGGGGTATGTAGGGGTTGTCGACAGGCCTATCATAATTTTAGTAATTTACTTTTCTTTGGAAATAACTTCTATCTTGTATTAAAACTATTTTTAAACTTTATAAATATATTTAACTATAGTTAGAATACATAACTAAGTATAGAGAATAATATTTTGGTATATATAAAATTTTACTATAATTTTATATTTAAATCTAAGTATAAATATTAAAAGTTAAATATATTATAATTAAAAGATAGTTTAAAACCAAGGATAATTTGATTTTGAAAATAAAGATTATTTTGAGGCTAAAAATATTTAAAAACCAAGATAGATGTTTTTGATTCTTTTTTAAAAGGAAGGTTTTGAAATCATTTTGAAAACAAGATATAATTTTGTAAAAAACATTTGAATAAAAGTTAGTGGATACAAAACAATGTTCCACTAGATTTTTCGTAGGTTCCATCCTACTTAGGGTTCCATCCCTTTAATAGGCTCGAAGTGGATTCCATTCCACGAATAAATTGGATTTTAAAATGCCAGTGCTTTTCTAGGAGTTTTAACAAAATTCCTAATTAAATTACTTATTATTGAAATCTTGAACTCTTGATCATCTTGATACTTATGAGTCTTCAATCTTGATATCTTAAATCTCTATACTGTACAGTCTTCATTCTTGGTACCTGCAAAGTTAAATCCTGCATATACATATATATCTAAACTATAATGTTAGTATTTATTTTTTGTAACAATTCCTAAGGTTGTTTTCATCAAAACCATCATCTCAAGGACTAACAATCTCCCCCTTTTTGATGATGACAACCTTTGTTTATAAAATATTACTTCTATCCTAATAACTCCCCCTTAAACTAATAACTCCCCTTTAATCTATACCATACTATCCTATTTTATACTTCTCCCCTTTGTCATCAACAAAACTAACTCCAAACTATATAACTCCCCCTTATTCTTGTACTAAAATACCTGCATTAATATAATATTCAATGGAGTATATAATAGATAGATTAAGAGATAATTATACTAATAGATATGATAACTAATCAAAGAACGTATAAATATCAATGTGTATTTATACCTGTTTTGCACACCAAATATCAATCCACACCAAGTCAAATCAAATCAAATCAATCCAAGCAATCAATTAAAATCAAACAAAGCAATCAAATAAAATCAAATATTACGAGGAACTTCCACCCATTCTTCTTCTTCAAATATAGGGTCTGCTTTAATGACATCCCAATTTTCATTTTCATTGGAGGGAGAGACTGGAGGATGTGCTTCATTATCATCTTTGTGCAGGGAGGAAATCATCCATCGTATCGCATCGAAATGCTTTTCTTGCTCCTTGATCATCTGCATTTGACTTAACTCTAAGTGTCGCTGATTACAAAGAATGAAAGAGAGAATATTTTTGAAAGAGTTAAGAGTTTCTTCAAGATTCTCGGTCAAATTATGAATTGGATTGGCCATATTTGAGTTTGTGAGAAGAATTAGAGATAAAGTAAATAAGAAATAATTTTGAGTGATGAATTCTGGAAGAAATATGTATTTATAGGTGTAGAAATTCATTTGAAATGAATAGACACTGGGTAATTATTCAAATTTCAAACTTAAAATGAAAAGTCATTTCTGACCAGTACATGTCGACATGGTCTACATAGGGTTGTCGACAGGGGTCAGTTAATTTTAATGACTTATTTTGATTTTGTGAATAATTATGTATATATATATTTATATAATATACTAACATTTATTTTGGAGATAGGATAAGCTTGATAACGGAGAAGTAATTCAAATACATTTCATAATAGAGCGATACAACGATTAAACATTAAGAACTACATGAACATTCAAATCAAAACAAACTAAAACCAATACAACATGACATGAGAAGATAGAACTAATTAGAGGATGACGAAGATGAAGATAATCCAAGCTTCTTGTTGACTTTGGAGAAAAACTTGTTCATCTTGGATGACATTTTATCCAATTTCTTACTAACGGACCGTTTAAAAATCCGTTGATTCTCGACAACGGTATTTCGATTTTTGAGTAAGGTTTTATTGGTT
The DNA here is from genome assembly GCA_030765085.1 of Allium cepa. Taxonomy (NCBI): domain Eukaryota; kingdom Viridiplantae; phylum Streptophyta; class Magnoliopsida; order Asparagales; family Amaryllidaceae; genus Allium; species Allium cepa. Next base: position 5,486,838 of record CM060937.1, read on the forward strand.
GGATTAGGAGGATAGTCAATACTTTCCAAGGATGTTTCACCTTCTTCTTCTTCTTCTTCTATTTCCATTTCATCCCCTTCTTCTTCCTCTTCCATCTCCTCATGAGCCAAACGCTCTTCTTTTTCGGCAAGAGTCTCATATGGTTGAAAAACAAATGTAATTTTCATAAGAGAAACGTTTGAGTGATTAAAAACCTTTCAGAAACAAATTCTTCTCCTTTGAAATCTACTCCAAAATAGTTAAAAATCCGAGTGAGATTGATTCCATGATACAAAGTGTTTTCACCCATTTCAAGATTTTTGGGACTAAATTCAACCAAAATAACTTGCGCCCAATTAATATCATAATTTTCAAAAATAGCAAAATTAGCTTTGCAAACTTTTGAAGTTGGATTGTTAAAACTCCCGATCTTGGGGTCAAAGTATGTTGTAAAAGAAGATTAACAATTCTAGCTTTTGGTCAAAAGTTTCGATTTTTGAATTCAAAGTTATCATTTCCTTCGAAAATGTGATAAAATGTTTCACGATCATTTTCATCGATATTAAAACTAGAAAGATCCATTTCCGTGCTCTTGCAATTGAGAATAGTACCCAAAAGATCATAATTTAAAATGATTCTAGTGCCTTTGACACTACTCCGAATTTCATCATCATTTCCATTACAAAATTCACGGTTGAGATTTGCATAGAAAATTTTAACAAGATGTGGATAACAAGAAAAATTATTTTGTAAAGCATCAACAAGACTAAGAACTTGGTTGTTTGCAAAAAAAGAATCGATTTCATAAGTGGAGAAATCTTGAAATAAAGCAAACTTCCCGGGATGGACTTTTCCATAATTAGCATAGTTGATAATGCTTTTATAGCCTCCGGATCATTGAAAAGTTGCTCTTTTATCTTTTTGGAAATTCTCATTGTGGAAGGGTTGCTTGAAGAAGCCATTAGAGTAGAGAGTAGAGAGCTTGAAATTTTGAGATAAGAGTTGAATTTGAAAACGAAAGTGAAAAGTTGTGATAAGAGATGGTGAATAAATAGATTCTCAAAGGACATGTTCTCTGGTCAAAAGGTGACTTTTCAGAGAATTGAATGAAGTGAAAAGATAGAGGGAAATTCAACATTTTGAATTCAAATTTTGAATTTCAAATTTCTATACCCTTGTCGACAACATGGTGGGGACCTTGTCGACAGGTGTCTTTGAATTTCCATGATTATTTTTCTTAAGTATTATATATATATATATATATATATATTATTTTTAATGTATATTCATATATCTGTAATATTACTAGAATTATAGTATATTCCATAAAAAATTATGATACTATTAAAAAATAAAAAAAATAAAAAAAATAAAAAAATAGTAAAAAAATAATAAAAATTTTAAAATTCAAACAACGTACCAATTCAAAATCAACAATTAAGCATCCAAATCTAAGCAACCAATATATTGTAAACGTGTACCTTTTTCTAAGTCCGTATCCTTGAATTTTTCAGAGTCGTGAACTGTCGTGAAACACATATTTGAATTATCTGTCTTTTGATCATCATCGCTTGAAGACGAGTCTAAGTCATCTAGAGTAGCAGTAAATGCACGTTTTCGTTTCTTTACGAAATCATTGTTTATAGGAAGATTTTGCCTATCTGGATACGGACAGTCCCTTTTGATATGGCCTGGTTCGTCACAGTTGAAACATTTGATATTGTTTGGCACTATATTCTGAATTCCAGAGTTCTTATTGTTGTTTCTCTTGAGATTATTCATCTTTCTGCATTTCAGGAATTTTCGAAAATTCTTGGTCATAAGAGCTATCTCTTCATTATTATCGATGTTTGAGTCTGATCCATCGCTCAATGCATTGAATGTCATTGATTTCTTTTCAAATGCTTTGCTTTCTCTTCTCTCAATCATTTGGACTTCAAACGACATTAGATTTTCAATTAATTCTTCTATCTTTAAGGTACTGATGTCATTTGCCTCTTCGATTGCAAATGTCTTTGATCCCATTTTGAAGTAAGAGAATTTAAGATTTTTTGACTTGATCTTCTTCCAAAAATTCCTTTCCCAAGGATATTAGAGAATGCACAATATCCTGAAATCTACTATACATATCTAAAATAGACTCATTAGATTTCATTTTAAATAATTGAAACTGATTTGTGAGCATGGAAATTTCGGTCTGTTTAACTTTGCTTGTTCCTTCGTGAGTAACTTGCAAAGTTTTTCAGATTTCATATGCAGACTTACAAACTAACACTCTATTAAATTCATTCCTATCAAGTGAACAAAACAGAATATTCATTGCCTTAGAGTTATTTTGTGCAACAGTCTTTTGTCCAGCAGTCCACTGTGCAAAATCAGTCGTGGGTTCAACATATTCGATCAGTGTGATATTCTAAGTGTCTAGTCCGATAGATTGTAGATATATTTTCATCCTACATGCCCAATATGCATAGTTACTGCCATTAAAAAGTGGTGATCTGACAGTAGACTGACCTTCTACAAATGAACTAGTGACAGGGATAATAGAACTAGTGTTGGCAACAGTACCAGTGTTGATAGCCATTTTGAAATTTTTCAAAATTCAGTTTATGAAACTTTGAAAACCTCGCTCTGATACCAAATGTGAGAAATACGGATAACGGATCTTAAGGCTAGAATAAACAATAGAGGGGGTGAAAATTGTTTTAAGGAATTATTAAATCTTTTTGAGTTTGTATTAATTTGAACACAAATGTATGCAAAATTCAGACATAGATATGATCACAGAATCAAACACAGATGCAGAAATAAAGTAAAAGCAATAAAGGAAAGAACACACCGGATTTTATACTAGTTCGGAGTTACCCTACATCCAGTCCCGCACACAAGTACGGATTTCCTTTCAAAAGCAATTTTACAATTACACCCTCGATTTCAAGGCCACGAGGTACACTACTCCAGATTCAGAATCCTCTGGGTAGAGATACTTGATTTTATGGGCAATAAGTTCACCTGATTGATTTCACATGCTACAATCACACCATTTCTCGCTTGATGGATTTCACAAGCTACAATCACACCTTTTCTCACTCAATTTATTACAAAGAAGCCTATAACTCTGAATAGCGCTGAGACCTTGTCGAGATAGATAGAGAATCAAACCAGAGATGATCTAGTTAGATTCAATGGTGATTTCGGCAGAATAATGGTAAAAATATATGCAAAGAAATGTGGAAGAAGAAGATGAGTGAAATCAAAGAAAAATTGTATATAAATTGTTTAAAACTGCCCCTATTTATAGTAGAGCAATAGCTATGTCCATTCGTGAAAGGATATGACGCATAGACACTTCTTTTGAAATTCAAATTTTTGAAATCAACTACCACCTTGTCGACAGGGGTATGTAGGGGTTGTCGACAGGCCTATCATATATTTGGTAATTTATTTTTCTTTGAAAATAACTTCTATCTTGTATTAAAACTATTTTTAAACTTTATAAATATATTTAACTATAGTTAGAATACATAAGTAAGTATAGAGAATAATATTTTGGTATATATAAAATTTTACTATAATTTTATATTTAAATCTAAGTATAAATATTAAAAGTTAAATATATTATAATTAAAAGATAGTTTAAAACCAAGGATAATTTGATTTTGAAAATAAAGATTATTTTAAGGCTAAAAGTATTTAAAAACCAAGATAGATGTTTTTGATTCTTTTTTAAAAGGAAGGTTTTGAAATCATTTTGAAAACAAGATATAATTTTGTAAAAAAACATTTGAATAAAAGTTAATGGATACAAAATAATGTTCCACTAGATTTTTCGTAGGTTTCATCCTACTTAGGGTTCCATCCCTTTAACAGACTCGAAGTGGATTACATTCCACGAATAAATTGGATTTTAAGATGCCAGTGCTTTTATAGGAGTTTTAACAAAATTCCTAATTAAATTACTTATTATTGAAATCTTGAACTCTTGATAATCTTGATACTCATGAGTCTTCAATCTTAATATCTTGAATCTCTATACTGTACAGTCTTCATTCTTGGTACCTGCATGGTTAAATCCTACATACATATATATATATAAAAACTATAATGTTAGTATTTATATTTATAACAATTCCTAAGGTTCTTGTCATCAAAATCATCATCTCAAGGACTAACAATTATAATGTAACACAACCATATCAAAAGAATTAACATAGACACATTTTTATACTGGTAAGGGCCGTCTTAAATCCTTACATCTAGTTCATTAATTTTCATAATAATTACAATGCTTATTACATAAGCAATGTAGAATATCCTAATCTAGGCCCGTGCTCTTCAACGCACTAATGGACTTCAATTATATGTAGCCTCTGACCTTGGTTTTCTTTTGATCTTGGCATATCTCCCTCCTGGGACCTTCAATTTGTTGTGAAACTTAATCACCTTGGCTTGTTGCTTGGCCAGGAAGATAGTTGATGTTGAGGACCCAGCAACTGAATTTCTTTGTCCCTGAATGACAATGCAAACACCCTTATTGACCTAACCGTAGTAATATTTTCCCAGATCCTTCAGTAACTTCATCAGAATCTTTGTCTAAATCAGTAAATACCTGCGCATTTCAGTGGTCATTGGTTGTTAAACGAGGATAACCGGGTGGGGTAAAGGTGGAGATTAAGTAAGATGAAAGTTTTAAAGGTTTCAGCGACTAAAACAACCATGGTTATTCCTTCCTTGTCGTAGTGTTATCTAAAGGACATGTGGGGTCATCTGGGTTGCTGAGCCTCGTTGCTTTTTTGTTTTCTCTCTTTTGGCTAGCAGGAAATTTCATATCCATGGATACTCTAGGAATTACTATAATAAGGTGAGTGGTAGCATCGTTGTCCTTGAGGACATGTTGAGTTCGTCTTCCAAGTAGTGTTAGGCTAATAATAGGTGATCTAGAAATGACTAATGGACCAGCCTCGCCGTTCTCATTTTTGAGAGTTCCACTATAACTTACCTGTTGTATAGCCAGCTTTATTAGTGAATGATGGCGATGACCTATGGATGGCTAGATAGCAATGTTTCGAGTCACCGTCTTATTTAACCTTTTAAATCATAGATTTGACTGGTTTGAGGGGGTTTAGCAGTAGCTTGAATGGGATTTATAGGAGTTTCGAGAATTATAAACGATTATTTTTGAGCGAAGTAGTTGGATGGATCATATGAATTCATGATTTTTAGAGGAGTGTCAGCGGATTCATCGGAAATGGAGGTTCAGTAGATTTTCTGGAGGATAGGAAAAGGGAATGAAGGTTCAGCCCTCCTTCTAGCGCCAATAAACGTTGGTGATATTTTCATCGCACGACACCTGGATTGATTAAACTGGTAATCGTGAAAGATTATTTGCAAATTAGAATCAACAAACTTAACTTGTATTAAGCTTGCCTTTAGGTAGTGATTATGTTGCCAGATGCTTATGTAATCATGTAGTTGCACTCCAACTGTTTGTTAGGATATCAAATTGAGTTCATATTTTTACAGTTGATCATAATTCATCATAAGTATAAAAGGATAATGATGAAGACACGGATTTTTTTACGTAATTCGGATTCTGTTGAATACTACATCTGTGGATCAAGTTCCTTTATTTTTCCTCTGCTAATACATGTATTTTCTTTAAAAATAAGAAGATATAATTTCTTTAACTCAGAAAGTAAGGAAAAAATTCTCCGCTACATTCCCGATCATCTCTCATTTATCATGTGGAGGTTGTACATGATTACCATTATTCTTGCTTTACAATCACATTTCCACCTTTGGATCATGCAACGTGTTCCTTATCTACATTGTTGGTTAGATGTGTCCGGATTGCTGACATGTCCTTTGGCAGGAAGCCTTAATTTAGGCAGTTGTATTATGGTCTTTGGCAGAAAATTTGAATTGGAGGCTTGAACTCCCAAAATTGAAGTGGGAATGTTTGGAATTGCAGCGGAGACCTTAGTCGGTCATGCCTTTCTAATCTAATGTGGTGAAGGTTTTGCATATTAGTTTCTGATTTATCGTCGGCATATTTGAAGTAAGGCCATGTTGGTTGATGTGAGATATTTTGGTAATGCTGCGGTGCTTGCTTAATTCTTAGGTGCCACCGTCCTGAGCTGCCTTGGGCTTTAGAGTTTGTGATCGGCTTAGCCTGGGAGTTAGTTCAATAAATGTGTGATCATGATCTAAGCTGACCGAAATCTGAGCTAACTTTGATTTAAGTTGCCCTTGTTGCATGAGTTAGGGATAGGGGTGGTTTATCCTTTTGCTGTCTACCTATAAATACGGATTTGCATTTATGCATTGTTTAAGTGGCGCCATGTGCAACCCTTTGGGGTGCTTCTGACCCTGCACGGGTACTACCTAAGTAGCCCTTGGTATGTGCAGTGCAGATCTGCTCTTAAAGATGTTAACAAAGTATAAGTTTTTAGAGGTGTTGACCATGCAGTTCAATCACTCATTTATTGTGACCAATGACCGCAGTATCTTATTGCCTATTTCCCATGGCTATGCCTAGTTTTAGCATCTTTGTGTAATATTGAAATTAAGGGATGGGCGCAGATCTGATGTCTTCGTTGCCCTACTTATGAGCATGGTATTATATTTTGCTGCGGCTTCTTTGGTTACCGTTTTCCTATGCAGTATCAATCAGACTACCTCAACTCGTTCTCCTATGTGTTGGTCTTTTACTTTGGGAGCAGTTCTCCTAGACTTGTACGTTGTTTAGTCCATTTCTAAATAACTTGGGAAAATGGGTGTAACAAGTGTAACTCCTTTCGTGAATATAATACAAAAAAGAACACTACACCTCCTGCTGTGAGAAGGAAAACTTTTATGATATGCTAGATAATCAAGTCTCAAAACTCTCGAATAAACCCAGCAATTAAAGTATTAATTCCCCTTTCCTTCCAAATAGAACTCATTTTACAAAAGAAAAAATTCTATGAATAAATCATTATTTAATGACTATCTACAAACGCCTGGGTTTGCCCGAGTTCAAACTCACTGAACCGCATAACGTCAATAAGTTTAACATACTAAGTGTAGACGCACATCTAGGTAAGTGTCATCTCATCACATAAAAGATAATCAGAATCGCTACAAAATTAGTTGGGAAATCCATTCCCAGACTAATCCAAATGACCTTCTTAACTATACTAAAATTTACAATAACTAATGATCATCCAAAATGATAAAATGCCCAATCTAACCCTTTATTCGCTTGCAAGATTCCTTTATTAAATTAGGGTCAGCCGTCTGGCTTTTCTCATGCGAACTCTGACTTTGTTCCTTGGTCAGACTATTGAAATTCCCTCGCATGGCCGGAGTCATGCTTCAGAAATATCCCAATCAACTCAAGAAGCCAACTCAAGTGCTCGCCTTTAAGAATCAAGTAAAAAAAACCCTTATCTAACTAGCACAAATCACATGAAACCTTGTGCTCAAATTGGGGATTGGAAATTGGTACGTAAATGGGCAGATCCTTAAAAGATATTCTTTTAGCACATTGTTTCTATCATTGCCTATGGTTTGCTAACAAAAGGACAAATAATTCCAATACGAATGACTCTACATGAAATTTACAAGCACCTGATTGATCTTTGCCCATTATTAGAAAACAAACCAAACTCTACCTAGATAACAAATCCAAGCCATCTCGATCGACCCTACTCAATTCGGATGCTCGTGCATCAAGTTTAAATGGTATTACGCTTGGTCTTTTATCTTAGTTTTCCAACTAAAGTGACTCATACAAGGTTTCACTATGCAAAAGAATTTACCTACTATAAAAGTTGTTAAGTTAGGCCTGTCTTCAAAGTAAATAGGAATAGATAAATATACCACTTAAGTATTGGAAGGAACAGAAGCGAGTTCCCAAAAAACAGAGCATGCCTCCCTACATAAGCTCCTTCCAATTTTCAAAAGCAGTGGGCTTGCTAGCATTAGGCAATGCCCATAAGGCATAAGTCGTCATCACTTGCTCATCTATCAAAAATGTAGGATAGTCCTTTTTTAAGTGACCAAGCCAATCGCAATTGAACCACTTACGCTTCACTTTAGTTGGATGATATCTCATAGCGAATTGCCCACATATGCCACGAGAGTGACATGTTAAGCCAGCTTTCTTCTTTACATATGCTCGATCTTCCTTGTATCTTAGTTTGTACGCTTTGTTTGGAGCTTTAGTTTGTTTTCCACTTTTTGCCACTTCCTACGGCACCTTGCGGGTGCTATCATGAAGGAAAAACATCCCAATGAGACTTTCAAAAGTGGCCCTTAATAGGGATTAGGCAAAGTAATGAAACCTCAACTGATGCTTTAAGACCTAAGGCAAACTCCTTTGCTCACACCAATGGAGTACCGACCATCTCAATCTCTATATACAAAAGATTGAATTGGTCAACATAACTCTCCACACAAAAACTTCACTGCTTCTAATAGATGAAACACCGAAATGCATGCCACTCGTGGTCTTAAAAATAAACCGGAGCTCAAGGAAACCTCGGATCGATCCAAGGCATGGCTAGCTCATCAGCTTCCTCAACTATTATATCCTACTAATCCAAAACCTACCCTTCTAGATGCTAGAAGACAATCCTCCATAAGATAACATCCCATAAATGATATTGGCGAGAGCCATATCACAAACACGCATTTAGCCAGTGTTACAGCACAACCTCTATAATGATCTGCCTTTTCGACCATCGAAAGTCGACACCGAATACATCCACGGTGTTCAAATGCCAAACATCAAATCGACGAAAAGGTAGAATGTTAGGGTAAAATAAATAGAAAAGAACATATAACGGAGAAACATAATCTCACATCAGAATGACAGTATATAATATAACAAAGAGAGTATGAACTACCACTCCAAAAGACAAAGCATATCAGATTTGAATACAAATCTTATCAGTTGGACGGCTATAAATTTCCGACCCTACAATTGCCAATAGGAATACCATATAATACAGTGAAAAAAAACTACAATGGGTGTACGTCTAGCTCTTCTCTAAGACATCCATATCAATAAACCAACCTAAGAAAATGCTCGATCAAAATCAAGCATTATAATAAAATAACATCCGAGCCAGTCTAGAAAACCAGCGTGAGAAAACTCAAGTAATATTGTGAATATATAAAAATTCTATAAGATCACACCGCCAACACGTAATTCATTTTTACCTCAACATTCATAGATGAAGAAATGGGAAACAAATCAGAACAACAATCCAAACAAGAAACAATGACCACAGACAAGATCAAAAATCCAAACTTAAAGATTGGACACAAACAATTAAACATCGAGAAGAACCCAGTCACTTCTCAGTGTAATTAAAAAACAATTCAAAGATTTAGATAAACAAAAAGGAAAGCAATTTTTCCACAATATGTGGACCATGCCGCCGACTATAGAACAGGTTCCATTTGATAATAACAATATCCAATATCAACCATGGATACGAATAATTAAACATCACGGAGTGCTCTCGACAATTCTCGATGTAATTTAAGAAAGAGGTAAATTTATGAATTGGGAATCAAAGGAAAGAATAGGGAAATTTTCCAACAAATTACTAGAAGGGTGTACCAACAGAAATGTACTTGAGAGGTGTGGGTCATATGCTCTATGATACCTCTCGAAAACGTACTAGCCACACCCCGCCAACCTTACCAAGAATCCAAGTATTTCACATCTAAATGCACAAAATTGAATCCAATCTAAAGTAGATATGAATATACATAATAGTATAACACCCCTTATTTTTGGTAACATAATTTAGGATATTTAATTAGCTAAATAAAATAAAATAATATGTTGATTGGGGGATTGAGATTTGATTTTAATTAGGGGGTAGAAGTGCCATTTAAATAAGGAATAAAAATAAGAGTAAAAATGAAATAGAGGAAGGGTAAAATAGAAAAGAGGTCATTCCTATATCCTTAAACCTTGGACATGTATCCTCATACATATTCACTTTCATATTCAAAAATTATTTTTGAAGCCAACTACCATTAACATGAGAAAGAGGAAGAAGGTTAAGAAAAGCTAAGGAAGAAGCAAAATAAAATTAAATACATTCAAATCTCAAGATCCGTAAGCTCTAAAGCTAAGGTGAATAATGATTACATCTCTTATTTTCATTATTTTAGGTTTTAAGATGAAATTTGAAATGTTTTGCAATGATTTGCCATGTTTTTGAACGATGGAATATTTATATATACTTGTTGATGATTTATACTTGTTTATATAGATTTTATGATATGTTTTAAGTTGAAAAGCATATTAAATGACATTTAAATGACTTGTGAATTTTTATGAAGATCAAAAATTATATTTTAGAGATGGATTTCAATTTTTATAATTTTATGAATTTTAGTGAATTTTATATAAATTTTCTAGTAAAGAAAATGTTATTTTGGGTTATAAATTAGCGGTTTTTAGGCTTTGGGGAAAAGTTGGAGAAAAAATTATTTTCAAGGATAAGAAGTTTGCTTTTTATGCTGAAAGACGCTTTTTATTGTAAATCATGGAATGATAGTTGCAACTATCAATTTTTGTTCACACTAAAAAGTGTCCTTTAGACCAAAAAGCAGACTTGTCGTCCCTGAGACAAATTTTTTTTGCAACTTCTTCCCTATGCCTAGTTTCTCTATAAATTATTTACAGTTAAATAATTAATGATTTTTATCTAAAATTTATATATGTTAGAAGTCATATAAAAAGTGATTATCTAGAATTTTTGTAGAATTTTCCTAAGTGTTTTAATAGATATATAAAATTATTTAAGGTATGGGAATTAAATAGTTTATATATTTATAAAAGGAGAAGGGGCTCTTTGAAAATGATTCGATTTTTTAATTTCAAGAAATTGGCAGCACTTTTGAAAAATTAAGATGACAACCAATCACAATTGGACAAACAAGGTATGTTAGGAACAAAGAAATAGTTTAAAAAGAACAAATATACAAGGTTTTTACTATTTCGATGCTTTAGGCACCAGGCTTTCGCCTCCATACCTTCGCCTCCGAATCCATCGATACCAATGCACATGGTATCATAGAACTAGTACGTAGTGAATTGAATGTAGGCGGAAGGTATAGGGTCGACAAAGCAGGGGTTTCGAATGGGTTGAGGCACTACTTTGCTTTCAAATGAAAATGCGCCTACTTGCTTTTGACCAATAGCTTTCAATTAGGTTGGCTTTTGACCAATAGCTTTCAACTAGGTTGGCTTTTGACCAGGTCAATTAATTTTAACAGAAATGGTTTCGATTGGGTTACGCCTTTGATTTTAAATAACTGCTTCAACTAAGCCCTATTAAATGACACCTAAATGCCTTGTGAATTATTCGAAGATCGGAAATGATATTTTAGAGATAGGTTTCAATTTTCGAAATTTTCTGAATTTTTTTGGATTTTATATAAATTTTTCTAGTAAAGAAAATGTTATTTTGGGTTATATATTATTTATGGTTAAATAATTGATGGTTTGGGTCTAAAATTTATGTATGTTAGAAAACATATAAAAAGTGATTACTTGGAATTTTTGTAGAATTTTCCTAAGTGTTTTAATGGATATATTAAATTATTTAAGGTATGTGAATTAAATGTTTTACATATTTAAAAAAGGAGAAGGGGCGCTTTGAAAATAATTCAAATTTGTTATTTCTAGAAATTGGCAGCCCTTTTGAAAAAATAAAATGACAACCAATCATAATTTGACAAATAAGGTAGGTTAGGTACAAAGATATAGTTTAAAAAGGACAAATATACAAGGTTTTTACTGTTTCGATGCTTTCGGCACCCGGCTTTCACCTCCATACTTTCACCTCCGACTCCATTGAAACCAATGCACATGGTATAGGGAACTGGTATGTAGTGAATTGGTTGTGGCGAAAGGTATAGGGTCGAAACTAGGGGTCCAAAGGGGTTGAGGCACTACTTTACTTTCAAATGAAAATGCGCCCGCTTGCTTTCGACTGAACAGATTTCGACCAGGTCAATTGGTTTTAAAAGAAATGGTTTCGATTGAGTTGCATCTTTGTTTTCAAATAACTGCTTTTGACTAAGTTGAAACCCTTACTGCCACTTTTTACCTTTCAACCTAGATGGTTTCGAAAGGGTTGCTTTGCTTTTTAAACTTGGCCACTTCCCCAATGCTTTCGAAGGGATGGTTTTGGCATTATCACTTCTTTACTTAGGAATGCTATGGAAAGAATGGCTTTCGACTTAAATGGTTTTAATGACCCTTTTTCTTTGATTGAAGTATAACCCAAATGGTTTCGAATGGAATGGTTTAAATGGTTTCGAAAGGTGATTTTCCGCATGTTTTAAATTGAACCCAAGTGCTTTCAAAAGGTTTGTGATTTGATGCTTTTGAAAGGTTTTAAAGAAAGGTTTCAAAGGGGTGGTTCCCTAAGGTTTTAAAGGAGTCAAAAAGAAAGGCTTTTCAGGTTGTTTCGAAAGGATTAAAGGAAAGGTTTTCCAAAGATTTCAAAAGGCAACATTTAAAGGTTTTAAATGAAAGATGTCTAAGGTTTTTAAATCTTTCGAAAGGAAGGTTCCAATGGTTTTGAAATGGTTTTGCGAATGGTTTCGAAAGGAAGGTTTTGGCCTTTCAGCCTACACTAAAGAAAGGGTTTTACTTGGTTTAGAAAAAGGTACTTTCAATGTTTTTGAAAGGGACACTGCCAATGGATTCGAAAGGGGACTTTCAAAGTTTTAAATGTTTTCATCAATTATGATTTGGGTAAAGTATATATAACATGGCAAGATGATTTTGAGTAAGGCATAGAGTATAGTATTTTCCTTGTATGAGTTTGATTTAAAGGTTTTAAATCACTTTGAAAATGTTTTCAAGGAAAATTATGGGAAGGGATCCCTAAGTAAAATGACTCAAATATTAGAATACCAGATGGGACTGGTATATGGTCGCGCTCTATACATTAGCTATTAGCCACAGCTAATTTTGTCCAAAATTCCAATGTGTAGGGCTTTGTCACAAGTAAGACTAAAATTATGATAACACATAGAAACAAATATGTGTTTGTATATCGATAGGTTATTGGTAAGCCCTCAAAACCATCAGGATCAGGTGACCCTGGAAGATGTTAAGTTAAGGACAGACCATCTAGAAGAGAAGTATTTAATAGATAGTTAAGGATAGACCGTCCGAAAGAAGAGTGTCTAACATATGTTACATAAATTTTGTAATATTGTCTGGTAGGCCCGAGACAACCAAAGGTTAATAGTTAGCCAAACAAAACTAAAGTGTTTGAACGGGTAGTTCATTTATTACCTGATATGTATGTTTACATGATGATGTTTTAAGATTTTAACCAGTTTTGGTTGCACGAAAAGATTTGCAAAAGATTTGTTTTAAACGGCTGTTAATGAGGGAAAACCCGTTCTGCTAAGCGGCATGGTCTCACTTAATATAAAATAACCGAGACGTATAGAATTATTCATACCAGATTTATGTCAGACACGAAGTTTTTGTTTCCCCTTAACTCTCGGGTGATCAAAATTGATTTGAGTTGGCCGAGGGTGGAGATTTTTCGGTTCTAGTAATTTTGGCGAAAATCTTCCTGAGACGAGCAGGTGGCTGATGGATAGCTATTTAAGGGTTACAGTTTATTATGTTTTTCCGCTATGCGTATTAAGTCAGATATGATTATACTGACTCTGGTTAAGCAAAGGGGCATCGTCACATGTCGGTCTTGGCATATTTATTGTAATGATTATATTTGATCTTTACGTGGGAAGCGTTATGGGATCATGTAACTTGGATATGAATTATTGTTTTGAAATGTAATCAGTAAAATGTTGTTTTCTAGTAATCTATGATTTTGGTCATATTCAAGTGCTTCTGATATTATGGATACCATTAGCATTACCGTATTTTGTCACCAGAAGTTAATACAATAGATGATCGCAGCATCTGTAGCGTTAGCCTTTGGCCTCTAGATACGGGATGTAACAAATAGGGGCAACCCTACATAGTTAGACGTCCACTCGCGCTTTGGATTTAGTCATTTCTGACAAAGGATAACAAATATCAAAGAGCAATAAATCATTTTTAAGGTGACGATACACCAAGAAGGAAGCTGAATTGATATCGACAGTCGATAAATCAACTATCGAGAATAACAAAGCAATTTGTGTATGGAAATCAAATCGCATACACTTATCATCAATAAATAAATAAAAAATTTAAAACATTTGATTCACATTTGGGCTTGATTTTCTCATTTCCATTATGTGTAAAACGCTTTAAAAATATACTTTGGAATACTCTTATAAAAGGAAAATTATAATACTAAGTGTACTAAAACAAAGGTAAAAACGAATGTCATCAATACATTACTTAATATAAACCCAAAATAATTTACAGTTAGTCTTACTTTTAAACAATTCCTTTTAAAGGATTTTCTCTTATCATTTATAAATTTAAAATAACAATTATTATCCAAAAAATAATAAATCAATTTAAATTACTTTTATAAATTTTACATCAGATGTTAATATCCCGAAGGATAATTTATAAAATCCTTTTATAACTTTTAAACCACATTAATTTTCCCTAAGAAAATAAATTAAATTTAAAATCTTTTTATAATTTAAAATAACAATAATTATACTGACGGGTAATAAATTAAATCTATAATCTTACTTTAATAAATCAATTAATTATCTCTAAACACCTTTGTTAAATTACATAATCAACTTTGAACGTCTTTATCAAATCGGTTAATCAAATTTAAAACACTTTTATTAAATCGGTTAATTGGTTTTTTAAAACATCGTTAATTAAAATTACTAACTACATCAAAATATCACTAACTAAAAATTATTAACTAAATCTAAAACATATTAATTAGAATGATTAATTAAATCTAATATCATCAATTAAAAATGATTACTTAAATCTAATATCATTAATTATAAATGATTAATTAAACTAAACTATCATTACTTAAAATGATTAATTAAATCAAATATCATTAGTTAAAATGGCTAATTAACTTTAAATATCATTACTTAAAATGATTAATTATATTCTATATCATTAATTTAAATGTTTAATTAAACTTAAATATCATTAATCAAAGTGATTAATTAAACTCAAATATTTTATTTAAAATGATTAATTAATTTTAAACTTCTTTAATAAAAATGATTAATTAACATGAAACAACATTACTTAAATGATTAATAAATTTTAAACATCATTAATCAAAATGGTTAATTAATTTCTAATATCATTAAATAAAATGATTTATTAATTATTATGAAAATACAAGCTTATGTCAGCACACACAAAGGTTTTGGGGAATGATATTCAATAAGTGATGATACAGCGCAATATCACTATAAAAACACTTCGGCAATTTAAATAGAATATCACGTTTATTTTCAACCAAACAACATTACTAGCAACATAAGGAGAAGAATAAATAAACATTGGCAAGAAATTCTAAGGAGATAAATAAATAAATATTGCAAGAAACCCCTTAGGGTCTCTCTACAAATGTTCCCTGCAAAAAAATGATTGTGGACAATATATATTGTAATATGGGTTCCCTGCAATCATATAATGTGTCATCCATTTTCAAAGAGGGAATCAAATCAAAAAAACAATCAAACAACAATCTGAAACTAATATCTGAGCAATCAATAATAATTTGTTGCATCACAGATATTTTATAATTTATTTAAAGTAAACTCACCGAAATTCCAATTGATGCCGAAGTGTTCCAATTTGGACTAAAATCGAATGGGTATTCGATTTTAGCATAAAATTCTACGAGCTCTAAACTCCACCAAGCCAATTCCATAATGTAGATATCGTCAATACGAAACAAACATGACTAACCGCGTTCAATTTAGCCCTAGTATGAACAAGATATTGGTTTTATAAATTACCTATTTAATTGAACAAATTAATTAATTAATGACTAATCATAATTAAATTAAATTACCCTCTCACAAAACCTTCTCCTCCCACAACTCAAACTCACGACACAGGAAACCCACCGTACACACTCAACACCATGCAACCTATACATCGCCAAGGCCGATGATTCTCCAAACTATCACTGTTAACGCGTTACCCTACTCATGATCTTTACAATGACATGCAACAACTCCAATAGCCCCTAACCAAAAGCAACGTCGCCTCCCCTTTTTCGTACATGTATTCATCACGACACCCAATCGGTGATCGCACTAATGACAAAGAACCTCAAACCACTCAGCAACGGAAGATTAACTAAACCCTGCCCTCCTTTTCAAACAATTCATCCCCTTGCTCCTCCGAAGACCATCGTAGTCAAACCCTAGAGAAGTTGGCCTTCCTAAATTAACAACGTACCGGTCAAGATGTTTGTTACCATGTGCATCTCGTTCTCTTGAATCCAATAATACTAATTTCATAATTTATAGTTGAGTATACATTATGTTTGGAATTTTTGAATATGGGTTTTCATTTTTGAAGTTGCTTCTAGTAAAAAGAAACAAGAACAAAGATGAAAATGAAACGGAGAGAGGGAATGAAGAAAAATAGCGCGCTGAATTCTTTTGATTTTATATCAAAATTAAAAAAAAACATAGTGATGATGTATTTCTAAACAATAATCCATGAAATATGGAGAAATGTTTTTGTGTGTGGTGTACTTGTGTGTTTGGTTTTTAAATAAAAAATGTTAGGGTATGACGCTATACGGTATCACGTTCGCGTATGGACTGCGAAAGACAGAAATAAAAATATGATCGTGCACAATAATATGATATGATCCCAAAGAACAATAAAATAGACTGATTAACTTATTATGGAAAGTTTTTAAATACCGACATATGTCGCTCAATGCGTCACGGAAATTTAATTAATTTTCTCATTAAAAATTATAGAAAAATCCCACAAGTTAAATTAAAAATAAAATCAAGTTTTTTTATTACAGTTTGATTTTTTTTATTACTTATTTAAACCATTTATTATTAACAACTAAATTTACAAAATGAATTCATGATTGTTATTTGATAATTAAAACGAGTTAATTAATTGCTATTAAATACACTAAATTAATGTTTAATTCACAATTCATTATTTAAATAATTCATATATTTGAATTCAAGTTATTAAACTTCTGAAAACCAATTGTAAAATATTTAAAAATAATAAAACATTCAAAAACTTAAAATGATAAAATTCTAGGATGTTACATCATCACCCTTAAAAGAATTTCATCCTCGAAATTACCACGGAGTGGAAAATGTAATATCCAACCTAAGAATCAAATTACTTACTTGATTTTTAGTAACCTGATAACCTATATTTTCCTTAGAGAAAATCCTCATCAAAACCTAAATTCCTATCACTTTGCACTATCCAAACTCCAAAAAATTTCGAAAATTTTTGGCAGCACCTCCTTTGCCTTTCTAGATCCGAAAAACTACAACTTTCCACTATGGCCAAAATTGAACAAAAGAAAACAAAGCCCAAATGTGGCCTGCCATATCTGGGGCATAAAATCATCAACCGATTTTAATTTCTAAATCTACTATGCACCTTTTTACGTTTGATTTATATTTTTACAAGCAACTCACTAGTTCGATGCAAATGCTACAAGTAGAAATATCTTGCTTACTTGTACTTTGTTAAAATGACGGTTTTCTATCGATTAGAAAACAGTCGAAAAATATATAATCGTTTCAAAATCGCAAGTGCACGTTGTACAATCGTAGTACGTATGTGAGTACAGGTCGATCCATATGGAAAGAATTAAATTCTAAACTCAATTAAATCAGCCTAATGTTTTTGAATTTTTTTAAAGCAGAAAATTATAGAAAATAAACTAGAGAAAAAGTGAATAAAATTTTAATATTAAGGAGCAATTTAGAGGCAAATCCACTTTCAGTCATTCATATAAATCAACACAAATTCATTTATAATCTCTTATTAAATTATTAAATAGAAATGATTGATGTATTTATTATAAGTATGGTTTTTTGGTGTTATTAATTAGCACAACTTAAACCATCAAACTCTAACATACCATTCAAACCCACTTGTCATTTCTTATGAACATGATGTGAAATTAAAAATATAACCTATTTTAAACATGATCTATTTACTATGAATTAGTAACATAGACCATTGAATTTTGATTCTACTTTGACTTTCATTATCAAAATCACTTAGGCAAATGATCAAATAGTTTATGTTATATTGGATTAAGCGTAGCCTATTTGAAATGTCAATATAGACTATCAAATTCACTAAAAGAAAAATATAAACCACCATAATTCATAATTTCCATTAAGTGCAAAGAGAGATCACAAATGAAATCATTATGTTAATTTAATATGTTTCATGAGAGCTTCACTACCCCTAAATTAAAAGAGTTTAGCTACTCATATTTGAATACATCTTTACATAAAATATTTCAACATAAAAAACAATAAAAATGAGAGTTAATTAAAAGAAAAGGGATCTAACTACTTACATGAAATAAAACTAACCTAATTATAAGAATTAAATCTATGCTACTAACACGAAATAAGAGGAGCATAAGGTAAATAAGAGAGCATAAAATAAAATAAAAATAAAAGAAAGCATGAAATAAAAATTGCATGAAAGTAGAGAGATAGCCTATAAGAAGCCATTAAAGAGATATTTTATTTAACATTGATTTGTGACTATTGCACAAAAGAGAAGAAGATGATTACATGAAATATAAGGGGTATTTATACATGCTTAAAACTATTAATCATATTTTAAGGGACTACCAAAAACGCCCTTTAGATGGTGTAACCTCCAAGTAATCATTAAAGAATTAATTAATCCTCACTAACATTCCTTTAAGTCTCTATTAACATGTGGATTTGCTTTTAGTTATAGATCATTAATTAGTGGGTATGTGGGCTCCTCCATGTTGTATGAATTCTTTTATTTTCTTTCTTCCTTAGCTTCCAACATATGTGCATGCACACAACCATGAAACTTCTTCATATTTGCACTCCATTTTCTACAAATAAAAATGTGCAAACGAATTTTCTAAAAATTAATCCATACACAAAATTACCATTTTTCCTCCAAATTAAGATGAATGAGTGATGATTTGAAAGCAATTCAAATTTTGGTTTAAACATATAAAATGCCCTAATATGCTCATTTTAAATAAAAGTAGATTAAATACAGGAGTAAAAATGTACACTTTTACATGCACGTCAAATACCCCCACACTTATCTTTTAAATCATTCTCGAATAAATTAAAACTAGGATAAATCCCTTTTCATGTGAAATATGATTGCGTTGAGCGTATGCAACAAGTCATTAAACTTCTAGGTTCCCCTAATAGGACGAGTGTTGTCTCGTGAGGGTTTTCAGTGAATATTACCCATAAAATCCAAATGTAACATAGAAAATTCTAATGCGACTACATAAAAATGCGACTACATGATGAAAGTTTTTGAAAATATTTACAAATGAAGAATTTACTTTTAAATTAATATGAGTAAATTAAATATAGTTTTGGTCATTATCAAGAAATTTTAGTCCATTTACTCATCAAAACTTCCAACAAGAATTAAGTTATCATCACAATTAGACTCTAGTTCGGCTAATTGTTTCAGTTGATAACATAGTCCAACTATGAAATGGATCATTTAGTTTATTATCAAAAATTTGCAAAGTGGCATTTTTAAATAACAAGTCGAATCAAGTAAGTGAAATAGTGCTTGGATTTCAATTGCTTGCTCTCTATATTTTGAAAAATATTAACATTATCACTTACACACCTAACTCAGATAAACTGAGGTCAGATATACCGATCATACACTGTCTTTCGCTTTTATGTGAGAAGAGTACAGAGCGTGGCGAGTGTACATACTTACATATGAACGCATGACTCTAGGTGTTTTTTATTTTACTTTAATTTACATACATCTAGCTTGGATAAACTGAGGCCAAATATACTGATCAAGCATCGCCTTTCAGACTTGCGTGAGAAGGGTATAAAGCATGGCGAGTGCACACATTTAAGTGTGAACACATGACTCTAGGTGTTTCTTATTTTTATAAAATTATTTTTTGAAAAGAGAGAGTTATGCAAAATCATCTTAGCACCACTTAACTTAGAAGATCAAAAATGTTATCGTTGTTACTTTAAATCAACCACTCTTTTAAACATAGATACATTTAGGATATACTTCATAATTATCACCCATGAACCTTCCTATATACTAGTTAAACCATAGTTAATTGTAATCAAACTTTTATTTTTATTTACTTTGAGACGAGTAAATTTTCAATTTAATAACCAAAAACATATACTTATCATATCGTGTTCTTTCAAAAGTAAATTGATATGCTAAAAAAGAAAATTTTGTTTAAGGATTTTTATTTTTTGTTTTGGAAAGATAAAGCAAAAAAATAAAACATGAAAAATCAAAGTGAGCATGAGACTCCTCCCCTCCCCCCACGCTTGATTTTTACTGCGTCCTTATAGTCAATACATGATATAATAGGTGAAATAGAGAAAAATATGTACATATTTACAAGGGGGTTAAAATTCTTTTACTAGACATAGTGTGGCTCATGAAGAATCATGAGCTCCTCCTCTCGATCACTCGCCAACTCTAAGTAAGGTTTTAAACTATGACCGTTGACTTTAGAAATCGATCCATCCCTAGGGTTTTCCATTTTTACGGCACCATATGGAAAAACAGGACGTATGACGATGGTCAAGTCCATCTTGATTTTAATTTCCCATGGAACAAATGAAGTCAAGAATCATACAAAGAATTTTTGGATTTGGCGAAAATGTTTTCCTTAGGATTGACATGCCACGAAAAACTTTTGTTTTTTCTTTGTTGTTTTTCTCATTTTCATATGCCTCGTCCCTAATCTACTCTAATTCATTGAGTTGCAATTTCCTATTTTCGCCAGTCTTTTTTAAGATCAAAGTTTATGTTCTTAATCGCTTACAATGCTTTATGTTCAAGTTCAGCAGGTAAATGGCACGCTTTACCATATACAAGCCTAAAATGAGACATCCTAAGATTGGTTTTATATGTAGTTCTATAAGGCCAAAGCGCATCTATTAATTTTTATGACCAATCTTTCTTATTTTTATCCATAGTTTTCACCAATATTTGTTGATTTGGCGATTTGAAACTTCAACTTGACCGCAAGCTTGAGAATGATAAGGAGTGGATAAGTTATAGGTTATTGAGTATTTCTTCATTAGATTTTTAGATGAACAGTTATAGAAATGGGTTACATTGTCGCTTATTATTGTGCGAGGTGTTCCAAAACTTGAAAAGATGTTTTCATTTATGAATTTCACAACAACTTTGTGGTTATTTATTTTACAAGGAATGGGTTTAACCCATTTAGAGACGTAATCAACAACAAAATGAATGTAAAGATTTCCAAAAGAGTTGGGAAACGGTCCTATAAAGTCAATACCTAAATGTCAAAAGTTTCGATCATATGATAGGGTTCAAAGGCATCATGTTTCATCGAGAGACTTTTCCTATTTGGCAGCGATCACAAGTTTTATAGAACTCGAATGCATCTTTGAAAAGCGTAGGCCAGTAAAAACCACATTGAAGAATCTTTTCCGCTGTTTCTTAGGACCAGAGTGACCACCACAAGCTTAGTCATGGCAAAATGAAATGACACACAAGATTTCGCAATTTGGAATGCAACGTCAAATGATTTGGTTGGAACAATACTTAAACAAGTATGAATCACCCCAATAAAAGTACTTGACTTGGGAAAGAAATTTATATTTATCGTGTTTCGATCAAAATGAAGGAGTTTCTTTAGTGACCAAATAGTTCACTATGTCGGCATACCACGGATCGATGGAAACGAAAAGGGGTTGTTCATCAAGAAAGTTCTTGTTGATCGGTAAAGAAGGTGGTGCGTTTGGAAGACATGGTAGATGATCAGCAATGACATTGTGGAATCCTTTTTGTCTTTGAACATAAACTTAGATTCTCGGAGTAAAAGGATCTAACGGATCAAGAGAGACTTAGCTCATTTTTAGCGAAAAGGTACCTTAGAGCGGAGTGGTCAGTGTAAACCATAATGTGTCAGCCAATCAAATAAGGTCAGAATTTTTCGAGCGTAAAAACTACTACTAGAAGTTCTTTTTCGGTGGTTATTTAATTAAGTTGAGCATCGTTTAGAGTCATACTAGGGTTGTAAATGCCATGAAGAATTTTTTTGATGCATTGCCCTAAGATAGCACTAACTGCAAAGTTAAAAGCATCACATATTATTTCAAAAGGAAGATCCCAATTGGGTGAGCAAATGATGGAGCGGAAATGAGTTCATTTTTGAGACGTTTAAAAGCAGAAACATAGTCAAAATTAAAGTCAAATGGAACGTCTTTTCCAACAGAAGTCGTCAGAGGTCGAGAAATTTTACTAAATTCCTTCATAAAACATGGATAGAAACCAACGTGCCCAAGGAATGAACGAATCCTTGACAGATTTGGGAATGCGTAGATTTGCAATTACGTCAACTTTCACTTTATCTACCTCAATGCCTTTGTTTGAAATTACATGCCCAAGAACAATGCCATGTTTGACCATGAAATGACATTTTCCCTAGTTTAACGTTAAATTTTTGTCCTCGCATCGATTCAAAACCAACTCGAGATGGTGTAAGCACTTGAAAAAAAAGTTTCCTAAGATGGAAAAAACGTCCATAAGAACTTTCAAAAAGCATTCAATCATGTCAAAAAAAAGATGGTGACCATTCATTTTTGAAAAGTAGCTGGAGCGTTGCAAAGGCCAAACGGCATGTGTTGACATGCAAAGATGCCAAAGGGACACGTGAAAGTATTTTTCGCTTGATCTTCTGGAGCGATCAGAGTTTGGTTATAACTGGAATAACCATCGAAAAAGCAATAGAATTCATGGCCGGCTAAACATTCATGCATTTGGTCGATGAAAGGAAGAGGAAAGTGATCATTATGTGTTGCAGCATTTAAATTTCGATAATCAACGCAATACGCCAACATATTTGAGTACAGGTTGGAATGAGTTCATTAGCGTCGTTTGTGATAACGGTAAGTCTAGACTTTTTAGGCATGACATGAATTGAGCTAACCTATGAACTAGCAGACATGGGATATATGATTTCGTTATCGAGAAGATTAAGAATTTCTTCCCAAACCGCATCCTTCATTTTTGGGTTAAGTCTACGTTACGCATCACGAGCAGGCCTGGCTTCATCAACTAAGTGGGTACAATGTTGAATAAGAGCAGGACCAATTACCTATATATATCAATAATCGACCATCTAATTGCCTCTTTTTTTCGACAGAATTGAAAAAGGGAAGCTTCCCGATCAAGAGAAAGATTTGAAGAGGTTACGACAAGAAATGTTTCGTTGTCACCTAAGTATGCGTACTCAAGGTGATCAGGAAGAGGTTTGAGTTCCAACCTAGGCATTGCTTAATCAAAGAATTTGGTTGAAGTTCTGACTCAACCACGAGGAGTTCAAATGGAAGCGATTTTCAATCTCGTTAGGATCGTCTGAAACAGTTGTCCGTATTCGATCTTGCGCTTGTCGTTAACGTCAACTACTTCATTATCAAAATTTTCTTGAATGGATCTAACTTCCAGCATTTGATCAAGTGGTTCATTTGATTGGTTTTCAAGATTGAAGATGTTAAGATCCAAAGTCATGTTTCCAAAAGAAATTTTCATCGATCCATTTTGACAATTGATTAGAGCATTTGAAGTAGCCAAGAAAGTTCAGCTTAAAATCAATGGATTTGACTCATCGGATTATTCACAGGTTATGCTTCAAGGACGATGAAATTGATAGGGAATATGAATTGACCAATTTTGATGAGTACGTCCTCGATTTCTCCCATGGGTTTCTTTACCGAACGATCAACAATTGAAGAGTTATGTTGTGCATGTAAATGTACATATTTTTACTTCGATATTTAATCTTCTTCTAATTAAATAATGATTATATTAGGGTAATATGTTTTTACCAAAATCCAAATATTATCAAATCATCATTCATTCAGGAGCAAAATAGTAATTTTATGCATGATTTAATTTGAAAAAATTTACTTGCACGTATTATTTTATTTATAGGAAAATTGGGTGAAAATTAGAAGAGGCTTCATGTAGATATGCATGCACAAGAGAAGAAGACAAATGAAGATGAAAATAAATCAATTCATGCATCATGGAGGACCCCACCTACCCACTTACCTTGATCTACTTAGGAGCAAATGAACATGTTAGTTGAGATGAAACGTACATACATACTTAATGAAGGATTAATTAGAAGCTAATGACAATTTGGCGACCACACTTCCTAAGGGGTATTTTGGGTAGTCCCCAAAATTACTGATTAGGATTTTAGGCATGTATAAATACCAAATTTCTTTCATGTAACGAAGCTCATATCTCTTAGTCACTCCTCTTTAGTTAGTTTAGTTTTAGGCACTAATTGTGAATATAAACTCTCTTTCTCTCTTTCATGGTTTCTTAGCCTTTTTTCTCTTACGTAATTTTCTTAATACAATTTAGTTCAAGATATTTTAATTCATGTTCTTTTATTTTATGTTAGTATCTTAGATTTAATTTATGCAAGTAGTTTAATTATCTTTTATTTTAATTAGCTTACATTTTTCTCTTATTTTTGTTTCATGTTGCACTCTATGTTTGTTAAAATGATAACAAATATGAGAAGCTAAACCCCTTCAATTTAGTGAAGTTCTCTTAATCATGTAGATTCAACATAGTGATTTCATTTGATCTCTTTTTGTGCTTAATGGAATTTTTGGATGTGGTAATATTTTATTGTTTTAACTTTAAATTTGATAGCATGTGTTGTTGACACCACAAAGGCTACTGCTCCTCTCCTACAAACGTAAACACAAATTACCTCTTTATCTACATATGATGTTGGTAATGAAGTGGAGTTTACAATCAAAATTTGATGGTCTACTTTACTTATCAACAGAAAATAGATCGTGCTTTGAATAAGTTTTATTTTTAACTTCATTATTAATTTCATGAGGGTTAATAAGTGGTTTGGAGGGTGTGTTAAAGTTTGATGGTTTATGTTGGACTAATTAATAGCATAAATAGGCCATACTTATGATAAATATATCGACTAAATTCACTAATGACGAAGAAAAAGAGAGATCGAAATTCCATTATGTTGACTTATGTGATCATGAGAAGGGAACTGCCTCTAGATTGCCTTCTACTCTCGTATTCTTATTCGCTTTCTTTTGTTACTTTTTTTTACACTTTTTAGCTTAAATAACTTCAAGCTCTTGGTTAATTTGATTAGTAGAATTTTAAATTACTTCAATTTCATATGGATCGATCCATACTTTCCATGTACTAAAATTATATGTCGTACGCTTGCGGTTATTTTTATTACAATTTTTCAGCGATTTTCCAACTGGTAGAAGACTAGCGGTTCAACAAGTTTTTAACGCCGCTGTCGGGGGATTAATTTGATTTTATTTCTATTCTTATGATTATTACAGTTTGATTTTATTATGTGCTAGTTTTTCATGTTAATTTGCATTTAAAAAATGTTTTATGTTATGTGATTTGTGCTTTCATTTGATTTGGTGCTTGTTGCTTTTCTATTTGCATTTGCATCTCTTCATATAAAAAACTATTGTTGTGTGTTTGTGTGTAATTTTTGTTTTTGTTTTTTGTGTGCTTGTTTTCTAGTTGCATTTGCATATTAAAAAAATTAGACACAATTTCATTTCAAAAAGAAATTTTTTTAATTAAATTTCATTGCATTACATTTACATTTATCTTCTTTGATTCTCTTTTACATTTTTGCATTGTGCATTACATATTCATTCTCTATCTCTACTCTTGCCCAAGCTACTACTCCTCTCCTACAAATCCTTCAGTCACAACAACCACTCTTTGAAATAATTACCACTACATACTCCCCACTGCCACACTGCACATTGCACCACTATCTGCATCTTTTGTCTTAAACCACCCTGTGCCTTGTGCCACACTTCCAAACTGTGTGCATATCGCAACAGTAACTCTGTGCACCATCTTCTCTGCTTATAAAACTGCTACTACATCAGTACATACCACACGCTACATACTCCTTACTGCCTTCATAGTTCATCCATGCTGCCACCCTGCTCATTACACATCCCCTGCCAAACATACTGAACCATGCACTACCTCACTGCTGCATATACCAACTTCACCATCATCTGACCACAACAGTCAACTTCTTTACTGACTCCCCACAACAGTGCACATAAAACCACCTTCACTTACATCAACAACTGCACAATGCCCTCTTACAGTCACAACCTCTACATCACAGCAGCTACATCTACACCAGTTCACCATTACACCACATCATTTGCCCAGTTGCCTTAATCTGCCATCCCCTATCCAAAATTTCATCAACTAACCTCCTTACATCTTCTACAGCCACAATCTGCTTTGTACACATACTGTTATCCCACCTTTCAACAAGGTCGTGATATCAAAAGATTAACTGAAAATCCAAAGACAGTTCGACCTGAAGGTTGGTTGTACGCAGGCTCGCTATGGATATCGATGAATTTTTTCCAATTTCGGATCAGGCTAGAATTGATAAGACATGACAAGCGAAGCCATGAAATCCAGAATTCCAAATTTCAAGTCAATCCAAGTTCTTATACTCAAGTTATGATCGATGCAAATTGAAGAAACTGACACCGTTTCGCATTCATGGTCGAACCTCGGTTAGTATCGATCAAGTTCGAATCCGTCCTACAACCTCGGTTCGTATCGGTCAAGTTCGAATCCATCCCAGAACCTCGGTTCGTATCGATCAAGATCGAATCCATCCTAGAGCCTCGTTTCTTATCGATCAAGTTCGAATCCATCCCAGAGCTTCGTTTCATATCGATTTGGTAACCCTACTTCGTATCCATTGAGTGACCACTGTTCGCATCCATCACAATATTGCTTGTTCGTATCCATCAAGTTAAAGCAACTTTGATCGATTGAAATGACAGCCATCTTCATCGATGCGAACAGAGCCGCCTTCATCGATAAGTACCCAACCCTGTCCATCGATTCGAATAGAGCATGCTACAGATCGACACGAAACACACGCTATTGATCGATTCGAATGAGAAAACGACTTCGATACGAACAAGGCGAGAATCTTGGGACGACTTGGTCAACTCGACATAAAAAGTGGATCGATCCGAAGAGTGTGCCCTACGTCATCACGAGGGTACGTGTTATCACTGATTCTAACAGATTGATTCGAAACAAACAGCCTGCCGTAAAGCTTCAACTCGTATTGATCATAACTCGAGACCCTTAAGTCCAAATGCTATGAAATTTTCGCAGGAGCTTATGTACAAGCTAAAGAATGTTCCTGCCAAATTTCGACTCCATCGGACAAATTCTTGATCGATACGAAAATGGTTCGTATCGATCACGGATCGAGTCGAAACTTTGTGGGATCGATCGCGTGGGCACCTTCACATGCCAGAAGAAGTCTCGTGAAGTTTGAGCGAGATATCAGCCTCCTACACCTATAAATAGAGCCCCAGGGCCAATAGAAAATGGACCTTTTTTGGCTGCCAACGTCCAGACTCTACCGGATTCAACTTTGCACTTCATCATTGCTGTTGTACTCGAATTTTAGAGCTATAACTCCTTGTAATCCACAGTAATCGATTGTAATCACCAAGTGAATATCAATAAAGTCATCAACCTTAGAGTGGACCTAGGCTAGATCTCGAACCACTATAAATTCTGTGTTGTTTACTGCTTTCTTTTGAATTTTCTGTGTGTTCTTCATCTTTATTTCTCTACATACTTGTTATCTGTGATCTGTGATTGCGAACTGGTGCTTTCAACGGCAATTGGGTGTTTGTGACCAATTTTGGCGCAAACATTTAGGTTCTTTCATTGAGAAGGCTAATTCAGGAGTTCTATCACTTGAAAAAGTTGAATTGAAGGCTTAGGGATTCAGATCTAAAATGCTATGACAAGGCAATCAAGTAGAAGATAGAGACCAGAGAGAAGTCAGCATGAAGGGAGTCAAGAGGCTTCCTCAGGAGAAAATCAGGCATCGATCTTCATTACTAGGGACGAGATGGAAACAATGTTCAACAGACAAGAGGAGATGATGCAGAATCTACTTCGACAAGTTGGACAAGCTGGAGTGCAGAATCAGTAGAATGCAACTGCAGGAGATGCTGGAAATAGAAGTCGGAAGCACGGAGCAACCAGAATTTAGAATGGAGCAGGACCATCTGGGACAAGCATGTTGACCCAATCTCAGGAAGAGCATCAGGTGGACTCAAGCAGCACGGCATTCGCAGAGAAATGGATGCTCAGCCAGGAGAACAGATTCTAGGATACCCTCGTGAACTCGGGGGGAAGGTCGAAGGAGTGGGCGAGGACTACAACTCGAAGATAGTGACAGATTGTCGGAGATGGTTAGATGGGATATCAGAGGTGGTTGGTAAACAAAGATTTAGAGGATGTGAATAGGAGTCCCTTTACTCCAAATATCAGGCGAGCTAGGAACCCACCGGATTTTAAGCAACCATCGTTGGAGATGTATAATGGGAGGAAAGACCCTACGGTTGATCTGACAAAGTATATGAGGCATATGGAAGTGCTGGGAGCATCATAGGAGGTCATGGCCCAGTGCTTTCCATTATACCAGGCAGATATTACGGCGCTATGGTTTAGGCAACTGGAGAGTGGATCTATCGAAACATGGACTGATTTGACTGAAAGGTTTATGAGGCAATTCAGGGTTCACATTTCGAGACCCAAGAATGTGATGAGTTTGGCAGCACTGAAGCAAAGAGCTGGGGAATCTTTGAGAAGCTTTTTGACGCGATTCAATGCAGCTGCAGCATCGGTGGATCGACCGGATCCATCCATGGTTTTGATGGCAGTTGTATCGGGCATAGTTGATGACACGGAATTGAAGAATTCATTGGCAAGAGATCCCCCTATGGATCTAGGAGAATTTTATCATTAGGCTGAAGGATTTTTACGGTTAGAGAATGCAAATGCTAAATGAGAGGAAGGAGAAGGAATCGATGTTGATGCGGTCAAGGGAGAAAATCCTCCTGAAAAAGGTGCGGAAACTAGCAAAGGGAAACGAAAGGCGGAGGATAATGATAATGGATCAACACGACCACGAAAGGAACGAAGATTCACCTCATATACGGAGCTGAACGAGACTTTAGAGCGGATCTACCAGGACAACATGGGACAACTTTCTTATCGAAGGCCAATGAGGAGAGATCCGACCAGCAACAAAAGAAGATCAGACAAGTATTGCTTATTCCACGAGCTGAATGGTCATAGCACAAATGACTGCAGACATTTGAAAGATGAAGTCGAGGGGAATATCCATAATGGTTTGCTATCGCAATATGTGAGAAGGAGGGCCATGACGGTGGAACAAGAATGACCACCACCAGCACCAACTGAAGGCGGCACGGGATCGAGGCGTCAGCTTGTTATCAATTAATTAAGATAATGACGAACGAGTGGCATACTCCACACCGACGCGATTAAGTTGTTTACACATGTACAGGACCGCGAACGATCCTCAGGCATGCTCTGATACAACTATAAGTTACATCGATGCAGATGTTTGCGCTCTGACGTCACTGTTTTGCTTTTGTTTTTTGCTTCTCATATTTGGATTTGATTTTGTTGAACATTTCTATTGAAAAACTCAGTTGAATGGATATCTAGTTTTGATGATTCTGAAACGGCTAAGCTATTCACACATGCATAGGGTCGCGAATGATCCTAAGGCATGCTCTAAGATAGCGATAAACTGCCCTAACAAACGATCCAGAAACTCACCCGAACGTGGAATCAGGTATTGATGATACTAAGTCCCCCCCAGGCACACACAAATCGCCTCGAAGGGCCCCCGACCGCGAACGGTCACATTTTGCCACGAACGGCACCCGATCGCGAACGATCATAGCTCGCATCGAACGGCACCCGACCGCGAACGGTCACATTTCGCCGCGAACGACATTCGCCACAGACGATCATAATTCACAATGAACGGCACCCGATCGCGAACGATCACAAATCGCCTCGAACGGCACCTGACCGCGAACGGTCACCATTCGCTGCGAACGGCATCCGACCGCGAATGGTCACATATCACTTCGAATGACATAAAATCTCGAACGATCGTCATTCATGGTCAGATAAGACTATCAATTTCTTTGCAGGTCACCAACAGGATATGAACGGCCAACTTATGGCATTACAAAACACACCTTCCTACCGCGAGTCATGTTTTGGGGGGCAAGTGTTATCCCGCCTTTTAGCAAGGCCGTGATATCAAAAGATTAACTGAAAATCCAAAGACAGTTCGTTTCGAAGGTTGGTAGTATGCAGGCTCTCTATGGATATCGATGAATTTTTCCAATTCCGGATCAGGCTAGAATTGATAAGACACGACAAGCGAAGCCATGAAAGCCAGCATTCCAAATTTCAAGTCAATCCAAGTTCGTATACTCAAGTTATGATCGATGCAAATTGAAGAAACTAACCCCGTTTCGCAACTATGATCGAACCTCGGTTCGTATCGATTAAGTTCGAATCCATCCCAGAACCTCGGTTCGTATCGATCAAGTTCGAATCCATCCCAGAGCCTCGTTTTGTATCAATCAAGTTCGAATCCATCCCAAAGCCTTGTTTCGTATCGATTTGGTAACCCTACTTCGTATCCATTGAGTGACCACTGTTCGCATCCATCACAATACTGCTTGTTCGTATCCATCAAGTTAATGCAACTTTTATCGATACAAATGAGAGCCATCTTCATCGATGTGAACAGAGCCGCCTTCATCGATACGAACCCAACCCTCTCCTTCGATTCGAATAGAGCATGCTACAGATCGATACGAAACAAATTCTATTAATCGATTCGAATGAGACAACGACTTCGATAAGAACAAGGCGAGAATCTTAGGACGACTCGGTCAACTCGGCATAAAAAGTGGATCGATCCGAAAAGTGCACGCCATGTCATCACGAGGGTACGTGCTATCATTGATTCGAACAGATCGATTCGAAGCAATCGATTCGAAACAAACAGCCTACCGAAAAGCTTCAACTCTTATCAATCATAACTCAAGACGCATAAGTCGAAATGCTATGAAATTTTCATAGGAGCTTACGCACAAGCTAAAGAATGTTCTTGCCAAGTTTCGACTACATTGGACAAATTCTTGATTGATACGAAAATGGTTCGTATCGATCATGGATCGAGTCAAAACTTTGTGCGATCGATCACGTGGGCCCCCTCACGTGCTAGAAGAAGTCTCCTGAAATTTGAGCGAGATATCAGCCTCCTACGCCTATAAATAGAGACCCAGGGCCAGCAGAAAATGGACTTTTTTGGCTGTTCAACGTTCAGACTCTGCCGGATTCAACTTTGCACTTCATCATTGTTATTGTTCTCAAATTTCAGAGCTATAACTCCTTGTAATCCACTGTAATCGATTGTAATCACCAAGTGAATATCAATAAAGTCATCAACTTTAGAATGGATGTAGGCCAGATTGTCGAACCACTATAAATTCTGTGTTGTTTACTGCTTTTTTTTTGAATTTTCTGGATGTTCTTCATCTTTATTTCTCTACATACTTTTTATCTGTGATCTGTGATTGCGAACTGGTGCTTTCATCGGCAATTGGGTGTTTGTGACCAATTTTGGCGCAAACACATACAACACTGTGTAAACACAATTGCCTACCTCCTCCACCTCAATCATTAAACCACTTCCAACCTCTGCATATCTAATCCCCCCTTCCGACTAACCTACCACACCATAGAAACATACCACCACTTCATAAAACATCATGCCACCACTTCCATCAATATATCACATAACCACACTTGCCTATCTCGGCCTGCATACGTCGCATAAGAACCTCATATTTACTACTGCTTCCTTCATATTTACCAGTATCACCACCTATCAACTATCATCATCTATCAACTATCACCACCTATCAACTGCTTCCTTCATATTTACTGCGGCTCCACCATATTGCACTGCTGCCTCCTGCAGCAGCCACTACCATTGAACCATCAGTGCCCTATCCACTTCCTCCATTCACCATATATCTTCCACAAGCATTTCAACACCATTACCGTCCTTCTCACCGCCTTAACATCTCCTTTGCCATAACCAACAAACTGTCACTGTCTACACATAATTCCTGCACACCACTACACATGAAACACTACTACCTTACCTCCTTGCACACTTCACCAAATATACCACCTCATAATAGCAACTTCATCCATCAAAACCTCCCACCCATTATCATTGCCTATATCCTACTGCCAACCTCTTGACCCCCTTCAACCACTTCCTGTCATCACCTAAATATTAAAAAAAACTATCATTCACTCCTCCCCCACTTCACAAATATCCACCACACTTCATTACCATCAATTATTCTATAAATATCACTTCATCCATCAACCACTATCCTTATTGCTCTGAACTGCCTCGGCCTTCTTACATTACTAACTGCATATCCTATAAATTACTGCTCTGCCTAATAACCCCCTGCACATATCCAACCTCAACCATCCCTCTAGCAATCATCCATCTCTGTCTGCCACATACCATTCATACAAACATCTGTGCACAAACACTTCACTGCACAACAAACCCATCACCTGCACAGCAAACCATCCACTTCCACCCACAACTGATTTCCCACCACCAACAATACGAACACACAACATCGCTTATAACGTCTCCATCCTCTGCCTGAACCTCACCACATCCTCATTTCCTACGAACATCCTCTATCTTCATTATCATCTACCTCGGAGAAAACCACCACTAACTCCATCACATAACTCAAAACACACGAAATCAAAACAAACAGAAATCGTAAACAACACCTGGCTCGAACTGCGATCAAGAACCTATTGTGGAATCAAACATCGATTTTTTTGGGTGTGGTTGGTGGGATTAAAAGAGAGGATTTCCATTATTTTAAGCAAAAAAAGAAGTGCGGGTAGATATTAGTGTTGTATGAAGTTGATCTTGTTGGTTTTTGATTATTGGGCGAGTTTAAATTCTTATAAAGTGTTTATAAACTAATTTACTTTAGTTTTTTTTAGAAAATAAAAAAAGCCTCAAAAAAATAGGAGAAAAAAGTTGTTTGTATTTTTTTGTTTACTTTTGATTCCATTCGATTTGGTTTGCATTTTCGTTGTTCTCCATATAAAAACAAACAAATGAAAAAGAAAAAATTGTTTCATTTTATTCTTATAAGTATTTTTTTCAACAACTTTAAAGGTTGTAGTTTGCAGGAATTTAGAAGGAAAGGAATTGCTTGTCAAATAATTGCTCAACTCTGCTTGCTTGCTTAAAGAAATCACTGCTTTTAAAGTAATTTGCTAATAATTCTGCACGCTCTGGTATTGTGTCCTTGTTTATTTTTTTTGTTTGCTTTACGTTGTTAGTTGCTTGCATTTTAAAAAAATTGAAAATCATACTTTATTCGTAGTTGCATTGTTAAAATCGAATTTAATTTCTATTTTGCATTCATCTCATCTTATTTTTTTCTAAGGGCAACACCCCAATTCACATAAGGTGGGGATTTCATCACCCCTTCCTTGATCGACAAATTGCATTTCATCGTAGAATTTTGACTAATAATAATAACGGTTAGACATTTGACTTAAGGGTGTCACGAGCTCATCTAAGGCTTAGTTATATCTCGACAGTTGTCTTCTTTGAACAATTTTAGTTCTTGGTATCTAAGCTACGGTAGAGCAATAGTCAGCTATAGATATTACGGTGATTCGTAAATATTACGTTGATTGTTTTTATGAAGTTACTTAAACCTTCGGTTGCTATAGTTGTTCGTGATGCACCGATAACTCCCGTCCGTTATCTGGCTAAGAAATATTTTGTTGGATTAAGACAAAGTGTGATTATACAATTTCGAGTTAGGAGCTTCTTAAGACAGAAAATTTATACTTAAATCATTACATTCATTTAGTTACATTAGTTCATGCATATTTAAAAAAAAAATCAAAATCCAAAACAAAAAAAACTGTAAATTTTCCCTAACTTAGTTTTTCAAATCTTTTCCTTCGAATTTTTTTTCAATTAAAATCAAAAATCAAAAAAAGAACTTTTCTTTTTAAAAGAAAATTTAATAACCTTTTCAAAAAAAATTGAAAATCCAGAAAACAAAACAAAAATCAGATCTCCCTTTTTAAAAAATGTCTCTTTGGTAAATACTTTTCCTTTAAAGAAATCCAAAATAAAGAAAACACATTTTTGAAAATGTCTTTATTTCCCTATTCACAAGAATTCTACAATAGTTGTGAAAATCAATATAATCCATATAGTTTCACATTAAACTCTTAGGGATATTTAATAACAACTATTGTACAAACAATTCAAATTTTGCACCATAAAGTTTTCAAAATTATGGCCAACCCTCAAATCTTGAAAAGAATATCGAAACGATTTGGTCTTTACTTGAACAACGAAATCAAATGATAAACAGTTTAAGTAATTAACTCAAGTCAAGGATTTCAACTTAATCAAATGACTTCGATTATAACTCATGCCCATACAATTTCGAACTCCAAAATGAATTTCAAAGTCAAAATGGAAATGTGAACCACTTTTTAAATAGTTTTGGCAATGAGAATAATCTCGATTATGGTGCAATGGACAATTTTTGTTTTCAACAATTTCAAATCAAAAATTCTCAAATTAATAATTATAAATTTGATTTTATAGAGCAAATGGATTAAATTCACAAAGATCACACAGGTTTCTTGTTTGAAACATATATGAAATAACGTTGAGAAACAAAACTAAATCTCAACATGTGACGAGTCAAATAATAATCCATCCTTTACCAAAATTGACGATTTCCCAATAACACTTTTGAAACTGAAAATGCATAATGAAGTTGTTAAAAGTGTAGTAATTGAGGTGGATTTCAATTCTTTTGATAGTGTAGAGCCAAATTAAATTTCTATCTTCCTTTTTTCGATTTTGGAAAATTGAATGCAACAATTTTAGACTTTGAAATTGGTACATGCAAGTTGTGAATAATTCAACAAATGAAGATGAATTTAGTAAACACTAATTCTTTTGACTTTTCGAAGGAGAGTTATTGAATTCTAAAGGGGAAGATTTAAATCACCATTTTGATTTTAAAAGCAATAATTTTTAAAAAAAAATTCAATGATGAGTTTGAATTTAAATTTGGTGAGGATAAACTTGACCATCAACCAATTATTCTATTTACCTCAAAAATCATAAAGATAAAACAACTCATACGATTTTTAATAAAATGACATTCGTTTTTCCAATTCAACATTCAACTTTGATATCTTTTATGGTTTGGTTTTCCATGCTTAGACTATGTCTCTCATACTTAAAGAGACAAATGAATTGAGCTTTGAAATAACGTTTCATTTACTCTTTAACGATATATTTTCTGATGTCATGTAAATAACAATTGTTTCATTTTCATGTAAATATAGGTCATATTTTTATTTTATTTTTCTCCTTTAACTTAGGTTGACTATGGGGACAAAGTTGAAATCAAGTCTGGGGGAGTCTCATCTTCATTTTTTTATTTTTTCATTTTTTTAGTTTCTTTCCAAAAAAATCCCAAAAATCTCAAAATAATTTCTTTTAACATTTTGATTTTTTTAAGAAACACTATAGGATAAGTATAGGATTTTGGTTATTAAATTGAAATTTTTGAAAAATTTATTTGTCTTGATAAAAATAAAAATCAAGCTTGATTACAAGTAATCACGGTTTAACTAGTATATAGGAAGGTTTATGGGTAATAATTATGAATTATATCCTAATTGAAATCTTTTTTAAAGTGATTAATTTAAACTAAAGGCTATAACATTTTTGATCTTCTCAATTAAATGGTGCTGGTATGATTTTACAAAACTCCCTCTTAAAAAAGAAATAAAATATTTATGTAATATATATACATGTATAAACCTATTAAAAAAATGGTTTTTATAAAAATAATAAACACCTGCAGTCATGTGTTCATACGCTAGAGTGTACACTCGCCACGCTCTGTACCCTTCTCATGTAAGCCCGCAAGGCAGTGCATGATCGGTATATCTGGCCTTAGTTTATCTGAGTTAGTGTATGTATATAAAAATTCTTTCATTAATAACGCCTACAGTTGATACGTGTACACTCTTGTATGTTCACTCTCCATGCTCTGTATTCCCCTCACGTAAGCCCACAAGGCAGTGCATTGTTGGTATGTCTGGCCTTAGTTTTTTGAGTTAGGCATATGTAGATATTGTTAATATCAATAAAATTTTCAAATAAAGAAAGAGTAAGAAATGGAAATCCAATCAATATTTTCACTTATTTGATTGACTTGTTATTTAAATGAAATGAAAATACCACTTTGAAAAACTTTGGCAATCAACTAAGGATCAATTTCATAGTTACACTATGTTATCAACCAAAATAACTAGCTAAACTAGGTGTAATGATGAAGATAACTTAATTTTTGTTTGATGTTGATGAGTAAAATGACTAAAATTTTATGATGATGACCAAAACTTATACTTAACTTGTTCGTGTCAATTTAAAAGTAAATTCTTCATTTGTAGATATTTTCAAAAATTTGCATTCATCTCTTTGAAAATAAATCTTGCACTTAGGAATTTTCTATGTTGCATTTGGATTTTGTGGGTAGTATCCGCTGAAAACCCTCACGAGACAACACTCGTCCTACTAGAGACATCTAGAGGTTTAACGGTTTGTGTCATACGCTCAATTCAATCGTGTTTCCTACGAAAATGGATTTATCTTAGTTTTATTTTATCCGAGGATGAATAAAAAGCTAAGTGTGGTGGTATTTGATGTACAAGTAAATGTGCATATTTTTACTTCCATATTTAATCTTATTCTAGTTAAATAATGATCATATTAGGTTATTTTTAAATGTTTTTACCAAATTCCAAATATCATCAAATCATCATTCATTTATCTTCATTTAGGGGCAAAATCGTAATTTTATGCATGATTTAATTTGAGAAAATTTACTTGCACATATTATTTTTATTTTTAGGAAAATTAGATGAAAATTAGAAGATGCTTCATGTAGATATGCATGCACAAGAGAAGAAGGAATATGAAGACAGAAATAAATCAATTAATGCATTATGGAGAACCCCACCAACCCACTTACCTTGATCTACAATTAGGAGCTAATGCACGTGTTAGTGGAGATTAAATTTACATTCATACTTAATGGAGGATTAACTAGAAGATAATGATAAGTTGGTGGCCACACTTCCTAAGGGGTATTTTGGACAGTCCCCTAAATTATGGATTAGGGTTATAGGCATGTATAAACGCACATATGTTTCATGTAATGAAGCTCTTGGCTCTTATCACCTCCTCTTTTATTAGTTTAGTTGTAGGCACTAATTGTAAATATAAATCCTCTTTCTCTCTTTCATGGCTTCTTATCTTTTTTTCTCTTATGTAATTTTCTTAATGCAATTTAATTCATGTTATTTTAATTCATGTTCTTTTCTTTTTATAATTTATGTAAGTAGTTTAATTCTCTTTTTTATTTTAGTTAGCTTGTAGTTTCCTTTTGTTTTTGTTTAATGTTTCACTCTACATTTGTTGAAATATTAACAAATATGAGAAGCTAAACCCTTCAATTTAGAGGCAATGGAGCTCTCTTAATCATGCGGATTCAACATAATGATTTCATTTGATCTCTTTTTGTGTTTAATGGAATTTTTGGATGTGGTAATATTTTGTTGTTTTAACTTTGAATTTGATAGGCTATGTTGTTGACACCAAATAGCATATGCTTAAACAAACATAAACACATATTACCTCTTCATCTACATATGATGTTGGTAATGAAATGGAGTATAGAATCAGAATTTGATGGTCTATATTACTAGTCAATAGTAAATAGATAATGCTTAAAATAAATTTTATTTTTAACTTCATTATCAATTTCATGAGAGTTAACAAGTGGTTTGGAGGGTGTGTTAAAGTTTAATTGTTTATGTTGGGCTAATTAATAGCATAAATAGACCATATTTATGATAAACACGTCAAATAAATTCACTAATGGCCAAAAATGAGGGATCATAATTTCATTATGTTGATTTATGTGATCATGAGAAGGCAATTGCCTCTAAATTGTCTTCTACTCTCATATTTCTATTCACATTCTTTTGTTAGTTTTTTTTTTACATTTTTTAGCTTATACAACTTCAAACTCTTAGTTAATTTGATTGAATAGAATTTTAAATCACTTCAATTCCCTGAATCGCCATGTACTCGCCACGTACTAAAATTGTACGCCTGCGGTTATTTTTATTACAATTTGTCGGCGATTTTCTAACTGATAGGAGATTATTCGTTCAACAAGTTACTTTCATCAATTTAAGTTCACCAAACTAAGTTGTTGATAAGCTGAATAGGGAATCAAATTGACACTCACACCCAAGTCTCGTAAGCTTTCTTAATCGTCTTGTTCCTATCGTGTAAGAGATTTCAAACATCCAGGATCTTTGTATTTTATGGGGATTGATTGAGACAGGACTTCGCTAAGACCTGCAGCTAAGAAAACTTTCTTGGGTACATGAATGTGTCATTTTTGAGTACACAAGCCCTTGATAAACTTAGTGCAAGTTGGGACTTTTTGAACAATATTAAGAAGAGGGATGTTCACTTTGACTTGTTTAAAAATTTCCCATACTTTTCCATTTGATCGATATGTTTTTTGGGTCGAAGGCAATGTGGAAATGGAACACGATACTTGGTAGTTCGGTCTACTTGAGTAGAAGAAAAATTTGGATTGGCATTTAATTCAATGTTTTGTTCAGTGTTTTGTTAAGAATCGCTTTTCGTTTTCAAAGTGTCAAGAGGAGTTTCGGTAAATCGTTTGGATTAACAACTTGGTTATCGATTCGTTTACCGGATCGCAAAGTTGTGATAGCATTCATTTGGTTCACATTGTTATCTTGTACAACATGGACTTGATTTGAGTTTGTGTTTTGATTGATGGGATACGAAACTATCTGCCTTGGAAATTGTCTCATTCACGTTCACTCACAAATGTGGCTAACTGACTCGTTTGTATTTCAAGTTTAGAAATTTATTGACTCATATTCTACATGTACGAGGTTAACAAGTTTTGCAAAATGCTCTTTGATTGGAGGTTATTAGTGGTTGCTTTAGCCATAGTTTCAAGAATTTTCTCAAGTGAAGTCAATTATTTATCATCTTGGGGAGCAAAAGATTGTGGCGGTTGATTTTGAGATAGACTCGCAAATTTTTTTTGAAAGTGG
Organism: Allium cepa; assembly: GCA_030765085.1. Classification (NCBI taxonomy): domain Eukaryota; kingdom Viridiplantae; phylum Streptophyta; class Magnoliopsida; order Asparagales; family Amaryllidaceae; genus Allium; species Allium cepa. The sequence continues at coordinate 5,526,271 of CM060937.1, forward strand.
TTAGGCTGAAAGGGAGGATTTGAAGCATTGTTTAGAAATGCTTGAAAATTAGGACGAACCAAACTCATATTATAATATTTTGGCTCCATGAAAAATTAGGATGATTCCTTCAAGCAGGATTGTATATTGGAGAAAATGGGTCATTCTTCATCTCGTTAAAAGCATTGAGTTGTTCTATTGAATTAGGATGGTTAATCGGCTATTTTATTTGGATCGTTGCATTTATAACACATTGGTTGAGAAGCTTGGTTCATTTGGTCGGATGAGAAAATATTGTTTAATTTATTTAATCATTGCATCGGTTTTAGCTTCCAGAGCTAACGATGATCCTATCGATTGTGCCCACGATCGTTAGTAAATGGATTTTTCATTAGAACGTTACCCATGGATGATTTTTCAGCAAAGTTTTCAAGGGTTTGCCAAGCATCGTCGTGATGTTGGGCGATAAAATTGCCTTGGCACATCGATTCAAGCATGGTTCATGAAAACTATATTCAAGTCCATCGTATAAGATTTGGCAAAGAGTTCATTTTTCGAAATTATGATGTGGAATTTCATCAAAAGCTCTTTAAATCTTTCAAAGTATTTTCTGAAAGGTTCACCTTTGAATTAATGAAAATTGACAATTTTGTTTCGGATTTGGTTGTTTTTTCTAAGGAGTAGAACTTTTTTAACAAGACTTTAACGAATTTGTTCTAAGTTTTGATCGAGTTCGAAGGTAAACTGTACAACCATTTTTTAGCATAATTGGTAGTTTGATTCCATCATCACATAATTGTTGGAGTTTAATGATTGCACGGACTTGTTCAAATTTTTTTAAGAAAATGTATGGGTTATATTGTTCAAAGTTGTCAAATTTTGGGAGCGTGGTAATGTGATTTGAATGAATTTCGAAGTGATTACTGATTGGGAGCAGGTAATATGATTGAAGAAGGGATAGAAACTCTATTGGGATAGATCCTATCCATGGGAGTTCGGGGAGGATTCTCGTGCGCTATCGTTGGTGGATTCTTCATTCGAGTTAAACGATTCGTTGTTGTGTCAGGAGTCTATGTACTCATGCACAAGTGGAAAGGTTAAGGAGAGAAAGAAGTAACAATCAAGTTTAAGAGAATGAAACAAGGTTTAGAAAATGAAATGAAGCGAAAATGTGTTCTATACACACACACACACATTAAAGGACAAATATTTACCAAAAAGAATTTATTTTTCAAAAGGGAGATCTGATTTTTGTTTCTTTTTTAGAATTTCAAATTTCCTTTCCTTTTTTCTTAGATATGCTTTTGTTTTTTAGTTTTGTTTTTGAAAAGATTTTTTGAATTTTTTTCTTTCTAGATTTTTGTTTTTAAAAAAAACTAAATTAAGTAAAATGCTTGTTGTTTTTTTTTATTTAAAGGGAAAAGATTTGAAAAGATTTAATTTTTTGGATTTTGTTTTAAAAAACTAAGTTAAGGAAAATGTGAAAAAAATTGCTTTTGGATTTTATTTTTTTATATGTGCATGAACTAATGCTACTAAATGAATGCAAGGATTTATTACAAATTTTATGTCCTTAGTAGCTCCTGGCCCAAAATTGCATAACCATATTGTGACTTAATCCAACAAAATAGTTCTTAGCCAGGTAACGGATGGGGCTATCGGTGCACCACAAATCACAGTAGCAGCTGAAGGTTTAAGTAGCTTCAGATAAAAAATCACTATAATATTTACAACTCATCGTAATGTTTATAACTTATTATTTCTTTACCGTAGCCTAGATACCAGGAAATTAGATTGTCGAAAGAAAACAACTTGTCAAGATACAATTAAGCCCTAGATGAGCTCGCGACACCACTAAGTCCAATGTCTAACCATTATCATTAGTCAAATTCTACGATAAAATGCAATTTGTAGGCCAAGGAAGGGGTGATGAAATTCCCCACCTTATGTGGATTTGGGTATTGTCCATAGAAAATAAAATAAGATGAAATGAATACAAAACGTAAATTAAATGTGTATTAACAATACAACTACGAATGAGATTTATTTTTGTTTCGCATTTTTTAAAATGCAAACAACCAAAAATATAATGAAAATATGAACAAGCGATAAGATCACAATAACAGAGTGTGCAAAATTATTAGCAATTTTATTTTTAAGTGGCGAATTTTTTTTTATTTAGAAAGAAAAGAAATCTTCTAGCTACAAGCACTTCTCCTTCTGCAGATTTTGCAACCTGAAAAGTAGTGAATAAGAGATTTCTCTTTTTTGATAAATGGAAAGAATTTTTTTTAAAGAAATTTTTTAGAAAGAAATAACATTGTTTAAAACAAAACTTAAAAAAAGCTCAATTGAAATAAACCCGAATTACCAAGGCAAATGAAAATTTCATTTTTTTTTAAAGGAGAAACTTAAAACACTCACACAAAATGTAATACACTCATACAGCCACTGAATTACCCAAGCCTGACAAGGGGGGAAATTGTCAACCCTAAATAAATTTTCAACCCAAAATTCGAGCAAATTTCAAAAAAAAATAAAAAATGGTTTGTGATTTGCCAAAAATAGCTCAGGAACCAACTTGAAGTATGCGATTTGCAGAGGCAGGTGGGTTGTTGTTGGTTGGCAGGTTGAATTGGGTTGAAGGTTGTAGGTCGTAGATGATTTTGGGTGCTTGACCGGGAGATGAACAAAGGCTGTTATTGGTATTGGTGAGGAGCAAAAGGTTGAAAAATGTTGAAGGCACGTCAGAATTAGTTGCAGTGGATTTCGTGTCGTGGCTTTTGGCAATAGGCGCGGTGAACTTTGGTGATTTCAGTGTAGTTGATGGCGACTGTTTTGGGTTTCAGGTTGGCAGTGAATGGGATGGAGCAGTTTTTGATGCTTTTTTTTGTTGTTGATTAGATTGTTATTGATGTTTGTAGTTGTGATGATGGAGCAGTTTCTAGGAGGTGGAAGAAGAAGTTGCAGGTGTGTTTGTTAAAGTGCAATTTGTATAGGTCAATAGGATGGTTGCGGATTTGGTCGTTGAAGTTGCAAAAGTGGTGTGTTCAGGTGGAGGAGGAAGTGACGTAGGAGTTAGAGTGGCAGTTTGGTGGATTGGAATAATGGTGAGTAGTTTGGTGAATTGAAAGCGTTGGCGGTGGAAGTTGAAGTTGTGTAGAAGTCTTTAGGGTGGTGCTTGCGAGTTGTGGTAGTGGCAGTGATACTGAAATGCAAATGGATTTGGGTTTCTGGTGTTTGCTGAAGGAGCAGCATTGCAGCTGATTGTGATTGAAGGAGGAAAGAAGGATGATGCTTGCGTTTTGTGTGAGGAAGGCTAAAGGCAGCAGAAGCTGTTCGTGGTTGCTTTGTTTAAGTATGGGGAGTTTCTATCGAATAGGAAGATGGTGGTAAGGGATGAAGTGCATACGCGAAAGACAGATTTGTGGGTTGGAGGTGGTCGGAGATGGTGGTTCGCTGGAGATTGTGTGGTTGTGGTGTTATTTGGAGCAGGGAAGTTGAATTGCTGTGTTTGAGGTGTGTGTTTGGCAGGAGGAGGAGGAAGTATATTCTGACGTTTTAGTAGTAATGATGGAAGTTTGCGGTGGATGATAGTCCGAAAGTAGTTTGAGATGGTTGGGGTGATGATCTGGGGGTAGTAGTGTGATGTGCAGTTGCTGAAGTAAGGTGGAATGTAGTTGGGGAATGTATGAGGGGAAGATTGGGTAGGTAGTTACTGTTGTAGAGGTTTGGGATGGCAGAGTGATGTGTATGCCGAGCAGTAGTTGAAAGTAGCGAGGGAGGTAATGCAATTTTTTTTCTTATCTAAGTGCCTGTAATATAAAATGGCATTAGAACAGAGATCAAATGCTGTAATAATGCAATGTAAATAAGCAATGAAATGCAACTGAAATGTGATTTTCCTGAAATGTGATTTTCCTGAAATGAAATGCAAAAGGAAGAAAATGGAATGTAGTAAGATTTTTTTTTTTAACTTTAAACTAAAGAGAATGCAGAATAAACTAAAGAAGAAATTGTAGACTGATGTGGGATGTGAGTGAAGTATGCAAATGAGAATAGGAAACCAAGAACAACCAGTAACACCAAACAAACTTGAAATAAAGAACAAATTGTATTCAAATGCACAATTGAAACACACAATATTTTCTTTTTTTCTTTTTTTAACTAAAGATTAAAATGCAAATAAAAATAAGAATAAAAAAAAATTTGAAAACTAAAATTAAAATTAAATTGCTATTCCCTGACAACGACGACAAAAACTTGTTAAAACGACGGATTTTCTATCAATTAGAAAACCGTCAGAAAACCGTCGAAAAAATAATAGTTATAAAACCATAAGCGCATGACATGCAGTCGTAGTGCGTATGCGGATATGAGTCACTCCGCAAGGAAATAATTAAATTGTAATATTATTCAATTAACTTAGCCCAAAGTTTTTGCAAACGGAATTAAACTAGACAATTATGGAAAATAAACTAGAGCAAAAGCGAATAAAACTATGAGATTAAGGAGTAATTTAGAGGCAAATTCACTTCCAATCATTCATATAAATCAAAACAACATTTACAGTCTCTCATTAAAATATTAAGTAGAAATGATTGATATGTTTATTATAAGAATGGTTTATTTGTGCTATTAATTAGCATAACTTAAACCATCAAACTCTAACACACCATTCAAACCCACTTGTCAATTCTTATGAAAATGACATGAAATTAAAATTAAAATCTATTTAAGCATGGATCTATTTACTATGAATTAGTAACATAGACTATCGAATTTTGATTCTAGTTTGGCTTTCATTATCAAAATCACTTGGGCAAATAATCAAATAGTATATGTTAAATTGGATTAAGTATAGCCTATCTGAGATGTCAACATAGACTATCAAATTCACTAAAAACATAAACCACCATCATTCACAATTTTCATTAAGCACATAGAGAGATTACAAATGAAAACATTATGTAAATTTAATATGTTTCATGAGATTTCATTACCCTTATGTTAAGCTACTCATATTTTAATACAACTTAACATAAAATTATTTCAACAAAAAAAACAAGAAAAATGAGAGCTAATTAAAGAAAAGAGAGCTGACTACTTGCATGAAATAAAATTAAACTAATTATAAGAATTAAATCTATGCTACTAACATGAAATAAGAGGAGCATAAAGTAAGTAGGAGAGCATAAAATAAAATAGCAATAAAAGAAATCATGAAATAAAAATTGCATGAAAGTACAGAACAAGGCTAAGAAGCCGTTGAAGAGATGTTTTATTTATCATTGATCTGTGGCAACAATATTGCATAAAAGAGAAGAAGATGATTATATGAAACATAAGGGGTATCCATGCATGCTTAAAACCCTAATTCATATTTTTGGGGACCACCAAAAATCCCCTTGAGTTTAACCTTCAAGTAATCATTAGGAAATAATTAATCCCCACTAATATGCTTTTAAGCCTCTATTAACATATGCATATGCTTTTAATTATGGATCATTGGTTAGTGGGTATGTGGGCTACTCCATGTTGCATGAATTCTTTTATTTCCTTCCTTAGCTTTTGACATATATGCATGCATACATCCATGAAACATCTTCATTTTTACACTCCGTTTCCTACAAATAAAAATCAAAATGTGTAAATAAATTTTCTCAGAATTAATTCATAAACAAAATTACCATTTTTCCTTTAAATGAAGATGAAGAGTGATGATTTGAAAACAATTTAAATTTTGGTTTAAACACGTAAAATACCATAATATTTTCATTTATTTAAATAAAAGTAGAATGATTTTTGGGAGTAAAAATATACACTTTTACATGCACATCATACTTACATAATCCAAAGGAGAATCGGGCTGATAAAAGAGCAATATGATGCAACTCTACATTCAAAAGCTAGCCTGATATAAATATATGTGCAACCAAAAGCAGCATAACAACCATATGCAACAAAATACAGAGAATACTTGTTCAACGACTGAATTTCTATTGAATTAGAAAACCATCGAAAAATTTATAATAAAATTTATACCGCAAGCGCACAGCGTGCTGTTTGCGCAAAAAAGGGCAAACACCTCAAAGTCGTACGATTTAGCTGATTATATGTTGTTCTTAGTGATTTGGGTGATTTATGCAAATATGTAAAAAACAGGGACTAAATTGTAAAAGACACACAGATTTATAGTGGTTCGGCCAGAACGTGCCTACGTCCACTTTATATGTTATTCTCATTTTTCTCTTCAGATTACAAGTACAAAGCTTTGGTTACAAGTATATGAAAGTTGTTTGAAAGTTCCTTCCGTGCTTGAGCTCTCAAACTTCTCACCCATTGTTGTACCCCTGCCCCTCTATTTATAGAGTGAGGCTGGGGGTAGAGGTCTTGGATGTCTATAGCTGCTGGTGGGCCTGGGCTGAAGCAATTCTTGCCTGGCGGCGTCCTGGTTCGGTAGCGTTTGGAGTGGTTGGAGTTTGGTTCGGTAGGGAAGTGGTTCGGTGATGGTGGGTTGGTTCGGCATGGAAGTGGAGAGGTGGTTCGGTATGGTTTGGTGGAGGCTGAGGTTTGGCTCGGCAGTGGAGTTGGGAATGCCGAATGGACTTCGGCATTGGGAATGCCGGATGAATCCCGGCATTGGGAATGCCAGATGAGCCACGGCATTTCGAATGCCGAATGAGATCTCGCTTCATACTGCCGAATGGGCTTGAGCGTTGGAGTGCCGAATGGACTCTCGCATTGTTTCACCAAATGAACTTTTATATTTGATTCTTGAGTGAAATCCTAGACTTATATATGTTTGTTGGCTGCTTCTTCTTAGTTCGGTCGTGGTAGAAATGCACACAACATTGATATTCCAGTTTTGACCAAAAATGGGATAACACTTTGCCCCCCAAAACATGCCTTGCGATAGAAAGGCGTGTTTTGTAATGCCATGAGCTGGATGTTCATATCTTGTTGACGACCTGTAAAGAGCTTGATATTTTATATAGCCCCAAATGACGACCGTTCGGGATCGAGCTATTTGGGATGAAGCGCGACCATTCATGGTCAAGCGCCTAACTTCAAATGACGACCGTTCGTGATCGAGTCATTTGAGGTGAAGTGCGACCGTTCGCGGTCAAGCGTCTAAATCTATGCGACGATCGTTCGAGATCGAGTCATTTGCGGTGGAATGTGATCGTTCACGGTCAAGCGCCTAACTTCAAATGACGATCGTTCGGGATCGAGCCATTCGAGGTGAAGTGCGACCGAGCCCGGTCAGAGGGCGGACCTCAAATGGCGACCGTTCGCGATCAAGCCACTTGGGGTGAAATGTGACCGTTCACGGCCGGTGCCGTTCACGGCACAAGATGAAATGGGACCGTTCGCGGTCAAACGCCTTACTTCGGACGACGATCGTTCGAGATCGAGCCATTCGTGGTAAGGTGCGACTGTTGGCGGTCAGGGGGTGGACCTCAAATGGCGACCTTTCGCGATCGAGCCATTTGTGGCGAGATAAGTTGTGCCGTTCGAGGCGAGTTTGTGACTGTTCGAAGTCGGGTGCCGTTCGAGGCGAATTGTGACCGTTCGCGATCGGGTGCCGTTCGAGGCGAATTGTGACTGTTCGAAGTCGGGTGCCGTTCGAGGCGAGTTGTGACTGTTCGAAGTCGGGTGCCGTTCGAGGCGAATGAGTGTGCCCGGGGGGACTTAATAATATCAGTGCCGGAGTTATTGTTTGGGGGAGTTTCCGAATCAAAGACTTCGGCAGTTCACTGCCATGCAAGAGGCGCTCGTGGACCGTTCGCGATCCACGGGCATACAAGTAATTTTTCCATAGAATTGCAAATGTTAAAGCAATAATCATATGAATTGTAACGACTCGTATTTTATGTGTCGATAAATCGTAAAATAGTTGCATTAGGTCGTTAGTATTGCTTGAGTCGTTTTGAACCTAAGCTGTAGGGTTTACGGCTTAAGGGGTTAGGCCGTGTAATAACTAGCTCGGGGGGTGCTTAAGTCGTGGACGAGTTAAGGAAGTTAACGACTTAGTGCTTAGGTCGTGTGGAAGTTAGCTCGTGTGAGGGACTTAAGGTGTTGCCGAGTTAGTGTGTTAGACCGAGGTAACGACCTAAGAAGGCTACGACTTACGGGTTAGCGAGTTAGAGAAGGTAGCGACCTAGTGGCTATGCCGTGTTATAGTTAGGCTGTGTGCTTAGTTAAGTCGTGAGTCGTACCAGTGTTGAGTCGGCATGTGTTTTGGGTCGCGTGGTGGTTAAGTTGTTAGGTCGGCGTGCATGAGTCGTAAGTTCGAAGGCTTGGGTCGTTAGGGTCTTGAGTCGTTAGGTCGTTGGACGACTTAAGGTAGGTCGTTAGGAAGTTAAGTCAAAGTATTTGTTAACCCGGGATGATTTTGGGTCGTTAATGACTTAGCTAAGTCGCGGCATCGTAGATCCGCGTTCATTTTTAGGTCGCGTAACATCTGGACCGTTGATTTTGTTAAGTCGCATAGGAGTTAAGTCGTTCAAACGACTTAGTACTTAGGAAATGCGGCAGAATAGATGGGTCGTGAGTTGCTAGGTCGCGTGAGCGTTGTTGTGTTGAGTCGCGCGTGAGGCTCCGTGTTAGTTAGGTCGTAAGGCTGGTTGAGTCGGCAAGGTTAGGTCATGGACAACTCATGGGGTAGGTCGGCAACGGCTTATAGGGGCGGACGACTCATGGATCTGCCTATAAATAGAGGGGTTTGGCTCACTTTTTGGCACCGGATTTTGAAGCGACGAAATGCTGCCATTTTGAGAGCTCGACTACAACACTTCTTCACTTCTTTTTCTCCACTCTAATCTAGTGCTAACATCCATCCAAAATCGAAGATCCAAGAGCTAAAGTTGAAGATCTTCATCCAACAAAGAGTGATTTCTTCATTTGAAGCGAGATTTTGCCAGATCAAGCTTGTTTCTTTGCTGTCCAGATCTGGAGTTGGTTGTTTTTAAGGTGTTTAGGTGATTTGGTGAGTGGTAGTTATCTCTCACACGGACCCAAAGGAGTATATTGGATTGGTGGCTTGATTATGTGTTAAAGATAGCGATTTCTTGCATTTTCCTTAAGTCTGCATGTAGATCTATCACCTATGAAGTTTTGATATCTATTTTACTACATGTTCACTTATGCAAGTTCATTCAACAAGTTCTAGAGACATTTGCCTATGATTCATACTTGTTAGATTTGGACACCTTAATTACCAAATTGCCATTATTGTTGTAATTGCTTATTAGATCTTGTTGAATGTTTGATTGCTTGGATTAATGATTGATTTATGATTGGTTTGATTGTTTCAAATTAGCTAGTAGTTGATTTGAACAAGTTGGTCGAAGATGATTCAAAAGCTAAGCGGAAGGGCTCTTGAATGGTGAAAGCTGCTTGTGGCATATGAAGTGGATGTGGAAGCTCATATGAATAGTTTGATGATGATGGACTTTGCCATGATGCGATGAGGCAAAACATGATGTGGAGATGGGACTTTGCTATGATGCGATGAAGCAAAGTATAATGAGAGAAAGTCTTGGTTTGATCCAGATGGGATCATCCCAAGCATGTTGATAACTCGGTGATGCGATTCGAGTTGGTTGATAATGGTTAGCTTTAGAGGCGCTTGAGCTAGTATGGGAATAGTCGTCGAGGAGGATGACTAGAAGGCTGAGATTTTATCGTTATTGAAGGTTCTAGCATGCTCAAAGCAAGAGTACGTTGGAACGGGCTGCGACGACGTTCCAAGCACGGGCTGCGACGACGTGCTAGTACTCTGGGTAGTTGCGAAAATTCCTAGGCACGGGCTGCGACGACGTGCGGAGTTATGTCTAGAACCGGGGTTACCATTAGCCCTTGACAGGCGGTCATTCAACTAACGGTGATATCGAGGCAATGATAACAGTGATAGCCAGAGTCATGAATGTTTGGTTGTATCATCATTCGGTCTCAAGAGCGGTGTTTTCTAGGTGCTTATCTGATCTTGGTTTAGGCCTTGGGGGTTTGTATTTGGAAAACATCGATCTTGACTCGAGTGATAATTACTTTATTTTGAATGTCTGCTTTGCTATGCTTGTTTATGCTTAGTGGGTCTGGGGGCTATCACTGTAGGATGAGGTGGAGTGGGATGGTTGAGTTCCTATTCCTTTTACCCTTTATGCTCTTTTGGTATGTTTGATAGTTAATTTACTGCTCACTAAGACTGTTGTCTGACTCAAGGTTTTATGTTCAACTCTTATTACCTTGGGCTGTTCATCCATGTTGGGATGGACAGACTAGGTAGCAGGTGACAGGTGCTGTTCTTGGCTACCAACGCTGTTGATGACGAAGACGAGCTGGAGGCTAGCATATTAGTTTTCTTTCTATATGTACTGGATGTCTCGCTGCTTGTATATGTTTTGAGTGTTATGTAGTGAGGCTTGATGTATTGATTGTTCAGATGCTTGTATCAAACCTTTATGAAGTCTATATGATGATATTCTGTTATGAGCTTCACTATATACATATATTTCTCTATTGTATTTTGTCCATGCGCTGTGAGTTGTATGATAGAGTTTCTGTTTTATCTTACCCTGACTATCGTCCATGGTTGCCTGGCACACCTTTCAGCGCACCATTTCCCTTGTTTTTGTGCGGGAGTCATGGGCGGTCGTCACATTTGGTATCAGAGCCTTGGTTAATCGATTTTAGCCAACGCTCGCTGACGAAACTACGTATGAGAGACGTAATTTTAATTTTGATGGATGATTACTATATATAATATAGTAGTTTAGAAGGATTTGAACTCCTTATGTAGTTGTTCTCAAGGTGTTCTAAATCATTCCTTTTTGTAGATATTAAGGATGAGTCGAAGTGAGAGACAAGCTGCTAGGGAAGCCGTGCTACTAGGGGAGCTACTGACTATGCTGCAATGTTCGAAGCTATGGTGACTTCGATCATGAGAAGGATACCAACTTCAGGACCGTCAGTAGATGTTGGAGTTCAAGTTCAAGCTCCAAGACCAGTGGATTTTGCTAAGTTGTGTAAGGACTATACTGCTCTTGGAGGAAAGGTTTTTTTGGGAACAGAATCAACCATAGAAGTTCAGAGATGGATTGATGCTTGTAGAAGGATCTTTGGCGATTTGGGAATTGAGGATGCAACTAAGAGGAAGCTTGCATCAAGACAGCTTCAAGGGAGAGCTTCGGATTGGTGGAATTCTATCACCATTGATACTCCAGAAGAAGAGATTACTTGGGAGCAATTTCAAGTTAGATTTGAAGCTAAGTTCATTTCTATGGCTCAGAAATCTGTTCTGTTTAAGAAGTTTGTGGAGCTCAAGCAAGGTGGGAGACCAGTTCTTGAGTATGTTTCTGAGTTTGAAGCTTTGTCCAAGTATGCTCGGTCGTATATTGAATCTCCCTATCAGAAGAATGAGAAGTTTGTGACAGACTTGGACAGTTATCTTGGGAGACAGTTGGTGGATCATTTGGACGATCCGTTTGAGAAGCTTGTGGAGAAAGCTCTCAGGCACGAGAGTTTGTTTCCTAAGGAAGGGTCTGTTGTTGCCGTGACCAAGGAAGAGTCCAAACCACAGCAGGGTGGAAATAAGAAGAGGAAGCAGCAACAGCAGAAGGGTAAGGATGGCCAGAAGAAGCCGAAGGGCGAAGTGACCTGCTACAACTGTCAGCAGAAGGGTCATCTCTCTAGGGATTGCAAGAAACCAAGAGTGCCGGCAAAGTGTCACAACTGTGACAAACCGGGGCATTTCAAGAGGGATTGTCCGAAACTGAGGAAAGATAAGCAGATTGTGCAAGCTTATGCTTTGGGGGCTGTTCCATCATCTTCGAAAGCACCTACTGCGGAGGAGAAGGGGAAGAGTGTGGTGGTTCAAGGTACTCTTTCCATTTGTGGTGTTCCAGTTAGAGTGTTGTTTGATACTGGAGCGTCGCATTCGTTTGTTTGTGATGATCTTGTAGGCCGGTTGGGTTTGGAACCGGAAATTGTTGATAGACCATTGGTTGTGACTAATCCAGTTGGGGGTTCGTCTTGTTTGTGTATGGTATGCCGTGGTCTAGTTGTGTCGAGTCGTGATTGCTCTTTTGTTTGTGATTGTTTTGTTCTGAACTTTGCGGGGTTCAGAATAATTTTGGGTATGGACTGGCTTAGGAAGTATGCGGCAAAGGTTGATTGTGAGAAACTGGAGGTGACAGTCGGGAATGTGGAAGGGCAAAAGGTTGTGATACGATGTAAGCATGAAGAAGGCGTCTTCATGGGCTTCATGTATTCGTTGGTTGTTCCACGGGATGGACTGTCATCGATGCCGGTTGTGAATGGATTAGAGAACGTCTTTGACGAGGTCAAAGGGTTACCGCCGCATAGGGAGATCGAGTTTCGTATCGATCTAGTTGAGGGAGCCAGACCAGTTGTGATGCCTCTTAGACGGATGGCGCCTAGAGAACAACAAGAGCTGATGGTGCAGGTTGATGACCTTTTTCGGAAAGGATTCATTCGGCGTAGTGTGTCCGAATGGGGTGCACCAGTTGTGTTCGCAACCAAAGCGGATGGATCGTTGAGGTTGTGTGTGGATTATCGTGAGCTGAATAAGGTGACTAAGAAGAACAAGTATCCATTGCCGAGAATAGATGACTTGTTTGATCAGCTTCACGAAGCTAGGGTGTTTTCTCAGATGGATTTGGCAACGGAATTTCACCAGTTGAGAGTGGCTAAGGATAGTGTGTCGAAGACTGCTTTTAGGACACCATCCGGTTTTTATGAGTGGCTGGTAATGCCGTTTGGATTGACCAATGCACCAGCATATTTTGTGGATCTTATGAATAGAGTATTCAGAGATCAGTTGAACAAGTTTGTACTTGTGTTCGTGGATGATATTTTGGTTTACTCCAGAAATGAAGAAGAGCACAAGACGCACTTGCGGATTGTTTTGGAAATCTTGCAGAAACATCAGCTAAAGGCTAAGTTTTCGAAGTGTCACTTCTGGAAGAGTGAAGTGAGATTCTTAGGCCATGTTATCTCTGGAAATGGAACAGCGGTTGATCCCGCTAAGGTGGCAGCGATCCAGGATTGGATTAGACCTAAGAATGCATCTGATGTGAGAAGTTTTCTTGGATTAGCAGGATATTATCGTCGGTTTATCAAAGACTTTTCCAAGATAGCTGCACCATTAACAGGATTAACGAAGAAGAACCAAGTGTTCTGTTGTGATGCTAAGTGTGAGCAAGCTTTTGGAATCCTGAAAGAGCGACTGACGAGTGCTCCTGTTTTGACTATTCCAAGTGGGAATGATGAGATGGTGGTTTACACCGATGCATGTGGTACTGGACTTGGAGCAGTACTAATGCAGAAGAATAAAGTTGTTGCATATGCAAGTCGACAACTGAAGCCGCATGAAAGGAATTATCCGACTCATGATTTGGAGTTAGCGGCGATCGTATTTGCTTTGAAGATGTAGAGACATTATCTATTGGGAGTTAGATTCGAGTTGTTTACAGATCATAAGTCGTTGAAGTATCTTTTCTCCCAAAAGGATTTGAATCTTCGGCAGCAAAGGTGGCTAGAGTTTTTGGCATCATATGATTTTGGTATAGCCTATACTCCGGGAAAAGGTAACGCAGTGGCAGATGCGTTAAGTCGAAGACATGCAGGACTGGGAGCCATGTTTTCGAAATGGAAGAATCTTGAGTATTTGGCTGGATTTGACTTCAGGCCTAGATGTGAATTAGAACATGAGATGTTGGCAAACTTATCGATAAGACCTACTCTTGTGGGAAGGATTGGCGAGAGCCAAAAGCGAGACGATAAGCTTGTCAAGATTATCCGCGATTTGAAATCTGGATTGAATCCAGAAAATGATAAAGGATTTGAAGTCGATCGAGAGGGTTGGCTTCGGAAGCAAGGACGACTAGTTGTTCCCGACATAGATGAATTGAGAGATGAAGTTCTAAGGGAAAGTCATCACTCGAAGTTGACAGTTCATCCAGGTGGAAATAAGATGTATCGGGATATGAAGAGAACCTACTACTGGGAAGGTATGAAGAAGGATGTTGGAAATTTTATTTCCAAGTGTATGAACTGCCAGTTGGTGAAAGCTGAGCAGAAGAAGCCCAGTGGATTGCTTCAGCCATTAGAGGTTCCTACATGGAGTGGGAGCAAGTATCGATGGATTTTATCGATGGTCTACCTAGAACCAGGGCAGGAAATGAAGGGATTTGGGTCATCGTAGATCGTTTGACTAAGAGTGCAAGATTCATTCCTGTTCGATCAAATAGGACTGCATCGAAGTTGGCTGAGTTGTATGTTAAGTGGATAGTTCGATTTCATGGTGTTTCGAAGAGTATAGTGAGCGATCGAGACCCATTGTTCACTAGTGGATTTTGGAAGAGCTTCCAGGAAGTTTTGGGAACTGAGTTGTGTTTGAGTACAGCTTACCACCCCCAAACAGATGGTCAGACTGAGAGAGTCAACCGAGTTTTGGAAGATCTCCTGAGGGCATGTGTTTTAGATTTCGGAGGATCATGGGAAGATCACCTTCATTTGGTGGAATTTGCATATAATAACAGTTACCAGTCAAGTATTGGTATGGCACCGTATGAAGCATTGTATGGAAGACCGTGTAACTCTCCGACATGTTGGTTGGAAACTGGAGAAAAGCTGATGCTTGGGCCAGAAATGATTCGACAGACTACGGATTTTGTAGAGATCATTCGGCGACGAATGAAGGCAGCCCAAGATCGTCAGAAAAGTTATGCCGATAATCGTCGTAAGGATTTGGAATTCGACGTAGGTAATATGGTTTTTGTGAAGATTTCTCCACTGAAGAATGTTATTCGATTCGGGAAGAAAGGAAAATTGACTCCGAGATTTGTTGGACCATTCTCGATTATCGAGCGAATTGGAAAGCTCGCTTACAGATTGGAGTTACCGGAAAAGATGGCGGGTGTGCACAATGTTTTTCATGTATCTTATCTACGGAAGTATGTGCACGACTCGAATAGGTGGTTTCTGCTGATAGCTGTGAAGATTTAGAGGTTGATCCAGTTGTTACGAGACCTCGTAAGCCACTTCGTGTTGTTGAAACTGACACGAAACAGCTTAGGAGGAAGACGATCACGTTGCTCAAGGTACAATGGAGTGATGATGTTGACGACTGTACATGGGAGGAGGAAGAGAGGATGAAGGCAGCTCATCCTGAACTCTTCAAGGTATGACCCTAAGGTGTCGTGACATCTCACGAATTTGTAGCTTGTTCTAAGTTTTAGAATTCTGCATGCTAGGTTAGTAATTGGATGCATGGTTTGTTGATTGGTATGGATGGTAGGCATGCGGAATAACTTTGATTGCTCTTGTTTGTTTGGAATTTCGGGGGCGAAATTCCTAAGGGGGAGAGAATGTAACGACCCGTATTTTATGTGTCGATAAATCGTAAAATAGTTGCATTAGGTCGTTAGTATTGCTTGAGTCGTTTTGAACCTAAGTTGTAGGGTTTACGGCTTAAGGGGTTAGGTCGTGTAATAACTAGCTCGGGTGGTGCTTAAGTCGTGGACGAGTTAAGGAGTTAACGACTTAGTGCTTAGGTCGTGTGGAAGTTAGCTCGTGTGAGGGACTTAAGGTGTTGCCGAGTTAGTGTGTTAGACCGAGGTAACGACCTAAGAAGGCTATGACTTACGGGTTAGCGAGTTAGAGAAGGTAGCGACCTAGTGGCTATGCCGTGTTATAGTTAGGCCGTGTGCTTAGTTAAGTCGTGAGTCGTACCAGTGTTGAGTCGGCATGTGTTTTGGGTCGCGTGGTGGTTAAGTTGTTAGGTCGGCGTGCATGAGTCGTAAGTCGTTCGAAGGCTTGGGTCGTTAGGGGCTTGAGTCGTTAGGTCGTTGGACGACTTAAGGTAGGTCGTTAGGAAGTTAAGTCAAAGTATTTGTTAACCCGGGATGATTTTGGGTCGTTAATGACTTAGCTAAGTCGCGGCATTGTAGATCCGCGTTCATTTTTAGGTCGCGTAACATCTGGACCGTTGATTTTGTTAAGTCGCATAGGAGTTAAGTCGTTCAAACGACTTAGGACTTAGGAAATGCGGCAAAATAGATGGGTCGTGAGTTGCTAGGTCGCGTGAGCGTTGTTGTGTTGAGTCGCGCGTGAGGCTCCGTGTTAGTTAGGTCGTAAGGCTGGTTGAGTCGGCAAGGTTAGGTCGTGGACGACTCATGGGGTAGGTCGGCAACGGCTTATAGGGGCGGACGACTCATGGATCTGCCTATAAATAGAGGGGTTTGGCTCACTTTTTGGCACCGGATTTTGAAGCGACGAAGTGCTGCCATTTTGAGAGCTCGACTACAACACTTCTTCACTTCTTTTTCTCCACTCTAATCTAGTGCTAACATCCATCCAAAATCGAAGATCCAAGAGCTAAAGTCGAAGATCTTCATCCAACAAAGAGAGATTTCTTCGTTTGAAGCGAGATTTTGCCGGATCAAGCTTGTTTCTTTGCTGTCCAGATCTGGAGTTGGTTGTTTTTAAGGTGTTTAGGTGATTTGGTGAGTGGTAGTTATCTCTCACACGGACCCAAGGGAGTATATTGGATTGGTGGCTTACTTATGTGTTAAAGATAGCGATTTCTTGCATTTTCCTTAAGTCTGCATGTAGATCTATCACCTATGAAGTTTTGATATCTATTTTACTACATGTTCACTTATGCAAGTTCATTCATCAAGTTATAGAGACATTTGCCTATACTCGTTAGATTTGGACACCTTAATTACCAAATTGCCATTATTGTTGTAATTGCTTATTAGATCTTGTTGAATGTTTGATTGCTTGGATTAATGATTGATTTATGATTGGTTTGATTGTTTCAAATTAGCTAGTACTTGATTTGAACAAGTTGGTCGAAGATGATTCAAAAGCTAAGTGGAAGGGCTCTTGAATGGTGAAAGCTTCATGTGGCATATGAAGTGGATGTGGAAGCTCATATGAATAGATTTGATGATGATGGACTTTGCCATGATGCGATGAGGCAAACCATGATGTGGAGATGGGACTTTGCTATGATGCGATGAAGCAAAGTATAATGAGAGAAAGCCTTGGTTTGATCCAGACGGGATCATCCCAAGCATGTTGATAACTCGGTGATGCGATTCGAGTTGGTTGATAATGGTTAGCTTGAGAGGCGCTTGAGCTAGTATGGGAATAGTCGTCGAGGAGGATGACTAGAAGGCTGAGATTTTATCGTTATTGAAGGTTCTAGCATGCTCAAAGCAAGAGTACGTTGGAACGGGCTGCGACGACGTTCCAAGCACGGGCTGCGACGACGTGCTAGTACTCTGGGTAGTTGCGAAAATTCCTAGGCACGGGCTGCGACGACGTGCGGAGTTATGTCTAGAACCGGGGTTACCATTAGCCCTTGACAGGCGGTCATTCAACTAACGGTGATATCGAGGCAATGGTAACAGTGATAGCCAGAGTCATGGATGTTTGGTTGTATCATCATTCGGTCTCAAGAGCGGTGTTTTCTAGGTGCTTATCTGATCTTGGTTTAGGCCTTGGGGGTTTGTATTTGGAAAACATCGATCTTGACTCGAGTGATAATTACTTTATTTTGAATGTCTGCTTTGCAATGCTTGTTTATGCTTAGTGGGTCTGGGGGCTATCACTGTAGGATGAGGTGGAGTGGGATGGTTGAGTTCCTATTCCTTTTACCCTTTATGCTCTTTTGGTATGTTTGATAGTTAATTTACTGCTCACTAAGACTGTTGTCTAACTCAAGGTTTTATGTTCAACTCTTATTACCTTGGGCTGTTCATCCATGTTGGGATGGGAAGACTAGGTAGCAGGTGACAGGTGCTGTTCTTGGCTACCAACGCTGTTGATGACGAAGACGAGCTGGAGGCTAGCATATTAGTTTTCTTTCTATATGTACTGGATGTCCCGCTGCTTGTATATGTTTTGAGTGTTATGTAGTGAGGCTTGATGTATTGATTGTTCAGATGCTTGTATCAAACCTTTATGAAGTCTATATGATGATATTCTGTTATGAGCTTCACTATATACATATATTTCTCTATTGTATTTTGTCCATGCGCTGTGAGTTGTACGATAGAGTTTCTGTTTTATCTTACCCTGACTATCGTCCATGGTTGCCTGGCACACCTTTCAGCGCACCATTTCCCTTGTTTTTGTGCGGGAGTCATGGGCGGTCGTCACATGAATCTTACAGCAGAAATGTCCAAACAGGAAGAATTTAAATGTTCAAATCAAAATCAAAGCAAAAAGCAGAATGAAGATGTCAAAGCGTAAACTCTTACTATAACGTGGCTGGTAGTCATTCAGAGCATGCCTATGGATCGTGCGCGATCGCTCACATGTGTAAATGATTTAACCGTGTTAGCGAGAGGTTTACAACTTGTTCATCGTTATTTTAATCAAGCAATCAATGGATAATCAAACGGTGCCCCGATCCAGGGTCACCTCTGGCCGATGTAGACGATGGTCGCTCTGGCTCCACTGCTGGAGTTCGCCTCCTCACGTACTGAAGGAGCATACCGTTCCTGATATGCCCTTCCACCTCGTCCTTCAAATGCCTACAATCATTAGTGTTATGACCGTTTAATTCATGGAATACACAAAACTTATCTGATTTTCTTTCGTCAGAGGTTGGATCCCTTCGCATTGGTCTACGATACGGAACCTGCCCCTTGGTATCCTGATAAATTCGTTCCAGACTCTCATTCAGCTCAGTGTGAGCAATGAATCGCGGCTCCCTCCTTTGCCGCTTTGACCTGTCATCATTATCCTCAGCCTTTCTCTTTCCTTTTCTAGTCTCCGCACCCTTTCCAGGTGGGTTTCCGCTCTTGATTGCGTAAGCGTCATCTTCTTCCTCTCTTTCTGCACTAGCATCTTCCAAACGCAGAAACTTTTCAGCCTCATGATAGAACTCTCCCAGATTCATAGGCGGGTCCTTGGTTAATGAATTCTTGAACTCTGTACTATCAGCTATTCCAGATACAGCCGCCATCATGACCATAGGTGGATCTGGTCGATCCACAGATGCCGCCGCCGCATTAAATCGCGTTAGAAAGCTCCTCAAAGTCTCTCCAGTTTTCTGCTTCAAGGTTTCCAAAGTCATCACATTCTTGGGTCTCGCAATATGAACCCTGAATTGCCTCATGAATCTCTCAGTTAAATCTGCCCACGTTCCTATGGAGCCGCTCTCCAGTTGCCTAAACCATAACGCTGCAATGTCCGTCAAATACAGTGGAAAGCACCGGGCTATGATCTTCTGTGATGCCCCCAGCACTTCCATGTGCCTCATATACTTAGTAAGATGGATCGCAGGGTCTGTCCTCCCATCGTAATCTCTACTGATGGTAGCTTGAATTCTGGTGGGTTCCTAGCCATCCTAATCGCAGGGGAAAAAGGACTCCCGTTTACATCTTCCAAGTCTCTGTTTACTAAACCGCCTCTCATAGCTCTTCTAACCATCTCTGCTAATCTGTCATTGTCTCCAAGCTATAGTCCTCGCTCACTGCCTTCGACCTGCCCCCCGAGTCCGCGGGAGTTTTCATGTGTATGCCTCCCTGGCTGAACGTTCATTCCTCTATTGCTACCAGGTGGCTCGGATGCCCCCATCTCTCTTCCCGGGGTCGGATCAACATGCTCTACGTGAGTGCCCCTAGCTCTGGTGCTACGCCAGATGGTCCTGCTCCGTTCTAAACTCCAGTTGCTCCTTGGTTTTGTGCTCCAAGTTGCCCAATTTGCTGAAGCAAGTTCTGGATCATCTCTTCTTGTCTTCTCATCATAGCCTCCATCTCATCGCTGGTGATGAAGGCTTAAGCTTGGTTTTCTCCTAAGGAAGCCTCTTGACTCCCTTCCTGTTGACTCTGCTCTGGCCTTGGCCTTCTGCTTGATTGTCTCGCCATAACTCTTCCAATCTGAATCTCTAAACTCTCAAGTTCAAATTCCAAGCGGTAGGTCTCTGAGTTCAATTCTCAGTGAAAGCACCAAAAATGTTTGCGCAAAAAATGGGCAAACACCTTAAAGTCGTACGATTTAGCTGATTATATGTTGTTCTTAGTGATTTGGGTGATTTATGCAAATATGTAAAAAGCAGGGACTAAACTGTAAAAGACACACAGATTTATAGTGGTTCGGCCAGAACGTGCCTACGTCCACTTTATATGTTATTCTCCTTTTTCTCTTCGGATTACAAGTACAAAGCTTTGGTTACAAGTATATGAAAGTTGTTTGAAAGTTCCTTCCGTGCTTGAGCTCTCAAACTTCTCTCCCATTGTTGTACCCCTGCCCCTCTATTTATAGAGTGAGGCTGGGGGTAGAGGTCTTGGATGTCTATAGCTGCTGGTGGGCCTGGGCTGAAGCAATTCTTGCCTGGCGGCGTCCTGGTTCGGTAGCGTTTGGAGTGGTTGGAGTTTGGTTCGGTAGGGAAGTGGTTCGGTGATGGTGGGTTGGTTCGGCATGGAAGTGGAGAGGTGGTTCGGTATGGTTTGGTGGAGGCTGAGGTTTGGCTCGGCAGTGGAGTTGGGAATGCCGAATGGACTTCGGCATTGGGAATGCCGGATGAATCCCGGCATTGGGAATGCCGGATGAGCCACGGTATTTCGAATGCCGAATGAGATCTCGCTTCATACTGCCGAATGGGCTTGAGCGTTGGAGTGCCGAATGGACTCTCACATTGTTTCACCGAATGAACTTTTATATTTGATCCTTGAGTGAAATCCTAGACTTATATATGCTTGCTGGCTGCTTCTTCTTGGTTCGGTCGTGGTGGAAATGCACACAACATTGATATTCCAGTTTTGACCAAAAATGGGATAACACTTTGGTGATGGAGGAGAGTGGATCTGGTAGGAGGTGGCCTGGATCGGTAGTTGTTGGAGGTGAGGCTTGGCTCGGCAGTGGAGTTGGGAATGCCGAATGGACTTCGGCATTGGGAATGCCGGATGAATCCCGGCATTGGGAATGCCAGATGAGCCACGGTATTTCGAATGCCGAATGAGATCTCGCTTCATACTGCCGAATGGGCTTGAGCGTTGGAGTGCCGAATGGACTCTCGCATTGTTTCACCGAATGAACTTTTATATTTGATCCTTGAGTGAAATCCTAGACTTATATATGTTTGCTGGCTGCTTCTTCTTGGTTCGGTCGTGGTGGAAACGCACACAACATTGATATTCCAGTTTTGACCAAAAATGGGATAACACGTGCTATCGTAGTACGTAGTGAGTACTAGTCGATCCGCAGGGAATTGTTTATTTTAAATCTCTATTCAATCAAATTAACCAAAGTTGAAAGTGATTGGCTAGAAAATGTAAGAAAAATGACAAAAGAAAATGATAAAAATATGAGAGTAGAAAGACAATTTAGAGATAAATCCACCCTCTAAATCACATAGTTCAACAAAAATGAAATTATGGTCTCTTTTTTTGGTCATTTGTAGGTTTAATTGGTGTGCTTATCATAAGTATGACATATTTGTGCTATTAATTAGCTCAACATAAGCCATCAAACTATAACGCACCCCTTAAATACTTTTCAACTCTCATGAAAAATGACAACAAGTTGAAAGCAAAATCTATTTTAAGCATGGCCTATTAACTATTAATTAGCAATATAGGCCATCAAATTTTAATTTCAATATTCACTTCTTTGCCACAATCATATTTAGATGAAGAGGTAATTTGTGTTTTGTGTGTTTAAGCATAGTCTGTTTTATATGAACAATATAGACTATCAAATTCAAAGCTAAACAACATTATTAAACCACCTCAAATGTTTCCATTAAGCACAAAAAGAGAACATAAATAATCAAAACGTGGAAGCTACATGATTAGAGAGCTTCATTACCCCTAAATTAAAGGGATTAGCCTCTCATTTATGTTATCATATCAATACAAGTAGCATGCAACATAGCATAAAAAGAAGAGGAAAGAAGAGAGCAAAATAAAAAGAAAAGCTAAGTAAAAAGAAGTAAATACTAATCTACTTGCGTGAAAAGTAAACTACACTACAAGAATGAAAGAAAGAGAGCATATAAGTAAAATAAAACTTTAATTAACATTACATAAGCAAAGGAAAATTACATGAAAAGAAATGGCTAAGTAGCCATGAAAAGAGAAAGAGAGTTTGTTTTATTTTGAGCCTAAACTATTGAGCTAAGAGGAGAGAGCCTAAAGAAAAGGAGATGTTACATGAAGATAAGAGGTATTTATACATGTATGAAAACCTAATCCACTTTTTTGGGGAATTCCCAAATCCCCTCTTAGGAAGTGTGGAGGCCAAGTTATCATTAACTTCAAATAATCCTCGTTTAGATGTGCATGAAGCTTTAAACTCTATTAGCATGTGCGTTAGCCTCTAACTTGTACACGAAGGTATATGGGTAGGTGGGGTCCTCCATGTCATCACTTTGAATTATTTCCATCTTCATTCCTTTGTATCTTATTTGTGCATACATATTCCTTCATGAAACCACTTGTAATTGAGTTTAAATTCTTATAAAATAATATAGAAACTTCAAATTAATTTTTCTCAAATTAATTTATGCACAAAAATGACCATTTTGCCCCAATATGAAGATGAATTTGTGACACTTTGAAGATAATTTGAATTTTGTTTTAAACAAGTTAAAATATCCGATATGATCATTTATTTAATTTAAATAGATTAAATATGGTGGTAGTAATATGCATATTTATGTGCACATCAAATACCCTCACACTTATCTTTTTATTCGTCATCGAATAAAGAAAGAAAAAAAAACTAAGATAAAACCGTTTACGTACGAAACATGATCGCATTGAGCGTATGCAACAAGCCGTTAAACTTCTGGATGTCCCCAGTAGGACGAGTGTTGTCTCGTAAAGGTTTTCAACGGATACTGCCCACAAAATTCGAATGCAAAGTGAAAATATTTGCAAAATGCAAGATTTATTTACAAAGAGATGAATGCGAGTTTTTGAAAATATTTACAATGAAGGATTTGCCTTTAAATTGACATAAATAAGTTAAATATAGGTTTTGGTTATTATCAAGAAATTTAAGATCTTTTACTTGTCAAAATTTCCAACAAAAATCAAGTTATCATAACAAATAAACTGTACTTTAACTCTTGTTTCGGTCGATAATACCGTGTAACTATGAAATGGATCCTTAGTTGATTATCAAAGTTTTTCAAAGTGGTGTTCTCATTTATTTTTTCAATAATAAGTCAAATCAAATAAGTCAAAATAGTACTTGGATTTCATTTGCTTGCTCTCTCTAAATTTTTATTTGAAAATTTTATTGATATTAACAATATTTATATATGCCTAACTCAGATAAACTGAGGCCAAATATATTACTCATGCACTGCCTTGCAGACTTATGTGATGGGATAAGCGTGGCGAGTGAACGCACAAGTGTGACCACTTATCGACTATAGGCGTTATTAATAAAAAAAAAATTATATACACACACCTAACTCGGATAAACTGATGCCATATATACCGATCGTGCACTGCCATTCGGGCTTACGTGAGAAGGGTACAGAGCATGGCGAGTGAACACACGAGTGTGAACACACGAGTGTGAACACACGACTTTAGGTGTTTATTAGAAAATATAAATTTATATACAAGAAATTTTTTTTAGAAGAGAGAGTTTCGCACATCATCTTAGCACCATTTAACTTAGAAGACAAAAAAATGTTATATCTTTACTTTAAATCAACCACTTGTTAAAACAAAGATTTTCAATTAGGAGGTATTTCATAATTATCTCCATGAATCATCTTATATACTTGTTAAGCCACTATTATTTGTAATCAACTTCATTTTATTTTTGTTAAGACAAATAAATTTTCAAAAATTTCTATTTTATAAACCAAAATCATATATTCATCCTATAGTGTTTCTTTAAAAATAAATCGCAATGCTAAAAGAAAATTTATTTTTGGGTTTTCTTTTCTTTTTTTAATTCTTTTCTAGTTTTGGAAAGAAAAATGAAAAATTAATCATGAAAAATCAAAAAGAAGACGAGTCACCCCCCACACTTGATCTTGACTATATCCCCACAGTCAATGTCACAGCCCGCAAATTCGTACCCCTCTGAGTCGATGATATTCTCCATCAGTTCAACTCAAATTGGACGGAAATACGAACCATTAGGGTTAAAGAAGAAAGAGGTAGAATAAGAAATAGAAAACAACATCAGAATCTCAAAATCGCAGTGGAACAAAATATAATATGTAATAACAGATTTTTATACAAAAGAATCTGTAACTGTTTAATACTTATAATCATCAGAGTACACAATCAAACAATAGCACAATACGGGACAGTTATAATAACTTGTCCTCTCAAAGCTGAACATACAGCATACCATACACAATGGAATATAAGTCAAGTACGTGTGATACCTCTCGTCATCCATCTCGCCTCCTGAGCTCCGTAGCATCCTATCATGTATCTGTAATACTCGGTCTGACCCAGGCATTATAATAAAACAACGCCGAGTTGGTCTGGAAAACCAGCGTGAGAAAACACACTCAATTGGATTATTAAAGTTTTCAAAATCCTTTGAAATCAAATGTATCTCGTAAGATCACGCCACAAATAAACATGTCGGGTTTTTACCTTACGATAACCTAAAACATTTCCTTCAAATTCGTCTGATATTATAATAGTCTCTATAGAAAGTAAAATAGAATCTATCTAAAATGCCTGCATCTCACGTTCTAGCATAATTGGGCGTAATCAAAACCGTATAGGCGCTTATTGAAGATTGGATTCCATACAATGGCAGGGCTACTGGGGTACCGCCTGTCACAGTACCTGGCCTAGATCAACATACCGAGGACCACTCCCGATCCCCTGCAACACAAGATCGGAGCTACCCCTTACTGATAGTCCGAAGAATATCACCCTACGGTTGTGATCAACAACCGTCCACTAAGCCGAGATCAAAAAGCGACATCTAGACAGGAATGACCTTATCCTACTTGGGTGCTACCCACTTAGCCTTGCTGCACCTCCACTGTTTTAGCCATTCCCGATTGATGAGGCTTGAGGCTATGCGTTACCTTTTTAGAACACATTTCACTTAGAATGCTCATCGTCCTCCTGGCAATGGTCTGATAGCATTCATCCATAAACGTTGCCCTGGGTCTGGACAAACCGAATCACCGTCTCCATCATCTTCACGGTCTTCATTCGCAAATGTTCAAACCGGATCGAAGTGGTTTTTGGATAATTAAACCCAATTCCAATCTCTTCGAAACGATCAGCACATTGGCCAATAAATATAATCGGTTATTTAACTATCAAATTAAACAATCACAATCCAAATATTTTATTTCCACTGAAAATCATCATGTCTTGTCAAATTTAGTTTTCACATAACTATATCACTTTATCCAAAAATATACACTTAAACATTTAAAATAAAACTTCTTAAAACGCTTTATTCAAAATAGTAGTTATGAAATTCTATGATAATTTCCCAAGTAAAACTTTATCCAAAAACTACTTTTGAAATAAAACTGTTATACAAGGTATAAATATTCAATAGTTATTATTTACATCAAAATACTAATTTAACCTTTAAAAATAATTACTACTATAATTAAGTTAAATAAATATTTACTTTACAATTTTAAAACAACTAAATAATAAGTTTTCTAAACATCCTTTTAAAACCGTTTTTAAGACTTCTAATTTATACTTAAAAATCTCCTTTGAAATTATACTTGGCTTTTCAAAAAAAATACACTTTCCATTCCAACATAACCATCTAATCATTTATAAATCCTTCTCAATTTATTCCAATTTAGTTTACATCTCAATCCCATAAATGTACTTTTCCACACTTTAAAAAATAAACCACTATTTATTTTTAAACAAAACACCATTTCCTTATAAATTTCCAACGTGAATTTATACTTTATAATTATCCACTGATAAATATTTCACTTTATTTATAAACCCCATTTATAATTTCCATAATCTCATTCACCTTTAATCACAGTTTCCAAAACACTTAATTGATTTCCCAATCAATTCTCTGAATTAATTACATTTTAAAATTTATTTTGATTTACCAAAATTTACTCCAAAATCCATATATTCAAGATTCACACTTTATTCTGATTTAAAATATTATTTAAATCCGAAATACAATTTCATACTTTATTCCAAAATTCTCTTCTTATTTTTCCCAACTCGTTTAAATCTTAAATTTAAAAATATTTTCCTCCGAACTTGCAAACAATATTACTTAAGTCCTTATTTTAAAATTTTCTTTTTTCCACATTTATTCAAAATCCTTATTTTTTCCATAACCGGAATTTATTATATAGGATTTAAAAATCAAACTATTTATTTTCCCAATTCTTTTCTTTTTCAATTTATCCATCTTTACTATAAATTTCTTACTTTAAATCTTCACTTTTTATTTCCCTTTAAAAGTTCAATACTTGTATTTTTAGAATGACACAATATATCTTGCAATATATTAACATCAAATAAATTGATTTTTCAACATAATATATCACAGAATTATTCAATTTTTCATAACTGAATATGAAAATAAATTCAACATTTTTAGGAATCCAGTTGGATCCCTCCAACCTGTTTCCCTGAATCCATAGATGTTAGCACAATATAAAAATACCAATCCCATTTCTAGGTGGAATATCGCAGTATATATGGTCATCCGCTATTATGTGTGGTGCTTAGGATCTCATCCGCTATATAATGTGGAAATATCAATCACTCCAATATATATACTACTATATATAATATCACATCCAGACTGATAATAAATTATCAATCCAATCAATCAACCAATAATATAATTTTAACTAATTAAATTAACCGATAATCTAGATGTGAGTGAGATTAACTCACCTTTATTTTATTTTCAGTCCACTTCAATCACGTCTTGATTTTACAGTTTTCGACCTTATATAAGCATTATATGATTTATTAATATTTGAACAATCGGACAAATCAATTACCATTTAATAATTTTATTTAATCTAATAATTAATTTTAAACTAATTTTCTTTTAATAAAATTTTTTAGCGACTAAAATAATAAGTTTATTAAACAAATTAATCTCCATAATACATTATTTAAAAATTTAAATGAAAATAGGTATATATGTATATTTGTTTTCTTTAGGAACTGCATACAGATTTATAAAATAATCTATATATATATTAAAAATCTATTTTTATATAAATTCTCACATTTAAAATTCCTTCCTTTTCCTAAAACCTTATCTATAAATACATACTTCTGTTTATATCATACGTTCCCTTGCTGTTAATTCTTTTACTTTTCTGTTACCGATTTCAACTAAAATAGATTTAATAAATTTCCAAATTTACAAATAAATCAACAAATTTCATTTACCAGTTTTTAAACTTAAGTGGATTTTAAATTAAAATGTTAAAAGTCGCGTTATCTACTCGAATGAGAGAACCAAAAGCATCGAGCTCCTGCTCATCGCGTACGCCTCTAGAAAACACCACAGCACCGAACAAGCTTGTCGACTTCGACATCACACGACTGCCTCATTGTAGCCATCCACGCGAACCCACCCTCAAACCTCCTCGACCTCTACCATCGTTCGCGAGCACTTCCCCAGTTTCACGACCGCCACTGTTTAGAACGATGCGGCCGCCATCACTGATGGATGCCGAGAGCCTACACTTCACGTGCACAGAACGTGCCCCTTCCAAAATCAATGACGACATTAACGAACCCTAAGCAACTCACCCTTGCCTCATCTACCGCCATCAATTGAGTATCCCCATCTCGAGTCGTTGGTGATTCCTTCGTGATTTTGTTCACTCAAATCTCTTGCTTTTTTCGAATTTGAAAAGGAAAAGGCAAATTCGAGCTGAAGCTTGCGGAAATAAGAAGACATGATTTTGCTTTTATTCAAATCGATTTAAACTTTCGGTTTTGAAGAGGGGAACTGAAGAGGAAATCGATTTTCATTTGGTTTTGCTTTTGAAATGCTCTGTCATTTCGATTTTGATTTTGAACGAAGAAAAATGGGACGGTAGCTTGAGATTTATAACGATAGTATCGATTTTTATTCTTTTTTTTCTAGTTTAAGGGCCAACACTCTTTCTTTTCTCTGCTTGGTTTTAAAAGGAAAGGTTGTTAGAGAAGGAAGCTCGGGCTGCTATAGTGACATTGAGGTGAAGGCAAAAGTTATGATGTGAAAAGAATTCAACTGAAGTTGACCAGAATTTACAAATATATTATATTTAAATTTAAATCGTCTCGACAAATGCAACTTGAAATCTTGACCTCCTATCGAGGCGTGTCGCTAGGCACTTATAATGTTATACCCCAATTTTAAACATAATGAAAAAGGTTACGAGCCATAATTCGATCGTATTTAGAAGATATCTTTTTGGATCAATTATTATAATGAATTTCCGATATAAATTTCAGTGCATTTGTCTGTCGTACGATCACACGACAACTTGAAACACTACGAAATTTGAAATCCGATAATTAAACACTATACAGATCCAATGGAACTAGTTTCGTCGAAATCTGAGACTATGCGTCGGAAGGCTATTTTTAAATATCAATTTAAACAATATATTTTCAAAACTGAACAAATCACTTTTAAACTCAAATTTAAAACTTCTATTATCTATGTATTATCAATATAAATTTTATAAGCCTTCTAATTATTTTTAACAAGCTCGAAATTCCCGATTTCATATTTTACCCAATTTTCAATCATTAAATTCAATAATTTAATTACCCAATAAGTAGTTATATTTGAAATTCAAGTTAAAAATTGACTTTTAAATATTTAAAATCAATTAAATATTCCAATTCCAAATGTCTAAAATCCCGGGTCGTTACATTCCTTCCCCCTTAAAAAAAATTCGTCCCCGAAGTTGCTATTTTAGAAGAAAGGTCCAATACCCGTTTACTATTTTCCCAAAACCAAACAGTTTCAACAACTTCCCAAACCAAGTCTTTTTATTCAAGACACGCTATCACTTCTACTAACTTTCCAAACCCATCCATAGTTTTCAAACAATATACCTACTCAACCATTCAAATTATAATTTAAAATCAAATTTTAAATTATCAAAATTTTCTAAAAAAAAATTCTAACTCCTTAAATTTTCGAAAAATTTCGCCAACGTCTTCTTTACGCGGCTAGCTCAGAACAGCTACAAAACGCCTCGACAGGCCCTAAATTTAAATAGAAAATAAAAGCCATGTGGCTAGATAAAAAAATCATCAAATTTCATATACCAATTTAAATACGTATCTTTTGTCAGGCAATTCAAATTTATCTTCTGAAATCAAAAACATCAATTTCCTTTTGCTTTTAAACACCTGTATATCCTACTGAGCAATCGTATCCAATAACAGAATTCAAAATCATTTTTATTCACTTCTTTTACAAGGTTTCAATATTTGCTTTACTTAAGCCCGTACGATGTACATATATCATCTGTATGCAATATCAAATCCAATCGCTCACTTGATCACATAATTTCACTTCCAAACTAGTTTAGTCCACCCGACTTCCTAGTGCGGACTTAGATCTTATTTCTTGATCAGAAACCGTCATTCTCCTTGCATAGCCATACATTATGACAGAGAATTTCAGGATCAATCAAAATCTATATCCAAGGTTCGCCGTCGAAAATCGAGTGAAAAATCCTAACTCGGATCGATATAAATATCTCGAAATTATGTACTCGAATCTGGATCAAATCGTTATGCGAATAAAATAATATACGTACATCCTACGTATTTATCTCCATTGATTATTAGCTACATCAATTCTCTTTTTATTCACATTTACTTTGATTTCCATTCACTTATCCATAATTTATTATTTCACACGCCTTTATTAAATCTTCATTTTCAAATATTAACTTGGTATCTTTTCCCCCAACAATTTTACTTAAGAATTCACCATTTTCTTCTTAAGCTCAATACGAATATTTTATACACTTCTTATATTTATCTTCACTTCACCACTTAAGTTATTCGTTTTTATTCAATTTATATTTCCAATTTCATTTGTTTTCAATTTGCCTTCCACTTTTTTTTGAACGTTGAATTCTATTCATCTTATCTTAACCCATATTTATTTAATCCGTTTCTTTAATTTGTTCCACTCACTGTTTTATTCATATCTCAATCAAAAAAAATTATTTCCAAACCTTTCATTTTATTTAGCCCATTCGAACAAATTTTCCGATTTCACTTTACTTACAAAATTTAAATAAAATATCATTCCAATATTCAATTTCAATTCCAGTTCTATTTACTTACAAATTAACTAATTTGTTCATTCCCAAATTTATTTCCAACTTAATAAATTTTATTTAAATGGCCATTCCATTTAATCAACTTAGACTCTTTCCTCAAATTTACTTTTATTCAAATTAATCCAAGTTAAATTCCATTTCCATTTAAATTTTTAAACTTCCATAAGTCTTCCAATTTATTTAAATTTCATTCACTGCTCTTAAAATTTATTTCATCTAATTGGCTTACTTTTTCACTTTATTTTATTGTCACCTTTACTTTAATTTAACTCTTCTTAAGTTAAATTTTTATTTTACGAATTTTAAATTTTTATAAGTTAGCAAACCCATTTATATTCCATAAACATTTTTAATTAGTATTCCAGAGTTCAAACAATTTCTCAACATTTCAAAATCAACTTTGAAGTCAAATACATCCGAAGTCAAACTATGCTTTTACATTTCAAAGTCAACCCAATTTTTGCAAATAAGCATTAATCCAAAATATCCGGGCAGCAATTCCTCTCTTGAAAATTCGAAAATGAACACCGATGATGTCACGATCATCATCGGAATTATTTTTTAGTTGCCGTAGTGAGTTCAATGCTTTTTACTGTTTAAAAACATTTTCAAATGTTTTTAATTCCAAATCCTCCCAGATCTCATTTCCAATTCAAAAATATTTCCGAATAATATCACTATTATTACTCCAAAGCCTTTAAAAATCATTTTTAAACCCAAAGAAAATTAAATTTTCCAAATTTTTGAATTCCAAATCCCTTTTAATCCATATTCAAATATTACTCTGGAATTTTATCTCATTTCAATTATAAATCACAAGTCTAACCCATGTTTATAAATCTCATTCTGTTATATGAATTAATTTCCTTAACTTTTGTTATAATTTCAATTCTCTATTCAATTTCCGCAACACAATGATAATAATTTAATATTATCACTTCCTAACAACTAAGCAACCATATATAACTATAATAATTTACGGAAAATTATTTCTTTCATATATAAAAATAATTTGCATAAAATTATTTCATTTATCTTATATAAAACAATAAAGTGTCGAATTGTTCTGTACAAATGTTTAGAGATCCCTAACAATAACGTTAATTACTCGTATTGACCAGAATCCATAAGCCACTTGACAAACCAATCGACATAATATAAAACAATTTTATATTCACTAACAAATATGCACTCATATCTATTAATACACTCAGACTCATTCTTGGGGACTACTTCTCTAATGAGTAATTCCCACCAGAGGCAAGGTTTTCGCTTAACCTTCAGCTTTGATACCACTGTCACAGTCCGCAAATCCGTACCTCTTTGAGTCGACAATATTCTCCATCGTTCAGCTCAAATTGGATGGAAATATGAACCATTAGGGTTAAAGAAGAAAGAGGTAGAAGAAGAAATAAAAAACAACAACAGAATCTCATAATCGTAGCGGAACAAAATATAATAAGTAACAACAGATTTTTATACAAAAGAATCTATAACTGTTTATGTGACAACCTGGAATTTTTAAAGCTTTTAAAATCAGAATATTTAATTGACTTAAATACTCAATGGAATAATTTTAAGTTGAATTCAAATATCACTATAAATTGTTAATTAAATTATTGAATTAAATAATTTAAAATCGGAAAAAAAATGAAATCTGGGATTTTAAGCCTGTTAAAAATAAATTGAAGGCTTGTAAAATTTGTATTGATAACACTGAAAGTAATAGAAGTTGTACAATTGAAATTAACAGTGGTTTGTACAGTTTTAAAATTTTATAGTTTAAATTGAATTCAAAAATAACCTTCCGAGGCGCAGTCTCGAAATTCGATGAAATCAGTTTCATTGGGTCCGTAATATTGAATTATTTTCGGACTTCAAATTTCGTAGCTTTCGGAATTAACATGAGAGCGTACGATATATAAACGCATTGGAATTTTTACCGAGACAAAATTTAATTTAAATAAAACATTCTTGTTTATCTTTAACCCGACCATGCGTACGACCCGCCACCAGATTGTCTCCTTCGTACTCTCCTTTCTTTTCTATTACCTTTCCTCAATTATGTCGTTCGAAAAAAAAAACAAATTTAATGGCCGCAACTAAAAAATAGTGGATAAGATAACAAACGAAACCAGATCGAATCCCCTCTCTTCAAATTGTACTTCCCTCTTCTTTTGTTCGGTCGAATCGAGCTTGACGTTTCAAAAATAAATAAATAATGGAAAACGAGATTTGCGAAGGAGTTAGATCGGAGTTCCTCTTCTGTTCGAAACCCAGCCGCTTCCCCTTCATTATCGAATCGACGTGGGCCCTAGCGACTAGATGAGGCCGCGAGCTAGCAACTTGATGATTTCGTTCATCTATGCCGAGGTGGGAGGATCGGCCGTGTAGCGGTGTTCTGGGTAGGCGCGTGTCAAGGGGATTTGCAGCTGTGATGTTGTGTGATGTCATGACGATGGAGGTCACGATTTACGATGCTGACTATTGAGCCTTGAATGCCTGGGGTACATTTTGGGATTTTGAAAAAAAAAGGATATGTAGGAATTTATATAAAAATTTTGATTTATGCAGTTTATATTAGTTTACGCAGTTCAAACAGAAATTCAAAGATACATATACACCTACTAAACCTACTATTTAATTTTAGAATAATGTTAGTGATTAACTTATTTATTAACTTATTCAATTAAGTATTACCAAAATTATTTCTAAGGAAATTTGTTTAATTAAATAAATAGTTTAGATTAAATAAATAAATGTAAATTGACGGTTTGATTATTTCAAATATAAATAAATCATATGAATTGTTTATTCAAGGTCTAAAGTCTCAAAGAAATGGGCAAAAAATGAAGTGGATTGCAAACAAAGGTTAAAGGTGAGTCAATCTCACTTAGTTAATTTAAATTTAAATTTAAATGATTAAATTTATATAAATGTTTGAATGGATGAATTGATTGATGTGCTGTATAGTATAGTATATATTTGAAATTGGTATTATATATTGTGCTAACATCTATGGATGCAGGGAAACAGGTTGGAGGGATCCAACTGGATTCCTCAAATTTATTTAGATCATTTGATATTCTATGTTATGAATATCTGATATCCTGTGATGATTTTATTGGTAATTGAAATATTGGATGGTATGGTTGAATTGAATATCTCAATGTAATGAGTTATCAAAATCTATAGAATTGGATTTGTGAAAAGAAATAAAAGAATAAAATTTTAAGTAAAATAAATTCTTGGGAATTTGAATAAATTTAATAATGAATTGGAAAATAAAATAAAGTAAAAGCAATTTCAAAATTCTAATAAATATGGGAAAAAGAGGGAATTTTGAATTAACAGGGAAATAATAAATTTTAAACTTAAGTGATGTTAGTTTAAAGATTAAAGAAGTTATTTTTAAATTTAGGGTTAAATTTAATCAAAGGATAAGAGGGAATTTTGGAAATTTGAAATTGGTATTTTTGAAAGGGTTTTAACTCATAATAAAGAAGTAAAAATCTTAAAGTTAATGGAATTTAAAATAAATAAAGTAAGTGAGGGAATTTATTTCAAAATGAAGTAAATTAGAAGTTAATTGTAAATTTTATTTCAGTGTCTGGAATTGAAATTAAAGAAAAGTGAGATTTTGAATTCTATAATCGGGGTTCATAAAGGTGAAGTGGATTTGGAAGTATAAATTCAAGGTGTGAATTTATTAAAGAAATGGTAAATTTGTTTAAAAATAATTGGAGATTTATTTTTAAAGGATGTGAAAGAGAAGAGTATTTCTCGGGATAGCTAAGTATGGTTTTCAAAGCAATTTTAAATATAAGTAAAGTTTTAACAATGGTTTTAAATAGCATATTTAGAAAAATTTATTATCTCTAATGTTTAACTTTTAAAGCTAGTGTTTTCAAATTTATTAATGTAGAAATTATATAAAGGTGACTTGGTATTATGTTTTGAAAGAAAAATTAGTTTACATTTTATAAAGAGGTTTTATTTAAAATATTCTTAAAGTATATATATATATATATATAAATAAAATATTAAAGTTGTTTTGATTTTAAAGTTATAAAGTATGTTCTATAATAAAGTGCTTTTAAATTTTATTTTAAAATCTAAAAGTATATTTGAACTTGGTGTCCCAAAGGAAATAAATATCAGGGTAATGTATCCCATGAGCGGAAACTGGGTTGGAACTGTTTTAAAAAGGATTGAAAATCTGAAATATATCTTGTAAAGGTATGTTGGATAAATAAATAACTTGGGAAATTATTTGTTGTTTGATGGTTGTTTCCGAATATTAATTGATAGTTAAATAACAAACTATCAATATTGGTCAAATACGTTGATCGTTTCGAAGAGACCGAGATCGAGATTTATTTCTCGAAAACCACTTCGATCCGGTTTGTACGTTTCATGAAACGATTTTGGATTCGAAGATGGAGCAGTGAAGTGCAAGGGCTAATCGCTACTAATGCTGAGGATATTTCCAAAATGGATGTAGTAGGAATAGTGCCTTCGGTTCCGTTCGAACCCGGGACGGACTTGTATGGATGAATGCTTGCGTAACATCGTCAGGTGGACGATAGGCATTCTAAGGGATATATTCTAAAAAGGTAACGTTTAGCCTCAAGCCTCATCAAATGGGAATGACAGAAAATCAGGGGTTATGCAGCAAGGCTAGGTGGGTAGCACCCAAGCAGGGTGAGGTCATTCCAGTCCAGATGTCCCTTTTTATTTCGGCTTAGTGGGCGGTTGCTAATCCCAACAGCGGGGTGATCTCACTCGGGATTATCCAGTAAGGGGTAGTCCCAGCCTTGTGTTGCAGGGGAGCGGGCGTACTCCTCGGTACGGTGATCTAGGCCCCGTACTGTGGCAGGTGGTACCCCAGTGCCTAGTCATTAGTTGGAAATCCATTCTCCCTACGTGTCTTGTACGAGTTTTGTTTGTATTACCCACTCTGTGGCTAGTAGCTGGAATTTAATCATGTAACAATTTCGGCTATTTTATAAGTATTTGTATATAGACACTTTTATAATATCAGAGGATTTCTATAAAAATGTTTCAGCTATCGTAAGGTAAAAACCCGACATGTTTATTTGTGGCGTGGTCTTACGAGATGCTTTTGTTTTCAAAGGATATTTGAAACTTTAATAATCAATTGAGTGTGATATTCTCACGCTGGTATTCCAGACAGACTCGGGTGTTATTTAACTGTAATGCTCGGGTCAGACCGAGTATTATAGGATACGGGATATGATGCCGTGAAGCTCGGGAGACGAGCAAGATGACGATACGTACTCTCGTACTTGGTTATATATATATATATATATACACACACACACACACATATATATATATACATATATATTTGCGCTGTGTCGAGTTGTTGTGTATCCATTTGTATGAGATTGATGTTGAGCTGTGATTGATGTACTCTGATGATGTAATATATAAACAGAGATATTTGATTTCTGTGTAAAGATCATTTATTATCTATTATATTTTATTCCGCTGCGATGGTTAGATTCTGTTGTTGTTTTCTATTTTCTTCTTCTACCTCATCTTCTTTAACCCTAATGGTTCGTATTTCTGTACAACTTGAGTTGATTGTTGTAGAATAGTGTTGACTTAAGGGGTACGGATTTGCGGGTCGTTACAGTTGGTATCAGAGCATAGTTTGGCGACAACCTTGGCTCTGGTGGGAACTACTCATTTCAAATAGAGTCTATAGTACTCTAAAACGAGTCTGAGCATACTAATAGATATGAGAGCGTATTTGTTAGTGAATATAAAATGGTTTTATATTTTGTTGATTGGTTTATTGAGTAGTTTATGGATTCTGGTCAATACGAGTAATTATCGTTATTGATAGGGATCTCTAAACCCTTGAATAGAACAATTCGACACAGTATTGTTTTAAATAGGGTAAATGAAATAATTTTACCCAAATTATTTTAGTATACAAAAAGAATATAATTTTGTAAAGTACTATAGTATTTGGATGCTTGGTTGATAGGGAATGATAATATTAAATTATTAACACTATTGTGTAGAAATTGAAAACTTATAACCAAAGTTGAAGAATAAATTTATATAGCAAAATGGAATCTGAAATATAGATTATAAATGTAATTTATAAATTGAAATAAACCTCTAGAGAAATTTGTAAATATAAACTATGGGTGTGATTTAACATTGGAAATAAAATCCCAGAGTAATGTTGGAATATAAATTGGATGGATTTCAGATTTGGAATTTTGGGAAAAGGGTTTAAATTCCTTGGATTTAAAGGTAGTTTTCAAAGGTTTGGGAAATAATAGTGGTGTTATTTCGGGAATATTTTTGAATTGAAATTGAATATGAAGAGATTTTGAATTTAAAAATATTTGAAAAGGATTTTAAAGAGATAAAAGCATTTAATTCTCTTTCGATCGTTGGAAAATAATTTCGGTGGTGACTGCAGCATCAACGAAGTTCATTTTCGAGTTTCTAGAAGAGAAATTGCTACCGGATTGCTTTAAATTGGAATTGTTTGCGAATTGGGTTTGATTTTGAAATTCAAAAGGATAATTGAATGTGCAAAAGGATTTTGGATATAGTTGAATTCTAAGGTGATATTGAAATTTTGGAAAACTGTTTAACTCTGGAATTTTGCTTAAATGTTTATGGAATAATAAAAATATATTGGCTAAACAAAAGGTATAATTCCGAGTTAAAAAGTAAATGTGAATGGGATTGATTATAAATAGCTGAGACCTGAATATAAATAAATGTGTGACTTATAAAAAGTTAGATGTGGAATAAATAAGTCAAAATGAAATGGTTTTGTATTTCGGGAAATGGATAAAATCCAAAACTTAAATTATAAAATACATTGAACCCCAGTAAAATAGTTAACGTGATTTTTGAGATGAAAATCAAATATTGGGTATAAAATTAGTTAATGGAATATGGAAATGGAAATGGAACTCGAATTGGTTAATAAAATTAGAGTTGTGAATAAATAATAGAATTTGAAAGTGAAGTTTGAGTTATTAATAGAAATTCAACTTAAAATTATAAGTGAACTAAAAATTTGAGTTGAAGTTGAATGGAATTGAATTAACATAGAAATGGTTTATATTGCAAATAAAAATCTAAGTAGAGATAAATTGAAAATGGCCTCGTTATAAAATGAGAGGAATTCAGAAATAAATTATTGAATGTGAATTAGAATTCATATGAATTCAATGAAAAATACTGATTTAAATGAATGGAGCTGGCAATGAACACAAGTTAAAACAAAATAGAGTTGAAATAGTGATAGTTTGAGTGGTAAATAAAATTCAAGTGAATAAAAATAAAATAGTTATAAAGTGGAATGAATATTCTTTTAAGTAAAAATCACTGAATTTGTATAAAAATAATTGTCGTTTGACATAAACGAGATTATGAAAATTCTATGGGTTAACAGAAGCCAATTTCTCGAAAACCACTTCGATCCGGTTTGTACGTTTCGTGAAACGATTTTGGATTCGAAGTTGGAGCAGTGAAGTGCAAGGGCTAATCGCTACTAATACTGAGGATATTTCCAAAATGGATGTAGTAGGAATAGTGCCTTCGGTTCCGTTCGAACCCGGGACGGACTTGTATGGATGAATGCTTGCGTAACATCGTCAGGTGTGAAAGAGTGGGCTATGCGGTAGGATCGTGTAATATGGAGTAATGAAATAGTCTAGGTAAAT
This sequence comes from Allium cepa, assembly GCA_030765085.1. Taxonomy (NCBI): domain Eukaryota; kingdom Viridiplantae; phylum Streptophyta; class Magnoliopsida; order Asparagales; family Amaryllidaceae; genus Allium; species Allium cepa. Next base: position 5,564,296 of record CM060937.1, read on the forward strand.
AAAGTAGGTAAATGCAAGGAGACACCAGGATTTTATACTGGTTCGGACCTCTCGTCCTACGTCCAGTCCCTAAGCTTCACTTAGGAATTTCACTAACTAACACCCTCACTTCACCCGGAGGAATAGGTTTACAACTTACCCGAACAACCGAACGGGATTTCTTGCCTCAACTACCGAAGAGGACTTCAACTCAATTACTAAAATACAATATTCGACTTGTTGTGTTCTTGTCAACACTAATGAGTCTAATGTAGTACAATATTCCTATAATCTTATCCTCGAGAATATGCAATGTGTTTGTGAAGATTTAGGAAATATGAATTGTTATGAATCAAAAGAATGTTATAAACAAAAACAGTGATTCAAGCAATAGATTGGTGATTGCTTTGAGAATATCTAGAGAATATGAACAAGAGAATAGTAAGATTAAAGCAAGAGAATTCGGTTAATTAAATGATGTTAGAATCATGTAAATATACTTGTAGAATGGATGCATGTATTGCCAAGGGTTGTAGATAAGAGAAGCTTCCATTTCTATTGAAGAATGGTCGCAACTCTTGGGAAGAAGAAGGTGTCCTTTCATGCAAAATTCGCAGGTTCAAATTCAGTCGACTATGCAGAAATTTTAGTCGACTGAAAATATGAAGAAAAATTTTCAGAAAAAAATTCAGTCGACTGTGCAGGAAATTCAGTCGACTGAAACTGTGCATGTGTATAAATTTGTTCCAGTTTCAGTCGACTGACTTTTCCTGTTCAGTCGACTGAACTCTTTTGTTGAACAAAAGCAGCAGTAGCTCATTTGGTTAGAGTACATGCCTTCCAAACTAGTGACCCGAGTTCGAGCCCCGCTCCATGCATTTTTTGAAAACTTGATTTTGATTAAAATATGCATGCAAGTTTATTTGAATGTGAATGATGATTATTGAGGAAAGATTTTAACAAAGCACTTACTAGACTCTATATACATATTTGATGACTCTTGTTAAAATATATAACTATATGAACCATACTTTGAGTCGTTGAGTCAGGATGATGTCGTAGTCGTAGATTCGTGAATTTTTGTCAGCAATCAAAACCTATGATCCAACATTCTCCCCCTTTTTGATGATGACAACTCCATTTTCTATGAACGAATCTTTGACAAGCTTTGTTGATCATATTTCTCTCACTGAATATCTTCCTATAATTGTGCTATCGATTTCTCCCCCTGAATCTATGCTACATATTCCTATTTAATCTTTTTCCCCCTTAATCTGTGCTTGCATGGTTTATTCCTGCAAATTGTGTTAGAGAGCAATATCTTTTCTCCCCCTTTGTCATCGACAAAAAGGAGAGTTTATATGATGATATTAAATATATTTTACATAAGTGTTAACATAGAGAAATATAAAACAAAATAACTACTACTTATAATGTAAGGTATCAGAAAAAAAAATTAACATTTAAAACATGCGATACCCAAGGTTCTTATAATTTCCTAAATTTTAGGAAACCATACCCATTTGGGTGTGGTTGAACCTTTATAAATATAATTTTCATTATTAACTACCATATCAAAATAATCATTAATGTATTTTTCTCTATTTTTCCAATTAACAGGAACCCATATACTTAGATAATTTTTATTCATATTTCCTATTAATGATTTTGTACTTCTAAAGAAATTATCAACATTATAGGTCGTAGTAGTATTTGAATTTCTATAAAAATTGGATTTAGGCTTTACTCGAAATTTAGTACTAGCACTATCATTTTTACTATACATGAAAGCATATCTAGTGCTATTTCTAGTTTTATTATATCATAAACCACTTTTATCATTAAGAGATTTTGAATTCTTAAAATAACCTAATCCCTTCTTATTTGAAACAGGTTGAGAATTTTCAATAATCTTGGATAAATTTTCTCTCCCTTTATTAAAATTGGAAATATTTTTAGTAATGTCATCAAGCTTAGTTTTGAGACTAGTGTTATCTAACTCAACAATTTTAATTTTTGTTTTTAACTCATGATTCTCAGAAGCTAGAGCATTATTCTTTTCTTTTAGAGCTTCTATTTCTTGACTTAATAGAGCGAGTTGAGAATTGTCAAAGAGTGAATCTTGAATTTTCTCAAGTTCTTCTTCTAATATTTTCTTCTCGTCTTTAAGCATATCTCTTTCGAATTCTGCTTTCTTTTGATTTTCTAGAGCTTCCTTATATTTTCTTTTGAGACTTTTTAAAGTGTCTAGAAGTTCTGAATTTATTTCTATCATATCATCAAAAGTTAGATCACTAACCTCATTATCTTTTGCCATGAAGCATTTGTTTGTTTGCTCCTTTGATTTTTCTTTATTGCTCTTCCTCTTCTTATAGCCTTGACTAGATCTCTTTGTAGCCATTTATTCTAGGATGTTGTTACGACCTCTAGAATACCAGGCTCTGATACCAATTGAAAGAGTAGGCTATGCGGTAGGATCGTGTAATATGGAGTAATGAAATAGTCTAGGTAAATAAAGTAGGTAAATGCAAGGAGACACCAGGATTTTATACTGGTTCGGACCTCTCGTCCTACGTCCAGTCCCTAAGCTTCACTTAGGAATTTCACTAACTAACACCCTCACTTCACCCGGAGGAATAGGTTTACAACTTACCCGAACAACTGAACGGGATTTCTTGCCTCAACTACCGAAGAGGACTTCAACTTAATTACTAAAATACAATATTCGACTTGTTGTGTTCTTGTCAACACTAATGAGTCTAATGTAGTACAATATTCCTATAATCTTATCCTCGAGAATATGCAATGTGTTTGTGAAGATTTAGGAAATATGAATTGCTATGAATCAAAAGAATGTTATAAACAAAAACAGTGATTCAAGCAATAGATTGGTGATTGCTTTGAGAATATCTATAGAATATGAACAAGAGAATAGTAAGATTAAAGCAAGAGAATTCGGTTAATTAAATGATGTTAGAATCATGTGTATATACTTTTAGAATGGATGCATGTATTGCCAAGGGTTGTAGATAAGAGAAGCTTCCATTTCTATTGAAGAATGGTCGCAACTCTTGGGAAGAAGAAGGTGTCCTTTCATGCAAAATTCGCAGGTTCAAATTCAGTCGACTGTGCAGGAATTTTAGTCGACTGAAAATATGAAGAAAAATTTTCAGGAAAAAATTCAGTCGACTGTGCAGGAAATTCAGTCGACTGAAATTGTGCATGTGTATAAATTTGTTCCAGTTTCAGTCGACTGACTTTTCCTGTTCAATCGACTGAACTCTGTTGTTAAACAAAAGCAGCATTAGCTCATTTGGTTAGAGTACATGCCTTCCAAACTAGTGACCCGGGTTCGAGCCTCCCTCCATGCATTTTTTGAAAACTTGATTTTGATTAAAATATGCATGCAAGTTTATTTGAATGTGAATGATGATTCTTGAGGAAAGATTTTAACAAAGCACTTACTAGACTCTATATACATATTTGATGACTCTTGTTAAAATATATAACTATATGAACCATACTTTGAGTCAGGATGATGTCGTAGTCGTAGATTCGTGAATTTTTGTCAGCAATCAAAACCTATGATCCAACAAGGTGGACGATGGGCATTCTAAGGGGTATATTCTAAAAAGGTAACGCTTAGCCTCAAGCCTCATCAAATGGGAATGACTGAAAATCAGGGGTTATGCAGCAAGGCTAGGTGGCTAGCACCTAAGCAGGGTGAGGTCATTCCAGTCTAGATGTCTCTTTTTATTTCGTCTTAGTGGGCGGTTGCTGATCCCAACCGCGGGGTGATCTCACTCGGGATTATCCAGTAAGGGGTAGTCCCGGCCTTGTGTTACAGGGGAGCGGGCGTACTCCTCGGTATGGTGATCTAGGCTCCGTACTGTGGCAGGTGGTACCCCAGTGCCTAGTCATTAGTTGGAAATCCATTCTCCCTACGTGCCTTGTACGAGTTTTGTTTGTATTACCCACTCTGTGGCTAGTAGCTGGAATTTATCACGTAACAATTTCGGCTATTTTATAAGTATTTGTATATAGACACTATTATAATATCGGAGGATTTCTATAAAAATGTTTTAGCTATCGTAAGGTAAAAACCCGACATGTTTATTTGTGGCGTGGTTTTACGAGATGCTTTTGTTTTCAAAGGATATTTGAAACTTTAATAATAAATTGAGTGTGATTTTCTCACGCTGGTATTCCAGATTGACTCGGGTGTTATTTAACTGTAATGCTCGGCTCAGACCGAGTATTATAGGATACATGATATGATGCCGTGAACCTCAGGAGACGACCAAGATGACGATACGTACTCTCGTACTTTTATATATATATATATATATATATATATATATATATATATTTGCGCTGTGTTGAGTTGTTGTGTATCCATTTGTATGAGATTGATGTTGAGCTGTGATTGATGTACTCTGATGATGTAATATATAAACAGAGATATTTGATTTCTGTGTAAAGATCATTTATTATCTATTATATTTTATTCCGCTGCGATGGTTAGATTCTGTTGTTGTTTTCTATTTTCTTCTTCTACCTCATCTTCTTTAACCCTAATGGTTCGTATTTCTGTACAACTTGAGTTGATTGTTGTAGAATAGTGTTGACTTAAGGGGTACGGATTTGCGGGTCGTTACAGTTTAGTACTTACAATTATTTATTAAAGTACACAATCAAACAATAGCACAATATGGGACAGTTATAATAACTTGTCCTCTCAAAGCTGAATATATAGCATACCATACACAGTGGAATATAAGTCACGCATGTATGATACGTCTCGTCATCCAACTCGCCTCCTGAGCTCCATAGCATCATATCCTATATCTGTAATACTTGGTCTGACCTGAGCATAATATAATAAAATAACACCCGAGTCAGTCTGGAAAGCCAGCTTGAGAAAACACACTCAATTGGATTATTAAAGTTTTCAAAATTCTTTGAAATCAAAGGTACTCGTAAGACCACGCCACAAATAAACATGTTGGATTTTTACTTTACGATAATCTAAAACATTTTTACCAAATTCGTTTGATATTATAATAGTGTCTATAGAAAGTAAAATAAAATCTAGCTGAAATGCTTGCATCTCACGTTCCAGCATAGTTGGGCACAATCAAAACCGTACAGGCGCTTATTGGAGATTGGATTCCATATGATGGCAGGGCTACTGGCGTACCGCCCATCATAATACCTGGCCTAGGTCAGCGTACCGAGGACCAATCCCTATCCCCTACAACACAAGACCGGAGCTACCCCTTGCTGGATAGTCCGAATAAGATCACCGCGCGGTTGGGATCAGCAACTGTTCACTAAGCCGAGATCATAAAGGGACATCTAGACAGGGATGACCTTACCCTACTTAGGTGCTACCCCCTTAGCCTTGCTGCACCTCCCCTGTTTTAGGCATTCCCGATTAATAAGGCTTGAGGCTATGCGTTACCTTTTTAGAACACATTTCACTTAAAATGCTCATCGTCCTCCTGATGATGGTCTGATAGCATTCATCCATACAAGTTGCCCTAGGTCTGGACAAATCGAATCACCGTCATCATCATCTTCACGGTCATCATCCGCAAATGTTTAAACTGAATCGATGTGGTTTTCGGATAATCAAACCCAATCCCGGTCTCTTCGAAACGATCAGCGCATTGGCCAATATTGATAGTCGGTTATTTAACTATCAAATTAAACAATCACAATCCAATATTTTATTTCCACCGAAAGCACCAAGTCTTATCAAATTTAGTTTTCACATAACTAAATCACTTTGTCCAAAAATATACACTTAAACATTTAAAATAAAACTTCTTAAAACGCTTTATTCAAAATAATAGTTATGAAATTATGTAATAATTTCCCAAGTAAAAATTTAGCCAAAAGCTACTTTTCAAATAAAACTGTTATACATGGTAGAAATATTTAATGGTTATCCTTTACATCAAAATACTAATTTAACCTTTAAAAATAACTACTACAATATTAAGTTAAATAAATATTTACTTTACAATTTTAAAACAACTAAATAATAAGTTTTCTAAACATCCTTTCAAAACCACTTTTAAAACTTCTAATTTATACTTTAAAATCTCCTTCGAAATTATACATGGATTTTCAAAAAAAATACATTTTGCATTCCAACATAACAGTCTAATCATTTACAAACTCTTCCCAATTTATTCCAAATTAATTTACGTCTCAACCTATAAATTTACTTTTCCACACTTTTAAAAATAAACCACTATTTATTTTTAAACAAATCACCAGTTCCTTATAAATTCCCACCGTGAATTTATACTTTAAAATTATCCACTGATAAATGTAAAGACCCGATTCTTCCTGTTTTGACCATTTCCGAGGTGTGAGGTCTGACGAAGTCTCGTCCACAAAGCCACTCTTTATACAAAAGCCGTGCTTTGATCATCAAATGCTCAACAGCACTTCGTATGCCACATTACCAATTTGGGAATGTATCACTAGTAACCATCAACTACATAACCTCTAAGGGTGTTAAGCTAAGAGAATAAATTCTCTGCCACCAACGAGAACATATTTGATAGAAACCAGCTTTACATCTCAAATTGTAACGTCAGACACACCTCCATGCAAGTCTGTTCCGGGATCGAACGGAACCGAAGGCACTTACAAAGAAGTCCTTGCAATCTGGATATTCACTAGTCACGACCGGACTTTCCATCACAAAGGGTAATAAATTTCTAAATCGGGGATCAGCCGATGCAGAAATATTTGACGGTAATCCTTCCGTTTTCATAAATATCTGGTCTTCAACACCAGTCATCAATGCTATCTATTACGACGTATCACATATTCGGCATGGGTTATACGACCCCAAGGTCCTTTCCCGGCTAACCCGAATAGTGAGCGCTTATTTTTAAAAATAAGTGTAGCATTCAAATTCAAGCAATCACAACAAATACCTATTTAAAAGTAAATATTGATAGTCGGTTATTTAACTATCAATAGGTATGCACGACATCACCCGATTCCAAATAATTTATTTTCCAAAAAATATCTTTACAAGATATATATATATATATAATTTCCATACTTCAAAAATAAATCGATATTTATTTTTAAACCAATTTTCCCAATTTCATTTATAAATTCCATATTGAATTTACATTTCCAAAATATCTGTGAATATACGATTTTCAAATCGATTTCAAATATTCACTTTTAATTTATCTTTAAAAAGATAATTCTCAAACGTTCATTTCATATTGGAAAACATTTCCCTACTTATTTAATAATAAGTATTTCACAAATCTATTTATTTTCAACATTTGGAAAATATTCGATATACTTAAACTAATATTAAGTACATATTTCATTTCTTAAGGAAAACATTTTCTTTAACACTTTTATTTGAGTCCAAACAAATGTTGCGTAAAACATTGTTACGACGACCCAAAATCTCCAGTATAGGGATTCGAAATTTAGATAGATATATAAATCCCAATACTATATAAGACATTTCCTTTCGGAAATCATTTACTATAACAACAGTGTTATAGTCCACCATTTCCTTCAATTCCTTGAAAACGCCTATTTCAACAATAAATGTTGAAATCTATGTTTCAATGCTTAATACATTTAAAACATGTCTAATCGTTTTAATTCTATTTAAAATATCATTTTCCCAAAACATTTCCTTAATATATTATTCATTATCCAAAATCGTGAATATACTTTGTTAATCCAAATTCAACATTTTCTACACGTTTTATTTAGAAGGTTATCCACTGTCCAAAATCGTGGATATACATCGTTTATCAAATTCAACACTTCCACATATTTAATTAAAGGATTTTCCACAGTCCAAAATCATAGATATACATCGTTTACCAAATTCAACACTTCCACTTATTTAATTAAAGGATTTTCCACAGTCCAAAATCGTGGATATACTTCGTTTACCAAATTCAACACTTCCACATATTTAATTAAAGGATTTTCCACAGTCCAAAATCGTGGATATAATTCCTTTAATAATTTCTATGTTCACTTATCAAATTTATTAGATTACGGATTTATAAAACAACGTTTATAAATTCCATTTCAATTTCATAACTACTTCGATTTATAAATCTCCTTTAATCACCAATTCTATTTATATTTCGTTTACATGTCGAATCCAACTTATAAGTAAATTACTTAATAACCCATTTATTCACAAATCCATTCTTTTATATCATCATTAATTTATAAATCTAAAATTCTTATTTACTTATAAAACTAGGTACAACTTTATTTTAACACTTATAAAAGCTCGTTTTATAATTCCAATATCTTTAACTTATAAAATATCAATTTTATAAATCTTTTATGTAAATCATTTATAATAATTCAAAAATCCCAATTTAAACTATTTGTAAATTTGTCAACTGCTTATTTCAAAAATCACATTTCGGTTATATTTCACAAAAATCATACTTTTATAACATTAAATTTTATAACGTTAATTTATTTAAAATGAATCAATTCAAAAATTTAATGAAACATATACTTTCAAAAATCACTTAAAAATCCTTTTATATTGGAAATCATTACTTTAACATTTTTAAAATTTCAAAATAGGCCCAGTGATGCAACACACCAAATAATCAATCACGGCATCCAAACATCATATATCATCATATGATAATCAACAAATATCACAATATATGTAAATAAATAAACACGGTTGAGGAATCCAGTTGGATCCCTCCAACCTGTTTCCCTGCATCCACAGATGTTAGCACAATACCAATCCCGTTTCAAGACGGGATATCGCGGTATATAGGATTTATAAAATATTATCCGCTATTACGCGGCGCAATAGGGTCTCATCCGCTATATAATGCGGGAAATCAACTCCAAGTACATATATAATACCAATTCCACTTCGAGGTGGAATATCGCGGTATATGGGTGTAATAAATAACATCCGCCTAATAGGCGGCGTATAGGGTCTATTTCAATACAATACATGATACTATATTATCCAAACAAGCAATCAACACAATCAACAATTTTAAATCTAACTATTTAAAATTTAAACAAAACCCTTTTGAGTGAGAAGCTCTCACCTTTGCTTTTTATTTTGCAATCCATTTCCATCTTGACTCGGTTTTCTTGATTTATACCTCGTATAAATATTATATAAATTAATTAATATTCGAACCAATCAAACAATTAAATTTTTCATTTGATTAATTTAATTAACTAACCATTTAAATTTTAACCAATGATTTTCTTTTCAACTAAAAATTTAAAATTCGAACTAATTCCTTTTAAATAAATCTATCCAACTAAGATTTTGTTTTAAATTAATATCTTTATTTTAGATCAATTTCTTTTAATGATTGAATTAATAAAAGTTCAATTAAAACTAAATTTTCTTTAAATAAATCATTTTACCTAACAAATTTTCTTTTACAAATTATTCTTAGGGATCATAAATTTTTTTAAATGAGCTAATAAACAAAATAAATCACCTTAAAATTTTATTTCCGAAATTAAATCGTGCATGTGTATATATATAAAGACGGAAAACTACGTATATATCTATTTTTATTTTTCCATTTTCAAAATATGTATACAATTTTAGTCACTGCAAAAATAAAAAAAAACTTGACTTTGCTATAAATATATACCCATATACACACTTATGTATATATTATAAGATTTAACTAAATAATTTAAATTAAATTATTCAAATTATACCTTCACTGCCGTACCCAGACCCAAACTGACGACCTCGTCACCAATCGACAACGCGGCCCTGATGCGCGCCATTACCCCCATCGCGACTTCCAGAATTCGTCCCGCTCACCACTTGAATCGCTGCCCTAGCCATCGCCTCCATGCGAACTCGCGGCAACCCGAATCGTCGCTTCTAGCCGCGACATGAATGAGCTCGACTGCAAATCAACCGGAGCCACGACCTCGCACGAGCGTGCGCACCTCGTCGACGTGCGATTGCCTCGCCTGGAAACGATAACCCAAGTCGCGATTTCGACTTAATCCCCTTTGATCGTGCTTACAATCGATCGTTTGTTTTGAGGAGGATGTGATTTCGTTGTTTTGAACGGAAGGGAAAAGAGGAACTGTTCCTATTAGGAAGTGTTGTCCATTGTTTTGAATTTTGAACGAAAGAAGGTTTTCGTTTATATTTTTATCTCGTGCATTTTAACATAGGAGGAAGGGGAATAAACGTACACGTTATGAGCTGGAAATGGGGAACAAGAAGGGATGTTTACGTGATTCCCTGCGTGATTTTAGGCATGATTTTAGGAACGAAAGTGGCTGATGTTGACCCAATTTAAAATTTAAATTTAAATCGAATTCGTTTTAAAATTTCAATTCGTTTATATGTCGTACGCTCACATAACAACTCCGATCAATACGAAATTTGAAATCCTATAATAATTCAATATTATGGACCCAATGGAACTAGTTTTGTCGAATTCCGAGGCTGTGCCTCGGACGGCTATTTTTAAATATTGATTCAAACAATAAAAATTTCAAAACTGAACAAAGCAGTTTCAAATTCAATTCTGAAGCTTCTATTATCTTCAGTATTATCAATATGGATTTTACAAGCTTTGAAATATTTTTAATCAGCTTAAAATTGAAGATTCAAATTTTTATTCAACTTTCAATAGATTAAACTTTAAAATTTAATCGCCAAATTCATTATGAAAATTTGAAATTCAAGTCAAACCATCATTCAAATATTTAAAATTAATTAAATATTTTTAAATTAAATTGTTCAAAATTCTGGGTCGTTGCAATCTTCCCCCCTTAAAAGAATTTCGTCCCGAAATTACAAGTTAGGAAGAAATGGTCCTTAACTCGTCTACTATTTTTCCAAAACTAAACAGTTTTATCAACTTACTAACCTAAATCTTTTTATTATAAATTCATTATCATTTCAACTAGCTTTCCAACTTCACTTATAAGTTTCAACCAACATTGTTTTCCTAACAATTCAAATTTAAATTTTAAACTACCAATTTTTCTCAAAAATTTTCTAACACTCTAAATTTTCAAAAAATTTCGCCAGCGTCTCCTTTGCGCGGCTAGCTCGGTACGACTACAAAATGGCACCACAGGCTCTCAAATCCCAAAAGAAAAGAAAGTGCCAAGCGGCTGGACAAGAAAATCACCAAATTTCATACTGAAATTGAAATACGTACCTTTTTGTCTAGCAATTCAATTTTATCTTTGAAATCAAAATCTCAATTCCATTTCTTTTAATACACCTGTGTATCCTGCTAGCAGTAGTATCCAATTCCAACATTCAAACTATTTTGCCAATTCCATTACAAAATTTTCAATACATTTTTACTTCACTATTAAAGTTACATATCCATTTTCATTCAATTTTGCATTTTAATTTTATTTGAACTCAATTCACAATTTCAATTCTATTTGAATTCAATTTGTCTTCTATTCTGAATATTGAATTTTATATTTCAATTATAACTGATTCATATTACTATTTTTAATTAGTTTCATTCACTAATTTACTTCAATTACAATTTCGAAATCGTTTGTCGCTAACAAAAAAAATTTCAACAATTTTCAGAAATTTTCTAACTCCCAAAATTTTCGAAAATTTTTGGCAGAGTCTCCTTTGTACGAAGGAGCTTTTGCAATTTGAAAATAAATATAAATATGTATACATCGACCCACACGGTCGAAAAAACCAAAAACAATTCATATCTCCTATTTTTATTGCATAGGCGTACGTTTTTAGCATTTTTAAGAAAAGCGGCTTATTATTAGCTTATTAGCGCGACCAAATCCAGCCAAACGGCCCTCATGTACCTGTACTTACTCAATTTAAACACATAAGTAACATATATAGGAAATTCATTTACATTTTACTCATTTCAATAAAAAGCAATGCATGTGATATATATTCAAAAGCACATATTCAAAATTTCAACACTAGTCTTAATTTGTTTGCAACCAACTTACATACCATTCCATTCAATTCAAGTGATTTACAATTCACCTTCTTACATTCTATTCATTTTTATGTCCAAACAACTCATATTCATTTCAATCGATTCCAACATCAATTCTATTTGTTTTTATTAAGCCATTGAATTTATATATGTTGTTTACGTCAAACAACAAACAAATTTTTATGCAATTCGACGAGATTTAAGTAAATAAACTATCATTTGAACTCATAACCATTTTAAATTGACTCTAACTCAATTTATATCAGTTTCAATTCCAGTTTAATCTTCATTCAATCATCAATATTTTTAATATCAAATTTACTTAAGAATTTCACTCTTCATTTCTTAGGTTCAATATAAATATTCCATATACTCATTATATTGATTTTCAATTTGTCACTTCGGTTATATTTACTTATTTTTAAACTGGATTTCCTATTCCATTCAACCTTGTATTATAAATTTCATTTGAATTCTATTTACTTTTCATTTATAATTATTGAATTCAATTCATTTTCAAATCATATTTACTTCGTTTATCACAAATCAAATTTTATTTCCAATATTCAGCTTGAATCTCATTTACTAACAAATTCAAACGAAGTTAACATTCAGTTTTAATTTTATTTACTTGCAATTGTAAATTCCATTCAATTTATATTTAATTTACTTACAATTCCATGTTGAATTTTTATTTATAACTTAAGCTTCATTTCCAAACTCCATTATTAATTTACACTTCCAAATTTAAATTCCCGATTTGATTTTTCTTTTATCAAATCCATTTCATCAACTAATTTAATTCAATTAGTTTCATTCACTTATCCGTTTTAATTCCAAATTTCCATTCTCAATTTACCTTGAATTCATTTTATCAATAATAAGGAAATTTTCCATTTATTTCCATTTGTTTCTACTTACTTAAATTTATCTGTAAATTTAACTAACAATTCAAGTTTTAAATTAACTAATTCAACTTCCCTATTCTGAATTAATGAATTATCATATTAATTTACATGGATTCAATCCATTTTATTTGTTTTTCTCAAGTTTGGTATTTTATTCAATTTGATCCAAATCAAATCTCATTGGTATATGAATTTTTTTTATTTCTTAGTTTTTTTGTTTTTGATTTCAATTTCTTATTCAACAACCAACAGTACTTTTAATATTATCATCTCCTAGAAACCAAGCAACCATATACTGTAATAATTTACAGAAAATCATTTCTTTTGTATAAAAAAAATAGTTTTGGGTAAAATTATTTCATTTACCCTATTTTAAAATAATACAGTGTCAGTTTATCTTGTTTAAGAGTGTAGAAACTCCTATCAACACAGTTAGCTAGACTGCACCGACCAGAATCTATAAACAATCAACCGATAAGTCAACACAATACAAAACAATTTCATATTCACTAAAAAATACGCGCTCATATCTATTATTATACTCAAACTCATTCTAGAGTACTACTGACTCTATCTCTAATGAGTAACACCCAACAGAGCCATGGTAGTCGCTTAACCATATGCTCTGATACCACTTGTAACGAGTGAACTCAGTAGCGACCGGTAGGCTTTGCAACCATCCCAGACCTACCGTGGCTAAAAACTGGTACCCGAAACTTGCTTTTACGGCCGGCCTGTAACGACCCGTATTTTACGTGTCGATAGATCGTAGAATTTACAGGTCGTTAGTGTTGTTTATGTTGTCTCTAGCCTGAGTCGTATAGGAAGTTAACTCGTGTGTTAAGTGTTGAGTCGTTAACGAGTTAACTAGTAGACCGAGTTGAGAATCTGACCGACTCATAGAGGTAGCGACCTATAGGTTTGGCCGAGTTAGTGAGTTGCCGAGTTAGCGGGTTAAGAAGATGGCCGACTCATAGAAGACCGACCCATAGGTGTTGACCGACTCATAGAGTGACCGGCTTAAGGCATGGCCGAGCCAAGGAGATCGCCGATTTAGTAGTTGACCGACTCATAAGGGATGCCGACTCATGGGTTAGCGGCTTAAGGGGTTAAGGCTTAGGTCGTGGGTAGCTGAGTCGGCAGGGTCTTGAGTCGTAAGTCGTTGGAACTTAGGCTGGGCGTTAGGTCGCGTGAGCGTTGTTGTGTTGAGTCGGCAGCTAGTTGAGTCGTATGGCCGAGTCATAAGGACATGATCTATGTGTTAACTCGTATACGAGTTAAGTCGTAGGACCTGTTGAGTCGTAGGTCGTAAGGTCGGTTGAGTCGTGTCAGTGTTTATCTGTTGAGTCGTGAAGTGGATTATGTCGTTAGGTCGGCTATGTTGATGAGTCGTAACAGTTAGGTCGGAGATTTTCTTGAGTCGGCAACGACTCATGGGGCGACGACTCATGGACAAATCAGCCTATAAATAGAGGGGTTTGGCTCACTTTTTGGCACCGGATTTTGAAGCGACGAAGTGCTGCCATTTTTAGAGCTCGACTACAACATTTCTTCATCTTCTTTTCTCCACTCTAATCTAGTTCTAACATCCATCCAAGATCGAAGATCAAGATCGAAGATCCAAGAGCCAAAGTTGAAGATCTTCATCCAACGAAGCTAGATTCCATCGTTTCAAGCGAGATTTCGACGAATCAAGCTTGAATCCTTGCTGTCCAGATCTGAAGTGTTTAGTTTTTGAAGTGTTTGGGTGATTCGGTGAGTGGTGGTTATCTCTCACGCGGACCCAAAGGAGTATATTGGTTTGGTGGTTTGTTGGAGTGTTGTAGATAGTGATTTTATGCATTTTTCCTTAGATCCAAGTGTAGATCCATTACTTATGAAGATGTTTACTTATGCAAGTTCATTTATCAAGTTGTAGAGACAAAACCCATGATTTATATTTGTTAGATCTATGCTAAAAACCCTTGATTCATGTATGATAGATCCTTGCTCATTTATTTACGAAATTGCCATTTTAGTTATAAATGCCTATTTAGATCTTGATTGACTACTTATTTGTTTGGATTAATGTTTGCCTTGTTTGATTGTTGTGAATAAGTTATCTAGTTGATAGATTTGGATAAGTATGGTCAAAGACGATTCAAAAGCTACGGAAGAGGCTCTTGAATGGTGAAAGTTGCTTAAGGCATACGTAGTGGATGTTGAAGCTCATATGTATGGATTGGATGATGTTGAGATGGAATTTTGCCATGATGCGATGAGGCAAATCATGATGTTAAGATGAGCCTTTGCTATGATGAAGATGAGGCGAGGCATGATGTGATGTAACCTTGGTATAATCGAGAAGGATTACTCCAAGCATGTTGATAACTTGAAGGGTAGTTCGAGTTGATTGATAATGGATGGCTCAAGAGGTAGTTTGGGCTAGGTTGAGATAGTCGTCAAGGAGGATGACTAGAAGGCTTGGATTTCATCGTTGTTGAAGGTTCTAGCAGACTCAAAGCAAGAGTACAAGGGTTGCCCTAAAGACTACAGGTAGGTGGTCTGGACGCCCTAAAGACTACAGGTAGGTGGTCGAGTACTCTGGGTAGTTGCGAAAATTCCTAGGCACGGGTCATGATGACGTGCGGAGTTATGTCTAGAACCGGGGTTACTATTAGCCCTTGATAGATGGCTCAGGAAGGAGTCGGTCATTCAATTAACGGTGATTTCGAAGCAAGGTTAACAGTGATATCCAGAGTCATGGATGTTTGATTGTACCATCATTCGGCCTCAAGAGCGGTGTTTTCTGGGTGCTTATCTGATCTTGGTTTAGGCCTTGGGGGTTTGTATTTGGAAAACATCGACCTTGACTCGAGTGATTATTGCTTTACCTTAATTGTCTGCTATGTTATGTTTGCTTCTCTTTAGTGTGAGTCTGGGGGCTATCACTGTAGAAAGAGGTGGAGTGGGATGGTTTGGTTCCTATTCCTTTTATCCCTTATGCTCTTTTGGTATGTTTGATAGTTGATTTACTACTCACTAAGACTTTGTCTGACTCAAGGTTTTATGTCTCCTCTTATTACCTTGGGCTGTTCATCCATGTTGGGATGGGCAGACTAGGTAGCAGGTGACAGGTGCTGTTCATGGAGATTTACGCTGATGATGACGAAGACGAGCAGGAGGCTTTTGCATATTCTTTCATATTATATGTACTGGGTGTTCCGCTGCTGTATTTGTTTGAGTGTTATGTAGTGAGGCTTTGGTGTATGGATGATTCATATGTTTGTATAAAACTACTATGATGCTTATATGATGATGTTCTGTTCTATGGAGCTTCACTATATTATATTTCCCTATTATATTTTATACATGCGCTGTGAGTTATGCGATAGGTTCTGCGATGTTTATTCTACCCTTGACGGTCACCCATGGCTGCCTGGCACGCCTTTCAACGCATTATTTCCTTGTTTTGGTGCGGGAGTCATGGGCGGTCGTCACATTTGGTATCAGAGCTTTGGTTAATCGATTTTAGCCAACGCTCGCTGACGTAACTACGTATGAGAGACGTAATTGTATTTTTATGGATGATTACTATATATATAATATAGTAGTTTAGAAGGATTTTGGACTCCTTATGCAGTTGTTTTTCAAGGTGTTCTAAATCATTCCTTTTTGTAGATATTAAGGATGTGCCGAAGTGAGAGACAAGCTGCTAGGGAAGGCCGTGCTACTAGGGAAGCTGTTGATTATGCTCCTATGTTTGAGGCCACGATGACTTCGATCATGAGGAGGATACCAGCTTCAGGATCATCAGTGGATGTGGGAGTTCAAGTTCAAGCTCCAAGACCGGTGGATTTTGCTAAGCTTTGTAAGGACTATACTTCTCTTGGAGGAAAGGTTTTCTTGGGAACGGAATCAACTATTGAAGTGCAGAGATGGATTGATGCTTGTAGGAGGATCTTTGGTGATTTGGGAATCGAGGATGCAACTAAGAGGAAGCTTGCATCAAGGCAACTTCAAGGGAGAGCTTCGGATTGGTGGAATTCTATCACCATTGATACTCCGGAGGAGGAGATTACTTGGGAGCAATTCCAAGCTAGATTTGAAGCTAAGTTCATCTCTACGGCTCAGAAATCTGTCTTGTTTAAAAAGTTTGTGGAGCTCAAGCAAGGTGGAAGACCCGTTCTTGAGTATGTTTCTGAGTTTGAAGCCTTGTCCAAGTATGCCAGATCGTATATCGATTCTCCCTATCAGAAAAATGAGAAGTTTGTGACAGGCTTGGACACTTATCTTGGGAGACAGTTGGTGGATCATCTGGACGATCCGTTTGAGAAGCTTGTGGAGAAAGCTCTCAGGCATGAGAGTTTGTTTCCTAGGGAGAGTTCTGTTGTTGCTGTAACCAAGGAAGGATCTAAACCACAGCAGGGTGGCAACAAGAAGAGGAAGCAGCAGCAACAGAAGGGTAAGGATGGCCAGAAGAAGCCGAAGGGTGAAGTGACCTGCTACAACTGTCAGCAGAAGGGCCATCTCTTCAGAGATTGCAAGAATCCCAAGGTGCCGGGAAAGTGTTACAACTATGATAAGCTGGGACATATCAAGAAGAATTGTCCAGAGCCGAGGAAGGACAGGCAGATTGTGCAAGCTTATGCTTTGGGAGCTGTGCCGTCGTCTTCAAAAGCTCCTACTACGGAAGAGAAAGGGAAGAGTGTGGTGGTTCAAGGTATTCTTTCTATTTATGGTGTTCTAGTTAGAGTGTTGTTTGATACTGGAGCGTCGCATTCTTTTATTTGTGATGATCTTGTAGGCCGGTTAGGTTTGGAACCGGATATTGTTGATAGGCCATTGGTTGTGACTAATCCACTTGGGGGTTCGTCTTGTTTGTGTATGATATGCCGTGGTCTAGTTGTGTCGATTCATGATTGCTCTTTTGCTTGTGATTGCTTTGTTCTGAACTTTGCGGGGTTCGGAATTATTTTGGGTATGGACTGGCTTAGGAAGTATGCGGCAAAGGTTGATTGTGAAAGGCTGGTAGTGACAGTCGAGAAGGTGGAGGGGCGAAAGGTTGTGATACGATGTAAGCATGAAGAAGGCGTCTTCATGAGCTTCATGTATTCGCTGGATGTTCCACGGGATGGATTGTCATCGGTGCCAATCACAAATGGATTTGAGGATGTCTTTGAGGAAGTCAAAGGGTTACCGCCGCATAGAGAGATCGAGTTTCGTATCGATCTAGTTGAGGGAGCCAGACCTATTGTGATGCCTCTTAGGCGGATGGCGCCTAGGGAGCAGCTAGAGTTGAAAGTGCAAGTTGATGACCTTTTGCAGAAAGGATTCATTCGGCGTAGTGTGTCCGAATGGGGTGCACCAGTTGTGTTCGCAACCAAAGCGGATGGATCGTTGAGGTTGTGTGTGGATTATCGTGAGCTGAATAAGGTGACTAAGAAGAACAAGTATCCATTGCCGAGAATAGATGACTTGTTTGATCAGCTTCACGATGCTAAGGTGTTTTCTCAGATGGATTTGGCAACGGGATTTCACCAGTTGAGAGTGGCAAAGGATAGTGTGCCGAAGACTGCTTTTAGGACACCATCCGGTTTTTATGAGTGGCTGGTAATGCCGTTTGGATTGACTAACGCACCAGCATATTTTGTGGATCTTATGAATAGAGTATTCAGAGATCAGTTGAACAAGTTCGTACTTGTGGTCGTGGATGATATTCTGATTTATTCCAGAACTGAAGAAGAGCGCAAGACGCACTTGCGTATTATTTTGGAAATCTTACGGAAACATCAGCTGAAGGCTAAGTTTTCGAAGTGTCACTTCTGGAAGAGTGAAGTGAGATTCTTAGGCCATGTTATCTCTGGAAATGGAATAGCGGTTGATCCCGCTAAGGTGGCAGCGATCCAGGATTGGATTAGACCTAAGAATGCATCTGATGTGAGAAGTTTTCTTGGATTAGCAGGATATTATCGTCGGTTTATCAAAGACTTTTCCAAGATAGCTGCACCATTAACAGGATTAACGAAGAAGAACCAAGTGTTCTGTTGTGATGCTAAGTGTGAGCAAGCTTTTGGAATCCTGAAAGAGCGACTGACGAGTGCTCCTATTTTGACTATTCCAAGTGGGAATGATGAGATAGTGGTTTACACCGATGCATGTGGTACTGGACTTGGAGCAGTACTAATGCAGAAGAATAAAGTTGTTGCATATGCAAGTCGACAACTGAAGCCGCATGAACGGAATTATCCGACTCATGATTTGGAGTTAGCGGCGATCGTATTTGCTTTGAAGATGTGGAGACATTATCTATTGGGAGTTAGATTCGAGTTGTTTACAGATCATAAGTCGTTGAAGTATCTTTTCTCCCAAAAGGATTTGTATCTTCGACAGCAACGATGGCTAGAGTTTTTAGCATCATATGATTTTGATATAGCTTATACTCCGGGAAAAGGTAACGCATTGCAGATGCGTTGAGTCGAAGACATGCAGGATTGGGAGCCATGTTTTCGGAATGGAAGAGTCTCGAGTATTTGGCTGAGTTTGACTTCAGGCCTAGATGTGAATTGGAACCTGAGATGTTGGCAAACTTATCAATAAGGCCTATTCTTATGGAAAGGATTGGCGAGAGTCAAAAGCGAGACGATAAGCTTGTCAAGATTATCCGTGATTTGGAATCTGGATTGGACCCAGAGAAGGATAAGGGATTCGAAGTCGATCGAGAGGGTTGGCTTCGGAAGCAAGGACGATTGGTTGTTCCCGATATAGATGAATTAAGAGATGAAGTTCTGAGGGAAAGTCATCACTCGAAGTTGACAATTCATCCAGGTGGAAATAAGATGTATCGGGATGTGAAGAGAACCTATTATTGGGAAGGTATGAGGAAGGATGTTGGAAATTTCATTTCCAAGTGTATGAACTGCCAGTTGGTGAAAGCTGAGCAGAAGAAGCCCAGTGGATTACTTCAGCCATTAGAGGTTCCTACATGGAAGTGGGAGCAGATATCGATGGATTTTATCGATGGTCTACCTAGAACCAGGACAGGGAATGAAGCAATTTGGGTTATATAGATCGGTTGACCAAGAGTGCAAGATTCATTCATGTTCGATCAACTAGGACTGCATCGAAGTTGGCTGAGTTGTATGTTAAGTGGATAGTTCGATTCCATGGTATTCCGAAGAGTATAGTGAGCAATCGAGACCCATTGTTCACTAGTGGATTTTGGAAGAGCTTCCAGGAAGTTTTGGGAACCAAGTTGTGTTTGAGTACAGCTTATCACCCTCAAACAGATGGTCAGACTGAGAGAGTCAACCGAGTTTTGGAAGATCTTCTCAGAGCTTGTGTTTTGGACTTCGGAGGATCATGGGAAGATCACCTTCATTTGGTGGAATTTGCATATAACAACAGTTATCAGTCGAGTATTGGTATGGCACCATTTGAGGCATTATATGGAAGACCGTGTAACTCTCCGACATGTTGGTTAGAAACTGGAGAAAAGTTGATACTTGGGCCAGAGATGATTCGACGGACTTCGGATTGTATAGAGATCATTCGGCAACGAATGAAGGCAGCCCAAGATCGTCAGAAAAGTTATGCCGATAATCGTCGTAAGGATTTGGAATTCGACGTAGGTGATATGGTTTTTGTGAAGATTTCTCCACTGAAGAATGTTATTAGATTCGGGAAGAAAGGAAAGTTAACTCCGAGATTTTTTGGACCATTCCCGATTATCGAGCGAATTGGAAAGCTCGCTTATAGATTGGAGTTACCGGAGAAGATGGCGGGTGTGCACAATGTCTTTCATGTATCTTATCTACGGAAGTATGTGCACGACCCGAATACAGTGGTTTCTGCTGATAGCTGTGAAGATTTAGAGGTTGATCCGGTGGTTACAAGACCTCGTAAGCCGCTTTGTGTTGTTGAAACCGACACGAAACAGCTTAGGAGGAAGACGATTACGTTGCTCAAGATACAATGGAGTGATGATGTTAACGACTGTACGTGGGAGGAGGAAGAGAGGATGAAGGCAACTCATCCCGAACTCTTCGAGGTATGGCCCTAAGGTGTCGTGACATCTCATGAATTTGCAGCTTGTTCTAAGTCTTAGAATTCTGCATGCTAGGCTAGAATTGGATGCATGGTTTGTTGATTGCTATAGATGGTAGGCATGCGGAATTATTTTGATTGCTGTTGTTTGTTTGGAATTTCGGGGACGAAATTCCTAAGGGGGGAAGAATGTAACGACCCGTATTTTACGTGTCGATAGATCGTAGAATTTACAGGTCGTTAGTGTTGTTTATGTTGTCTCTAGCCTGAGTCGTATAGGAAGTTAACTCGTGTGTTAAGTGTTGAGTCGTTAACGAGTTAACTAGTGGACCGAGTTGAGAATCTGACCGACTCATAGAGGTAGCGACCTATAGGTTTGGCCGAGTTAATGAGTTGCCGAGTTAGCGGGTTAAGAAGATGGCCGACTCATAGAAGACCGACCCATAGGTGTTGACCGACTCATAGAGTGACCAGCTTAAGGCATGGCCGAGCCAAGGAGATCGCCGATTTAGTAGTTGGCCGACTCATAAGGGATGCCGACTCATGGATTAGCGGCTTAAGGGGTTAAGGCTTAGGTCGTGGGTAGCTGAGTCGGCAGGGTCTTGAGTCGTAAGTCGTTGGAACTTAGGCTGGGCGTTAGGTCGCGTGAGCGTTGTTGTGTTGAGTCGGCAGCTAGTTGAGTCGTATGGCCGAGTCATAAGGACATGATCTATGTGTCAACTCGTATACGAGTTAAGTCGTAGGACCTGTTGAGTCGTAGGTCGTAAGGTCGGTTGAGTCGTGTCAGTGTTTATCTGTTGAGTCGTGAAGTGGATTATGTCGTTAGGTCGGCTATGTTGATGAGTCGTAACAGTTAGGTCGGAGATTTTCTTGAGTCGGCAACGACTCATGGGGCGACGACTCATGGACAAATCAGCCTATAAATAGAGGGGTTTGGCTCACTTTTTGGCACCGGATTTTGAAACGACGAAGTGCTGCCATTTTTAGAGCTCGACTACAATATTTCTTTATCTTCTTTTCTCCACTCTAATCTAGTTCTAACATCCATCCAAGATCGAAGATCAAGATCGAAGATCCAAGAGCCAAAGTTGAAGATCTTCATCCAACGAAGCTAGATTCCATCGTTTCAAGCGAGATTTCGACGAATCAAGCTTGAATCCTTGCTGTCCAGATCTGAAGTGTTTAGTTTTTGAAGTGTTTGGGTGATTCGGTGAGTGGTGGTTATCTCTCACGTGGACCCAAAGGAGTATATTGGTTTGGTGGTTTGTTGGAGTGTTGTAGATAGTGATTTTATGCATTTTTCCTTAGATCCAAGTGTAGATCCATTACTTATGAAGATGTTTACTTATGCAAGTTCATTTATCAAGTTGTAGAGACAAAACCCATGATTTATATTTGTTAGATCTATGCTAAAAACCCTTGATTCATGTATGATAGATCCTTGCTCATTTATTTACGAAATTGCCATTTTAGTTATAAATGCCTATTTAGATCTTGATTGACTACTTATTTGTTTGGATTAATGTTTGCCTTGTTTGATTGTTGTGAATAAGTTATCTAGTTGATAGATTTGGACAAGTATGGTCAAAGACGATTCAAAAGCTACGGAAGAGGCTCTTGAATGGTGAAAGTTGCTTAAGGCATATGTAGTGGATGTTGAAGCTCATATGTATGGATTGGATGATGTTGAGATGGAATTTTGCCATGATGCGATGAGGCAAACCATGATGTTAAGATGAGCCTTTGCTATGATGAAGATGAGGCGAGGCATGATGTGATGTAACCTTGGTATAATCGAGAAGGATTACTCCAAGCATGTTGATAACTTGAAGGGTAGTTCGAGTTGATTGATAATGGATGGCTCAAGAGGTAGTTTGGGCTAGGTTGAGATAGTCGTCAAGGAGGATGACTAGAAGGCTTGGATTTCATCGTTATTGAAGGTTCTAGCAGACTCAAAGCAAGAGTACAAGGGTTGCCCTAAAGACTACAGGTAGGTGGTCTGGACGCCCTAAAGACTACAGGTAGGTGGTCGAGTACTCTGGGTAGTTGCGAAAATTCCTAGGCACGGGTCATGATGACGTGCGGAGTTATGTCTAGAACCGGGGTTACCATTAGCCCTTGATAGATGGCTCAGGAAGGAGTCAGTCATTCAATTAACGGTGATTTCGAAGCAAGGTTAACAGTGATAGCCAGAGTCATGGATGTTTGATTGTACCATCATTCGGCCTCAAGAGCGGTGTTTTCTGGGTGCTTATCTGATCTTGGTTTAGGCCTTGGGGGTTTGTATTTGGAAAACATCGACCTTGACTCGAGTGATTATTGCTT
The DNA here is from genome assembly GCA_030765085.1 of Allium cepa. NCBI lineage: Eukaryota > Viridiplantae > Streptophyta > Magnoliopsida > Asparagales > Amaryllidaceae > Allium > Allium cepa. The sequence goes on from CM060937.1 coordinate 5,587,532, forward strand.
TACCTTAATTGTCTGCTATGTTATGTTTGCTTCTCTTTAGTGTGAGTCTGGGGGCTATCACTGTAGAAAGAGGTGGAGTGGGATGGTTTGGTTCCTATTCCTTTTATCCCTTATGCTCTTTTGGTATGTTTGATAGTTGATTTACTGCTCACTAAGACTTTGTCTGACTCAAGGTTTTATGTCTCCTCTTATTACCTTGGGCTGTTCATCCATGTTGGGATGGGCAGACTAGGTAGCAGGTGACAGGTGCTCTTCATGGAGATTTACGCTGATGATGACGAAGACGAGCAGGAGGCTTTTGCATATTCTTTCATATTATATGTACTGGGTGTTCCGCTGCTGTATTTGTTTGAGTGTTATGTAGTGAGGCTTTGGTGTATGGATGATTCATATGTTTGTATAAAACTACTATGATGCTTATATGATGATGTTCTGTTCTATGGAGCTTCACTATATTATATTTCCCTATTATATTTTATACATGCGCTGTGAGTTATGCGATAGGTTCTGCGATGTTTATTCTACCCTTGACGGTCACCCATGGCTGCCTGGCACGCCTTTCAGCGCATTATTTCCTTGTTTTGGTGCGGGAGTCATGGGCGGTCGTCACACGGCCTTTCGACTGTCACGGGTTACGCCTAACCATCCCCGTAAAGAGGACATGTGGGGGTAAGAGTCTCCCATTTTCCACGTAACGCAAACCGAGAACCCCCCATCACATTTTACTAAGACAAGCTAGTCTCGTCCACAAAGCCACGCTTTATATAAAAGCTGTGCTTTGATCATCAAATGCTCAACAGCACTCCGTATGCCACATTACCAATTTGGGAATGTATCACTAGTAACCATCAACTACATAACCTCTAAGGGTGTTAAGCTAAGAGAATAAATTCTCCGCCACCAACGGGAATATATTTGATAGAAACCAGCTTTACATCTCAAATTGTAACGTCAGACACACCTCCATGCAAGTCCGTTCCGGGATCGAACGGAGCCTAAGGCACTTACAAAGAAGTCCTTGCAATCCGGATATTCACTAGTCACGACCGGACTTCCCATCACAAAGGGTAATAAATTTCTATATCGGGGATCAGCCGATGTAGAAATATTCGACGGTAATCCTTTCGTTTACATAAATATCTGGTCTTCAACACCGGTCATCAATGCTATCTCTTACGACGTATCACATATTCGGAATGGGTTATACGACCCCAAGGTCCTTTCCCGGCTAACCCGAATAGCGAGCGCTTATTTTTAAAAATTAGTGTAGCATTCAAATTCAAGCAATCACAACAAATATCTATTTAAAGGTAAATATTGATAGTCAGTTATTTAACTATCAATAGGTATGCACAACATCACCAGATTCCAAATAATTTTCCAAATAATTTATTTTCCAAAAAATATCTTTACAAGATATATATATATATATATATATATATAATTTCCATACTTCAAAAATAAATCGATATTTATTTTTAAACCAATTTTCCCAATTTCATTTATAAATTCCATATTGAATTTACATTTCCAAAATATCTGTGAATATACGATTTTCAAATCGATTTCAAATATTCACTTTTAATTTATCTTTAAAAAGATAATTCTCAAACGTTCATTTCATATTGGAAAACATTTCCCTACTTATTTAATAATAAGTATTTCACATATCTATTTATTTTCAACATTTGAAAAATATTTGATATACTTAAACTAATATTAAGTACATATTTCATTTCTTAAGGAAAACATTTTCTTTAACACTTTTATTTGAGTCCAAACAAATGTTGCGTAAAACATTGTTACGACGACCCAAAATCTCCAATATAGGGATTCGAAATTTAGATAGATATATAAATCCCAACACTGTATAAGACATTTCCTTTCGGAAATCATTTACTATAACAACAGTGTTATAGTCTACCATTTCCTTCAATTCCTTGAAAACGCCTATTTCAACAATGAATGTTGTAATCTATTTTTCCAATACTTAATACATTTAAAACATCTCTAATCGTTTTAATTCTATTTAAAATATCATTTTCCCAAAACATTTCCTTAATATATTATTCATTATCCAAAATCGTGAATATACTTTGTTAATCCAAATTCAACATTTTCTACACGTTTTATTTAGAAGGTTATCCACTGTCCAAAATCGTGGATATACATCGTTTATCAAATTCAACACTTCCACATATTTAATTAAAGGATTTTCCACAGTCCAAAATTGTGGATATACATCGTTTACCAAATTCAACACTTCCATATATTTAATTAAAGGATTTTCCACAGTCCAAAATCGTGGATATACTTCGTTTACCAAATTCAACACTTCCACATATTTAATTAAAGGATTTTCCACAGTCCAAAATCGTGGATATAATCCCTTTAATAATTTCTATGTTCACTTATCAAATTTATTTGATTACGGATTTATAAAACAACGTTTATAAATTCCATTTCTATTTCATAACTACTTCGATTTATAAATCTTTTTTAATCACCAATTCTATTTATATTTCATTTACATGTCGAATCCAACTTATAAGTAAATTACTTATAATCCTTTTATTCACAAATCCATTCTTTTATATCATCATTAATTTATAAATCTAAAATTCTTATTTACTTATAAAACTAGGTACAACTTTATTTTAACACTTATAAAAGCTCGTTTTATAATTCCAATATCTTAACTTATAAAATATCAATTTTATAAATATTTTATATAAATCGTTTATAATAATTCAAAAATCCCAATTTAAACTGTTTATAAATTTGTCAACTGCTTATTTCAAAAATCACATTTCGGTTATATTTCACAAAAATCATACTTTTATAACATTAAATTTTATAACGTTAATTTATTTAAAATGAATCAATTCAAAAATTTAATGAAACATATACTTTCAAAAATTATTTAAAAATCCTTTTATATTGAAAATCATTACTTTAACATTTTTAAAATTTCAAAATAGGCCCAGTGATGCAACACACCAAATAATCAATCACGGCATCCAAACATCATATATCATCATATGATAATCAACTAATATCACAATATATGTAAATAAATAAATACGGTTGAGGAATCCAGTTGGATCCCTCCAACCTGTTTCCCTGCATCCACAGATGTTAGCATAATACCAATCCCGTTTCAAGACGAGATATCGCGGTATATAGGATTTATAAAATATTATCCGCTATTATGCGGCGCACTAGGGCCTCATCCGCTATATAATGCGGAAAATCAACTCCAAGTACATATATAATACCAATTCCACTTCGAGGTGGAATATCGTGGTATATGGGTGTAATAAATAACATCCGCTTAATAGGCGGCGTATAGGGTCTATTTCAATACAATAGATAATACTATATTATCCAAACAAGCAATCAACACAATCAATAATTTTAAATCTAACTATTTAAAATTTAAACAAAACCCTTTTGAGTGAGAAGCTCTCACATTTGCCTTTTATTTTGCAATCCATTTCCATCTTGACTTGGTTTTCTTGATTTATACCTCGTATAAATATTATACAAATTAAATAATATTCGAACCAATTAAACAATTAAAATTTTCATTTGACTAATTTAATTAACTAACCATTTAATTTTAACCAATGATTTTCTTCAACTAAAAATTTAAAATTTGAACTGATTCCTTTTAAATAAATCTATCCAACTAAGATTTTATTTTAAATTAATATCTTTATTTTAAATCAGTTTCTTTTAATGATTAAATTAACGAAGGTTCAATTAAAACTAAATTTCCTTTACATAAATCATTTTACCTAACAAATTTTCTTTTACAAATTATTCTTAGGGATTATAAAAAAATTTAAATGAGCTAATAAACAAAATAAATCACCTTAAAATTTTATTTCCAAAATTAAATCGTGCGTGTGTATATATAAAGACTGAAAACTACGTATATATATCTATTTTTATTTTTCCATTTTCAAAATATGTATACAATTTTAGTCACTGCAAAAAAATAAAACTTGATTTTACTGTAAATATATACCCATATACACACTTATGTATATATTATAAGATTTAACTAAATAATTTAAATTAATTATTCAAATTATACCTTCACTGCCGTACCCAGACCCAAACTGACGACCTCGTCACCAATCGGCAACGCAGCCCTGATGTGCGCCATCACCTCCATCGCGACTTCCAGAATTCGTCCCGCTCACCACTTGAATCGCTGCCCTAGCCATCGTCTCCACGCTGATTCACGGCAACCCGAATCGTCGCTTCCAGCCGCGACATGAATGAGCTCGACTGCAAATCAACCGGAGCCACGGCCTCGCGCGAGCGTGCGCGCCTCGTCGACGTGCGATTGCCTCGCCTGGAAACGATAACCCAAGTCGCGATTTTGACTTAATCCCCTTCGATCGTGCTTACAATCGATCGATTGTTTTGAGGAGGATGTGATTTCGTTGTTTTGAATGGAAGGGAAAAGAGGAACTGTTCCTATTAGGAAGTGTCGTCCATTGTTTTGAATTTTGAACGAAAGAAGGTTTTCGTTTATATTTTTATCTCGTGCATTTTAACAGAGGAGGAAGGGGAACAAACGTACGCGTTATCAGCTGGAAAGGGGGAACAAGAAGGGATGTTTACGTGATTCTCTGTGTGATTTTAGGCATGATTTTAGGAACGAAAGTGGCTGATGTTGACCCAAATTAAAATTTAATTTTAAATCGAATTCGTTTTAAAATTTCAATGCGTTTATATGTCGTACGCTCACATAACAACTCCGATCAATACGAAATTTGAAATTCTATAATAATTCAATATTACGGACTCAATGGAACTAGTTTCGTCGAATTCCGAGACTGTGCCTCGGACGGCTATTTTTAAATATTGATTCAAACGATAAAAATTTCAAAACCGAACAAAGCAGTTTCAAATTCAATTCTGAAGCTTCTATTATCTTCATTGTTATCAATATGGATTTTACAAGCCTTTGAAATATTTTTAATCAGCTTAAAATTGAAGATTCAAATTTTTATTCAACTTTCAATAGATGAAACTTTATAATTTAATCGCCAAATTCATTCTGAAAATTTGAAATTCAAGTCAAACCATCATTCAAATATTTAAAATTAATTAAATATTTTTAAATTAAATTGTTCAAAATTCTGGGTCGTTACAATAAATATTTCATTTAATTTATAAACCCCGTTTATAATTTCCATTATCTCATTCTCCTTTAATCACAGTTTCCAAAACACTTAATCGATTTCCCAATCGATTCTCTGAATTCATTCCATTTTAACATTTATTTTGATTTACCTAAATTTACTCCAAAATCCATTTATTCAAGATTCACTCCTTTATTCTGATTTAAAATCTTATTTAAATCTGAAATACCAATTTCATACTTTTTTACAAAATTCTCCTCTTATTTTTCCTAACTCGTTTAAATCTTAAAAATATATTCCTCCATACTTGCAAACAATATTGCTTAAGTCCTTATTTTAAAAACTCCTTTTTTCACATTTATTCATAAATGCTTATTTTTCCCATATCCCAGAATTTATTACGTAGGATTAAAAAAAAACTTTTTATTTTCCTAATTCTTTTCTTTTTAAATTTATCCATCTTTACTTAAAATTTCTTGCTTTAAATCTTCCCTTTTTATTTCCCTTTAAAAGTTCAATACTTATATTTTTAAAATGACACAATATACCCTGCAATATATTAACATCAAATAAATTGATTTTTCAACATAATATATCACAGAATTATTCAACTTTTCATATAACTGAATACGAAAATAAATTCAACATTTTGAGGAATCTAGTTGGATCACACCAACTTGTTTCCCTGCATCCATAGATGCTAGCATAATATAATAATATCAATCCCACTTCGAGGTAGAATATTGCGATATATAGGGTCATCCGCTATTATGCAGGGCACGTAAGGTCTCATCCGCCATATAATGCAAGAATATCAATCACTCTAATATATATATATACTACTATATATAATATCACATCCAGACTGATAATAAATTATCAATCTAATCAATCAACCAATAATTTAATTTTAACTAAATAAATTAACTGATAATCCAGATGTAAGTGAGATTAACTCACCTTTATTTTATTTGCAGTCCACCTCAATCTCGCCTTGATTTCATCGTTTTTGACCTTGTATAAGCATTATATGATTTATTAATATTTGAACAATTGGACAAATTAATTACCATTTAATAATTTTATTTAATATAATAATTTTATTTTAAACTAATTTTCTTTTAATAAATTTTTTTAGCAACTAAAATAATAAATAAGTTTATTAAAAAAATTAATCTCCATAATACATTAATTAAAAATTTAAATGAAAATAGGTATATATATGTATATTTATTTTCTTCAGGAACTACATACAGATTTATAAAATAATCTATATAGATTAAAAATCTATTTTTATATAAACTCTCACATTTAAAATTCCTACCTTTTCCCAAAACCTTATCTATAAATACATATTTATGTTTATATCATACTTTCCCTTACTGTTAATTCTTTTCCTTTTCTGTTACAGATTTCAACTAAAATAGATTTAATAAATTTCCAAATTTACAAATAAATCAACAGATTTCATTTACCATTTTTAAACTTAAGTAGATTTTAAATTAAAATTTTAAAAGTCGCGTTACCTACTCGAACGAGAGAAACCAAAAGCATCGAGCTCCTACTCATCGCATACACCTCCAGAAAACACCACAGCACCGAACAAGCTTGTCGACTTCGACATCACACGACCGCCTCATCATAGCCATCCACGCGAGCCCACCCTCAAACCTTCCTCGACCTCTGCCATCGTTCGCGAGCACTTTCCTTGTTTTGTGACTGCCACTGCCTAGAACGATGCCGCCGCCATCACCAATCGATGCCGAGAGCCTACGCTTCGTGCGTACAGAACATGCCCCTTCCAAACTCAACGATGACATCACCTAACCCTAAGTGACTCGCCTTTGCCTCGTCTACGACCATCAATTAAGTATCCCAATCGTGAGTCGCCAGTGATTCCTTCGTGATTTCGTTCACTCAAATCTCTTGCTTTTTTTTCGAGTTCGTAAAGGAAAAGGCGAATTCGAGCTGAAGCTTGCGGAAATAAAAAGACATGATTCTGCTTTTATTCAAATCGATTTAAACTTTCGGTTTTGAAGAGGGGAACTGAAGAGGAAATCTATTTTCATTTGAATTTGCTTTTGAAATGCTCTGTCATTTTTTTGATTTTGAACGAAGAAAAATGAGAGGGTAGCTTGAGATTTATAACGACAGTGTCAATTTCAATTCTTTTTTTTCTAGTTTAAGGGCCGACGCTCTTTCTTTTCTCTGCTTGGTTTTAAAAGGAAATGTGTGTTAGAGAAGGAATCTCAGGCTGCAGACATTGAGGTGAAGGCAAAAAGTTACGATGTGAAAAGAATTCAGCTGAAGTTGACCAGAATTTACAAATACATTATATTTAAATTTAAATCATCTCGATAAATGTAACTTGAAATCTTGACCTTCTATAGAGGCGTGCCGCTAGACGTTTATAATATTATACCCTTATTTTGAACATAGTGGAAAAGATTACGAGTCCTAATTCGATCGTATGGAGAAGATAGTTTTTTGGACCAATTATTATATTGAATTTTCGATATAAATTTCCGCGCGTTTGTCAACCATACGATCACACAACAACTCCAAACGCTACGAAATTTGAAATCCGATAATAAAATACTGTTGTGGATTCAATGGAACTGGTTTCGATGAAATCCGAGACTGTGCATCGGAAGGCTATTTGTAAATGTCAATTTAAACGATATATTTTCAAAACTGAACAAATCAAATTTAAAACTTTTATTATCTTATGTATTATCAGTATAAGTTTTATAAGCCTTCTAATTGTTTTTAACAAGCTCAAAATTCCCGATTTCATATTTTACCCAATTTTCAATCAATAAATTCAATAATTTAATTTCCCAATAAATAGTTATATTTAAAATTCAAGTTAAAAATTAACTTTTAAATATTTAAAATCAATTAAATATTTCAATTCCAAATGCCTAAAATCCCGGGTCGTTACAGTCAACCTAATTGGAAGGAGATAAATAAAAGTAAAAATGGCCTTTATTTATATGAAAATGGACAGTATTTACATGAGATCAGAAAGTATATCGTCAAAAAGTAAATGAAACGGTCATCCAAAAACTGATTCAGTTGTCTCGTCAAGTATGCGAGACACCGCTTAAGCGCAGGAAACCAAATCGTAAAAGATTTCAAAATTGAATGTTGATTTGGAAAAACGAATGTCGTTTTATTAAAAATCGTAGGAGTTGTTTTATTTTGGATGAATTTTGGGTTGATAAAACAATTGGTTGAAATTCAAGTTTATTTTCACCATTTTGGAATTCAAATTTGTCATTGAAAACTTCTTTAAATTTATTGATTTCAAAATCAAAAAGATGATTTAAATCTTCCCCTTCAGAATTAGACAACTCGTCTTGGAAAAGTCCAAAGAAATCATTTTCATTGAACTCGTCTTCCTTAATTGAATGATCAATAACTTTATTACATACGTCAAGTTCAAAATCCGAAGTTATTGCGTTCAAAATACCAAAATTGGGAAAAGGAAGATCAAATCTTAAATCGAGCTTCTCACCCTCAAAAGAATTGAAATCCTACTCAATTATCGTATTTTCAACAACTTCATTAAGATTGTCGTTTTTTATTTCAAAAGTTGTTATTTGAAAATCGTCAATTGTGGTAAAAGATGGATTATTACTTGACTCGTCATACATTGAGATTTGATTTTGTTTATCACGTTGTTTCATATATATTTCAATCAACAAATTCGTGCGATCATTGTAAATTTTGTCCATTTGCACAACAAAATCCAATTTATATTAACATGAGGATTTTCACTTTGAAATTGTTGAGAACAAAGATTTGGTCGCAACATGGTCAAAATGATTCCCATTGCCAAATTCGTTTGAAAAGTTGTTTCCATTTTCATTTCGAGTTTGAAATTCATTTTGGAGTTCGAAATTGAATTGGCATGAGTTACACTCAAAATCGTTGAATCATTGCACAAGTATGAATTACACAAATTATCTATCTCTTGATTTTGTTGTGTAGAGAGTTCGAGTAAAGATGAAATCATTTCGATGCTATTTTCGAGAGTCGAAGGTTGGTCATTGTTTTGAAAACTTTGTTGTTCAAAATTCGAATTATTTGCACAATAGTTGTTGTTGAAATATCCATAAAAATTTGAAGTGAAATCATATGATTATATTGATTTTCACAACTATTGTAAAATTCAAGTGAAAATGGAAATTCGAACATTTTCAAGAATGTTTTTGATTTTTTTATGATGGAAAAATATTTATAAAAAGAGTTTATCTTTCAAAAGGAAAATTAATTTTTGTTTTGTTTTTGAATTTTAATTTTTTTTTTTTTTTTGCTTTTGAAAAGGTTTTATATATACGAGTGTATATGCATGCCCAGGTGGGCCTGCAATCACAATGTGCATGCATTTATAGTTATACCCCTGAAAGTAAATTTGGTAGTATCATTTTCCGTATGTCCATGTGGACCTGCATTTAATCACAATGAACATTAATTTTAGTGCACTAATGGAGGTAGATTTGACAGTGCCTTTGGCAACATTAATTGAATCTAAAGCAATAGATGATAAACCAAAACAACTAAAGAACCGTTGTAGAACCATTTTTTTTATAATAGAAAAGTTTTATCATTTTTTTATTTTGTTTTAGTTTATTTTACACAAATGGAAATGGAAATAATACTCGTACTTACAAATAAGTATGCTCTTTTGGTTAGTGTGGGCCGTGAGCAAAAATGTATCTAAGTACATCATCACTTCACAACATGGCCTAATCTCTTCTTCTTCTATAAATAGTTGAAAAAAATTTAATGAATATGATTACCACTATGGTGTTTTGATATTTCAAATTTGAAAGGTGATTCTGATATACGGCCATGTTTATATTTTGAAATTTGAAAGATAGCTTATTATGGCTAGTTTGGAATGCATCACTCAAAGATCACATTGTAGTCTTTTGAGGCCTTGATTGGAATATGTGAAGCATGCATAAACCCATAAATCCTTAATTGGATTCTATGAAGCATGCATAGATAGTTGGAGACATGTCTCTAGTATCATACCTTTATATCAAACTGTATAATTTCCCAACAAATGACTGATAACAGTAGATTGGTTACTGCTTATTAAACTCAACAATTAAATTCATATCATTCTTTTGTTACAATAACGGTCTGATACATTATGGAGGTAAAAGGTAGAAAGCTCCATTGGAATTTCGATTCTTAAAATACAAAAAAGGTATAAAAAAAAGTTATAGCTATAGAATTAAACATGTGCCATAATAATCTTAATGTAATCACTCATTGCTATCCAAACTGCATATGACTTTGTGTATTGGTTGGAAGATTAAGTTTAGTAAATTATACCGTAAACATTTTCCCCTTGTCATCAAATGAACCTGTATATTCATTCAAGAATATTTGCAGTGAGATATAAATTTTTTATGCAAAAAATATCTTTGTTTCCTGTTTTCATATTAAGGAGAACCAAATAAAATCAGAAACATCTCGTTTTAAAATATATCATAGGAAGGAACCTAAATGAAAAATATCTTGTCGATGTTTTATGCATCATTGTCCGTATAAATTACCCGAAAAAGATATTTAGGCTTTCTGTCTTCAAAAAGCCTACTCCAACCTATACTGATTCTACAACCAGTTGTTTGAAAATTCATTTTTTACTCCCATCTGCACTCATCCCTATTCAGAAGATCCATACCTAGAGTTCTACTAGATTGATCTGCGCCACCTCAGCACCCCAACTCTGTGACCATGTACGACGCTAACATGGTCATAATCCTGGCTGCTCGCCTCTTCGCTTTAATATGTGCCTTAAGGCTCAATTCTATGGTACACTGCATACTGAGATGCAGTCGCCATGTCATATTTGAAAAGCCTGAAGTAGCAACTACCAGGCTGACAGCCACTGGGCTGAAGAAGAAGACTTTGAAGCAGATTCCGATTGTAGTTTTGGGTCGGAGGGGGTCGAAACACCCAAAATGGGGACTGAGTGCCCTATTTGTTTAGGTGAGTTTTTCGATGCGAAAATAAAACGATGTGATGCAAACAGAAGATGCAAGGATGGTATTTGCGGTATTTCAAAAAGACACGGTTGAAATGATATGGATGGAATTACAAAAGTGCAAGACATAGCTGAAGAACAGATTTAACAAACAAACCTTTAAAAAACAAAAGAAATTCGTCTATGGGTGTGGACGATTTTGTAATAGGAACCGTATTTTTCAGCTTAGTTCTTGTGTCATATGTCCTGCTTTTTGGGAATGGAGACTTCGGTGATTTTTAGTTTGACTTTGTCAGTATCCTATCAACAGTTAAGTGATGCATTTGTTATTGAAACAGGTAGACATGTATAAGTTCTCCAGTAAGCAAACAGATAGTGATGCTATAATATCAGTTACAAAGTTTTACCATATTTGTACAACTTGTCGAAATATTTTAGCCGAAGTCAAATATGTTGGCATGTCATAGCTTATATAGTCAAAAACATTAGGAACCATAATAAACATACCAAAATAATTTGGTGGAACACAGATGTGATCGGTTTGTGTGGTAGATAAAAAATAAATATTGAATTGGTATTACAAATTAGGTAATAAATGAGTGCAATGTTTGCAAACTATAGTTATTGTTTGTTGAATATTGACTTTTGGAGGCGATGTAAACATATAGTAATGACGATGCCATTTTGAACTGCTTTTGCACTCGGTGCAGGGTCAATATAGTGGTGATTATGTCACTTTTGCATCGGAACATGTGTATACAACTACCATTTCGGTCTACGGGATATGCAATAAAATTAAATTTACATACATAAGTGCAAAACTAAGTTATACGTATATATATTTATGTAAATGTATGTATATATACATATAATTAATAGTTAATAAAAAGAATTAATAAGTTAGAAGTAAATTAGTAATGATTGGTGAATATATTTAATTGTTATTTGATAATCAACAATTTCCCTCCTTTTAACTTTCATTTCCCGCCTATTATCTTTTCATTTCCCTCCTCTTAGCTTTATGTTCCTGCTTAACTTTTGGTTTCCCCCTTTAACTTTTCTATCCCTCCACTTCTTCTACATCATTCTCTATTTTCTTTCTCACATTTCTCCTTAACTAATACATCCAGTTTTCCTTTGCAAATCAAATCACGTGACCCTCTTCGTCGAAGAAAAAATATAAATTGATCCCTTTTGCTCATATAAATATCAAATTCGAACTCTTAATGTTTAGCTAAATTTTCCTTGGCCTCCATGCAAAAAGAAATCGATCGCCTACAAAAAAATCAGCACCCACAATCAACCTCGCCGTTGCAATGGAGTTGTCTGAGATCTCATGTGGTACCATTATTGCTTGTACTTCTAGATCTAAGTTCATCGCTTGTGCTTACAGATGGAAAAGACTACCGATAACATTGTGATGGTGGTGCTCGTGACTGTGAGAATGATTGCATTGCTTTCCCCAAAAACTGGAGATGCTTGTGACGTTGAGTGAGATCTGGAGTTATGGAGGCAAAGTTATGTTAAAGCCGAGTTCGTCAATTTGTTGCTTGGTTGATGTGAGTGGGATTTGATATATTGAACTGCGCCTAAAGTTGCAGCTTGGAAAATGAGATGCCTTCGTAATAGGTCTAGTTGTGTTAAATCCCAAAAATCATTGTGCTTGAGAGATAGTTATCATCATCATTGCTTGAAATTAAAAAAGCTGCTTATTTTGTATATGAGATCTGAATCTTGTGTTGTTACTAATGCCTTGAGGATATCGAGTTGAAGTCAAATAATTTTTTGCTACCAGGTTGGCTGATCAATGTCGCTGCCTGAAATGTAGACTGAAATATAGATAAGCATGTTGTTGACACATTGCCAATTTGGAGTGTTGCTTGTAGTTGATTGCGTGAGGTGGAGATCCTAGTTAATGAGATAATTAAGACTGACTGCTTGAATCAACGTGGAGTTGCTGCTCTTGTCAAAGTCTGTTATGTCGTTGTTTTTATGAATATGTAAGGTGCAACATTTAATTAGTCCCAGATTGTCTAAAATGTATTAATTGTTACTGTATATAATCTAAGAGATGAGGAACTTCATTGTCCACTTGATAAATCTCAAAAGTTGAGTTGATGAAAAAAGATTTATCACCACTCAAGTGCACTTTCAAAAAGTATTTTAACCTAACTTGCCTCCGCTTTAACCACTAATGCCGACATGAGATAACATGAATTGATAATAAATATATGAAATAATGAAAAGGGTAGTTTAGAATTTCAAAAATACACGGTTGAATCATATTCATGGAATTCTCATAATTAATAGTAAAGATTATTATTTTTTTGATTAAAAAAATTTAATGGAACGGATTAAAAAAAATCAAGGAATATTTACAATTTTTTTAGTTTTGGAATTTGAATTTTTTTTTCTTTAAATATGCATGAACTAATGCAACTAAATGAATGCAAGGTTAATTACAAATTATCTATTCTAAGTGGCTCCTAACCCAAAATTGTATAATCGCACATTGTCTTAAATCAACAAGATAGTTCTTAGCCAGGTAAGAGACATAATTTATTGATGCACCACGAATAAGCGTAGCAATGCAGCCGAAGGTTTAAGTACCTTCAGAAAAACAATTCAGTATAATATTTACAAATCACCATAATATTTATAACTGGTTATTGCTTTGCCGTAGCCTAGATACCAAGAAATTAAATTGTTCAAAGAAGACTATTTGTTAATATACAATTAAGTATTATCAATGTCTAACCGTTATTATTAACTAAAATTCTAGGATGAAATGCAAAGTAGAAATTAAACGTATATTAACAATGCAACTAAAATGATGTTTGTTTGTTTTTTTTTGGTTTTTGAATTTTTTTTTTAAAATGCAAGCAAACAACAAATGCAAGGCAAATAAAAATTAATAGATATGGATTAAAAGCAGAAAAAATTTATAAGTAAGCAATCAATTATTTTTAGCAGGCGGCTCCTTCCTTTATCTGCTTTCACAACTTGAAAATAACAAAATAACAAGATATATGTAAGGATTTTTTTTTTCTAATATGAAAGAAGTAAAACAATTGAAATCAAAAGAAATAAAACAAAACCAAAAGAAACTTATTTGTTTTTTTTTCTTTGTAAAGAGAGAAAATGAAAACAAAAGCAAGGTTTTTGTAAAAAAAATAGAAAATAAAATAAAAGGAAGAAACAATAAAAAAAAATGGAATTGTACCAAGGCCTACAACCCGGCCCAAAAAGAAATACACCAGAAATTTTAAGCGTTCCCACCAAACATATTGAGCTCTCAGAAAAAAAATTGGATTCCTAAAAGAAAATTTTACCTTTGAAGAAGGTAAAAAAAAAAAAAAAATCAAATCAATTTCCCACAATCAATTCAGCCTTTTTCAAATCTTGTTCGTGATGGGGGTGTTTAAGTCGAGCGATTGTTACGGTGGCGGCTGATTTGCAGCTGGTGGTCGACTTCGTGTTCGAGCGGCGATTCGGGAGGTTCGCGAGTCGTCGGTGGGGCAGGAGTGAGGGATTGATTTTGTTCGCGTCGGCATCGAGGCTGCGATTGAATATCGCGTGGTTGCGATAAGGGGAGGAAGTGGATTTGGGTTGCAGGAAATGTTGCGATTGGGTTTTGCAACTTGGATTGTGCGTATGTCGATTTGAGGGTTGGAGGAGGAACTGGGTCGTGGTTCAAGTGATTTTGGGATGAGTTGTTTTTGTTTTTGGTGTGTTTTTTTGGTGAACTGTGATGAAAACAGTTTAGGTTAGCTATTTTGAAATGGGTTTGTTTCTCTATATTTTTTTTCAAGGAAAAACAGTGAAATGTAAGGGGACGCACAAAAATGAACAATGAAATGAACACTGTTTTGAAAACGAACAGAAAAGAACACTAGAAATGCACAAAAATGAACACAACGGAAATATAATGTAGTGCAATGAAATGCAGTGTAAAAAGAAATGACATGAACAGTGGGTTGAAATGTAAAAGAGAAACAAAGAAGGGAGACTAGAATGGAATGCAAAATGGAACATGAACAAAAAATGAATAAAAGTGAAAACAATGTAAAATGAATACAACAGGGCAAAGTGCCGAAAACAATGTAAAACTATAGAAATAAACAAAATACAAAGACAAATTTGATTTTTTTTTAACAAGAATGCAGGAAAGAAAACATTGCAATGATAACAGCAGAACAATGCAAGCAAGAAATAAAATGCAATGAACTTCTCTTTTGTTTTTTCTTTTTTTCTTTTTGTTTCGAAATTGTGCTTTTTTTAAATAAGAAAATATGCAAATGCAATGCAAAAACAAGAAACAAGCACACAAATAAATTCACACAATAAACATACACATAACAAGAAAAAAATTAAATACAAACACACAATAAAATCAAACAAAAATAATTCGAAAAATAGAAAATCAAAATCAAAGCAATTCCCCGACAACGGCGGAAAAAAATTGTTCAACGGCGAAATTTCTATTGAGTTAGAAAACCATCGAAAAATTTGTAATAAAATTTATACCGCAAGTGCATTACGTACTATCATAATACGTAGTGAGTACAGGTCAATCCGCAGGGAATTGTTGATTTTAAATCTCTATTTAATCAAATTAATCAAAGTTGAAAGTGATTAGCTAGAAAATGTAAGTAAAATGACAAAAAGAAAATAATAAAAATATGAGCGTAGAAAGATAATTTAGAGATAATTCACACTCTAGATCACATAGTTCAACAAAAATGAAATTATGATCTCTATTTTTTTGTCATTAGTAGGTTTAATTGGTGTTCTTATCATAAGTATTGTCTATTTGTGCTATTAATTAGCTCAACATAAGTCATCAAACTATAATACACCCCTTAAACTACTTTTCAACTCTCATGAAAAATGACAAGTTGAAAGCAAAATCTATTTTAAGTATGGCCTATTAACTATTAATTAGAATTATAGGCCATCAAATTTTAATTTCAAGATTCACTTCTTTGCCATAATCATAGTTAGATGAAGAAGCAATTTGTGTTTTGTGTGTTTAAGCATAGCCTATTTGTTATGAACAATATAGACTATCAAATTCAAAGCTAAACAACATCATTAAACCACTTCAAATGTTTCCATTAAGCATAAAAAGAGAACACAGATGATCAAAATGTTGAAGCTACATGATTAGAGAGTTTCATTACCCCTAAATTGAAGGAATTAGCCTCTCATTTGTGGTATTATATCAATACAAGTAGCATGCAACATAGCATAAAAAGAACATGGAAAAAAAGAGCAAAATGAAAAGAAAAGCTAAGTAAAAAGAAGTAAATATTAATCTACTTGCATGAAAAGTAAAATACATTACCAGCATGAAAGAAAGAGAGCATGTAAATAAAATAAAACACTAATTAATATTGCATAAACAAAGGAAAATTACATGAAAAGAAATGGCTAAGTAGCCATGAAAATAGAAAAAGAGCTTGTCTTTTATTTTGAGCCTAAACTAATGAGCTAAGAGGAGACAGCCTAAAAAAGAGGAGAGGTTACATGAAGATAAGGGGTATTTATACATGTATGAAACCCTAATCCACTTTTTTGGGGAATTTTCAAAACGCCCTCTTAGGAAGTGTGGATGCCAAGTAATCATTAGCTTCAAATAATCCTCATTTAGATGTGTATGAAGCTTTAAACCCTATTAGCATGTGCATTAGCCTCTAATTTGTGCATGAAGGTATATGGGTATGTGGGGTCCTCCATGATCATCACTTTGAATTATTTCCATCTTCATTCCTTTGTATCTTCTTTGTGTATACATATTCCTCCATGAAACCATTGTGATTGAGTTTAAATTCCTACAAAATAATATAGAAATTCAAATTAAACTTTCTCAAATTAATTTATGCACAAAAATGACCATTTTGCCCCTATATGAAGATGAATATGTGACACTTTGAAGATAATTTGAATTTTAGTTTAAACAAGTTAAAATACTCGATATGATCATTTATTTAATTTAAATAGATTAAATATGGTGGTAATAATATGCACATTTACGTGCACATCAAATACTTCACAACAAGTGTTATGCATCCAATATTTTAAAAGATAAATTTAGAACTAAATGTCTGGCTTTTATATTCAAAATATTTTCAAATTCCTCCAAAAGAAATGTATCAAAACCAAAAATTAATTATGATAAGTACAGGGCTCTCCCAACCGAAGCATGGTTAACTCTAGAATACAACAACATGAGCATCCAGTGGTATTCTGGTTCCTTCTAAAACCCTGCTAGAGTAAGCAAATATACCTAGCGAATTTCCCAGATCAGAAACCAATTATCCGAATTTAGTCATAACAAGACATTCAAAAAACTACTTCAAAAATATTCTTCTCAAACGTTTGAAATAATAACATTTCATCAATATTTTTCAAAACAATATTTATATTATTTCTTTTTACAAATTTGTTTGAAAACACTTTTTCAAAAGCACTAGGATTAAAGAGCAATCCAAATACCTTTATTTATAAGTTCAAACTTTATAAATAATGACATATAAAATCACACAACAAATCAAATCAAATCAAATTTTGTATAGGAATAAACAAACACTTAACATTATTAAAATGATAAATGACAAACAACCAAATCTCAGCTTTGATTCAAAACTTTCTTGACTGTCAAAGAATATATATAATTTTCTAAGCTGCTTATCAGCCTATGGTTTTTGGTGGTTATTGCTTAGAATATTATCTAGTCTTCCTCGGACAAAAGGATAAAAAGAGGTTCTTTTGAGTCCCTTATACTCATTATGCCTAGAAGTCACTTTCTAGAATTATTGGTTTTTAACTACACCAATTTTTCTAAACCACTTAGATTTTTCTTTTAGTATTTTATTCAATACCAAAATTATTTATGAATTATGTCATAAAAAATTTCACCTAAGTTCATAATTGATTTATAAAGTCATTTCTTTATAAAACATCAGGTAAAACTTACTTCGTTTTATTTACTTCTATAATACCCTTCTAGTTCCTAAGAGTATATACAGACATAAAATTTATCTTACTTCCCAAAATTTAGACGGAGACCAAGTCAAAACACTGGTCTTTCAAATCTGAGTCAACCTATTAACCTTTTTAACATAGAGTGTTACTATGAAGAATGTTTATGGGTTGACCCCAAAACAACAAATAGTTCACACCACTTAAATGATTTAACCAAAAGCTATGGTTTTAATAAAAAATGTCTATTAAAATCACCCTATCTAATTTAACATACTTTAAAATTTGAATCAAAATATCTCTTTTCTATCCAAGAGTTTTGAACTTTCATTTATCAAATTATTAAATTATTAAAGATACCTTTTTATTTTGAAATCAATCCCCTCTAAGGGAACTTAAAAATTAAATACCTGGTTTTTATTTCAAACTCCTTTTTGAAAACATACTACATATATTTCATTATGAAATAACTTCAAATAATTTATTTACTAAAACTCACTTTAATTTCGTTCGGATTTGAACCCATCTCGATCGCACAATGATAAGTAGAATAATTTACTAAGTGCACTACAACATTCGCCTAAGCAAACATTTGATCGTTACTCAGAAGATTATTCAGATTACCACCAGACTAACTGAAATGTTCTCCTCTAAATTACCCGAAGGAAAATGCATTCCACTTAAAAAATTTCTTTCCAAAATATTTATATTTATAAATACTTCCAAGTAATACAATTATTATTTTTCTCAAAATCCTTTTTGAAATTATTTTCAAACAATTCCAAGATTTAAATTCAAAAATCCCTTTTAAAACACGTTTTATAAACAAATTTATATAAAACTACCTTTATATAAAATCATTTCGTATTATAATAATTAACTTTATTATAACGAAATCTCCCTAAATATTTTTTCTCTAAATGCCTTATCCTACCATTTAGCTTATATTACATGACTTCTATTAAAAGTTTACTTTTAACTTATAATCATAACCGAACACCTTATAGTCAAATTATGAAAATTAATTCATAATGGGTTTGTTTAAAATCAAAACAATAAACACTAATAATAAGCTAAACACAATTAATCATCAATCAACAAATGGATCAATGCTCATAATTTAATGAAACATAACTGATTAAACAATGGCGATAATAAATAACTATTGTCGCTTTCAAACAAAAAAAAAACACTCTATAACTATATAAATTTTGAAAGTTATCCTTTATATATAAAAACATAAACCAAGGTAAAGTATTTCATTTATCAATTTTCAAAATTCAATACCATGTATGATTGCGTTGTTCGAGTGTTTAGAAATCTCTATCGACAATATGGCGTCCTACGTATCGACCAGAATTCATAAACAACTCAATAGACCAATTAACACAATATATTTTTATAACATTAACAAATATTCTCTTGTGTATATAATCCTTTCATCTCATTCTAAGGTATTACTAACCCTATCTCTAATGAGGCATACCCTATCAAAGCCATTGTTCTCGCTTAACCTTCAGCTATGATACCAAAATATAACGATTTGCCTTTTCGACCATCGAAATTCGACACCGAATACATCCACAGTATTCAAATGTCGAACATCAATTCGTCGAAAAGATAGATTGTTAGGCTAAAATGAAAGAAAAAGAACATGAAACAGAATCTCACAACGGAACGACAATTTATAATGTAACAGAGACAATATGAACTACCACTCCAAAAGACAAAGTACATCAGATTTAAATACAAACCTTATCAGTTGCACAATTATAAATTTCTAACCTTACAATTGTTGATAGGGATACCATATAATACAGTGGAAAATAAAACATTACGATGGATCTACGTCTATCTCTTCTCCAAGACCTTCATATCACCAAACCAACCTAAGAAAATACTCAATCTGATCCAAGCATTATAATAAAAATAACATTCGTATCAGTTTGGAAAACCAGTGTGAGAAAACTCAAGTAATATGGTGAACATATAAAAGTTCTATGAGATCAAGCCGCTAACGTGGAATGGATTTTTACCTTATAAGAACAACATTCATAGATGAAGAAATGGGAAACAAATCAGAACAATAATCCAAACAAGAAATAATAACCACGGACAAGATTAAATATCCAACTTAAAGAATGGACACAAATAATTAAACATCAAGAAGAACCCCAGTCACTTCTTGGTGCACTTAAAAAAAACAATTTAAAGATTTGAACTAACAACAAGCAAAGGAATTTTCCATAATATGTGGGACCATGCCACCAACTGCGGAATGGGTTCCCTCTTACAATAACAATATCCAATATCAACCATAGATATGAATAATTAAACATCGCAAAGTGCTCTCGAGACGTCTCGATGTAAGTTAAGAAAGAGGTAAATTTACGAATTAGGGATCAAAGGAAAGAATAGGGAAATTTTCTAACAAATGACTAGGAGGGTGCGCCCCCTTATCGAAAGTATACCACTTGAAATGTGCTTGAGAGGGTCATATTTTCTGTGACACCTCTTGGAAATGTTCTAGTCGGACCCCGCCAACCTTACGGAGAATCCGAGTATTCCACATCTAAATGCACAAAACCCAATCCAGCTAGAGTAGATTTGAATATACCCTAATA
Source organism: Allium cepa (assembly GCA_030765085.1). NCBI lineage: Eukaryota > Viridiplantae > Streptophyta > Magnoliopsida > Asparagales > Amaryllidaceae > Allium > Allium cepa. Next base: position 5,608,309 of record CM060937.1, read on the forward strand.
GGAGCAACCCCATGTAGTTAGACGTCCATTCACCCTTTGGGTTTAGTCATTTCTGACAAAGAATAATAAAGCTCAAAGAGCAACAAATTGTTTTTAAGATGACGATACACCAAGAAGGGAGATGAATCGATATCAATAGCCCATAAATCAACTATCGGGAATAACAAAGTGATTTGTGTATAGAAATTAAATTGTATACACTTATCACCAAAAAATGAACCAAACTTTTAAAACATTTGATTCAAATTTGGGCTTGATTTTCACATTTCCATTTTTTGTATAACACTTTAAAAATACTCTTTGGAATATTCTTTTAAAAGAGAAAATTATAATACTAAGTGTATTAAAACAAGGATAAAAAATTAATGTCATTAAGATATGACTTATTATAAACCCAAAACAATTTACACTTAGTCTTATTTTTAAATAATTCCTTTTAAAGGGTTCCCATCTATAAACTATCATTTATAAACTTAAAACAACAATTATTATCCAAAAAGATATTAAATCAATTTAAGTTACTTTTACAAATTTTACATCAAATGTTAATTTTCTCTAAAGATAACAAATCAAATTTGAAACCTTTTTATAATTTAAAATAACATTAATCATCTCGACGGATCATAAATCAAATCTATAATCTTCTTTTAATAAACTAATTAATTATCTTTAAACGCCTTTGTTAAATTACTTAATCAACTTTAAACATATTTATCAAATCATTTAATTAGCTTTAAAACACTTTTATTAAATCATTTAATTTGTCCTTGAAACATCATTATTAAAAATTACTAACTAAATCCAAATATCATTAACTAAAAATGATTAAGTAAATTTAAAACATCATTAATTGGAACGATTAATTAAATTCAATATCATTAATCAAAATGTTTAATTAAATCCAGTATCATTAATTAAAAATGATTAATCAAACTCGAATATCATTACTTAAAATGATTAATAAAATCAAATATCATTAATTAAAATGGTTAACTAATCTAAATATCATTAATTAATTAATTACATTCATATATCATTAATTAAAATGATAAATAAACTCAATCTCATTGATCAAAATGATTAATTACAATCAAATACCATTAATTAAAATGATTAATTGATTTTAAACATCCTTAATAAAAATGATTAATTAACTTGAAACATAAATAATTAAAATGATTGATAAATTTTAAGCATCATTAATCAAAATGATTAATTAATTTCAAATATCATTAATCAAAATGATTAATTAATTTCAAATATCATTGATTAAAACGATTTATTAATTTTTATGAAAATACAAGCTCAAGTTAACATACACAAAGGTTTAGGGAGATGATATTCAATAAATGACGAGATGGCGAAAAATCGCTATAATGACACTTAAGCAATTTAAATAGAATATCACGATTATTTTTCAACCAAACAATAATAATTTTTAAAAAGCCAACCAACAATTGAAAATTAACATCCAAGCATTCAATAATAATTTATAGCATCACATATATTTTAAAATATATTTAAAGGTGTGTAAACTTACCGAAATTTCAGTTAATGTCGAAGCGTTCCGTCGAAGCGTTTCGGTTTGAAATAAAATCGAATGGGCATTTGAGTTTGCACAAAATTCTACAAAGTTTAAACTCCACCAATTCAATTCCATAACGTAGATATCGTCAATTTGGACCTAATATGAACAAGATATCGGTTTTATAAACTATCGATTTAGTTAAAAAAATTAATTAGTTTATAACTAGTCGTAACTAAATTAAATTACCCTCTCACAAAACCTTCTCCTCCTCCAAATCAAACTCACGACACATGGAACCCACCGTACATGCTCAACACAATGCAACCGATACACCACCAAAGCCGATGAGTCTTCGAACCAAAACTGCCAATGTATCACTCTACTCTTGCTCTTCGCAATGAAACCCTTTGCAGCAACTTCGGCAACCCTTACCCAAAAGCGACGTCGCCTCCCCTTTGCCATATAGGCAATTATAGTGACACCCAATCGATGACCTGCTAATGATGACAAACCTCAAACCACTCGCAATGCAAGATGAACTCAACGCGGCCCTCCTTTTCACACAACTCCTCCCCTCGCTCCTCCTAAGACCACCGAAGCCGAACCCTAGAAAAGTTGGTCATCCCAAATCAACATCGACCGGTTAAGATGGCTATTACCGCATGCATCTAGCTCTCACAAATCCAAAAATACTAATTTCATAATTTCTAGTTGAGTATACATTTTGTTTGGAATTTTTGAATACGGGTTTTCATTTTTGAAGTTGCTTCCACTAAAAGGAAACAAGAACACGGACACAAAATGAAATGGAGAAAGTGGATGAAAAAAATGGCTATCTATTGATTTCTTTTGATTTTATATCAAAATTTATAAAAAAAACATAATGATGATGTTTTCCAAAAACAAAGATCTACGAAACACGGTGGAAATGTTTGTATGCATGGTGTACTTGTGTGTTTGGTTTTTAAATAAAAAGTTTAGGGGTATGACGCTACATGATATCACATTCGCATATGGACTTTTGATGACAGAAATAAAAATATGGCCATGCACAATAATGTGACACGGTCATCAAACAACAATAAAATAGATAGATCAACTTATTCTGTGAAGTTTTAAAATATCAACATATGCCGCTCAATGCGTCAAATGGAAATTTAATTATTTTTCAAACTAAAAATGATAGAAAAATCCTATGGATTAAATTAAATATACGACATCAAAAATCAATGTTTAATTCATAATTCAAATATTTATGTAATCCTACATTTGATTTTGGGTTATTAAACTTTTAAAAACCAATTATTGAATATTAAAAATTAAATTAATATTAAAAAATTAAAATGAAAAAGTTCTGGGATGTTATGACCTTGGAACTCGAAAATGGCTTTCCACCAGGGCTAAAGGAATCCCGGCACAACTTTGGGAAGTTAAAGCTGGTGGAGCTAGAAATACCGATGCCCATAAGCCTGTTGTTGACACCAAAAATGAGCATCGACACCCATAGAATTTCATGGATATCAGAAAATTAATGGAACCTAAAGAACAAAGCATAAAAGTAAATAGACATGAAGGTTTTATAGTGGTTCGACAATATTGGCCTACATCCGCTTCACATTTTATTAATATTTCACTCGATTACAATTACATGAGTTGTTGGATTGGCTAGAATCCATTGATATAATTTTATAAGAAAAATAGCTATAGCCCAGTATCTGCAGTAGGAAGAAGAAGAAGAAGATGAAGAAGTCCCAAAAATGGCCCCCTACCCCTGTATTTATAGATGAAGGTAGCCTTCAGCCTAACTAACATCTTCAAGCCTGAACCCCATAACCACTTGGGGCCACCACAAGGAAGGCTCGGCCCAACATACTATGCTGGTCTATATCATCATGCCGACTCAACCATCCTTGGATGACGACCCGGTCCGTATCGGCATGCTGATCCTATAGCATTCATATCCTATGACGATCCCATTGCATTCGTATTTTATGCCGACCCCATCCATTACACTTACGGTGCCATCTTACTGAATGCCATATGCTATGTCGAGCCTATCATATTATATACTTTTCCAACCCCAGCCATTTCATATGCTTTGCCGACCCAACCTCTACTATGTCGATCCCTCTGTGTTTCATTGAATTTTCCTAATCATCCAAAGTGTTTCCCAATTCAATCAAACTAAATTCTAAGACTTAGACATCCAGTGCTATCCATTTGTCGACCTTATTTAGCCTGGGCTTGATATAACTGTTCTAATATCATACTCTGGTCGTATTGATGTCGTCTTGTGGTCATCTTTCCCATCAATAGTCAAGTCTGGTCCTCGAAATCACCTTTGTGTAGTCGGGCCAAGGTACTGGTTAACATTTGCCCCTCCAAAGTATATCTTGTTTTGTACATGACGTGCTTTGAATTGAAGCAAGTTAGAGTCTCCAAAAAGAAATCCATCCAGTTTCCTGAATAGTCGTTATCCTTCCATTTCATCCTCCCAAAATGTTGTATCTCTCTTTGATTATCATGACGCTTGGCCAATTCCCAACAGTAAAAATTTAGGATTATATTCTATCAGTGGCTATCTTTTTCTGGTTCTATAGGACTAGCAAGCTTTGGCTCTTTGATCCAGTCTTTTCTTTAATAACTCCAAGTGAAAATTCGATTTCTATCAATTTCAAGAAGTCGAATTTTTTGAATATACACGTGCACTTTCAAGTAGGCATCCTTGTCATTAGCTCCTGGATGCGTTTTATACGCCCATGATTCATTATCAATTCCTTTTAGTTTTATTGCAATTCAATTGCAATTCGTTGTGTATATATTATCTTATAATAAAATAGGGGTTGTAAAAGGTCACTCGATGAAATGGGACTTCAAGTTCTACAGGGATGACAGCCTCGGAGCCATAGGCAAGGGCGACTGGAGTATAGCCAGTCGTGGACTTGTGCGTGGTTCTGTATGCCCATGATGCTGTTGGGAGCTCACTCATCCATTTACCTATAGCTTTCTCCAAACGACTCTTCAGGATGGACTTTATGATTTTGTTCACAGTTCAACCTGTCCATCTACTTGAAGGGGAGAAACTATTGCAATTCAATATGATGTTGACGGCATAAGTCTTTAAATTTGGCACTGTCGAATTCGGCTTTGTTACCAGTTATAATGGTTCATGGAAGGTCATAATGATAGATGAAACTCTGGACAATGAGGTTGATTATTCTCTTCGTCTTGGTCTGCTTTGCCCATTTGGTGAAGTAATCAACTATTACGTTGACATGTTTCGCACTACCTTTAGCGTCGGCAAGAAGACGATGATGTCAATGCCCCCAGGTTGCAAACGAATATGGATTAGCCATTTAAGTAATTTTCATCGACGGGGCTCTTAGAATTTTTGCAAACATCTTGCATTCGTTGCATTGTCTAGCATGATCAGATGCATCCCGATTGATAGTTGGCCAATAATATCCATAGCAGGGTATTTTCTTCGTCAGGGTTTGCCCCATGGTGTAATCGCCGCATTCTTCTTCATGGACTTCACTCAAGACTTGTTTGATATCATCATGGGTGATACACTGAAGTAAAAAAATGGATAAAGTCCTATCTATACATGAATTCTTCTTGGATGATTCGGCGTGAAGCTTTGAGAAGGATCTGTCATTTTCCATTCCTCCGTTCGGCAAGAATTCCTCATTGTAGATATTCTTTGATCGGAGTCATCCATGACCCCCTTTTTGGCTCCGTCTCCAAGATCTAGCCGATCTACATCTGTCAATGCTTCTAATGTTAAGTTCTTCAATCGCGACAAAGTATATTCATTGCATGTCCCTAAAACTTGCCAGCTTGGCTAGTAACTTGACTTTTTCCATTTTGTTCGTCGAGGATGTGTATAATGATGTAATAATCAAAGTCAGCTAGTAGCTCTTGGATTCTGCCGAGATAAGGAGTAAGACGATGCCCCATAGAAAGATTAACTTCCCCAACTTTGCATGCTACTAATTAGGAATCACAAAAGATATGTAAAGTTTCCACTCCAATTTCTCTAGCAAATTTGAGGCTGGTGATCAAGGATTCATACTTAGCTTCATTATTCATTGCAGAGAAGTTGAGTTTCAAGGCAAAGCAGATCGATCGTTCCTCAGGAGTCATTAACAAAACTCCTGAGCCAAAACATTGATCGTTTGATGCTCCATCCATGTACATTTTCCATTTGCTGGTTTGTTCTCCACTGCTCTTTGAGTAGTTGTCTAATGTTGTGAATTCAGATATGAGGTCTGCTAATTTTCATCCTTGGATAGATCTTCGAGGGAAATAAGTGATACCGAATTGGGTTAGTTCAATATTCCATATGAGTAGTCTTCCAGACATCTCGGGTTGTTGTATAACCTGTCGTAACGGCTGGTAGGCATAGACATTAATGGGGTGAGCCTGAAAATAAGAGCGAAGCTTTGGTGATGAAATCAATAGGCATTACACTAGCTTTTGTAGCTTCGAGTAATCTTCTCTTAGTACCTATCAATTGCTTGGTTACATAATATGCCAGTCTTTGGATCCAGTTCTCTTCGCATAACATTGCGGCGCTTATGGCGTATACCGACATAGCTAAATTGATGTATAATTCTGTATCATCTACTGGATTAGACAAGATGGGAGGTCTCTTTAAGTGGTTCATCGAAGCTTGGAATGAGTCTTTACAATCTTGTATCCATTTGAAATTCCTTTTCCATCTCCTAATTAGTTTAAAGAAGATAGTACACTTGTCGATGACCCTGGAGATGAATCGGCTTAGGGCGTTAACCTCCCCTTTAGACTCCATACCTTCTTGATTGCCTTCGGTATCTAGACGTCTTTTATTGCCTAAATCTTCTTAGGGTTGGCTTCAATTCTTTGGATAGAACTGAACATCTTCGCTAATTCATTGATGTGGTCTTTTGATCATCGCAACTTCACAAGTATATCATCCACATATACTTCCGTCGATTGCCTAATCTGGTTTTGAACATCCTATTGACCAGTCTCTGGGGAGTAGCTTCAGCATTATTTAGTTCAAATGGCATCACAACATAATGATATAACCTTGGATTGGTAAAGTAGTTGGTGTGATCCTGGTCGAGGACATGCACCAGAATCTGGTTGTACCCGAGTACACATCCATAAATGAAAGTAGTTCATATCAAACTGTTGAGTCTACCAGCTGGTCAATCCTCGAAAGTTGAAAGCTGTCTTTTAGGCATGCCCCGTTTAGGTTTGAGTAGTCGACACATGACTGCTACGTTCCATTAGCTTTTCTCACAAGAACTGGATTGGATATCCATTTTGGGTAGAAGGTGTCACGGGTAAACTTGTTGTTTTTTAGTTTATCCACCTCCTCTTTTAGTGCAGCGAATCTTTCTTGATGCATGCCGCATTGCTTTTATTTCACTGGGACTTGCTTCGGGTCGATATTCAATGCATGATTTGTGATGGTCGGTTAAATCACATGAATGTCGGAATGGGTCCAAGTAAATTCATTAAAATTCATTCGGACAAATCCATCTAATTCTTTTATCATCATTGCACTGAGTTGTAATCCGATCTTCAGTACCCATGATGAGTTGCCATGGCTAACTGTAATGTCAACTGTTAGCTCAGCGGGTGCAATCTGGGATTCTTTGAATTCATATGTAACTATTTCGTGTAACAATCAATGTGAAAGTCTTGTTGGGACGCTCAATGATGACGGTTACTCCAGTCAATTCCCAAAGTCTTGTCATGAGTTGTGCCTGATAGTGAAGGGCTCTAAGTCTTTGAGCGGTTATCTGCAATTGGCCGAAGAATAGGCTTAGAAGCACATTGAATCAAGTGTCGAGTAGGGTTCAGTCGCGTGTTGTGTGCTACCGCATAGCTGGCTTTTGCCTTGAGTTTAAATTTGCTTGTACATTCGAGTAACGCACTCTCCATTCAACGTATTCATGATCCACTAACCATCGTTCGGGTTGGAGTGATAATCAATTACCCATGTGCTTGGGCATTGATTCAATTATTCTTTCTCTAGGCATCCTTTTGGTCGTAGCCTCAAGTTGTTGTAAACACTATATATAAGTTTCAATATTGAGCTATCGTAGCCATTCTTTGGATGATCACGCTTCTGCTCCCAGTCTTGGGTTGATAAATGTACTGCATGGATGATCGTGTCTCGTTCTAGCTATGTTTATACTCCCAACTAAGCTCCAAAGACATGGAGTTGATCGATAAATGGTCGTTTAACATTCATCTTGTTTCTCGCTCATGCCCTCAAGCCTGAGGCATACATCATTAAGTGGGAAGGCAAACTATGTTCACTTTAGCTTTTCACTCTTTCTCGTTTAATCGCAGGATCAGTTTGGTTGATGGAAGGCTGAGTCTCGCCTATTTTGGATCGTATTTTTCTTTTTCCTTCCAAGGGGAATACTTTGATGCTTTGGCAGATTTTGAGCATGAGTTAGGTACTAGACAGTCAACCACATCCACTTTTTATTCATATTCTGTAATCATATATGGGGGTAAAGTTAGCTCAAATGCTGTCGGGTCATTCTCATCTAGTTTCATACTCCTCCTAACGATCGAAGGACGATGCTAGAGAATAAATGATCAAGTCTTCATGGTTTATTCTCTTTTCCGCACTTTGGTGATCATAGTTTTTCAAGGGATGTCGGGGTCAAATTCATTTGTGTTTGGTGCGGATCGATGTTGACCCTCGATCTGATGGTATGATATAGCCAGCCACCCATAACTTCGGATGCCATTTTGATTGCTTTTTTATTGAGGGCTTCTTGTAGTCGTTTCCTTAAGTTGTAAAGAACAGCAAGCTAGAGCTATAATGAGTTTTCATATTCATCTTTTAGTGATTTATACTCATGTCCAAGCAATGAATTGGTGAGGCCATAAGTCGGACGGTCGAATTCCGTCCTTAGCGAGTTTATACTTGTTACCCGACTGCTTGGCCCAGCTACAAGAAGATAGTCACAGATGGTATGGTTGGGCTCAAACGAGAATCGAGTCAAGTGAGGATTGAAAACATGAAAGATTGATGTAAATTATCTGGGTCGGCATTCATGGATGGTTCGGTCTGGGTTCGTTCAATCAACATGGCTCAGTCGTACATGGCTCGGTCAAGGAGAGGAAATCATGCATGGTTCGGTCATGGTGCATAAGCCAAGATGGCCCAATACGACTGGCTCTGTGAGTAAGGCTCGGCAAGCATGGCTTGATATGTTTGGGTCGTTGAGTATAGCTCGGTAGGTATGGCACGGCCTTAGTTCAACACATGTCGTTCGACCAAGGTTCAACGTGCATCGTTCGGCTTCAGTGGTTCGTCATGTCTTGATCGGCTTGGTTGGGTCGGCATATGTCGCTCGGCACATATCGATCGGCAACTTGGACCCAGACATGGTGGCTCAATGTACATGGATTGGTATGCATCAGGTGAGTCATAAAATTATCAATAGGGGGATACTACTATTTCTTCACATTCCGAGTCACGTATCTAGCTGCTTCGAGTCATGTGATGACTCGCTTTGAGTCATCCACATGGGACCCCTTGTTCGGCCAGAGTGGCTCATTTTATTTGGGTCGGTCATTTTGAAGCATCACTTGTGGGCTGAGTTGTCTTAGACATGTGCTTACGCAGGGGACTTAGCCTGTCTTCGTCTATAAATAGAGCGGCAGAGGTACAATTAATGGGACCTTTTTTAGAGAATGCCAACGAGATTCTGCCATTTTTTGTATTCACTTCTTTTCAGTTCAAAATTGTATTCAAGTTATTTATGGATTGTATCTGTACTCAAGGGAATGCAGAAGTAATTAAGATTCAATTCAAAGCTGACGTAGGCAATTTTGTCGAACCATTATAAATCCGATGTTCTCATTTCTGCTATTGTTTTAAGCATTCAATCGTGTTCTTTCTCCCTTTTAATTTACATTCTTCATTGATCTCTCTACATAATTCTGTTCAAGGGGGTCAGTGACCAATGGCGCTTTCACTAAGAAGGCATTCATTCTCAGGCTGTTAGGATCTACTTTGTTGCTACTGGATTGAAGAAATCCCTCGAAGGAGATCAAAGTTCATTTTCAAGAGTTCATAGATCTACTCAGATTTTCTACGGGTAACTCTAAGATGACAAGACCACGTACCAAATCCACCTCCCACAACACCAATGCTAATAAGGCCGCTAGCGTCCAGCAAGTAGGACCTAGCAATCGGCAAGCTGATGTCAATACAGAACCCGCCATCATCCCAAACCAAGCAGAAGCTATCACCAGGGCAGACTTCAATGAGCTGATGAGGGAGCTCATGGAAAGTAGGAGATAGCTTAACGAGCAGATTTAAACAAACGCCAACCTAATGACCCAAATCGCTCAGAAGCAGCGTTAGAATGCTGGAGGAAGCCCTGCTTCCTACTTATCATCCGATTGCTCTGCCTCGTCAGATGGACACCCCAGGCATAGATGCCGTAGGATTGAAACGGCACAAACTAGAGCAACCGAGCAATTGGTGACGATTCACCAAGAGCAAACCAACAGAAATGGTCCAGATTCCTTAGCTAGAACAATGGCCCCTCAACTGCACCTGGGGAGTCACACCTAACCTGGTGTGGGAAACTTAGGATTGAGCACGCTTAGGAGCTGGTCAACCACCTCGCTAGGGTTGTAATGAAGTGGGTCTTCAGGATACACACGTAGGTGATCGCCTACCGAGGAGGCATCAACCAGAGTAATCATGCAGGATGGATACCAACTTGCCACCTCCCATCCAGACTCCGGATTTATCAGCTATGGTCAGGTAATTGATGATGGAGAATCAGGGCTTGACAAACGATGATTGGGGCATATCAAGGAGCCATACTCTGTTTACAGATACCTTCCTACAGGCTGAGTACCCCAAGAAATTCAACATGCCTACTATTCCATCTTACGAGGGGAAGACTGACCCCCGACAACACATTATGAGATATGAGTGGTTGATGGACTCGGCTAAGGAAAATGATGCGACTAAATGCAGATGCTTCCCAATTACCCTATCCGAAATCGCTACTATGTGGTTTATCAGACTTCCCCCGTGACCGATCTCCTAGTTTGATGAATTAGCGATGAAGTTAGTGGAGCAGTTTAGGATCTATGCCACTCACCCGAAGGACGTGATGTCACCGTTCAGTATGATCCAGGCTCCAGGGGAGTCATTGAAGGATTATTTGCAAAGATTTCACGTTGCTGCTACCGAAGCTAGCCATCCGAATGAGCATTCTATCCTTATGGCCGTGATGCAAGGGGTGGACCCAGACTCAGAGTTTGGCGACTGGCTAGTAGGCAAATCACCGACTGCCCTGGAACAATTTTAGTCAAAGGCGAACCAATTCATGAGAAAGAAAATGGTCGGGTAGTCAAGACGGAGCAGTGCACCAGGACCCAGTAAGGAAGCGGTGCAAAGCAATATTATGGTAAAGAAATTTGGCGAAAACTCCGGTAAGGTCCAAGTCAATTTTCAAAATAAGCCAAAGCAGTCCAAAGCATCCAGAGGAAGAAATTCCAGACGAAAGAGGGAAGTAGGAAAGTGGAAACCAAGAATTTGAACCTATAGTGAATATATGCCTCTGAATACATCTTTAGAGAATATTTATCTATCAACTTGTAATACATTCCAATACCAAAAGCCACGCCCAAAGGATTCGACTGAGGAACAAAAGCAGACTAGAAAGTATCATCGGTTTCACGAGACCTATGGGCACAATAAAGAGTGCAGACACCTCCATGAAGCTATAGAAAAACTGATTCGCCAGAAGAAGTTATAGCAGTTTGTTAAGAATCTGCAAGAAGGCGGGCAGGGGACATCCGACCCCAAGCAAGAGCAAGCTTCACACCGACCTTAAGAGCCCGCTCGGACCGTAGGAATGCTGGTCATAACCACGATAATTGGTGCACCTCATCTGGCAGACAAGAGTTGGCAAATGGAACGCTATGCTAGTTCCTTGAAGCATGCGGGCTTCGAAAGCTGCTCAAACACAGAGGACGGGACTCCAACGAAATAGCAGCGATTGATGACCAATGATATAGTATTCAGGAGTAGGGATGCCGATCAGGTGGAGGCACCTACCATTGACCCGATGGTTATCTCGCCATGATCAGACCGGCACTTGTGAGAAGAATACTCATTGGTTATGGAAGTTCTGTTAATATCATTTTCAAGAAAGCGTATGACCAAATGAAGATGGAGGCTAAGGATTTGAAACCATCTAAAGCCCGCATCCACGGCTTTAATGGTATAGCTATGATGTAGTGGGTTTTGTCGAATTGCCAGTTGAGCTAGGAGAAGGTGAACGTAGGAGAATATGGATCCTAACGTTCATTGTTTTGGACATTGATTCCTCGTATAATGTTTTTCTAGGCCGACCGACCCTGGCAGAATTAAGGGCAACTTTGGCCCCATAGTGTTTAACCTTGAAATTTCCGACAGACAATGGAGTCGATGTGGTGCACGGCGATTAAGCGACTGGTCAACCTCATTATGTGGCTGAGTTAAGAGAGGCCCAACGAAGAGAGAAGGGAAAGGGTGTTGACAAATCTGTCCACATCCATGTGGCGGAAGATTGACAAGTAGCGCCTGAGCCTTGGCTTGGGCAACACAATCGGATCCATAGAGACATGGATCCGAGAGATGACGATGAAGAACCCAAGAAAACCAAGGCGGTGCCCGTTGAACTGATGATTGACATCACGGTCAACGATGATGACCGGTCACGGGTACTGAAGATAGGATCGTAGCTCGACCCCTCGATGAGGAGGGATCTTACTGATTTCCCCCGAGCGAATCTCGATGTTTTCACATGGACCCATTCTGATATGTGTGGGATTTCTCCTACTATCGCAAGTCATATGTTGAACATTGACTCGAAGTATGTATCGGTGAAACAAAAGAGGAGAGGCATGGACCCAAAAAGGCTCGCTGCTCTCAAAGAGTAGGTGGATAAACTTAAAGCCATTGGTTTTGTCCGCGACGCCCTCTATCCTGAATAGTATCCAATCCCATGCTGGTGAGGAAGGAAAATAGGAAGTGGGGGACCTGTGTTGATTACTCTGACCTAAATAAGGCCTACCTTGAAGATAGTTTCCCATTGCCTCGAATTGATCGATTGGTCGACTCGACAGTAGGGCACGAGTTGTTGTCATTTGTGGATGCATATTCGGGATATAATAAAATATCAATGCATATCCTAGATCAGGAGCACACCCGTTTTGTCACAGATGTTGGATTGTACTATTATGCAGTGATGCCTTTGGGATTAAAGAATGTAGGGGCAACTTATCAACGACTGGTGAATCAGATGTTCAAAGATCAAATCGGTATAACGATGGAAGTCTTTGTGGATGATATGCTCATAAAGTCATGACAATCAAACGACCATATTCAAGACTTGGCAGAGATGTTTGATGTACTTTGATTTTACGGAATGAAAATCAATCCATTGAAATGTTCCTTTGGCATTGCATCGGGGAAGTTTTTGGGTTTCATTGTCAACGCACGAGGAATTGAAGCAAACCAGAAAAAATTCAAAATTATTTGGGACATACGGGCACCTAGAACTATAAAGCAAGTGCAAGCCTGAATGGGAAGGTCGCAACATTGAGTCATTCATATCCAGGGCAACCGACAAGTGTATTCCCTTCTTTGACTTAATAAGGAAAGGGAAAAGAAATTTTGAATGGACACCAGATTGTGAAGATGCGTTCCTAGCTCTGGTGAGTCACTTAGGGAGGCCCCCTATTCTAACAAAGCCTGTAGACCATGAGAAGTTGTATGTTTACTTGGCCGTATCCTAGCATGCCATCAGCGCGGCTTTGATTCGTGAGGAGGACCGAATACAAAAGTCGGTGTACTATGTTAGTAAGCGTTTAATAGGAGTAGAGAGAAATTATCCCAAGATCGAGAAGCTAGCTTACTGTTTGGTAATCACATCACGAAAACTCCACCTGTGTTTCTAGGCACATCCGATCAGTATCTATACCGATCAACCTTTACGACAGGTGCTCCATCGACCAGAGACTTCTAAAAGGTTACTTAAATGGAATATTGAGCTTAGTCAGTTTGACATCACCTACCTGCCTCGGAGGGCTATCCAGGGACAAGCGTTGGCATATTTTATTGCAGAGTTCACTGTGCAGGATGAACCGAATGGAAGTGACACGATTCCTACCGTATAATGGAAACTATATACCGATGGAGCATCCAACGACCATTGTTCTGGGGTTAGTGTTGTTCTTGTTACTCCAAAAAACCAATCGATTTGTTATGCTTTGAAACTGAATTTCCCCTACTACGAACAATGAAGCCGACTATGAGGCGCTGATCGCCGAACAGAGGCTTGTCAAAGAACTTGGAGTAAAATCGGTGGAAATATTTTGTGACTCACAACTGGTGGTGTGCCAAGTCCGGGGAGACTATTAGTAAAAGGGAAAAAGGCTTGCCCCATACCTCACTCGGGTTCAGGAATTTATGATGGACCTTGAATACTATGATATCTCGCATATTCCACACGAACAAAATATGGAAGCCGATTCCTTGGCAAAATTCGGAAGCACTTGTGATGCGCAATAGATGGGCTTGGTTCTCATTGAAACTTTACATGCCCAGAGTATAAATGAGATGGAGGTTGATCTTATGGCTGTGGAGGAAACTGAAAGTGAGTCATGGATGACCCCGTTCAAAGAATACTTGTTACATGGGACTTTGCCCGAGAGAAGGAACGAGAGACGACAAGTCATTCACAAGGCCTTGCGGTATATAATGTAGGATGGAATGATGTATCGAAAGGTATTTTCCATTCCCTTTCTCAGGTGCATCGCCCATGACGAGATAAAATGAGTTTTAAGAGAAGTCCTTGAAGGATACTAGGGGGCAAACACTAGCCAAAAAGATACTCCACTATGGATACTATTGGCCGACCGTGAATCAGGACGCCGCAGATTATGTAAGCAGATGCGACAAATGTCAAAAGTATGCGAAGATCCCAAGAGCACCGCCGACGGAACTCATGCAAATGGTTAGTCCATGGCGGTTTGCGATATGGGAGAACGATATAATCGGCTCCTTGCTAATCTCCAAAGGTGATGCAAGATACGCAATTGTCATAGTCAGTTACTTCACCAAATGGGCAAAAGCAGAACCACTGACTACGATCACCACCAAAAAGGTCATTAATTTTGTTGTGCGAAACATTATATGTCATTTGTTCTCCCACAGACTATCATTATTGACAATGGGACTCAATTTGAGAGCAAAGAATTCAAAGAGTTTTGTCGGAAGTATCGTATCAAGAAAAGGTTTGCAACAATCACACACCCTAAATCAAATGGGCAAGTTGAAGCCGTAAATAAGATAATTAAGTCCACCTTGAAAAAACGTTTGGAGAAGGCTAGAAGCAAGCGGGTGGATGAGCTCCTAATGGTGCTCTGGGCATATAGAACCACCGACAAGTCCACGACTGGCCATGCTCCTTTTGCCTTGGCATACGGTACAGAAGCAGTTACACCCGTGAAACTTGAAGTTCCTTCTCACCGGGTGACTCGTTATGATCCTAGAACGAATCAAGATATTTTATTGGAGTCGTTGGACTTGGTCGATGAGAAGCGTGAAGAAGCTGATTTAAGGGCGGCTGCATATCGACACCGAGTCGCCTGATATTATAATGAAAAAGTTTGACCAAGAGTTTTCGATGTGGGTGACCTTGTTTTGAAGCGAGTTTTTCCAGTCCCGTCACATATGAATCTCAAATGGGAAGGTCCCTATGTCATCGAACGGAGGCTTAGAAAAGAAACCTTTAAGCTAGCGACTATTAATGGCTTGACACTCCCCAGAGCATGGAATAGCAAGCATTTGCACCGCTATTATACTTAGTATATTTCTTTTGCATTTTAGTAGCAGTTGTTTCCGATATATGTTTCTTATGTTGTTCTCTGTTTTCGACATGTAATAAGACAATTCAATTTGTCCCTATTTTATACAATCAATACAGGCTTGAAGCTGTTTTTCTATGAACTGTTGGTGTTTCATGTTTTATAATTTCATGGAAAAATTAATTTGCATTAAATTATATGGCGTATGAGCGCACACACAAAACTAAAAGTCGACCAGTTAGGTATTCAAAAATCCCTAAGTCCCCAAAGTGCAGACCGGAGTACTCTAAGTCCCCAAAGCGTGGACTAGAGTATAAACGATTCAAGAATCTCTAGGTCCCCAGAGTGCGGACTGGAGTATTCTAAGTCCTTAAAGTGTGGACTAGATAATAAATGATTCAAGAATCTCCAGGTCCCCAGAGTGCGGACTAGAGTATAAACGATTCAAAAATCTCTAAGTCCCCAAAGTGCGGGATGGAGTACAATCTCTAGGTCCTTAGAGTGCGGACTGGAGTGCTCTAAGTTCCTAGAGCATGGACTAGAGTATAAACGATTCAAGAATCTCTAAGTCCCCAGAGTGCAGATTGGAGTACTTTAAGTCCCAAGAGTGGAGTATAAACGATTCAAAAATCTCTAGGTCCCCAGAGTGTGGACTAGAGTATAAACGATTCAAAAATCTCTAGCTCCCCAGAGTGCGGACTGGAGTACTCTAAGTCCCCAGAACGTGGAATAGAGTATAAACGATTCAAGAATCTCTAGGTCCCAAGAGTGCAGCCTAGAGTACTCTAATTCCCTAGAGCGTGAACTAGAGTATAAACGATTCAAAAATCTCTAAGTCCCCAGAGTGCGTACTGGAGTACTCTAAGTCACCAGAGCATGGACTAGAGTATAAATGATTCACGAACCTCTAGGTCCCCAGAGTGCGGACTAGAGACCTCTGAGTCCCCAGAGTGCGGACTGGAATATAAATGGTTTGAAAAAAAATTCTTAAGTCTCAGAATGTGGACAGAAGTACTCTAACTCCTTTGAAGACGGACTGGAGTTTAAATGACCTGTAAGACTTTGAATTTCAGTTTCAGACTGAATTTATAAGTTACGGATGAGAATCTATGAATGCAAAGAAATGAAATTTTATTTACTTATCAAAAAATTTCCTTACAACTGCTCCGAACTTTCGAAGGCCAAGTCTATCTACAACGACTACTGATAAAAAGAAAAGGAAAAGAAAGCAACTGCATAATTTTCAACTATTTGAGCTAAGCAAAATGTTGTGAGGCGACGACTACTTCTTCAGTTATCTTTCCCTTTTCATCTTTTCCGAAGTCTCCTCATCCAGCGTCTTTTCCTAGACACTTTGCCTCCCGATAGCATGGTACCAAAGGAAGGAGGAGGAACTTCTAAGGGTGTGATCCCACCAGGGAGAATGATCTTCAATGGCCTATTTAAGGGATTGTCGAGCTCCACCACCTTGGATTCTGTCTTAACTTTTATTCTCTCTTTCTCCTCCTCCTCAAGTTGCTCCTTTATAATAAGCTTGGAAGTGTACTCAGGAGCGCCTATGATTTCGACCTCATCGTGTTCTTCTACATGTGAGGGATCTTCAGGTTTATCCTCATCTAGCGCCCCGATCACTTGAGCATCGGGACCAAGGGTATCTCCGGTGTGAGATGCCTCAGCCTCTCCACTCCGTGGGGACATCACTCCTTGCAGTTGGCTCAGGACCAGAGTGACCTATACGTATTCATAAAAAGCAAATGTTAGAACACATCCTTCACTTACCAAAAGTGATGATTTCCTAAGCTCTAGAAGGTGAAACTATGTACCAGCTTCCAATTGACTTTCAGTGGTCCTCGAGTATCATCCTCAGGGATTGGTGATAGAATGTGAATGCCAAGTCCGGGCTTCTCCGGGTCATAACCGACATGTTGCTTGAGAGGCCCAAATGACGAAGTATCGGCCGATTGAACGGGAGGAGGAACTTGATACGGTCTTGGACGGACCAATAATATCTTCCTTACCCTTCAATGACGGGGTGTCTCTCCCAAAGAGGGCATTCACCATAGATAAGTTTGAAGGCTCATTTCCTCAGAGCATTTCCCTCACAAGAGCCTCATCATCAACCTCTTCAATGCCCAGCTCCACTTTCTTAATTCTTATCAAAGTATCCCATGCTTCGGTTAACGATTCGAGATAACCATCACCTAAGAAAGATAGATCGCGGTGCATGAGAACTCTTGCATTGTACTCGGTGATGAGCGGGTCAAAGGAACACTTAATCTCTTCTCTACCAGCCTCAGTCGCTTCCTCGATTCGGGAGTCTACCTTTGAAAGTGCCGCCTTTTTGCCTTCTTCGCGAGCTACAATTTTTAGCGCTTTAATCTTGAGTAGCTCTACGTCGAGTTTTGTTTTCAAATTCCTTATCTCGACGATTTCATCATGGTATTTTTTGATTCTTCCTACGCTATGATTTTTTCTTCCTTTTCTTTGGAAAACAGCTCCTCCAACTCTTTAACCCGACGGGAGAGGACATCTTTCTCTTTTCGCATAAAATCTTTTTCTAGAGCTAGAGCGCCGCTGCGTTGAACTGCCTCGTTTAACTCTCTTTTATGACTGGCCTCTAAGCGTCTGACCGCTTCGGTTGTCTTCTTGGCATTCTTTTGGGCGGTCTCAAGCTGAGATTTGTACGAGGGTAGCTCTTCATCCTGGCTCTTAATGATGTCTTTGTCGTGAATAGCTTCGAGTTTAAGGAGATCAATCTTGCGTTAGCGTTGAATAGAGACCTTGAAACTTTCTCCACCAAATTTATGAATGCATCATGCTGAAAATATATGTTGTTGTTGCAGGCAATGGAGCTCTATTTGACATGTCTAGGATAGGAGGATTGCGGGGAGGAATTTCAGTCCATCGAAACAGATCTTTGGAAATGTAGCTTTGAGCTCAGCTAATTTCTCCGCCGTCGACGGATCGTGAGCGGAGGCTAGGGGAGTCTGCCTAACCAAAGTCATGAATTTTCGTAAGGCTCATGGGATTACGTAGTACTCGAGGAGCTGGAATGTTGGTCGCAAGGGACTTCAGACTGGGAGCCTTTCTGAGAAGACTTCTCCCCACTACACGCCGGAAGATGGGGAGGATCATTGGGATATAAAGAATGGCCATGGGTTCTCCTTCTGGAAGACAACGATGGCTCTCTGGAGCGATAGTCTCTATCACAGCTTTTGTCCATGTATCGCCGTTTGCCCGATCCCGAGTCTCGACCGAAATGATAAAAGATGGCGGATCCGCAACGGCAAATAATGCCATGTATATGCCCTATTTCACCTGCACATAAAGTCAAACGAGGATAGTTAGTAGGAGTCGCATGATGAATGGAATTCAAGGGCATGGTGGAGTGTAAGTGTTCGTGTGTGTCCTAGTGCATCCCCCTGACGGATCAGTGTTTTTTGCTTTACTCATTGGAGTTTTCTCTCCCCGATGATGAGTCTGAGCGCCTTCATCATTTCCCGCAAGCAAATTAAATCCCATAACGTCAGGGTTATTGAAGTCGTAATTCAGTATATCATCAGGGATGGTTAAGTCCGATAAGCCCTTTAATGAGCCTTTTAAATTTCGGGAAGACAACTTTTTCTCGATCGGAGTTATAGTAACCTTTAAAGTTCCGTCGACTTTCCCCTTTTTTAGCTTATAAGCTAGACTCTTTTTCTTTTTCGAGGGAGGCAGTGGTTGATCGGCGTCCGCTGCGTCGGCTACTGGTGCTGGCCCAGGACTTATATTCTCATCAGTCTTTTCGATCTTGCCTTCCTCGGTAGTATCGCGAGACCCTTCAACAGGAGGAATGGAAGGTCCAGCTAGTTCTTTGCTTGTTTTCACTGTCATTCTTGCTATTGTGGCACCACTTGGAAGGCTAGTCAGGTGGCCCTCTCCTAGTAATCCAAACTTCGAGAGTAGTTCATTGGTAATTACAGATTTAATGTCCCAATCTCCCAAGGCAGTAGCTCGAATAGCTTCGACGGCCTCAGAATACCTGGTGCCTTTGGTTCATGGGCGGATACCTGTAAGAGTTGAAAGAAGTTCAGAAAATGTGCACTCCAAGACTTAGGATAGAGATTAGGGTAAAGATGAGACTTACGTCCTTCTAGCCATCTTCCCACAAAGCCAGGAGGGCAACGTACATAGAACCACTCTTGTTTAAACTGAGAAAAATTGTTCTACGCGCCCATCAGGACTTGGCATTTAGGATGTGGCTCGAGGAATATGTAAGATGGACTGTCGGTACATCTCTTGAAGTGGTCGATGTAACTGATATCCTCGGAAATTGGGGGTCTGAGTAAGACGCTTATGGAAAGAATTCATGTACCATGAATAAATGCTTAGCTATTAGGGTGTAGTTGTGCTGGAGCAACCCTTATATACTGTAACACTTCACGGATGAATGAATTGATGAAAGATGGTGTAGGATCGATTTCACACTAGAGGGGAGGGGGGTGAATAGGGTGATGGTATAAATTATAAAAATTAATTGCGGAAGCTTATAAAATAATTTCAACAAAGATCACAGAATAATAGCAGCACAGAAAAAAATAGCAGAATAATAAAATGCAGAAATAGAACGACACAGAATTTACCCAACTTCGGCAAAACCCTGCCTACGTGCTGCCCCCAAGGTTTCTACTAGAAACTAGTTAGTCAGACGCTTACACACGTAAACTCGCGGCACCCGCTATCGACTAAACCTAACTCTACGCTCAAAACCCTGCCACAACTCAGCCACTGAGTTGCAAATTCTCAAACTATGCCATGTAGTTTGTCCCCTAGTCACACGACTAAAAAATACAACCTTTAAAAAGAGTTTAAATATAGAAAACAACTTTAAAACAAATTTAAAAATAAAGCCCTAATTAAAACTTAATCCTTTTTTATTCTTCAACAAGGCCGGCCCCCTTTTTACTTCATTCCAGCCCGATCCTTTTATTATCTTAAGAAAAATGGCGGCCTTTCAATCTTCTTTGCTCTCTGAAAATTAGGGCTTTTCGAAGCAGCTCGTTTTATCAATAGCGAACTCGTGATTTGTTCGTTGATTACCTGTGTTATGCTCGTCTGCTTCGAACTTGATCGAGTGCAATTGATTACTGGTATGATTTTACTTTTTACTTTTTCTGAATTGATTCGCTTTTCACTCGATCAAGTATTTTGCCGATGATGATAAAGTTTATATATGGATTGAGTCCCTGAATATTCGTTCGTACAACTATATTTGAATTTGTCAATTTTTGTTTGATCGGCCGTTCGATTTCACTTTGATGCTGATGATTTCTCTGACTTCTTCTATTTACCTGAATCTTACGGTATTGATGTTTAATTCGGACAAATTTCTTGGCCACCACGATTTTGAATTGTTCATCATATTCTTGTTATCCACGGCTTGTTGATTGTTTGATCTCCTTGGTCATTACAGTTTGATTTTCATTTGACTTCGATCTTGATTTTGATTTGTGAATTCCACTCCATGAATCTCAATTCCATTGCATTGATATCAGTAACTACACTCGATTCGAAACATGCCTTGTCTGGTTTGAAGTCTGTAGATTTGAGTACGATTGATTTGCGGCTTCACTTGCAGCTGTTGGTCTTCATGTGCCCAGTTGATGGTTTTTTGGATTAACTTTAATTTTTTTCATGGCTATACCTGACTTTGTTCTTTGTTTATTCATAATAGCTTGTCCAATTCTTGTGCATCACTGAAACTCTTTGTATACAGTTGAGTTTTGTTCATTCAATTCATTGAAATTGATATTTGTCTGCACTGTCCAGTTGAGTTATTGCAGTTCCACTACTTTGGTTGACATTGTGTATATACATGATGTCTTGATTTTCATTTGGCTTCACTTGTGTACACTGCGCCATTTGAGTTGCTGTGTTGATCTTGCTTGCTACCTGGTCGACACTTGCAGTTTACTGTGTCAAGTTGCTCTCTTCATATTGTCACTATATCATGTTCGATACAGTTTGCATTTCAGTTGTTTGGTTGACACACTTGAACTATACATTCGAGTCTGCACTCATCTTTACCACTGAACTATTTACTGACTTGAGTCTTGTTTTAGTTGTTTTGTTTGCATTTTCACATGCTTGACCCTTACACATGTTCTTTGATACATGTTTGAATTGACTATGTCATTTGCTTATGCTATTTGTTTGCACTGTGCATGGTTTGGACTTGCAGTTTGAGTTGCTGAATTCATGTTGCCTTGACTTTGGTTATTTCATTGAGTTGAGTCATGATTGCAATGACTTGACCTTTGCGTTTTGTTTATTTTTCGAAATTTCACCTGAGTTGAATCCAGCTTGTAGCTCGGATTTGACCTTGTGCTGAAAATTGTGACATTGTTTTATTGCACTTGAGTTGAATCCGATAATTTTGGTTTGACCTGTGCTCACCTGTCCCTGTAAATTTATCAAGTGTATATCGGTGTGCACGGCCTTGTGGCATGTACAGTGATACACTGTGCATGCCACATTGTTCGTGTGTGATGAATTTAAATGTAAATGATGACGAACAACCCAAATAACTGAGGCAAATAATATTTTCAAAATCCATATTTTATTTTATATTGTAAAAATATTTCTTTTTCAATTTTACTGCGTTAGTGAATATTATTGCAGATTGCTCAGATGTTGGATTCTAACTGGAATGAAGTTGAAGATGAACTACGAGTGTGAGTGATATGTAGTGAGGAATTTATGTAAATTGAATTGTGATGTAATTAGAATCAAAATTGTATAGTGAATAGTAAGAGCTTGAATTTGTACTATTCAAAAATTGTAATAAATATCTGTTTGAATAAAATTTCTATTTGAATTCAAATTCTATGTTATTTAATTTTATTCAGCAAATATTTATTTAACCGATGAAAAATAAAATAGTACATTAACAAATACATTTAAACGAATATATATATATATATATATATATATATATATATGTTTATTATCATCAAACAAAAATCATATAATCGCATATTCAACAATCTCCCCCCTTTTGATGATAACAAACATATATTTAAGATTTTGAATATGTTAAATGTATTTGATCATAGATGTATCATGATTGCTCCCCCTATTTAAATACTTCCTCTCTAAACAAATCTCCCCCTACATATATGCATACAAATAAAAATATGCAAATGAACAAATAAAAATATGCAAATGAACCTAGATGCAAATAGAAAATTATTTGACCTTTTCTTGATTTTATTTGACAAAATCTTAACTTTTCTCTCCTTCTTTTGTTAGCAGCAAAAGAGTAATAGTGTTAGAGAAAATAGAGATAAAGTGATCGATATCAATCCAACATTAAAACTCAATTGAATATAAATATTAAATTTCAATAAAAAATCATAAATCATAAATATTTTGTTAGGCGCATATTCCACTTTTAGAATGATGGGAATTATGTCATCATATAAAACCATACAGTTGTGTCTATTTATGGTATATTTATATCAGGAATTTGAATACCTACTAACCATGCATAACCGTTAGGACTTTTAAATGAGATTAGTAGTATTCCAATTTTATTTTAAAAAAATGAATTCAAGTATCTTCTAACCACGCATAACCGTGAGAACTTTTAAATGGGATTAGAACAACTTTTTTATTTTAAAAATCAACTTTTGATATGCATTCCATACATGCATAACCGTGAGGACTTTTAAATGAGCATGGAAGCACATAACAAATTCCGAGTAATTCACCCATGCATAACCGTGAGGACTTTTAAATGAGAGTAAATGCTTTGGTATTTATTTATTATTATTATTATTATTATAATATATTTTTTTCCCTTCTTTTTTTAAATATAAAATGAAAAACGAATGATTCCTGTTTAAAGTACCACATATCGACAAACTATATAGAATTTTGATGAGTGATGGTCGTTAGAAATATGATAGATATAGGGATGGTCATGGAATTTTTACAAATTTTTTTTATAACTATTATTTAAATTTCTAAAGAATTTTACGAATTATACCGTCTCGAGTCATAATTTATAATAAATATCAACACTCATCACTTTATCAATCACTATTTATCTTTTCAATAATCATTAGGGAGTCAGATTTGTCAAAATAGTCATTTAAAATCAAATTCAAAAATAACTATGAAATCAATTTTTCAAAATGACTAATATGAAAATATGGTCAAAAATGATTTTCTCGAGGGGGTTATATGAGAAAATTTTCTGCTATTTGAAAATTATTTGAAATGAAAAATAAGCAGATATTTTTTTTGAAAAACGATGAAGTTACTAAATGTCTCAAAAATCACGTTCAACTAGTAATTTTTCTATCAACTAGATTACCAGTGTAATCTGCATCTGAATTTCTTTTTCACTGAAAATTATCATTAATTGAATTTGATCGACCAAGAAGTGTGCAACAAAAATTTCAAACTCAACTTTAACAGCATTTTAAATGACATTCTTTTGAATTTGAATTGAAGTCATGTTAACCATCAAACAAATATCATAGTGTTAATCTTAGAAGCCATAGGATAAACAACTATATTCAAGAGTAATCATCAGTCATTATAACATCATTATTATTCCAAACAGTTTCTTGAAGTTTCAGAAATTTCTTAAAATCCTTTTTACAATTTTTAGATGAAATTCTTTAGGATTTTAATTGAAGTCGTGTCAAAAGAAATTGTGAATATATAGTTAGCCGTATTATAACCAAATGTATTATCATCCAACAAAAAACACTATTTTTAATCCAAACTGATATATATAAAGTAATTCAAAGAATCTAGAGATTTTTATAGTGTTTTGGCATAAGAATATAATTGGCCAACTATTTTGAATAAGTCAGAATCATCATCTTTTCATCATCACATTATTGGCTGGTTTAATTCAGAATATGGTGCAGATTATCACATTTAATATATCGTAAATATACCTTTACTTGTTTTACCTTTACGATATTTTTCATGATTGCCCATTGTGATTCTGTCACCTTTGTAGTAGGCTAAGGAACTTTGCTTTATTGCCCGTTGTGTTTCTAGAACAGCCAAAATCCAGAGAACACTGTTGTTGTTCCTTAGCCTGCCACCACACCTACAGGATGAAAGATTTTTGTGACCTATTTGTTTTTATAGGTCCATGATCGTTAGTGGCAGAATATTTAGAAAAATAATTTTGTGGAGACCCAAAACTATTTATAATTGTTCCCTTCGGCACCCAAATTTGTTTAACTTTGAGAGTTTTTATATTTGTGCCTTTTGGAACCCAAAACGGTATAGTTTTCACATGTTTGGGTCTATACCAACAATTATTTTGAGCGTGTCCATATTTTCTACAAATCGTGCACATAGAATTAACTTGATTAATATTTCTTCAACATTTTCAAAATGATTATATCCAAGTCCTTGTCTTACCGTATTAACAGTTTGCTTTCCTAAGAGCCTATTCAACGATTTTTCACTTTTTGAAAATTTATCTAAAGTCGTTGACAATTGTTGGACTTGTGTTTTGAGAGACTCGTTTTCGTTTAACAATTGTGTGCACTTTTTAATAGAATTCTCTCTTCTAGTATATTCATTCTCTTTTAAAATCAGAATTTCATTTTCAAGCGATTTTATATTGATTTCTGATTTTTTAATTTCATCTTCGAATGTTGGATACTTATCACACTTAGGGATCCTTTTTTGATAGTTTTCAACTAATTGGTCAAGTTGTTCATTTAATTCTATCAAAGTGTCTTTTTGTGATTTAAGTTTAGCGTATTTTTCCCTAAGTCGTTCAAAACACCCATTTACTTCGTGGAAATAAATAAGTAATTCAGAGTGAGTAAGTTTTGATACCTCGCTTGGCTCGTCATCGTCGCTATCAGTTATATTTCCATGAAGGCACATATTAGCTTTCTCACTCTTACTACTAGAACTTTGATTATCTTCATCACTTGTATTCCACGTGGCTGTAGTATTTCTCCGTTTTGATTTCTTTTCAAAATCGCTTTGAAATCGGGGATAATTGGGCTTGATATCACCGGGTTTGTTGCAAATGATCCCGTGTTCTTCCGAGTTGTCTAGTGCTTTGATTATTCTGCTTTTTAATTTTTGATTTAGAGCTGGATTTCCATATTTGTGGTTCCATCTTTTGAATTTCTTCATTATTAACGCCAGCTCAGCTGCTCCATCATCATCATCCTTATAACAACTGCTTTTTACAAATCCTGTTAAGCACATTTCTTTAACTGAGTTGGTTGTGGAGGATTTCTCATTGCTATTGACTTTTGCACCATATATTGCATTTAAAGTATTCCAGATTTCCTGTGCAGTTTCACAATGAGAGATGAAATTAAAATTATCTTGATTAATATAAGAATATAATAAATGCATAGCCAGAGCATCAATCAAGATAATTTTCTTATCTGTTATATCACACCCATTTTCAACAATATCCCAACATTTATTATTAACAGATTTTAAATAAAATTCCATTTTCAATTTCCAATTTCCAATTCAAAAAATATGTTCCATCGAAAATAGAAGGAATAATATTGGAACGAGCCTCAAAATTATTATTAAAAGAAGCCATTTTAAAAATTCAAAATTTTAAAATAAAAAATTGGTTTTTGTAAAATCAAAATTTTAAAACAAAAACGGCTTTTGTTCCCAGCTTCGATACCACTTATAGGATCGATTTCACCGTAGAGGGGGGGTGAATAGGGTGATGGTATAAATTATAAAAATTAATTGCGGAAGCTTATAAAATAATTTCAACAAAGATCACAGAATAATAGCAGCACAGAAAAAATAGCAGAATAATAAAATGCAGAAATAGAATGATACAGAATTTACCCAGCTTCGGCAAAACCCTGCCTACGTGCTGCCTCCAAGGTTTCTACTAGAAATTAGTTAGTCAGACGCTTACACACGTAAACTCGCGACACCCGCTATCGACTAAACCTAACTCTACGCTCAAAACCCTGCCACAACTCAGCCACTAAGTTGTGAATTCTCAAACTACGCCACGTAGTTTATCCCCTAGTCACACGACTAGAAAATACAACCTTTAAAAAGAGTTTAAATATAGAAAACAACTTTAAAACAAATTTAAAAATAAAGCCCTAATTAAAACTTAATCCTTTTTTATTCTTTAACAAGGCCGGCCCCCTTTTTACTTCATTCCAGCCCGATCCTTTTATTATCTTGAGAAAAATGGCGGCCTTTCAATCTTCGTTCCTCTCTGAAAATTAGGGATTTTCGAAGCAGCTCGTTTTATCAATAGCGAACTCGTGATTGGTTCATTGATTACTTGTGTTATGCTCGTCTGCTTCGAACGATAGAGTGCAATTGATTACTGGCATGATTTTACTTTTTACTTTTTCTAAATTGATTCGCTTTTCACTCGATCAAGTATTTTGCCGATGATGATAAAGTTTATATATGGATTGAGTCCCTGAATATTCGTTCTTACAACTATATTTGAATTTGTCAATTTTTGTTTGATCGGCCGTTCGATTTCACTTTGATGCTGATGATTTCTCTGACTTCTTCTATTTACTTGAATCTTACGGTATTGATGTTTAACTCGGTTAATTTTCTTGGCCACCACGATTTTGACTTGTTCATCATATTCTTGTTATCCACGGCTTGTTGATTGTTTGATCTCCTTGGTCATACAGTTTGATTTTCATTTGACTTCTGTCTTGATTTTGATTTGTGAATTCCACTCCATGAACCTCAATTCCATTGCGTTGATATCAGTAGCTACACTCGGTTCGAAACATGCCTTGTCTGGTTTGAAGTCTGTAGATTTGAGTATGATTGATTTGCGGCTTTACTTGCTACTGTTGGTCTTCATGTGCCCAGTTGATGGTTTTCTGGCTTAACTTTAATTTGTTTCATGGCTATACCTGACTTTGTTCTTTGTTTATTCGTAATAGCTTGTCCAGTTCTTGTGCATCACTGAAACTCTTTGTATACAGTTGAGTTTTGTTCATTCAATTCATTGAAATTGATATTTGTCTGCACTATCCAGTTGAGTTGTTGCAGTTCCACTACTTTGGTTGACACTGTGTATATACATGATGTCTTGATTTTCATTTGGCTTTACTTGTGTACACTGTGTCATTTGAGTTGCTGTGTTGATCTTGCTTGCTACCTGGTTGACACATGCAGTTTACTGTGTCAAGTTGCTCTCTTCATATTGTCACTATATCATGTTTGATATAGTTTGCATTTCAGTTGTTTGGTTGACACACTTGAACTATACATTCGAGTCTGCACTCATCTTTACCACTGAACTATTTACCGACTTGAGTCTTGTTTTAGTTGTTTTGTTTGCATTTTCACATGCTTGACCCTTGCACATGTTCTTTGATACTTGTTTGAATTGACTGTGTCATTTGCTTATGCTATTTGTTTACACTGTGCATTGGTTTGGACTTGCAGTTTGAGTTGCTGACTTCATGTCGCCTTGACTTTGGTTGTTGCATTGAATTGAGTCATGATTGCAGTGACTTGACCTTTGCGTTTTGTTTATTTTTTGATATTTCACCTGAGTTGAATCCAGCTTGTAGCTCGGATTTGACCTTGTGCTGAAAATTATGACATTGTTTTATTGCACTTGAGTTGAATCCGATAATTTGGGTTTGACCTGTGATCACCTGTCCCTGTAAATTTATCAAGTGTATGTCGGTGTGCACGGCCTTGTGGCATGTACAGTGATACACTGTGCATGTCACATTGTTCGTGTGTGATGAATTCAAATGTAAATGATGACAAACAACCCAAATAACTGAGGCAAATAATATTTTCAAAATCCATATTTTATTTTATATTGCAAAAATATTTCTTTTTCAATTTTACTGCGTTAGTTAATATTATTGCAGATTGCTCAGATGCTGGATTCTAACTGGAATGAAGTTGAAGATGAACTACGAGTGTGAGTGATATGTAGTGAGGAATTTATGTAAATTGAATTGTGATGTAATTAGAATCAAAATTGTATAGTGAATAGTGAGAGCTTGAATTTGTAATATTCAAAAATTGTAATAAATATTTGTTTGAATAAAATTTCTGTTTGAATTCAAATTCTGTGTTATTTAATTTTATTCAGCAAATATTTATTTAACCTATGAAAAATAAAATAGTACATTAACAAATACATTTAAACGAATATATATATGTTTATTATCATCAAATAAAAATCATATAATCGCATATTCAACAGATGGCACACTTCCGGCCCAACATATAACTTTTGTTACACGTGTTATATCCGGCTAGGGGCAAGTGAGGCCGATCTTGTGCCGATAGAACCAGAATCAAAGGGGATTCCATGGATAAAACACAATCAACGGAGAGAAGATTCGTCGAATTTCGAGGCTTAAGAGTCGATGGGGTCATCCATGACGACGGCCTCGTCTACGGCATTAGCAGCTGGGCCTATTGCCGCAACAGGTGGGTCTGGGATGCTAGGCATGGGGGCTGATGATGGACTCAAAGTACACACTACCTCCTACCGACAACTTGGCCTAGGCTTGTTAGAAACAGAAGCAGAGCTTGATTTTTTAGGCATCCCCTAGGAGCAATTAGTGTGAATATATAGATATTTAAGCTATACTTGAAGATAATAGATATCAGATATAACGACAAAAAATTTCCCCGTGTCGTGTGTGAATTAGTGCGATGATTCAAACAAGGGTACACATAAATTAAGGTTCTAAAGAATAATATAGCATAATGGAGCTTAAAATTATCATCTTTGAAGACCATTATCATTAAACGTCACCAAATTTTGTTCTATGGTCGGTAGCAGAAGCCTTGGGATCAGACATTGGCATCGTATGTTGCGAAGGCTATTGCTTGCTTTTATTGAGTTAAATATGCATTTACAATCGTTAAAATTATGGATTTATTAGTCCAAATCAGTTCTATATGTTCATATGCTTTGGTTCTTGTTTTCGTTCATTGTTCTGCGATTAGTCGTGGGAAAGTGTGGTCTTGATTTATATTATGTTCATGGTGAGATGGTTCTGATTGCCAATGCTAATCCCAAAGTTTCTGTTTCGGCCGACCCACCTTCACATGAGTCACCGAACAACTCTCTAGACCATGGCAGCCGACGCATTCATTCTCCTCTCTCACTCTCTAATCACCTAATAGCCCTCTAGGTCTATATCGACCCACATTCCTAATTTCATACCAATTCATGCTCTTCCTCAATGCCGAACGACTCCCTCGCTCGGAATACCAACCTACTTCTCTGGACTGTGATCGACCCACTCCTCTAGACTGTGGCCGACCCACAATGTCATGCATAGATACCAAACCACACTCTCGTTTCTCTCAGCGTGACTAACCCACGTTTACTCTCGGATCACCGAACCCCTCCTTTTCTTTTGAATTCTTCACCAAGCTACATCTTCCTTCCTCCTTCTAAGTCCTGACTTCCGAATTATGAAAACAACAACTACTCCTTCTAAGAGACTATTTCCATCAACCATCAAAGACGGCTGAAGCCCTAACTTAAAGTCCAATCTTACTTTTGATTTATCTCTTCCTTTCTTCTCTATTATCCTTTACCTATTCCTATAACCAAAGAAAAGGGGAAGCCATCCACTCAAGCACTGAAACTTCGTATCTGATTATGAGTTTGAAAGGAAATTCGTACCTATGGAGAAAACTCGAGGTTTACTGCAGTTTCGAGATGTTAGGTTGAGGAGTTGTTCGAATTCAAGAACAATTGAAATCACGAGGGGGGAGGTATAGGGTTCGATGGGAAGTAAGTTGGCAAATTTGGGAAAATAGAAAGAATGCAGGCTTGTGAAATTAGAGTGAAAATAAGGAGAGAAAGGAGCAAAGGCCAAAGCTTTTATATGATGAGGGTAGAAGATGAACGAGCTATACTCGATGGAACCGGTCAACACTATTTATTGGGTCGGCGAAGCAAAGTTTCGACCGTGTCGGTCGGTATTGGTATGCCAATCCACCTTTTGCCAACAAAGTTGATTGAGTGGTTCGGTCTTCATACGTCGACCCACTCGTTGTTATCTTTAAAAAAGAAAAGAAAAGGTGAATGATAATAATAATGAAACAAAATGTGTATACACGAACAAAGTCACACATGATGGTAGTGTACGGAAAGACAGATGCTACCGAGTCAGTGGACAGACGTGGATTTATGAATACCACTGTGGTTTAACCTTTTGAAAATTATATACGTTCAGCTTTCGAAAAGTTAATACAAGATTTTAAAAGTTTCTTTGAAATCGAACAAACGTTCGAACGACGCGAGGCTTCGTTGAGAGATAATTAAAAAGCAGTAGTCAGTCACCATTCTGAACGAGCTAGTTCTTGAAGGGGGAGATTACTCCCTAATTCAAAGCGTGACATATTGGTTCACATGATGCACTTTGGGGGGCAAATGTTACCCGGTTGCTTGGCCCGGCTACAAGACGATGGTCGCATAAGGTATGGTTAGGCTCAAACAAGAATTGAGTCAAATGAGGATTGGAAACATGAAGGATTGATGTAACTTATTTGGGTCAGCATTCATGGATGGTTCAGTATGGGTCGCTCGATCAAGGTGGTTCGATCGTACATGGCTTGGTCAAGGAGAGGAGATAATGCATGGTTCGGTCATGGTGCATAAGATAAGATGGCTAGATACGACTAGATCGGTGAGTATGGCTCGGTAAGCATGGCTCGATATGTCTTGGTCGGTGAGTATATCTCGTTAGATATGGCTCGGCCTTAGTTCAGTGCGTGTCATTCGACCTAATTTCAGCGTGTATCATTTGCCTTCAATGGTTCGACATGTCTCGATCGGCTTGGTTGGGTCGGTTTATGTCGCTCGGCACATATAGGTCGGCAACTTGGACCCAGACATGGTGGCTCAATGTACTTGGATCGGTATGCATCAGGGGAGTCACTAAATTATCAACAGGGGGATACAGCTATTTTCTTCACGCTTTGAGTTACGTATCTAGTTGCTGCGAGTCATGTGATGACTCGCTTTGAGTCATCAACAAGGGACCCCTGGTTCGGCCAGAGTGGCTCGGTTTACCTGGGTAGGTCGTCCTGAAGCATCACTTGTGGGCCGAGTTGTCCTGGTCATAGGCTTGCGCAGGGGACCTAGACTATCTTCGTTTCTAAATAGAGCGGCAGGGATGCAGTTTATATGACCTTTTTTCGAGAACTCTAGAGAGATTCTGCCATTTTTTTATTCACTTCTTTTCAGTTCAAACATGTATTTAAGTTGTTTGTTTACGAATTATATCTATACTCAAGGGATTAGAAAGGTAATAAAGATTCAATTCAAAGTGGACGTTGGCAATTATGCCGAACCACTATAAATCTGGTGTTCTCGTTTCTGTTATTGTTTTAAGCATTCAATCGTGTTGTTTCTCCGTTTTAATTTACTTTCTTCATTAATCTCTCTACATAATTCTATTCAAGGGTGTTAGTGATCAATTTTGATGCTAACAATTTCCTCCTGTCGATTTCAAGCCGGGTTTTGTGGAATAGAGAACGGTCGAAATCCACTCATCTATTCATCCATGTTTATACAAATTCCTCATTCTAGGGACTTAGAGTTATTCTGCGTGCAGTCGACTTACGCCAAATTTGTGTTCATGCTTCGGTCTGTGCTCTGGGGGATTAAGGACTTCATCGAATGGTTTATACTATAGTCCGCATTCAGGTACATAGAGATTTTGGTCAAACTGTTTATACTCTAATCTGCAGCTAGGGATTCAGAGTACTCTATTTCGTAGTCAGGGACTTGGATATTTTTATTGAATCGTTTATACTATAATCTGCGTTCCGGGGACTTAGAGTACTCTAGTCTGTGCTTTGGGGACTTAGAGATTTTTGTTGATTCGTTTATACTCTAGCCCGTGCTCTGGGGACTTAGAGTACCCTAGTCCACGCTCCAGGGACATAGAGATTTCTATTGAGTCATTTATACTCTAGCATGTGCTCCAAGGACTTGGAGTACTCTAGCCTGCTTCAGGGACTTAGAGATTCTTGTTCAATCGTTTATACTCTAGTCTGCGCTTCGGGGACTTAGAGATTTTTGTTGAATCGTTTATACTCTAGTCCACGCCCCGGGGACTTAGAGTACTCTAGTCCGCTTTAGGGACTTAGAGATTTTTGTTAAGTCCTTTATATTCTAGTCCACTTCAGGGACTTAGAGTACTCTAGTCAGCTTCAACGACTTAGAGATTTTTGTCAAGTCGTTTATATTCTAGTCCGCTTCAGGGACTTAGAGTACTCTAGTACATTCAGGGACATAGAGATTTTTATTAATTCATTTATACTCTAGTCCACGCTCCAGGGACTTAGATATTTTTGTTGAATCGTTTATACTCTAGTCCATGCTCCAGGAACTTAGAGTACTCTAGTCCGCTTCAAGGACTTAGAGATTTTTGTCAAGTCCTTTATACTCTAGTCTGCTTTAGGGACTTAAAGTACTCTAGTCCGCTACATAGACAGATATTTTTGTTGAGAGCAGTCGTATTTCCACCCGTTTGATTTGTACTTCATTTACCGTGTCGAGGCAAAAGTTATCGAATGAACGGTTGAACAACGTTCGCTTATGGAATGGGATTCTGCCCCTAGCATTCAGGATAGAACTTGGTAATCAAATGGTCGATTCTTGTCCACTTGGTAGTTATGGATCTTCCCATTAAGTCGAGGAAAAAAATAGGTGATGAATGATTGGATCACGTCCATGTTGGGGTGGATGATCGAGTCTTGCACAATTTGCTTCATAATTCTTTCTAGCAAAGGAGGATAATGGGTTATTGGGCAGACAAATTAAGTTGCATATGTTTCAGGATGCAGTCATGTCCATGTATTGAGAGCGATGGTTGACAGGTAGGCAGTCCATCACACCTACTTCAAGTCGGGATTTCGAACTTAATATACTGAACTTGGTATACTAGGCGCCTCTTGTGTTCAGGGCAGTAGTTGAAGTGTAGATGATCGAATCACGTCCACTTTAGTTAGATCTCAACATCACTGAGATTTAGAAGTGGCATATGTATTTTGTCGAACTTTATTTTATAACTCAACGAGTGGATGATTGGACCACATTCATTCCAAGCCTTGCTTAGGTCTCTAAGTCGAATATGGAGGTTGACGAAAGGATGGTCAGTCATGTCCATTTGTATTGGGTTCTCACCGTGACGAGCTTTCCCATCTCTAGTCCGTGGCCTCAATTCAGAGGCACATGGTAGCTGATGAGCGGTTGAATCACGCTCGTCTTGATGAAACTCCACAGGTTCGATCACGGTCTCCGGGGGTTGGATGGCGGCCAACTTTGATTATTTGGTCACCTGCATCATTTTGGAAGTAGTTTAGTTCAAGTTGGTCGTACTTTACAGCATAATTGAAATTGAAATAAATTAATTAAAAGATGATCAGAATAAATCTTATTGATAAGCAAAGCAGCGTCTTGTGCTCGCTATTACAATTTGCCCCTAGCGCCTTTCAATGGGATCTCGATTGTCGGTGGTCCAATTAATAATCATAGTTCTTTATTGATAGGGATCGGATGTTCCATGCCAGCCATTCTATAGGGATAACACATACTATTGAAGCTTTCCTTTCCGAATCAGCTTTTCGATCACATCTCGAAGGTGTTTGTAATCGCCAGTGTTAGGACCGTGTGCATCTTGGGATATACAACATTCCTTGGATTTTCTCTGGGCTAGTTTTCAGTACTGCTCTGAGTCGTAAGTGTCCAAGTAGATGTTATCGATTTAATCGTCCAAAAGAGCATATGAGTTAAATTTAGAGGTCTTGGCTCGTCCACTGGAATTTGAATCTTTAGCCAGCAGGCTTGTATTGTTCTTTTTCCTAGTCTGCTTTACCTCCTCCTTGCTTAGTTTCTTATACACTTCGTAACTGATGATCTAAGGTCATAGGAGGCTCGCTAGCTAACTAGCTACCAAAATCTGTTTGATGTTTGATTCCTCTCATCAACGTGATTAATATGATATCCTCACTAGCATCTGGAAGGAATTGGATAATGGCATCACATCCTTGGTGTGAGTCACTTTCATTCTAAACTGCTCGATGAACTTCTAATCGAGTTGATTGAACGAGGAGATATATTTGGGCGATAATCACATAAACAGCATGATCGACACACCTTCGAGGAATATAGGAGAGCGCCTAGATTCGATGGAACTATCACTCTGGCGGAATTCATATGCCAACCTAATTTCATGAAATGTAGTCCTAGGTTTGTGCTTCCAGAAAATATCGACATGGTTGGCATAATAAATTTCGTTGGATATTGTGCACACTGAATCGCCTCAATAAGTAGGCTTCAACTTCAACTAGGGAAGATGTTTCAGTTATCATGGATGTGGTTCGTTTTTAGGTTACAGCTACTTATTATACTTGTGAATGATGTATGCATACCCGAGATATGAGCAAAGCAAGATGGACTGGTATTGACGGATCAGTGGTAAGATACTTGGAATCGCACCGGAGAAAATATGCTAATTGCTTGGAGTCAATTGCCGGTTTGCTTGGAGTCACTAAATTCAAAGGCTTGGTGATCTGCACTTGGAGTCACTTTGGCGTTTTCTTGGGGAAAACCATGGTTTCGCCCGAGTTTGGCTTTAGGCAAAGTTTCCTGCGTTTGCTTAGAGTCGTATCGTTTATGTTCTCCAACCTTTGGGAGTATCGTTTGAGCTGCGGTTGCTTATCCATTACCTGGTTGCTATTTAGAAGCTACCGTTTGATTCTCTATGCCCTAGTCGGTCACAACACATATGGGAAGTCAATTGAATGCACCATCTTTGAGTTAAGTTTCAAACGTAGAATGTAGGGGCACCAACACCCACAAAATTTCATGTATATTAGAAAATTAATGGGCATCAACACCCATAGAATATCATGGATATCATAAAATTAATGGAATCTAAATAACAAAGCATAAAAGTAAATAGACACGAAGATTTTATAGTGGTTCGGCAATCTTGGCCTACATCTACTTCACATTTTATTAATCTTTCACTCGATTACAATTACATGAGCTATTGGATTAGCTAGAATCCATTGATACGAGTTTATAAGAAAAATAGCCATAGCCAAGTATCTGGAGTAGGAAGAAGAAGAAGATGAAGAAGTCCCGAAAAGAGAGAGCCCAAAAATGCCCCCCCCCCCCTCTATTTATAGATGAAGGTAGCCTTCAGCCTAACTGACATCTCCAAGCTTGAACCCCCTGACCACTTGGGCCTACCACGGGAAGGCTCAGCCCAACATACTATGTTGATCTATATCATTATGCCGACCCGACCATCCTTGGATGCCGACCCGATCCATATTGGCATGCCGATCCTATAGCATTCATATCCTATGCTGATTCTGTTGCCTTCGTATCTTGTGCCGACCCAATCCATTACACTTACAATGTCGTCCCAGTGAATGCCATACACTATGTCGAGCCCATCATATTATATACTTTGCCAACCCTAGCCATTTCATATGCTTTTCCGACCTAACCTCTATTATGCCAATCCCTCCGAGTTTCATTGAATTTTCCTAATCATCCACTCGTGTTTCCCAATTTAATCAAACTAAATTCTAAGACATTGACATCCAGTGTTATCCATTTGTCGACCTTATTTAGCCTAGGCTAGATATAAATATTCTAATATCATACTTTGGTCATATTAATGTCGTCTCATGGTCATCTTTCCCATCAATAGTCAAGTCTGGTCCTCGTAATCACCTTTGTGTAGCCGGGCCAAGGTACCAGTTAACAGCTGCACCACCTTCATCATCTATCATAGGTATTGGAATGTTCATAGGTGATGGAACATCCCATGTGGTAGTCAAATAGTCTCTAAACACTCCAGCATCCCATACTACCTGTTTGTGGTCATCCTTGCACTCCATCTGGTCATAATGATAGTCGAAATGAAGGTAACCTAGCAGCTAGCAGAAAATAAATCAAATTCCCGAGGACAAGTAGCGTACGCAGCACCTGATTGTTTAACTCGATCTAGTTCACTTGGTCCTAGGTGTTGAGCCTATGCTCGAATACCAAATGTAATAACCCGCCTTTGTAACTCCCTTAATTCAGCACAAATGACAACGTCTGACTTTCGGATACCACAAAAGACATATTGTCGGGAAAGAACACTAAAAATATATTACACTACTTCATATCGACAGAATCTCATAGTGAAATTATAATCTATAATATACTAAATACATATGAACATAACGAGATGAACAATATATAAGAGACCACATTAGTGAAATAATTGATAAGTAAATATCAATATGGCTAGCTAAAGTATAATATCCAGTATAAGTCTCATATACCAATAATGTATCTATCATAACTACTACGATATTAAGTACACAAATGAAATATCGTCTTCATCTCCACAAAATGCTCCAAGTACCCTAAAAGCATATCCCTACAAGCACTCGCCTCCCAAACTACTCAATCGTGCATATGAGAGTTGCCATAACATAAGCAAACTAACACAAAACGTGGGTCGGACATAAAGCCTCATGCAAGGGGAACCATCTCAAAATACTGTCTAACACAACTATACATAAGTAAGTAGGAATTACTAAGGTGTAGCCAATCCTCTCCATAATCGTGGCTCAGGGGTAATCTGAATTGTTCATAAACAAGTAAATAAAATATCCAAAAGATATGAAGTCATATTATAACTAGCACTTCTTCTGAAATCAATGAGCCGGCACAACCAATATAATGTGACTTCATACTATGATAAAGGTAACTCAACATCCAAAAGTAGGGTGATCATAATATAAGTTCATCGTGCAATACAAAATGATAGTAAATGTAGCCATAACAACAACACTCAATGTACAATATACACGACGTAACAAATGGAAGATAACTAAGAAGTACAAATCAATGCCCATTATTAATGATGGGTGGAGTCAACATAAACATTTATCATGATCTAACGATTCAAGATAAACAGAGTCAATATACTAACGTACCAAGACATTATCTTAATCAATGACTCAAAATAAATAGAGTTAGTACACTAACATACCAAGACATCTATAGTGATCCAATGAATCAAGTAAGTAGAGTCAACACACTAACATACTCAGACATATATCGTTATCCAATGATTTAAAATAAATATGATCGATACAGTGACATACCTAGACATCTATGGTGATCCAATTATTCAAAGTAAAAGGAGTCAGTATAGTAACATGCTTGGACATCTATCATGATCCAATGATTCCCTTCGAGAGCTCAAGATAAATGAGTCAGTATCTGAATATAACATAAAACTCAAGCTGCAAGTCTCGTGTAGATCTCGCAGTACCCTATAATGAGCATAAGCTGTGATCTACTCTATCTACTCAAAACCTAGTCCCAATAGTAAATAGAATCATCGTACCTCTATAATGAGCATAAGTGTTATTTATTATATTCTAAATACCTAGAATTGTTGTGGATCGCACCGTACCCTTATATTAAACATAAGTGTAGGATCCCGTAATAGATGAATTTCATCATCCACTTCTAGGACATCGAGGATTTCTCAAATAACTAGTGTACATCTCTCATCTAAAAGAGAAATAAGGTCATGCTTTGTGTAATACTCCATGGGGACCATAAAGGAACACCAATGTCGTATAAATATGTGCACATATCAAATATAACTAGGCATAATCAAACATGGTTGTCACCAACGGAGACTGGTTTCTCATCGTCGCATATGTGTACGGATGGTATCAACTGAAAGATCGATACAATTTATCAATCTATATGTATCCCAAGGTCAAAGCCAAGGATGTGAATCGCTTTTCTTGATTGTACATGCTCGTCGGACATGATCGCACGGTTGATCTCGTACAGATCACGTGCCCAATCGTTACCAGTCATTTTTGACTACATACAGTTCACTTTGCACTCAGTTTAGATCTCGATCTTCGTCATGTTTCCCACTTTCTCGAGTTGCCTATGGCCTTCCAAAAGTTAGGCCAAAGCCTCATGAAGAACCGCACAGGAGACGAGGTAAAAATCCCCAAAGCCTTACACCTGACCTGAGCTTATTGCCCAAGTCAGTGCCTCTACAGTCAACTTGGAAACCTCCCCAGTCGACTGGTGGTACGCACTAGTCGATTGAAACTAGAAATTTGTAGGCAGTAAGCCCAAACCAACGAGCCAAGTCGGTCATCGCTTGCTGATTCGAGCCTCACTTCTCTGTCGCTTCACCTAATGAGTCATTTGGCTCCCCCAGTCTACCTTTTGTTATAACGAAGTACATTGGTTGATGTTTTGAAAGTGGTTTATTAAGTTTTCAAAAATTGATCCCCTATCAAAATCAACTCTTTGCACGTGTAGAGTTCTACGGGCGAATATAATGATCGGACCTTCTCTAAGATGCAAAAATAAACTCAATTGACCCTCCACTTCACATGATGCTCATACATGTCGATGCACTGACTTGTGTATGCATAGGCATACCTTTATACACAAACACGTGAAAATTTCACAAATTACGCTTCGACCTTCACCGGAGCGATTATTCGACCCTGTGCTCTCTCACGTAACTTAGCATACCAGTGGCCATTATGGCAACATGAGATTAGTCATCGCATGATGATATACCCGTATGAATATTTCAATACATGTATACTCATAGTTAAATAAACAATTCAATTGTTTAATAATCAAATCCTACTTTTATTTATTAAATCATTTAAATAAAATTCCAATCTCTTTTTTATATTTTATAAAAATCATCATGTTATTTTATAAAGTATAAATTGGCTTATAAATCATTTTTAAGTCCTTTACTTTTTTTTCCAAAGTCGTACTCTTATTTCCGATTAGTAATAAAACGTATAATAATATTTCTAACAATAATCCAAAGTCTAATTAATTTATAATCATGCTATAAATCAATATAATTTTATTCGGCTCTATTCAGTATGAATACAACATAATTTAAACTAAAGAGATCTTACTCGATTATTTCGAACATTTACTCAAATAAATCCAAATGGGGAAATAATTATATATGTATATATATTCTAGATCTATTAGGTAATGTATTCAGCATATAAAATTACGAGATTCATACTGAGATATAAATTCAAGTTATAATCCCGCTCACCTAAACCATAAATTCACAAGTGTCTGAATCTAATCCAAGCCTATATCATGTCGTGGATAACTCACTACAAGTGCAACGGTGAAAACTGATCTCGATTGGACCTCGTATGCAAGATATACAAATTTTATAAGAATTCAAAATACTAAAATTAGTTAATTAACTAACTAATCACCTCTTAAAACTTCTTCTCCAATGTCGGACAGATTATGCACACTCCAACCCATATCTGTGCATGCTCTGCCCTTGATTTCATGCCCTATACTCAACGAATTGGCGAACGAACGGTTCCTACGCACTCTATGTCGCGTGCACTTCGCCATCAACCCAAAGTCATAAAGCTTAACCCACCGACCCAAAAAGCAACCTAAAGACAATCTGCAGCCTTAGTATTGCCGTCACCATCAATGGTTGCTAGGAGCTTGAGCGATTGGTTTGGGAAGAAGCACTTCATGAAGAGAAACTCAATAGCGATCATCATTTCGTCCAACTCGCTCTGAATCGCCGTCCATATTGAAATCTAATCGATAGAATGAATAAGTCGAGCTCAATAAAGTAGCACCGGGCAATCCAATGTCCATATAGATTCGAAGACCTCTCTATCATGAGTCCCAACGTCGGCTTCTCTCGTCGCTCGAATCTTCGAATATAGTTTCATGAAGGGGAAAAAGCTACTTTCTTTTATAGGAAAGTGAAAGAGGAGGAAAGAAGAAAATAAAGGGGAGATAACTGTGTGGAGGCTTTATATATATATATATGTGTGTGTGTGTGTGTGTATTAAATTATATATATATATATATATATATATATAATATTTGATTTTTTAAATAAATCTCTACACATTTTGAGCTTGTACGATCATATAGCACATTAGATCATCATGAAATTCGTCGATGCACAACACCTTAATTTTCCTGTCTCGATGGTATAAATTTCTTCGCTATCCAAAATAGTGCTCCGGGATGATAATTTTAAACACCGCGAGGCCGCTTTGGCCATTGGATCGTTTGGTTCCAGATCAACGATGTTTATACATATTTAATTCGCAACACCATCTGGACTCAATGGAAGTGGTCACAAATCCTGATTCGGCTATATGCGAAAAGTCATATTTTGGGACCTTTAATTCAATAATGATTCTATATTTAAATTAGTTATTTAAATAACCTATCGTTTAAAATGCTAATTGTTACTAGTCCAAACACAAAGTCCTTAGTTCAATAATAACAATTATTATTAAATGTACTTCTCAAGCTAGAGATTTTGGCTTTGAGTTGACTTTACTTGACCGTGATACTGACCTCATATAACTGAGAAGATGAATCCTCTCTTGAATAGCGTTTCACTTCCAATGCTTCCATTTGACCCAGTTATAGTCCTTCGATGGACACTGTGCCAATTAACTATTATCAAAGTGGAGGTTCCATATTGAAGATTAACGGTATTTTCAAGTCAAGAGAACCGTGTAATTTTGTCATGTTGATATTTTCGGTTTGACCTTAGTCATATTAACCAACAGGAAATTATCGAGTGAGTCATCTTATAGTTATCTAATAACTATCAATACGTAACCCTTTGGTGCCCAAAACAGTCATGAGTAATATATTACCCAACATTTGGAGAGCGTTAAGTACTCTAGTCTCAACGGATGCATCGACATCTAGTATCGATACGTCTTGACTAGAAATAATTCAAATGATATATTTAATTTCATTACGACAAATTACGCATGGTCACAACACTTTGTAACTATTGTCGTAAAACATACCATTTATGGATTTTTATTAAAATATACTTCTTATTAAATTAACATATTAATATAACACATTATATAAAGTATATAATAGAAAGAAAACACATTTTACTTTGAACAGGATTGGTTATCGAGTTAGATTTAAGTAACAATTACATGATTGCCTCTAGGGCATACCCCTTACTCTATCAGACAGATGGAGCTGGGGACGGGAGAGGGACCTGACAAATGATTGAATGAATGGACGGGCCATTCGATTGTAAAGGAGTGCTCCAAAGGCCAATTCATTTTTGCATCGCCATCACTTGTTGGTGTCTGTAGGGGAGATATTTGTCTAATGCTTGCATCGGTGACGGGAAGGATGTTTTTTGAGGGCCTTGTTATCCTGGGCCAATCAGGGGAGGAGGGCAATGCTAAGCGGGCAAGTCAAATGTCGAGCCTTTAGTGCAAGGGTAGGCCATTGCTGCTTGTGATGAGGCAAATTATAATGCAGAACCATAAAGATATGCTAGCTGAAGAATGCACCATGGTGCACGCCACTGTACTCATGTGGGTTATTCGAATGACATCGATCGACTCACTCTACACATGAGAAAATACAGCAATACACACACACACACATGTTTTATAATTTTTTCAAATCAAATTTGAAAATGTTGAAGTATAAAAAATTTATATTTTTTGACCATAAATAATTTAAAATTATTGTTTTTGGTTTATGTAGCCGAAGTATTTTCTTAAAAAATATAATTTCAATAAGTCAGAACCTTTTAAATTTGAATTTTATAGTAAGTACATATATGTATGTCGAAAGTAAATATAGATTATATGCATAAATATTTTATAATTTTTTTAATAATTATATAATAAATAAAATTATAATTGATCCTTGATGGATATTTTATACGCTTATGTTTTGGAAAAGAATTTAATTATTATTATTATTATTATTATTATTATTATTATTATTATTATTATTATACACATATGTATATGTTTTATTATTAAAATTTAAAACGAACAAATTAAGAAAAAAATGTTTCTTCTCATAGACTATATACTAATACACACACACATGTATACGTCAAACTCAGTCACCTTATTGGCCTTAGGACAAAGCGGTCCATTTTCCTTTTGAAACCTAAGTGTGACACACACATAGAGAGTTTAGATATCCTTATTGTGAATTTTGATATCATGGTTTCTTAAATAAATTATACATTAATTATAAATTAAATTATAAATAATCTTATTCAAATATTAATAAAATTAAGTAATTTAATTAATGGAGTTAAAGTTAAATATCAAAAAGCCCTTTTACTAATCAAAATACTAAACTGGATTAAGTATTAACATATATTTATCTATACAAATGAAAACTAAAGATCTTTTGCAGATAAACAAATGTTTTTTTGTGAAATTCATGATTGTAACCCATGCTATCAATGCACTTGATCCAACAAATCCTCTCTTGATTGATGTTTCATTTCAAGTGGTTCAACTTATACCTGACTAGTATGTAGCCATGCTTATTAAATAAAATTAATTAAATATTTATTCTTAATTGTTCATAGTCAAGATGTATCAAGAAATATGGATATATCCATTAAGATTAGTCTATGTGACACAATTCATGTAATGGATAGTGGATTACTCATGACTAACGTTAAGGGATTATCTATATGCAATAGTTTTAAAAATTACAAAATGACTCACCAAGAGTCTTATATAGGTTAAAAGCCAAATAGAAAATCTCACGTGATGATATATAGTAGTCTTTTAACTTGAGAATACTATGAATCTTAATTGTCTGAATTATATTTTGATTATAGTCAATCACACAAGATGATGATCGCGTTAAGGTTTATGACTACAATTGATTAAATACTTTACTTAAGGATTTTCTACATATATATACAAGGCGTAATTAGCCAAAAGAACAAACATTAGTAAAACAATTTAGATCCAGTACAGAAGTTTTCAAATTTAGGCTAAGGACAAAACCATCTTGTGACGACCCAAACTCGATGTCCGATAAACGACATCAAATTCGCATCGCCGGAGCTTATAACAACAATTAGATGAATATAAAACAGCAGAACAGAATCAATATCATAAATATCATCACAGTTACAACATCAACATAATATCCATACTACAACAGAGTACATAATACATACACTACAACTCCAAATACAACATCATGATAATACAACAGTGAACATATATCCAAAAATTCTCAAATGAGAGAGATGGTGACGAACTCCCAAAAGCTAACACCTGAAATCTCCAATAGCTCCTAAGATATCTCCAAGATAAGAGCTCCAAAATACTGCTACTCCAAAATACAGAAACCTGCTACTAGGCTGCCCGTATGGAAATAATGGGCACCCAGAGTTTAGGAAAGAAAACAATAAACTCCGGATCAGTCATGGGACTGGTGTGAGTAAACAAAAACAGTTGCATTTAAATAAAAACAAGATTTATAAAAGAATTTTCGGTATGCTTTTTAAAAAATGGAACTACCATAAGACCTCCCGCCACACACACAATGCAAACGCAGAATTGGAGGAGATTTCTTCTTATGATAGTTAAATATGCTTGGTACGAGAAAAGAATTCTTTGGTATTATTACTAGTGCATAGTGGGGAAAAACATTTCAAAAGTAGAATATTAATCTTAGCCAGCATAGACATTCCGAACTATGCCTACTATAACTACCATTTAAACAGTGGGGCGCCACCATAAGTAAATGGCAGGTTCTACAACTAAAACCGTACAGGGTTTCGTATTGGGAATTGGATTTCCAACAAATGGTCAGGCCAAGGAACTTCCCATTGCCACATGAGAACGCCTCTGGAAGGACGTCCCCGAGAACCAAACCGGATCTCTACCAACACAAGGCCGGGTTACCCCTAACTGGGTAACTACTGACACGAGTATGCCATCTCCCGGTTGTAACCAACCTTTAACCGGGGCCCCAGCAACAAATCACAAAATCATATATATATATATATATATATATATCTGCGATATCAACATAAGTTAAGTATCTGGGCTCCATACCATGAT
This sequence comes from Allium cepa, assembly GCA_030765085.1. Classification (NCBI taxonomy): domain Eukaryota; kingdom Viridiplantae; phylum Streptophyta; class Magnoliopsida; order Asparagales; family Amaryllidaceae; genus Allium; species Allium cepa. Next base: position 5,652,719 of record CM060937.1, read on the forward strand.
ACCACTTCTATCCAGAAGGAAATGCACATACCCTAAGGGGTGCTACCCCCAATAACCTTGCCGCATCTTTCCTGTTTTGACCATTTCGGGGTGTGAGGTCCGACGAAGTCTCGTCCACAAAGCCACGCTTTATACAAAAGCTGTGCTTTGGGTCAACAAATGATCATAGAAATGATCACCAAGATAGACGATCAAACAAATGATCCTATCACAAATGATCAACACAATGATCATTTCACAGCAGCACTCAGCATGTCACATTACCAAATTGGGAATATATCGCTGATAACCTTCAACTACAAAACCTCTGAGCTCGTACGTCTCAGAGAAGGGTGTTAAGCTAAGAGAATAAATTCTCCGCCACCAACAGAAATATATTTGAAAGAAATCGGCTTTATATCTCAATTTGTAATGTCAGACATACTATCCATACAAGTCTGTTCCGGGCTCGAACAGAACCGAAGGCACTTCCAAAGAAGTCCTTGCAATCCGGATATCCACAATCCTGATCGGATTCCCCATCACATATGGAGAACTCTATACCGGAGCAACTCGGTGCAGAGTCAATCGACAGGTCATCCTATCGCTCTCGCAAATACCCGGTCTTCAACACCGGTCTTCGATTGCTATCCATAACGTCGAATCACATATTCGAAATGTGTTATATGACACAACGGTCCTTTCCCGGCTAATTCGAATAGTGGGTGTCAAATTTTAAAACATGTGGATGTCATTCACAAATATTCACAGGTCCGATGTGGGTTTCGGATAACAACTGAAATCCGATTCCCTGTCGTATCGAAGTTTAAATGCCGTTTTACGGGCAACAAGGTTTTCACATCAATACAGAACAAATCATAATCACAGTGCAATAACATGGCAATTACATCATACAGAATTACAAACAGATCAGAAATATCAATATAAGTTAACAACAACAGTTAATTATTTACCAATCAAAACGAATGAGATAAATTAACCAAATAATTATTTTATTGATTATTCAATCAATGATTTATTATTCTTAATGGTAAATAAATAAATCTTAATCATCTTGATACATTGATTTTTTTCCTTAATTAGTTATTTTAATTAACTGCAAATTAAATTAATTAACTTGCTTTATCAATCAATAAATTCTTAATTATAAATTTATTTGAGTACTTAATTGTTTATTAAATCAATTTTAATCACAAACTTTAAATCATTCTAACTTTCTTTTCAAAACTATTGATAAAAATTATTTACCTTAATTCCATTTGAAAATCTGTTTTATACTTTAAAAATTAATTTATTGTTACATTGGAATTTTAATGTAAATTTATTTAAAATTCTTCTTTTAAAATTTAATCATTTAATTAAATTTTGATTTTAAACTTTCTTTACCAATTAAAGAATTAACAAATTCTAAAGCATTTGTTAAATAATTTAACTTAACAAAATCTAAATTGTTTATATTGCAAACACAAAATTTTATTAACATTGTTGACTTTAAGATTTGAATGGGCTTAGCCCATATAAAACAACCCGAGTAAAAACAGTGTTTCACTCGCGTCCACCCCGGTTCCATCACGCCTTCTCCCATAGCCCATTTCTCTTCTTCCCCATGCCTGTTCTTCTTTACTTCTTCCAGTTCCTTTTGTTGTTTTTTTTTTTTTTCAAGTTTACTCTAGCTAACTAAAATTAGCCTCAGGGGAACTCTCTCTCAAACCCGAACACAGCCTGAAGCATTTCACGAAAATTTTCGTGTCTCTCCCGAAGCCAAACAACACGACAACTACCTGTACCCATACGAACGCTGTGCATGTGCACATCGTCACGGCGTCACTCCGGTGGCCATTTCGATTGCCAGCAAACCACGACGCATCCCTCCATACGAGGTCGAAACTTAATTCTTCACGAAATTGTCTAAATCGAAATTTGCCTGAAGCGTACGCCAACCATACGAATGCATCATCCCCAATCACCTCGGCCTCGCGACGCCGTCCATCTGACACCGCGCCGCCCCTGTCACATCACCTCCGGTCATCCACGAAGCTAACCCCCATCACCTCGTCCAACTCGATGCACCCCAGAACCGTCTGCGGCCATTTCTTTTAACATGAACAAACATGGGTTCTCAAACCCTATTTCAATCTCGTGCTCAAAATTCTTGCAGTAATCAAATTTTTTAATATTTTTCCTAACATTATTGAGTATTAAACTAGCTCCACGCGAAATTTCAACATTCAAAAATCTTTTGATTAACAGGAATTGATTTAAAAGCAACATTTGTTAAAATATGAACTGCTCCTAAGATACCCAAGTAAAAATCATCATATTTAGTTTAAAAATCCCATTTTGTTATACTTACTCGAATTATACAATCAAATCAATGATTTATCATACTTGAATTTATCATCATTTTGTTTTACTGTAAGGTTTGAGGTTGCACAGCCAAAAGTTTTCACTTCAAACATAAAATAAAATTGTAAACTGTGAGTTAAGTTTACACAACATATTTTGTTTTAAGAATCCTAAGTTAAAAATGTTCATATGGAAATGTTTTGATTTTATTTTTCTACTTCACTCTGTTTTAAAACCAAAAACTAGAAGAACAGATATCACAAACATATGCGGAGTTATCCTTTAAAACTTACATAGCTAAGCAAGCTGTTCACAAATCTAATACACAAAATTTTAATATCCAAGCAGTAAATTTACTCACTTGACAAAGGTTTGAAATAGAGACTATGTTGATCTTCTTTGAACTGCAGTTTGTTCCTCTTCTCTTTTCTTTTTAATTCAGTAATTTATTTTCAACTTTGAAATATATAAAGTGATGTTTTTTTTCTTTTTAATTTCAGATCTATGCTAATATTGTTGAATGAATTAAAGAGGTAGGTTGATGTGTATATATATATAACAGATTGTGCATACTGCATATAGGTATAATACTTTTTTTTATATTGACCAACTCATGCTAGAAAGTAACAGCATTAAATGCAAGCATGTTAACAACAATCTTTACTTTAGATTCTTTTTGGCAGATCTTGTTTATGGCTGATGTGATTCTTGTTTATGGGAGAGAGTAGATAGCATTTAATGCAAGTATGTTTGGTGAAGCTTCCTTGCACATCTACAGCATGCCGTGTTTCATGCTTTATGTTTTTTTATAAGTACTAAAACTTGTTTCATAAATTTGTTTTATTTCATATTGAGGCTTGCATACTGTTTTGTTTATTCTTTTATATGTATGTGTTGTTTTGTTTAAAAAGGTTTGTTTTTCTTATGTCTACTTATTTGTTTTACATAGCTAATTGAAAGTGTTTTCTTTTACAATTTTATATTTCTTCATAAAAATTTGTTATCTTAGTTTATTTGTTTATTTATTTGCTCATAGGTTTAATCATTTATTTGTTTGTTCATTTGTTCATATGTTTAATTATAATTATGTTATTTAAATTTTTATAATTTCATCATAACTTACCTTACAATTTTATTTCTATTAAAAGCTCATATATCACAATTTATTATTTTACTTTGTTAAAAACAAAAGTTGTTTTATAGTTATTAACATTAAATAACTATGAAATTTTATTTCAATATTTTATTTCTTTTGAATTTCTCAAATCTACATTTAAAAGTTCCTATAAATTTCCAAATTTTTAAATTCAAAATTCCTGGGATGTTACACATGTTTTCTCTCTTATCGATGTCCACGATCAGATTTTACGTTGCCCCTTCAACTGTCGCTACCCCTATTCATCCACTAACACTACCACCTCGTAGCCCCTCCCCTTCTCATCACCATTGCCCTCAACAGCTCGACCTCGAAAACCACGGCCTCGACCTACACCACGCCCTGCTTCACTTCACCGGCATCGATGTCGCTTTTCCCATTGTCCCCGTCGGTGGAAAGCTCGTCAGATCCTCAAACAAAAACATACCACCTCATTGCTGCAGTCATCCCCCGCCATACCACCTAAGGGATACACCATCATTGTCGATCTGAATTTAGAAAAATGAATGAATAACATAATAAATGCTAAATTAAATTAGCATTAAAGCATCCTAATGCTATATTATTTCTTTATAGTTCAAAAAGTACTAAATTTTACAATCATTTTGCGTACTTTAAACATGCTAGTATAGTTCATAGTTAAAATGATGCATCAGCCTATCATTTCAAGTATCATTAACATGCTATAACTAAAATTCTACATTACGCTATCATTTTTCATGTTTAAAACATGTTATTGTACTTTATTGCTAAAATGCCACTTTATTATAATTTTAGATATCATAAACATGCTATTATGCTTTGTGAGTAACATGCTACATTAGTTTTCCACTTTTCATATTTCAAAAAACCTAGTTTACTTCATAATTAATATGCTATATTAAACAATCATTTTGCATATCCTAAACATGTTAGTGGACTTTGTAATTAAAATGCTGCATTAAACTATTTTTTTCATATCATAAATATATTAGCGGACTTCATAATTAAAATGCCATATTAAACTACAATTTTGCATATTATAAACATGCAAGTGGACTTTGTAATTAAAATGCTATATTAAAATATTATTTTGAATATTTTAAACATGATAGTGAACTTTATAGCTAAAATGTTAACCGGATGTCGTGCCTAATCAGGTACATATGGATGCAAAAGCTAGCCGGATGCCAAGCCGAGTCAAGTACATATGGAAACAATCTATACCCGAGATATATTATTTAACCAAGCGTACCATCTAATTCAAAAGCTAACTAGATGTCAAGCCTAATCGGATACATATGGATGCAAAGGCTAACCGGATGCCAAGCTTAATCAGGTATATATGGATGCAAAAGCAAACCGGATGCCAAGCCTAATGGAGGATATATGGATACAAAAGCTAATCGAATACTAAGCCTAATTGGGTACATATGGAACAAATCTATGCACGAGACATATTGTTTAACCGAGCATACCACTGAATACAAAAGCTAATCGGATACCAAGGCTAATCGGGTACGTATGGATGCAAAAGCTAACTGGATGCCAAGCCTGATCGAGTACATATGGAAATAATCTATACCTGAGATATTTTGTTTAATCGAGCATACCATCGAATGTATGTAGAAGCTAAACGGATGCTAAGTCTAATCAGCTACACATGGATGCAAAAGCTAGCCGGATGCCAAGCCTAATCAGGTGCATATGGAACCAATCTATACCCGAGATATATTGTTCAACCAAATGTATCATCAAATGCAAAAGCTAATCGGATACCAACCCTAATGGGGTATATATGGATGTAAAAGTGAACTAGATGCCAAGCCTAATCGGGTACATATGAAACCAATCTATGCCCGAGATACATTGTTTAACCAAGCGTACCATCGAATGTAAAAGCTAACCGAATGCTAAGCCCAATCGGGTACGTATGGATGCAAAAGCTAACCAGATGCCAAGCCTAATTGGGTACACATGGAACCAATCTATACCCAAGATATATTGTTTAACCAAGCATACCATCGAATATAACAAACATCTGGATGTCAAGCCTAATCAGGTAAGGACGGATGCAAAAACTAACCAGATGCCAAGCCTAATCGGGTGCATATGGAATAAATATATACTCGAGATATATTGTTTAACAGAGTGTACCATCAAATGCAAAAGCTAACCGGGTGGCAAGCCTGGTCGGGTACGCAAGGATGCCAAATCTAACCGGATGCCAAGCCTAATCGGGTATGTATGGATGCAAAAGTTATTTGGCACATTTAATACATTCTAATGCATTTTAAAAATACAAATGATATTTTTAACTACCGTTCGATATATTCCATTCATTATAATGCACTTTAAAAATATGAATGCTATTTTTAACTATCATACGACACCATTCAATACATTCTAATGCATTTTAAAAAATATAAATTATATTTTTAACTATGATTTTGCATATTCCATTCATTCTAATGTATTTTAAAAATACAAATGCTATTTTTAACCATCATGTGGCACATTCAATACATCGTAGTGCACTTTAAAATTTACAATTGATATTTTTAACTATCATTCGGTACATTCTATTCATTCTAATGTACTTTAAACATACAATTTCTATTTTTAACTATCATTGGACACATTCGATTCATTGTAATGTACTTTACAAATACCAATATTATATTTAACTATCATTCGGCACATTCATTACATTTTAATGCACTTTAAAAATACAAATGTTATTTTAACTGTCATTCGACAAAATCGATTCATTCTATCAAACTATCACTATCATTCATTTTTATAGGCTAAAATATGTTAAAATAAATTATATGATACACATACAATGCTATATTCATTTTCTGTAGTTCAAAAAAATACTAAATTAAACTAATATAAGATCAACATGGTGTTATATTCATTTTTTATATATTAACAAATGATAAATCAAACTAGCATTATCACTCCTTTTTATAGTTTAAAAATGCTAAACTAAATTAGTATTATACACATATAATGCTATATTCGTTTTCACTTAAAGTTGATGCTAGTTATATTTAGCAATATGGACTGTTAATTGTTCAACAAAAAATCGACTGCCTACAACACTATTGCCATTGCCTCCCAATCCATCTCGACCACACCATCACGGACACCATGACTTGACCATCGTTGCTATGCCTCCAATACTCTTCTCTTCCATTGCCTCCTAATCCATCTCGACCAACCACCTCGTTGCCTCCTAAGCTGCTGCCACCTCGTTGCCTCGACCAACCACCGTCATCATCCAAGCCACTGCCACCTCATTGCCTCTAAACCTTCATTCGCCATGGCATCGCTTACCAAGCCACCACAATTTTAGTCGCCTTCTAAGTTAAAAAAAACCTTACTCCAAGGAGTCGAGCTAGGAGATTCAAATGGTCTACTACAACCGACCCCCCCCCCCCCCTCTTTAGTCAGCACAACACAGAGCATCAATCCCTCAAGCATTCTTACTTTTTTGAGGGATAACCACTACTCTTAAGTTCGGCGTTGTAATGTATTTTTATAAGAAGTTTGGCCTTTATACTAAATTAAAAAAAATGTGATGTCCTCGCATTAGATTTTTTCTTCATGTTCATCCTTCTCCCTATTTTCCAATATATTTAATGCATTTAAAATATTTTTTATACCCCGATACAACAATATATAGAATATAAAATAAAATCAAGATCTTACCTTATTTCGGAAAAGATTTGTTATAAGAGTCTAGTTATATAATCAAATTACATAATTGTCCCTAGGACACATCTATAACAATATCACTCTAAACCGAGGTTTTAAAGGCCTTACATTTGAAATTCCAAGACATTAAAATGAATGTTAAAATGGAATAAAGTGGCTTTTTACACTAAGAAAAGAAGTATTTGAAAATCTTATGGATCATATATTATCTAACTTGTGTATAACATGCAATTGTATAAGTTAATGCAACAGTAGACAATAGTAGTAAAGTATAAAAAGCGGGCAAACCAGAGTCTTTATACTAGTTCGGACCTTCTACGTCCAGTGTCGAGGCTCCCCTTCGTTATTTCCTTTAAACAAATTACACTCACTTCGCCCGGAGGAATATTCTAGTACAGAAGTATCTTTGACAATCTTGTGTTTCAAATAACAAAATGTTTGACTTATAGTATAAATCTTCCTATGATCTCCTTTGAGCATATGAATATAAATGTTTTGAGTTGTAGAAAGTGATTTAACCAAAATTTGGTTTTGGTTATAATAGATTGAGAGTGTATGAACAATGTATATGCAAGAGAGTGTTTTGAAATCAAGAGTGAAAAGAATAGATTAATTTAATCTAGATGATTTTTTACTTCTCAATCAAAGTGGTATTTATAGATTCAAAAAGGTATAGATGAAGAGTTGTTACTATTTGAGAAAGTCTATTCATTTTAATGGCTGCAACCTTTCATTGAAAGGTGATTTTCTTTTGTTTCAAAACAAAAGTGTCCTTTCAGAATTGACAGTGTTTTCCTATGACAGACGTCTGTGGTAAAATCCTCAAATGTCCATGACTCGTTTAGATTTTACCCGAGAATTGTCACAGACGTCTGTGGTTTTATCTCAAACATCCATGAGGTGTAAAATTGGTTTTTCACCTTAATTTGTATATGAAATTGTATGTGATCATGTATGCATATATACTCAAGGAGACCTTAACAATATTTTATCTAGGACTCTTTTGCAGTAAAATAACTTATTACCCTCACTATGATCAATGAATCTTAGTTTCCCTTTGAGTCTCAATATCTTTGAGCATGGTGTCTTCTTGTAGCATATATATGTAATCTTGATAAGGTCTGTATATTTATATGATTGTATAGTTGTCATTCTAGAAACATAAATTGGAGGTTCTAACAATCTCTCCCTTTTTGATGATGACAATCATACAATCAAAAAAATCAACTGTACAGTGAAATATTAAATAAAATCAAATATCAACTATAGAATGGAAGTATTATTACGTTTATTTATGTTTGTCTCCCCTTATGTATATGTGTTTCCCCCTATGTATATGCATAGATTATTTGTAACACCCTATATTTTTTATAATATATATTTTGATAATATTATTTTAGGATTTTTGATTAGCAAAGTTAAATAAAATAATGTGTTGATTAAAGGATCGAGATTTGATTTAACTAAGGTGTATCCATGTGATTTAAACAATGAATTAAGATAAGAGTTTAATTGAAATAGGGGAGGAGTAAAATAGGAAAGTGGCTATTCCTATATCCCTTAAACTTGGTCGTGTGTTCTCCTTTTCGCGTTTATTTCATTTTTGAAATTTTAAAAGCTAAGGCTCTCCACCATTAATAAGAAAAAGGGGAAGAAGAATAAGAAAAGCTAAAGAAAAAGTTTAAGCAAATCAAATCCATTCACATCTCAATTTCTTTAATCTCTACAGCTATGGTAAATAAGGTTTACATCTCCCGTTTGTTTTGTTTTTGGTTTTAAGGAGAAATACAAAATGATTTGCAATTTTTTCCCATGTTTTGAGTAACGGAACGATTACATATACCTGTTGATGATTTACACATGTTCATATTGATTTCATGATATTTTTAAGGTAAAAACCCTATTAAATGACATCTAAATGCCTTGCAAATTTTTATATATTCCAGAAATTATAATTCAGAGATGGTGTCAATTTTCTTAATTTTCTAAGTTTTCTTAGATTTTATATGAATTTTCTACTAAAGAAAATGTTATTTTGGCTTATAAATATCTATGGTTAAATAATAAAAGGTTTGGGTATGAAATTATTATATGTTGGAAATATATTAAAAAAATTAGAATTTTTATAGATATTTTTAAGTGTTTTAAATGAATGTATAAAATTATTTAAGCTATGGGACTTAAATGTATATATTTATAAATGGAGAATGGGCTCTTTGCAAATAAATTGAATTTGTTCTTTTTAGAAATCGGCAGCACTTTTGAAAAAGTAAAATGACAACCAATCAGATTTAGACAAACAAGGCAAGTTAGGTACAAAAAACAGTTTAAAAGGAAAATAAACATGTTTTTCACCATTTCCATGCTTTCGGCACCAGGTTCCGCCTATTTATCCCACCTCCGACACAATCGAAATAAATGCACACGATATCAGGGAATTGGTACGTAGTGCAATGGATGTGGACGGAAGGTGTAGGGTCGAAACCAGGGGTTCTAAAGGGGATAAAGAATTACTTTGCTTTAAAACGAAAATGTGCATACTTGCCTTTGACTAAGTAGCTTTCGACATGGTTATCTTTCGACCAGGTCAAATAGTTTTAAAGGAAATGGTGTCAATTGGATTGCACTTTTGATTTTAAATAATTGCTTTTACTAAGTCGAAACCTCTTGTCGTCGCCTTTTTACCTTCCGACCCAAAGGGATTGTTTTTTAAAAAAAATTGGACACTTCTCCGATGCTTTCGAATGGATGGTTTTGGCACCATCACTTCTTTACTTAGGAATGCTTTCAAAAGATAGGCTTTCAACTTAAATGATTTAATGACCCTTTTGCTCAATTGAAGTATAACCCAAAATGGTTTTGAAAGAGTCAATTTTGAATGGTTTTGAAAAGTGTTTTTCCATATGTTTTAAATTTAACCCAAGTGCTTTTGAAAGGTTTAAGTTTGATGCTTTCGAAAGGTTTTGAAGAAAGGTTTCGAAGGGGTGGTTCCCCTATGGTTTCGAAGAAATCGAAAGGTTTGGTTTTTCTGGTTGTTTCGGAAGGATTGAAGCAAAAGCTTTTTCCAAAGGTTTCGAAAGGCCATGTGTAAAGGTTTTAAAAGAAAGATGTCTAGGGTTTTTAAAGGTTTCGAAGGGTTTTGCAACTGGTTTCGAAAAAAAGGTTTTGGCTTTTTGGCGTAGATTAAATAAAGAGTTTTACATGGTTTTGAAAGGGGTACTTTCAATGGTTTTGAAAGAGGCACTTTCAGTGGTTTAGAAAGAGGTACTTTTAATGGTTATGAAAGGGTGCTTTCAATAGATTCGAAAGAGGGACTTTCAAAGATTTAAATGTTTTCATCAACTAAGATTTGCGTAAAGTATATATATAACATGGCAAGATGGTTTTGAGTAAAGTATAGAGATAATATACTTTCCTTGTTGGAGTTTGATTTAAAGACTTATAATCATTTTGAAAAGGTTTTCAGGGAAAATTTTGGGAAGCGATCCCCAAGTAAAATGACTCAGACATTAGAATGCCATATGGGACTGGTACAGGGTCGCACCCTGTACATTAGGTATTAGCCCCAACTAGTTTTGTCGAAAATTCTAGTGTGTAGGGCTTTGGCATAGGCAAGACTAAAATTATGAATACACACAGAAAGGAATATATGTTCGTATACAGATAGGTTATTGGTGAGCCCGCAAAACCATTAGGATCAATGACCCTGGGAGATGATAAGTAAAGGACAGACTGTCTAGAAGAGAAGTATTTAACAGATAGTTATGGATAGACCATCCAGAAGAGGAGTGTCTAACAGATGTTAGATAAAATTTTGATATTGTCCGGTAGGCTCGAGTCAGCCAAAGGTTTATAGTTAGCCAAACAGAACTAGAATGTTTGAACAAACAGTTCATTTATTGCTTGATATTTATGTTTACATAATGATGCTTTACAGATATTTTAACCAGTTTTGGTTGCAGGAAAAGATTTGCAAAAGAAAGGTTTTAAAAGGATGTTAGTGAAGGGAAACCTGTTCCGCTAAGCGGCGTGGTCTCACTTAACATAAAATAACACAGATGAACAATATTATTCACACCAGGCTTTATGTTTGACTTGAAGTTTTTGTTTCCCCTTAAACTCTTGGATGCTCAAAATTGATTTGATTAGGCTGAGGGTTAAGGTTTTCACGTTTTTATTCTTTTGGCGGACAAAGCTTCCAAAGACGAGCATGTTGATGAGTATTAGCAAATTAGAAGTTTCAGTTTATTTTGATTTCACTGTTTATATTAAGCCAGATATGACTATATCTGCTCTGATAAACTAAGGGGGCATCGTCATATGTTGATGTTGGCGTATTATTGTATAATTATATTTGATCATTGCTTGGGAAACGTTTTGGGATTATGTAAATTAGATATGAATTTGTTTGAAATGTAATTAGTAAAAATTTGTTTTTGGAAATCGATGATTTTGTTCATATTCAAGTGCTTATGATGTTATGGATACCATTAGCATTACCGTATTTTATCGCCAGAAGTTAATACTACAGATGATTGCAGCATCTGCAACGCTTAGCTTTTGGCCTCCAGATACGGGATGTTACAACTTGGTATTAGAGCATGTTTTTATGAAACATTTTAGCTAAAAATGGTTTTGAAAACATAATCCTAACGGATCAGAGTAAGATTGGGGTATGGGATAACGCTATAGTAACATACTTGTATTTTCTATATATAAGTATACGCTTTATCTCTAGCCTCATATCATTGTTAGATTACTCTTCTATACCTCATGAGATTTGAATATAGATATGGATGGTAGAAGAGGAAGAGATAACCCAGGAAGGGGAAGCACCAATGGAAATGCCAGACCTAATATGAGGAGAAATAGTAGAGAATGTGGGTGCTGGAGTCCCAAAAATTGGAATGGAAACTATGTATCAGTTTTTTATGAATATGGTGCAAGCGGGAGTTGCTGCTGGAGTAGTGGGAGGAGGAGTTCAGGAAGCTCTAGTTGCCAACAACTATGCTAAGTTGAGTGGAGATTACACTAAGCTCGGAGGGAAGCCATTTATTGGAACCGAGGATGCTATTGAGGTAGAAAACTGGTTGTTGCACTACGAAAGGATTTTTGTAGACTTGAGGCTCAATGATGAGCAGAAGAGGAGGTTGGCATCTAGACAGCTTCAGGGTGCTACTTTTTCTAGTGGAATAGTTTGACTATGGCGGTGGATGAGGAGACTATGACATGGGCGGAGTTTAAGAGGAGATTCTAGGAGAGGTTCATGTCAGTGATGATCCAGTCTATTTTGACTAGGAAGTTTGTAGAGTTAGAATAGGGAGAGATGACTGTTCTTGATTATGCTAGCAGGTTTGAAGAGTTAGCCAAATATGGTTATGTTGTTGTTGACACGGTGATGAAGAGGAACAAGAAGTTTACCAGGGGATTAAAGCCTCGGTTAGCAAGGGCTACATTCCCACATATCAAAGATCCACGTGATGTGGTTATGGAGATGGCTTTGAGACAAGCAGAGATGCTCATTTACTAGGAAAAGAGTAAGGCTAAGGAGGTCTAGTTTGGACATATCCAGAAGAGAGAGTTTTTCCACAAGAATGGTGCTTGGAAGGGTGGAGCAGCCAAGAGGGGGAAGTCTGAGATGATTTGTTTTAAGTGCAATAAGAAGGGGCATTTCGCAAATGAGTATCGTACTGGGAAGACTAAGGAAGTGATCGGGAAGAAGAATATCAGGTGCTTCAACTACGATCAGATGGGCCATTATAAGAATCAATGCAAGGAGCCCGCCAAGGATGGAAAGGGCAAGGTGTATGCATTAGATCTCGTCGCTTCAAAGCCGACAGCTCAGAAGAAAGGAAAGGCAGTTTTAGGAGGTATGCTTCAGATCTTTATTATGTCTTTTAGCATTTTATTTGATATAGGTGCATTGTATTCTTTTATATCTAGATGTTTAATAGATAAGCTTAACCTAAAACTCATATATTTAGTTACTTCCTTATGGGTTGTGAATCCAATAGGAGGTTATGCAACTCTAGGATTGAGATGTGGCCAATTGGAGTTTGACTTGTTATCATACTTTTTTTTAAAGTTTGCATGTGTTTGATTTTGTGGGGTTTGGAATTATTCTTGGAATGGACTGGTTGAGTGAGTATGATGCTACGATATTTTTCCAGGATAGGAAAATATCTCTAAGACACCCTGATTGTAGCAACAAAATTGTTTGCACCGTAGAAGGTTATAGCAGTGAGGTGAATGTTTTGCAGGGTGCTATAGAATTGGATGATGAGTTGAGCCGAGTTTTTGTGATTAGAGAATTCGTGGGTGTTTTGAGCTTGTAGTGGGATTGCCACCGAAACGAGTCATTGAGTTTCCGATAGATTTGGTTCCGGAAGCAAAACCAGTGAATAGACCACCACGTATGATGATCCCTACAGAGATAAGGGAGTTGAAGGTGCAGTTGGTGGACTTAGAAGGAAAGAGTTTTGTCAGACCGAGTAGCTCGCCTTGGAGAGTTGCCATAGTTTTTGCCAAGAAGCTGGATGGATCGTTGAGGCTGTGTACCGATTATCGTAAGTTGAATGAGAGGACGATAAAGAATTGATATTCATTGCTGAGAATTGATTATTTGTTCGACTAGTTGAGTGGAGCCATGGTATTTTCTCAGTTGGAGTTGGCAACAGGTTTCTATCAGCTCAAAGTAGCAGATGATAGTATACCTTTGACGAAGTTCAGGATTAGATATAGATTGTATGAATGGTTAGTTATGCCATTCAGATTGATAATGCGTCAGCTTTCTTTGTGGACTTGATGAACCAAGTTTTTCAAGAGCACTTGGATAAGTTCGTATCGATTTTCATAGATGATATCTTGATATACTCTAAGGATGAAAGTGAGCATGAAGTTCATCTCGAAGTTTTTGAAGTGTCATTTCTGGAAGAAGGAAGTGAAGTTTCTTGGTCATGTAGTGTCACGGTCCAAATTCCAGTGTTCGAAAATTGACATCCGTACTCCACTTGTACTTGAATGCCGCAGATTCAAACGTTGAAATTCGAGTCGTGCCGGAGCTTAAAACACATTAAGTACAACACAGCGGAAGAAAATGAATATACATATGATATACAACATTTGATACAATATGATACAATAGAATGATACAATGAATATCAATATACATCAGAGATATGATACAAGGAAATAGCAGCGGAAAGAAAAGATAACACTAGTAGCGGAACAAAATCTCCAATATAGTCTTCAAGAAAGAACTCCAGAACTGCAACTCCATCTCTAAAGCACCAATCCAGAAATAGCTCGAACTCTTAATAACGATGCACAAAGATGAGCAAGTCTTGTCCGAATGCGATTTCACAAAGTTCACCCACTTTCACAAAGATCTATTCATAGATTTCAAAACAATTTCCATTTCAATTTGGATTGACTCAATTTAAATCTTTAAATTAAAGATTTAACTTATAGCTTTCAAATCCGTTTTCAAAGATTTATTCGTAACTTGGAAAACTATTTCCATTTTAGACTTAAAATCCTTTTAACACAAATTGGAAGTTCATTTCTTATGTGAAAGCTTTTATTATATGGAAACACATAGTTTTTGTTTTAGAAAAATCCGACTTCATTTATACAAGTTAAATCTTTGGGTTAAATTTAAGTTCCCAAAACAACACTTTCCAAAATGATTTAAAACCCATATAAACACATTTATAAGTTGAATAACCTTTTTAAACCCTAGTTCCCAAATCATAGAATTCAATTTCAAATATTGAATTCAAATTTAAATCAAATTATTAAATTTCAAAACTCAATCAAGTTATTCAAAATAACTTCTATTTTTGAATTTCATTTTTCAAAAGCTTTCAATTCCAAACTATTTTGGATTCAAAAATTCAATCTTTAAAACTATTTCAAAAATCTATGACTTAATCCATTTCCATGTGCAATTCATATTTGTGTGTGTATAAGTGTGGTCCAGGGGTTTTACACAATAAAAGTGCTACATCATCAATCAGCACAGATCCAAATACAGCAATATATTTAATAAGCGGTATAAACTATAACGCTTATATTTGATAAGCAGTACAACTATAACACTTATCTTTCATTCACAAATCACATATATATATATATATATATCATAGATAATAAATTATAGTAACATAGCTCAAATCAAACAGAGCATCACAATCGGGGATGTCAAACAAATCAATCATCCAATAGAATCCAAACATACATAAGTAAGGTCGGTTAATTATCCGATTTAAATGCAAATCAGATTAACTACTTATGAATTACTAATTCTGGTTATTTAATGCTAATAAATTACAATTCATTTCGATTAATTATTCTTTAATCATTTATTAATTAACCATTTATTAATAATTAAATTAATCTTTAATTATAATTGATCAACCTTTAGTTATTAAACTTTTAATTATTTAATTCACCATTTAATTAATTATCTTTAATTAATTAATTAACCCTTAGTTAATTATTCTTTATTAATTTCACTAAGTAATTAGCTTGATTAAATTCATCATTACCCAACTTGCTTTAACATTTAATAGTTTAAACCTTGTTAAACATTTAACTAAAAAAATTAAAAAGAAACTTGCTGTGTTATCACTCCACAGCCACACGTTCCTCTACCCGAGCCAAACCCCCAAATTCACGAACTCAACTTCGAGTTCCACCCAGAATAACCCGAGTTCTTCCCCCTTTTACATTTTTAAACTTGTTTTGATTTAAAAGTTTAGAAGCTGAAAGCACTTGCCCACGCGAACATCCCTGCATCACTCGAGCCCAACGTCCCTTTCCTCGAGTTCAACTTCGAGACGCCCCTTCTTCTTCCTTCAAACTCGATCAACTGAGAACCCAATGTCAGACACAATCATGCACGTGCACGTGCACGATAACTCCGACCACCGTAGGTCGCGCTGATAGCCCCACCAAGTCGAAGACCACCCTATTGTCACGAACGATCACCCTGATTCGCTGGTTGGGCAGCGAATCAAAATCTAACTGCTCGAGACCACTCGAACCACCACACCATCATCGAAAATCCCCTCGTCCCATCGATCTAGTGCACCAGAGACCACGAAATTTTGGTCGGAGCTTCGACGAACTCCAACGCACCATCCCCCATTCGTGCGATCGGCCCAAACGCCTCGAGATTGGCGCAGTTCCTCTCCAAACCCATGCGAGTAAACTAGCTTTAAAAACAGTAAAATGCATCGCTTGATCACCACAATGCACTAGAATTTTTTCCCCCATTTTTCCACTAATCTTTGGCCCACAAGCTACCTTCAGCGACGATTTTGACTTGCCACTCATCATCGTTTATCAGTTATGGATGAAAGTACCCAAATTGATAAACTCGAGAATTCCCCTTTTATACGAATTTAAAAAAACTGGAACCATTACCTAAATTCATTTTTTTTCCATACAATTTAGTTTACGAAATCCAAACTCAAAATTAAAATGGTTGATATTTATCATCTCTGAAGGTTTACTGTGTTTTCCTTCTTTTCAATGAATCCATATCTATTTTATGCTTAACAGTATTTTTACAATTTCGAACTTGCAATTTCAAACAGGTTTTGTTTAGACATCAAAATCTATAAATGATTGTAGGATGAGAATTATATATTATTTTTAAAACAGTTTTGCATCTTGTAAATCTTTGAAAACAGAGATACTTGTCTCTGTTTCCCAACTATGCACAGCACATTCATACCAACATTCAAACACCTCTCATAACACATGCAAACCTATTCACAACATTCATCAATACTAATTGCATGCAAACCAAAATGTGTATATGGTTAAGTGTTTGCTCACATTTTTTTCCTGAAGGCAGAAGGTTTTCAAAAAGGCAGAGCTTGCGTGTATAATTTTTTTCCTTTAATTTCTTTGATCTACAAAAGTTTGTTAATACCAAACTTTGTTTTATTTCCTGTTGTATTTGCTTGTTTACCTTATCAATAACAAACAATAGAATAGATTTACTTACAGTTTGAATTTGTTTAAAGCTTCAAACTTGTTTTATTTTCCAGGCTGCAGACTTCAATATACATTTGCTTTCAAGTTGAATCTGCATTTTGATTTTTTTTCAATTTCTTTAAACTTATGCTTTATCACTGATTAACAACATTAAATTCAGATTTAAAAAAAAAGAAATTCACTTGCCTTCATTCTTTTTTTTTCCAAAGAAACTGTTTTCATCCAGGTTTCCAGATTTAAATTTTTCTTCTTTGTTTTGAAATTCTATATCCAGGTTTGCTTTTGATTTCTCTTTGAATTCCTTTGCTTTGCTTTCAGGTTGAAGCTTTGATCTTTACTGTCTACAGGTTTGAGATTTTGAATCTTTATTTCAGATTGATTTGCTTTGAATTTTTTAGAAGAGAATGGCAATCTTTTCTTCTTCTTTTTTCTTGGGGTTTTAGATTTGAGATACCCAAATCTTTGTCACTGTTGTTTCAGATTTTGTTGAGATACTTAATGATTTCATATGGGGAACTGAAAAGTTTTCATAATTTTAAATTCCGCTATTTTATTCAATTAAAAAATTTGAATGCCATGTGTAAAAAATTGATTATGAAACCTAAATTCATGTTGATTGCCTTTACTTCCTTATGTAAGTTTACATTTGTAATTTTTTATAGATAAAAGAAACTTTTTATATGAAATTTTATATCATATTTACTTTATAAAACATTTATTAACATATATCAAAATCTTTATATTATTTTCACTTTCAAATAAATACAGTTCTCTTTATTTATGTATGTGTTGTGTTTTCTTTTAAATTTTGTAAGCATTTTAATTGTAGTTTGTGTTTAAAACCTTGCCTTATTTTTATATTAAATATTTATGTTCAACCCTTGTTTCTAATTTACTCATGAACATGGTTTCTTATTTTAGTTTTTAGACTTACATATGTGTTACATTTTACAAATTGTTATTTATTAATCTTCCAATTTTTAAATCTTTTATCAAATCTTATTTTACATTTTATATTCAAGTTATTAGGAATGTTCATATTTTATTCATACATTTTTCTTTATTATTTATTCTTGTACAACTTTTAAAAGAAAAGAAGGGTATAAATATTTAAATTTCATATTAACAATAGTCATATTTATTTATATAAGAGAATTAAATCTTTAAAAATAATCTTTTGAAATTTATTACATCTCCCACGTATATTTAATATTTCAGAAAACACACTATCATTAGCTTTTTAAATTCTACTTTATTTTTAATGCATTTTATTTTGAAATCTTATTAATCTCAAATTTCTACTTATAATTCATTTATATAAATATACATCTTATTTTCCCTAAATCCGATATTTATTTGTAAGCTACTTATACTTAAATTTCTAATTAATTTCTATTTATAATCAAAAATTATTTATTTATACTAGAAATCTCTAATTAATTCACAATTTATTCTCAAAAATAAATTTAATTGCCAAATTAAACTTGATGAAATTTCAGGAATGTTACAAATTCCCCCCTTAAAAAAAAATTCGTCCCCGAAATTTGCAAGGGAGACGAGAAAGAATAGATGATAGATAATGAAATGGTTGATCAGATCAGATCGAAATATTTATTCTGTATTCGGTTTACCAAATGAGAAAACCAACAATATGAGGACAAACTCATACAATTATTTCACAAGATACTCGGGCCACTGGTCTACGAATATACAAGGGCATTGATTAGTTCGAAGGGATAACTAATCGTTCGTAGAATATATCGGTCCCCAGAGAATAGATAGATCGATTTAATCTTCCATAATCCTCAAACACTAGACATGGATTCCAAATTCAAGTCGAGATATCCCAAAGTATATATAACTTGTCCCTCTTCGAACTTCGATATACACAAGAGATTACGATAGAATTTCAAGTTTGGTTTTAATTGATATCGTTTTATTGATACAATTCAAATTTAGCCTTATATTCTATTAACCAATTTAACTCAATTTAAAATTTCCAATTTTTTTATTCAATTTCAAATTCATTAAGATTTAGATCGAAAAACTGATAAGAAACCGATGTAGATACGAAGTAAGGATTTTGTACAACGATTCGTAAGGCCACCATCACACCGAAACTTCTTTCTGGAGTAGTAACGAAGATATCAAAAGAATTTGTAATCGAATCAAAGGAGATTGATAGAGAAAGTTATTTCCACCATTACAGGGTATTGACCATTTGTAGTGGTATTTCCCTGTCCCCTATCTCGTTCTCTTCTTGCACTCATACTCACTATCAGTGGATAGTAAGAGAATTTACCGAGGCATTCGAACGGATATCTTAGGGATCACTCATTCTTGGGTATACTTCACCTATCTCTAATGAGTTACTTAATGTGTTATACTCTTGAGCTAAGTATTAACCCTCAGCTCTGATACCAAAATGTCACGGTGCAAATTCCAGCATTCGAAAATCGACATCCGTACTCAACTTGTACTTGGATGCCGTAGATTCAAACGTTGAAATTCGAGTCGTGCCGGAGCTTATAACACATTAAGTACAACACATCAGAAGAAAATGAATGTACATATGATATACAACATTTGATACAATATGATACAACAGAATGGTACAATGAATATCAATATACATCAGAGATATGATACAAGGAAATAGCGGCGGAAAGAAAAGATAACACTAGCAGCGGAACAAAATCTTCAATATAGTCTTCAAGAAAGAACTCCAGAACTGCAACTCCATCTCCAAAGCACCAATCCAGAAATAGCTCGAACTCTCAATAACAATGCACAAAGATGAGTAAGTCTCGTTCGAATGCGATTGCCAAATCCTAAGGCCGAAAGCCATCGAATCTACACCTACTACGGATTATCTGAAAACCCCAACTCTAGACTGCCAGTGTGGGAAAATAGTGGGCACCGAGAGTTTAGGAAAGGAACAATAAACTCCAGGTCAGTCATGGGACTGGTATGAGCAAACAAAAACATCCGGTCTTTTAAAACAAGCAAAGAATTTAAGTTTGAAAATCCGCAATGCTTTTTAGAAAATGAAACTACCATAAGGCCTCCCGCCACACACATAATGCAAACGCAGAATTGGAGGCGATTTCTCCTTATGATAGTCAAATATGCTTGATACGAGAAATTTCTTTAATATTATTATTATAAGTGCAAAGTGTAGTGTTAACGCTTAAAATTGAACGCTAACACCCCGGTGTAAGTAGAGATTAAGTGAAAGCACCACCCGTCAATACGGGAATTAGAAGTAAGTAGAAAAGTCGCAGAAAAAGCAGTAAAAAGACAACAGTTTTATAGTGGTTCGGCTTCAAGTTAAGCCTACATCCACTTTAATCTCCTTTATTGTTGAATCAATTACAACTTTATAACAATCTTCGATTACAACACTGCTAGGACAAATAGCTAGAACTCCGATGTAGAAGAACTCTTTGAATCCATGTCGAATGTGTTAGATTTCCTCTTGAAGTTCGTCGAGATGTCTTTCGTGTTTGAAGTGTCGAGTGAGTCGAGAATTCAACAGAGTATAGGCGTTCCAGAAATGAGCCAAAAGATCCCCCTTTAGTTGGAGCAAGTGCTGTATTTATAGGGAATTCCTGGGCTAAGTCGTAGGTCGCGCGCGACCTAAGGTAGGTCGTTAGTTTTCAGGGCGTGAGCGACCTAAGGGTCATCCCGAGTTAGCTTAAGTCATTGGAGACTTAATGGAATCATTCTGGGTGAGATATTGGCTGTGAGCGACCTTACATATATAATACAGAAGTTATCTCGGCAAGATTAGGTCGTGAGCGACCTAATAGGAGAAGCAGGTCGTGTGGCTTAGTTCTGGAGCATGTTAGGTCGTTGCCCTTCCTGAGTTGCTAGGTCGCTCTTTCTTTATCTCGCTAGACCGCAGGAAACCTTCTGGAGTTAGGTCGCAGGAGAATTTCTGGTGTTAGGTCGCAGGAGACTTTCTGGAGTTAGGTCGCAGCCTTCTTTATCTCGTTAGGTCGCTAGCTTGTTATAGATTGTTAAGTTGTGAGCCTTAGGTGGCTAGGCCGTTAGGTCGTTCGGTCATTAGGTCACTAGTTCGCCGGGTCACTGAACCATTAGGTCGTTGGGTCGCTGAATAAAAGAGGGTTAACACTTGCCCCTCGAAGTATACGCCTAGGACTTAGGTCATGTGCTTCGATATCTCCTAACCCGTGCTACTTTAGATCATTTAAGTTGTGAGCGACCTATGAGGGAGTTAGGTCGTTCGTGTCGATTCGTGTTCCTCTGCTCCTGTAAATAAGCCGCTGAGACCACCTCTTCCTTTCTTTACCTGCTCTAACACTCTAACCTGCTCTTAAAGGATTTTCAAGCTCTTAAAGAAGAAATCAATCAGTTGTCGATCATCTCTACAATCACACTACGTAAGTGAATTCCGATCATCCTCCAACCACGATCACCGTTGAATTGTGAACTCCTCATTTTTCGACCCTAACCCGATTTCACATGCCATATTTTGCTACGAATCACATTACGATAGATTTTTGACCATTATTGGACATGCCGTCACTGTAATTCATGTGAGCACAGCAATGTATCGGGTTTATGATGGATCTGAGGCGTTTTGAATTGGTTTTGGATGATCTGGTGGTGTGGGGAGACGGTGGAGTTTATTGTAGAGAGGATAACGGGCTATTGGGTTAACCGGTTAGTGGGTCAGGCGATTTGTTGAAAGAAAAGGAGTTCGCGAGTTAAGGAGAGTTAGGCCGTGCTCAACCTAAGAGCCTTGAACAACTTAGGGCTTCAACAGTGTGGACATGAATCGCACGTCTTAGCTCTGTGAATGACTTAGCGACTTAGCCATAAAACTCCAAATGACATAAGGGACAGCGACTTAACTTGCCTGGATTGCATGCGACCTAAAGTTGAACGACCTAAAGGACCAGCGACCTAATTTACCAGAATAACACACGGCTTAAAACTAGGCGACTTAAAGAATCGGCGACCTAACTTAACTCGCAGCATAGCTTTAACTTGTAGGAAGATAACTGATAAACTTCATAACTTGAGCAAAGCGACCTAGGGAGAAAAGTTGACTTAACTTCTTGCGGCATAGGTCGTAGGTCGCGTATGCATACGTTGCGTATGCATTTGAGCGACCTAGGACTTAGCCTGTTTTGCATTGCCTTGAACTCCTTTCAACTTGAATGAACATGACGTTGCTGAATTGAATTCCCAACTTGAACTGCCGAGAAAACATGCTTGAACTTGTTGTACTTCTTTACAGATTTCATTAACTTTAACGCTAATAACTTGTTGAATACAACATTTGTAGAAAAATGGGACGAATATACTGCTAGGCCTGTCAATGAATACCCGAAATATCCGAAATCCGTCCGCATCCGTATCCGAAAACATGAAAAATATCTGATATCCGAAAAGCGGATGCGGATATCCGATATCCGAAACATATTTCGGATACGGATAAAGATATGGCTGTATCCGTATCCGATAAATATCCGTCCGGTTTGAAATTAAATATTTATATATTAATATATTATTTTATATTCATAAATTTAATACAAATACACTAATTTATTGTACGGATTTTGTGTGATTGGATTACCTATTGTTAATTTGATGTAATTTATGTATTACAAGTTTTTTCCACCTTTTTTTTAGTCAAAAAATGAAATATGCATTATATTGATTAATTTTCGGATATTTTCGGATACGGATATTTTCGGATATCCAAAATATCCGTATTCGCTAAGCCGGATACGGATAGCGGATACGGATACGGATAATATTCAACGGATATTCGCGGATATCGGATACGGATTCGGATACGGATTTTCATTTTCGGATACGGATACGGATACAGCACTATCCGTATCCGACTGCATCCGTTTACAGGCCTATATACTGCCACTGATTGCCCACATCGAATGACAGATTAGTCGATAAAAGATAATCAACTTGAAGAAATTATATGAAATGCTGTGAATCAACAAACTCAAGTGAAGTATTAAAGCAAAGCAATGTTAAATCAATTAAAACTAATTTGTTTGCATCGACACTGCACTTGTATTTGGACTTAAAACAACAAGCCCTGAAACTTTATAATTGACAAATGCCCGTTAATTTAATTTTAGTTATATTTGCTTGTCGTTTTGTTAGTTTTGCACAACACTTCACACATTTAGGAAACATGCACCTTCATATTTGAATATCCAGTTCCTTGTGTAGAATGTCTTCTCAAGAAGAAATAATAGAGCAAGCTGAAGAGGTCTTCCCGATAGCCAATCCACTGGATGATCCCCAGAAAGGACTCCAACTACTCTGAGTCAGCGGGCGTTCAACCAACTACGTATTCAGTTTGGTATTGCTGAAGCAGATGCTTTACTTCCTGGACCAAACGATACTGCTGACAGGTCACCTCTCGGTTTCATCGCTGTCAATCGTCAGATGTGCCTATGTGATGCTATTCCTCCTTTTAATGACTTTCTTCAGTGACTCCTTCTCCGATTGACTATCTCTCCTTTCCAATTGCATCCCAATGGACACGCCATCCTAATGGGACTTTGTGTGCTGTTTAGGAGGACACTTGATCGTCTTTCGAGTTTTGAAGAAATATGTTACTTGTGCACATTTGCAAAGAATAAGATCATCCCTCTATCACACTCGTGAGAAGCGCCAGGAACCGTAGATTGATCGTCGATCTTCAAGAAAGCGCCCACGGGTTCTTAAATCAATTCTTCTTCGTTCATCGCCCTCCAGGATTTTACGCCATCTGGAAAGTAGGAAGTAAGATTGCTTATCCGCGTTCTTTCCATTTGAGCTTTTCAAAGTCCGAGTTGCTAGGTGCTAACTTCATTCTTTACTTTTACAGCACTTCCTCCTCCCTCTAAAGATCCCAGCCACAAGCTGACATTTGAAAGATTAAGTGCCGGGGCGGTTGAGGATCCCTGATTCTCCAGTAGAGACATCAGATGCCCCAGTTTCCGTCGGAGAACTTACACCGAAAGAACATACTGTTGAGGCTTCACTGGTGAAGTGCTTTGCTTCTATTGACGTTGCGGGGTCGTCCGACAAACTTGCACTTGCCCCGGTCATTGAGGAAGAGAAATCTCCTCACCAGTCCGCGAAGACTATTGATGAAGGAGCTGAGGGCAACGGTCCCGCCGGGCACAATGGTGACGACATTTTTGAGGGGTTGAGTGACTTGATGATCACTTCACAGAAGCTTTTTAAAGATGATACCGCTGCTACTAAAGTTATTTTTCCAGTAGTTGAAGCAACATCTGTCTTGCAACAAACTCCATCAGCCCAAGAGTCGTCACTTACTGCAAAATCTGTCATCACCCCCAACCAAAGAGTGGTTCGTTGTTTGACGCACGTAGTTTGCACGTTACACACACTTAGGATTTTTCAGCACTTTTATGCATTCAACTTTCTTGCTTTGAAGATTTCTGAACTTATCTTTTCTTCATTTTTAGATTCTCCAATGGGATGAAGTGGCTCTTACTATGATGATTTCCAGCGTTATGGGAGGCGCGGCTCTTATGACCCCAAGAGGTATCTTCCTGCCTCCTGGGAAACCGACGAAGAAAGAGCTGCGAGGAAAGCCCGTGAGAGGCGTGCTTATGAAGAAAGCTACGGGAGACGGGACGAACGACATGATTCGTCCCAGAGAGAGGATGATTCTCACAAGCGAAAATCCCATGATGACAAAGGGAAAAGTCATGTCACTGATGATCCGAGTAAACGGGCCAAACTTGGTGAAAAACCGACATCTGAAATTTCTGAAAAGCCCACTGCTCCCCTCTCTTTGGAAATTCCTTTCAGCTCTCCCGCCCTTCAAAGAGCTGATATTCAAACAATCATCAATAGGCCCCCGTATCAAGTTGGACAAGGTCCGGCTACTCTTCAAAGCCGATTTCCGCACTGGTGCTTAAAGCGAGTGCGTTTCGACCTTGACTTGGTCCCAATCGATAAGCAAGCCATGTTGCGAAATCTTGATGCCGTCAAACTCGATATCGAGAGAATGTCTGGTTGGAGAAACTTGTTGATGAGCTTCAAAGAGTAAATCGCGCAAACCTCGAAGCCATGCTGACTATGGAAAATGACAACATGATGTAGAGATAAAGAGTATTGCCGCTTATAATGAGAAGCTTGAAGCGGAAGTTGAAAAACTTAAAGAAGAGCTTGCCACTTCTTCCACTTCCTATTCTCAAAGAGAAGAGGTGCTTCAAAAACAGGTGAAAGATGCTCACGCTACACAGAGAGACGCTGAAGCTAAATTTGAAGCATAGCAGCAAGCTGTAGAAAGCTACCGAGCTGACGTTGCTCAACTGCGAGAAAAAACCAGCTCCCAGAACTTGAAAATTGAACTGCTAAAAGCTCGACTTTCTGAAGCTAAAAAGGAGCGTGATGAAGCTATTGCCGGTAAAGCAGCAGCCGAGGAATCTCATATGGCAACTAAAGCCGAAGTCAGCTCTACTTTATTCAAGTTTTACATTCATAGTGTTCTGGGGCACGGTAGCCTTAGATTTTTGGGACCGAAGTACGAAATCACTTTGGCCAAAGTGTGGGAAGCCGCACTTGATATGCTTGGAGTATCTGGATATACTGAGGTAGATTTAATGGCGCACTATCTAGATGACGATGCATGTGCTGCTCTTGCCAGGGGAAAGGAGCAACTTGCTAAAGAGAGAGCCGAAATGGCAGAAGGAGAACATTTAGGGAAGGCAACCTCAACCGACCCAGTTCAACCTTCGGTTTCGGCCTACATCGATATTTGGCTCAGTTCCCATTCTCCACCTCCTGCTAAAGCTGTAATTGAAAGTGCAACCGCCCGCACTGGAGATGAGACTCAAGAAAGCACTGAGGCGCAGGACTTTGAGGTTGACATAGTAAAGCCTACTTCTCCAGGTAACCTTAATGCTGATCTCGCTCAAGTGGACTGCTTGCTTACTTCACATGAGCTTGATGAACTTTTCGATTATTACTTAAATCTTGATGCGCCACTTTCTCCACTTTTTATGAGAGATACTGACGTTAACTTCTCTTCTCCTGCAGTGAAAGCGCCAAGTGTTGTTCAGACTTCCCCTCCTCTAGCCGTCCCCTCTCCGCCTCTTCAGATTACCCCTCCTTCCGTTTCTCAACCGGGTCACAAGAGGAGCAGATAGAAGCTCTTCAAGGCTTGGATGACTCGGTCGCTTCACAAGAACAGAAGGCCGAAGAACCTGAAGAAGGCGAAAGAACCCCGGAGCAAACTATTTCTGATGACATAACGTTGTCTGCACTTTTCACCCCGGGCAGTGAGTCTTCTTCAAGGAAGAAGGGGAAGCATGGACTCTCAAAGAAAAAGAGAGAAGCTTCTGCCGGCGAAGAAAAAGCAGAAGAAAGTCCAATTGCACCCCTTCCTCTTTCTTTTCCTACTCTCACAAGCCGACCCAAAAAGTTAGTCATCTGGCCAGGCGAGGGCTCGAAAGGTGGCAGGAAGAAGAAGTGCTGGGTTTGGGGCCTATGCTTTTTGCTTTTTGCTTGTATATATAAAGACTTGTGTTGACCGGAGATTGTGCGGGTACCGGTCCCCGCCTTCTTTTGTTTTGAACCCTGCACATGTATAAAATTTTCATAGTATGGAATAAAATGATTCTTTTACTTGTACAAACTTCTGTCTGTATTTGAGAATGCATTTATTCTTCTTTTTCATACAAGTTTCTTTATTTTCTCTGTGTGATGTTGCAGTAAACCTATGGTATGTTGCTTGAGCATTGATTTTATTTTTCTAACTATATTATATTGCCCCCATACCATGGTTTACTGCAATCTCTTTCACATTGGCAAAATTTTGGAGAACAACTCTTCTGTTTCGAGAAGACTCGTACTCTTTCTTTAGAGAACAACTTTTCCATTTGAAGGAGGTTTGCATCTGTACTTTAGAGAATAATTTTTTCATTTTAAGGAAATATTTTTCTGATTTAGTAGAATGCGCCTCGTATTGGAGAAGTCTTCTCTTTCTTTCTCTTTTTTTTGTGGAGAAGTTTTTACACTTCACTTTCGGAGAAAGTCACTTTTATTTTTGGCAAGTGAATTTTCCTACGCGGTAAAGTGGGCCTCTGAAAAAGGGCTTTGACCTGTTTGTACCTCCGAAGAGGGCTTTTGTTTGATCGTGCCTCTAGGAAGAGGGCTTTTTTGTGTGTGCCTCTGGGGAGAGGGCTTCTGTTTTTTCCCTGTACGCGGAGAAGCGGGCCTCCGAAGAGGGCTTTTTGTTTCTGCCTCTGGGGAGAGGCTTTTGTTTTTTCCCTGTTCGCTGGGAAGCGGGCCTCCGAAGAGGGCTTTTCACATTTCGACTCGTATGAAGTTTTATTTCAGATCACGGTGAAATGTGTGCCTCCGAAGAGGTCTTTTAGCATTTCAACTCTGGTGAAATGGGCCTCCGAAGAGGGCTTTTCACATTCCAACACTTGTGAAGTTTTATTTCAGATCTCGGTGGAATGCATGCCTCCGAAGAGGTCTTTTCACATTTCAACTCGTGTAGAGTTTTATTTCAGATCACGGTGAAATGTGTGCCTCCGAGTAGGGCTTTTGCCTGAAAGTTTCTTTCTCATGGTTGGATGGATTCACGGGGCGGACACAAGTTACTTGGATGTTTGTTTGCACAAACGTTCTCAGCTAGTTAACGAGTGCCCTGTGCCTTCCACTTGGGAAAGTGCCACCGGTCATTCCACCAATCTTTTTTGGTTGAGAAAGAGAACTTTCGTTTTTTGGCAAGTCCCATTAGAGGTCTTTATCCTCCGAAGAGTTGTGCCTCCGAAGAGGTCTTTGGCTGTTTCCTGCCTGCTCGCCCATGTCTTTTCGCCATTTGCTCATATCAGCGATTCCCTGTTATCATTTTCAAGCACACATTCATTTCTTTTGCAAGTAGTTTATTTTATCCAAAGAAGTGTACTTCATTGTTAAATGAGTTCGCAGGTGCAGACACAGGCTAGTTAATCGGATGTTCGTTTGCAAAAACGATCACAATTAGTTAGCAAGGGCCCACCTCCGGTGGAATCACTAACTGTTTTCTTGAAGCACTTCTTATATAGGATTTGAGTCTGGAAATTTCGTAGCTGAACATTCATTTGTTGAGTGATGTCAGGGATCGCTTGATCTTGTGATGGGTAAGCTTTGTTTTAATGGCCTGCAATATTAAATCGATATTTTAGCAACATAATTAAAGTACTTTATATATCGAAATAAAATAGACAATTTATAATAGTAGAGAACACAAGATTTATAGTGGTTCGGCCAAGAACTGGGCCTACGTCCACTTTATAGTTCTTATTATTCACTTGCACTGGCTTTACAATGACTTTCAATACAAGAATCATACATCCATAATTCTTTTACAGTATTTCAGTAAAGCTTTTAAGTAAAATATGGGCGCAAGTGATTGCTGTTCCAAGTCCTTGGAATTGGATCTCCTTCGACAGTTGTCAGTTTGAAAGTGTCATCAAGAAGTTTTTTGCCTATGACATATGGCCCTTCCCAGTTTGGCGCAAACACTCCTGTTGCTGTCATGATCCTTTTCAAGACTAGATCCTCAATCTCAAAGCTGCGTTGGCGAACTTTGGAATTGAAGTGCCAGGCAATTCTTTGCTGATGAGCTGCGTTTCTAAGCTGAGCTTCTTCCCTTTTTTCATCAAAGAAGTCAAATGCTTCAAGTTGCGGCTTTTCATTTTCAGCTTGGTTGAAATGAATTCTTCTATGTGAAGGGACTTCTATTTCCACCGGAATCATTGCTTCTGATCCATATGCCAATGAAAATGGAGTGTGCCCAGTCGCAGTTTTATGGGTAGTTCTGTATGCCCATAGTGCTAGTGGTAGCTTATCGACCCAACCACCTTTCGCTTTTTCTAGCTATTTTTTGATGGTTGATTTGATAATTTTGTTTACTGCTTCCACTTGCCCGTTTGCCTGCGAATGAGCCACTGCTGAGAAGCTTTTTTGGATCTTGAATCGGTTGCAAAAATCTTGGAACTCTTCACTTTCGAATTGGGTTCCATTGTCTGTGATTATCTTTTGAGGCACACCATACCTGCAAATGATATTCTTAGTTACAAAGTTTATCATCTTTTTAGAGGTAATCGTAGCTAATGGTTCAGATTTAGCCCATTTAGTAAAATAATCAACAGCAACAATAACATATCTGATTCCGGACTTGGCGGTTGGAAAAGGCTCGATGAGATCTATTCCCCAAATAGCAAATGTCCACGGACTGACCATCTGTGTTATCTCGGTGGAAGGTGCTCTTGGGATTTTTGCAAATCTCTGGCATCGATCACATTTTCGGGCATGGCTTGCAGCATGACGATTAATGTCTGGCCAAAAATACCCATAACGGAGAATTTTCTTTGCTAGAGTTTGACCACCTGAACGATCTCCACACTCTCCTCCGTGTACTTCAGCTAGAATTGTCTTAGCCTCTTCCTTGGTCACACATCGGAGTTATGGCATTGAGAATCCCCGCCTGTACAATCGGCCATCTTGAATTATATATCTAGAGGCTTTTCTTAGCAACTTCTGACGCTCCTTTGAATTTTCTGGTAGAGAACTGTTGAGCAGATATTCCATTATCGGAGTCATCCACGATTCTTGCTCTTGAGATATAGTCATGATCCAGTCAATATCCATCTCATCAGTGCTTGGAGCTGACAGGACTTCCACAGGAACTAATCCCAATAATTGAGCTTCACCAGTGCTTGCGTACTTTGCGAGAGAATCTGCCTTCATGTTCTCTTCCTGGGGTATATGATTTATCGTATAATTGTCAAGATCATCGAGAAGTTCCCAGGCTCTTGACAAGTAAGCAGGCAGATTTCCTCCTTTAGTTTGAAACTCTTTCTTGACTTGACATACAATAAGCTGTGAATCACTGAAGATCTGCAACACTTTGACATTCAATTCTTTAGCAATCTTCAAGCCGGCAATAAGAGCTTCATATTCTGCTTCATTGTTTGTCGAAGGGAATTCCAATCTCAATGCATAGCACAATGACCGCCCTTCAGGGGTTTCAAGCACAACCCCAGCTCCGGAACAGTAATCGTTTCTTGCACCATCAACATATAATTTCCATCGAATTGGGGTATTATCAGTTACCTCTTCCTCACTGTCACCTTTGTCTGTACATTCTACGATGAAATCTGCTAAGGCTTGTCCATTTATTGCTCTCCGGGGATGAAAAGTGATGTCGTATTGCCTGAGTTCAATATTCCACTACAGAAGGCAACCCGAAGTCTCAGGGCGAAATAGGACTTGCTTCAGAGGTTGATCAGTGAGGACTTTGATAGGATGAGCTTGGAAATATGGCCTCAATTTTCTTGATGCAATCAGTAGACAATAGGCGAGCTTTTCCAATTTTGAATAATTCATCTCTGCCCCAGTGAATCTTTTGCTGATATAATAGACCGGGCGCTGAATTTTTGCGTCTTCCCTTACCAACGCTGCACTGAAAGTATGAGATGAGACTGCCAAATATACGAAAAGATCTTCACCATCGTCGGGCTTAGAAAGTATTGGAGGCGTTTCCATATGACAAATCAACTCATCGAAAGCTTTCTGGCATTCAGGAGTCCAGTCAAACTTTTTTCTTCCTTTCTTCAGAGCATTAAAGAATGGAATGCATTTATCAGTGGCTTTGGAAATGACGACTCAAGGCAGCGACTTTTCCATTGAGACTTTGCAATTCCTTCTTCGTTCTAGGAGCTTTGACTTCTCTTAAGGCAGCAATTTGAGTAGGATTAGCTTCAATGCTCCTAGCACTCACAATGAAACCCAAGAACTTTCTGGACTCCACCCCAAATGAACATTTTAAAGGATTAAGTTTCATTCCATACTTTCGGAGGACTGCAAACATTTCTGCCAAGTGATCCTTATGATCTATTGCCTTCTTTGATTTTACCAGCATATCGTCAACATAAACTTCCATAGTTTTGCCAATCTGTGGCTTGAACATAGCATTGACAAGTCTTTGATAATTTGCCCCTGCATTCTTAAGTCCGAAGGGCATAACTCTATAGCAGTAGAGACCAACGTCGGTGATGAAGCTCGTGTCTTCCTGATCCGGCTCATGCAGCATGATCTGGTTGTATCCGGAGTAAGCATCCATAAAAGATAACAATTCATGCCTCGCTGTTCCATCCACTAACTGATCTATCCTGGGTAACGGGAAGCAGTCTTTGGGGCAGGCTTTGTTTAAATCTGAGAAGTCGATGCATACTCTCCACTTCCCATTAGCTTTCTTAACCAGTACTGGATTTGAAACCCAATTCGGATAAGTAGACTCCCTGATGTAACCATTCTCCATGAGTCGATCTACCTCTTCTTTCAACGCTGCTGACCTTTCAGGACCCTGGGTTCTTCTTTTCTGCTTTACTGGTGTAAACTTCGGATCAATATTCATAGTATGTACTACAATTTCTAGGTATATTCCACACATATCAGCATGAGTCTAAGCGAATACGTCCAGATTTGCTTTCAAGAATGATATCAAGGAATTTTGAACCGTCACACTAAGTTGCGAACCCACATTCACCACTTTGTTCGGATCTTTCGGGTCAACAGGTACTGGTACCGTTACTTCCACTGGCACCACTCTATTCTCCCTTGCACTGGCTTTTCTAGGATCCATTTCTCTTCGTGCCCCGCTATGCTCGCCAGTGCAGGGTCCACCCTATAATTGCTACAAGGTTGGTTCTTTGATGCGAACTGGGGTTGCCGCATCTTTTCTCATCTCTCTCTTCCTTGCTTCACGCAACTCTATAAGATAACATTCTCGCCCAGCATTCTGATCCCCTTTAATAACACCAACCCCATTATCCATGGGGAATTTCATAGTAAGGCATCACGGGGCGAAAATTGCCATAAAAGCCGCAAGAGTTGGTCGGCCTAGGAAGGCATTGTAGGCAGAAAATTTATCAACAATTACAAAAGTCTGTTTTCGAACCACCTTTTTCTGCCCCTCTCCAAGCTCCACGAACAAGTCGATAGTTCCGATTGGCTGCTTCGGTTCCCCAGTAAACTCAACATTTTTTTGCGATGAAGCTTGAACATCAGCCATCGGAATTTTCATTTGGTCGAATGTCTTTTTGAAGAGAATATTGCAAGAAGCGCCGCAATCAACAAGCATTCTCTTTACAATAGCCGGCCCAATGCCTGCAGAGATAACCAAGGGATCCATGGTTGGAGCTTCAATGCCCATAGAGTCCCTGGCTCTGAACACAATATCATCATTAAAAGTTTTCTGCTGCTTCAAAGGTGCAACATCTTCTAGCACAAAAACACTCTCTTCTGTTGGTGCATACTTCAAGGCACGAGCATATCTTTCCATCTCGCCCCAGCTTCTGCCTGCTGGGTGAGGACCTCCCATAATCACATTAATAACGGGCCTTTCTGATTCATGCGCAGTTGTCCTCTCACCCGAGCTAGATGGATGAGTAGGAAGTTGCTGACCCTTAGTGGATGAAGTTGGGTCATTCCTATTCCTCCTAACATATTGCTGCAGCTTGTTCTCTCTCAGCAGTTCTTCAAGCAAACTTTTCAAATGGCGGCATTCGTTAGTTTTATGACCGGGTTGATTATGAAATCGACAAAATCATCCACTTTGAATATCCTTTTTCCCAACTCTCAACTCAGGTGGTCGAGGATATTCCACCGCGTCTTTGGTAGTAAAAAAGATATTCTCCGGGGTGTCAGTCGAAGGAGTGAAATCTGAAGGTTTTAAGAAGCGAGGTTTCTTCACGTCCTTATGCCTCTTCCCACCATTATTTTCCCTCTTCTGACTTCCGGATTCCTTTTTGGTAGGAGCAGCAGTATTATCCTTAACCTCTGTCATTGCCCCTTTAACCGGTGCTTGAAGGCTTTCCAAGCGCATGAATTCATCGGCTTTCTTATAGAATTTCTCAAGCGAATTCGATTCTTTCATCTTCAACCACTTCCCAAATTCGCTTGAGTTGTCGATTGCCCTCATCAAGTATGTCAAGACCATCCGTGGCTCTGCATTGTCCACTTCAGCCAAAGCTATGTTGAAGCGGTTTAAGAAAGATCTAATAGATTCCCCAGGATTCTGTTCCAGGTTTGACAGTGACATGATATCCTTTGCCTTTGAAGCATACAACCTGAATTGCTCTTTAAACTTCCGAGTCAAATCGGCGAACTGGTCTACGGATCGGACTGGAAGCTTTGTGAACCAGAGTAGAGCCACTCCTTCTAAGTATACCGGAAAGTGCCGGCATTTGATCTCATCAGATGCTCTAGCACCAGTCATGTGCCAATCATACTTATATAGGAATTGATTAGGGTCGCTTGTTCCCTTATAAGCCGGGATGGTAGGAGGAACAAACTTCCTTGGGAATTCCGCCTTTAGAATCCTTTCAGTGAACGGAGTTTTGCTTGGAGCGAATCCCCATTCCTTCTCATCTTCTTCCCTCTGCATGCTCTCTTTCATGATTTGTCGCACCATGCCCGAAAGGTATTCCTCATCATTTAAAGGCTCTGCAGGACAGACTTCAGCCATTTTCTCGGAAGTTAGTCTGGACAAACATTCGCGGACAGTTGGTTGCGGTCTCGATCCTCCAGCTTGGGGAGGTGTTTCTTTGGCGGGGCTAGCTGCTCTTTGAGGAATATTCCTTTCTTCAGGATTATGAGCATCATCAGCAAGGTTTTCTCCATTATTCATCGGTTGACGGTTAGCTCCGAGCAATGCATTTAACCTTTCAAGCATTAAAGCATTCTGGGTTTCCATCTGCTGGTATAACCCAGATACTACAGCATCTAACTCCGCTCGTGTAATCCCAGCACTTGGTGCTTGACTTGACGAAGGAGAAGTGGTAGTATTTTCATGAACATCATTGGGTCTAGTAGATCCGCGCTTTCTTCCAGGAGCCATTATCTTTGATAGACTTCTGGTTTTGAGAGAGATTTTTTTAACAAACTTTTGCAAAGCAATGACGAAAGTAGCCTGAGTTGGGTTCTCAGTGAAAGCACCAAAAATGTTAACGCTTAAAATTGAACGCTAACACCCCGGTGTAAGTAGAGATTAAGTGAAAGCACTACCCGTCAATACGGGAATTAGAAGTAAGTAGAAAAGTCACGGAAAAAGCAGTAAAAAGACAACAGTTTTATAGTGGTCCGGCTTCAAGTTAGGCCTACATCCACTTTAATCACCTATATTGCTGAATCAATTACAACTTTACAACAATCTTCGATTACAACACTGCTAGGACAAATAGCTAGAACTCCGATGTAGAAGAACTCTTTGAATCCATGTCGAATGTGTTAGATTTCCTCTTGAAGTTCGTCGAGATGTCTTTCGTGTTTGAAGTGTTGAGTGAGTCGAGAATTCAGCGGAGTATAGGCGTTCCAGAAATGAGCCAAAAGATCCCCCTTTAGTTGGAGCAAGTGCTGTATTTATAGGGAATTCCTGGGCTAAGTCGTAGGTCGCGCGCGACCTAAGGTAGGTCATTAGTTTTCAGGGCGTGAGCGACCTAAGGGTCATCCCGAGTTAGCTTAAGTCATTGGCGACTTAATGGAATCATTCTGGGTGAGATATTGGCTGTGAGCGACCTAACATATATAGGAGAAGCGGGTCGTGTGGCTTAGTTCTGGAGCATGTTAGGTCGTTGCCCTTCCTGAGTTGCTAGGTCGCTCTTTCTTATTTCGCTAGACCGCGGGAGACCTTCTGGAGTTAGGTCGCAGGAGACTTTCTGGTGTTAGGTCGCAGGAGACTTTCTGGAGTTAGGTCGCAGCCTTCTTTATCTCGTTAGGTCGCTAGCTTGTTATAGATTGTTAAGTCGTGAGCCTTAGGTAGCTAGGCCGTTAGGTCGTTCGGTCATTAGGTCATTAGGTCACTAGGTCGTCGGGTCGCTGGGTCGCTGAATAAAAGAGGGTTAACTTGTAGGAAAATCTTTCGAAAATATAATATAAATCCTAGCCAACATACGACCAGTATCGTATGCCTACTATAGCTACCATCCAAACAGTCGGGCGCCACCATAAGTAGATGACAGGTAATACAACTAAAACCGTACAAGGTGCGTATTAAAGAATGGATTTCCAACAAATGGTCAGGCTAAGGAACTTCCTACTGCCACATGGGTACAACACTGGCGGGACGTCTCGAGAACCTAACCGGATCTCTGCTAACACAAGGTCGGGTTACCTCTGTAACTAGGTAATTACTACTCAAGCGTGCCATCCCTCGGTCCTTTGGGACCTTTATCCGAGGTACCTCTGATCCAACAACCACAAAGCAATCATAAAGTAATAGATCTGTAGTATCCACATGAGCAAGTATCTGGGATCCATACCATGATACCACCCTTTTCCAGAAGGGAATGACAAACCCTAACGGGCGCGACCCTCATAACCTTGCCGCATTTTTCCTGTTTTGACCATTTCCAGGGTGTGAGGTCCTGATGCAGTCTCGTCCACAAAGCTATGCTTTATAAAAAAAACCATGCTTTGATCAACAAATGATACACAGCGGCGCTCAGCATGCCACACTACCAAATTTGGTAATATATCACTGATAAATACCAACTACATAACCTCTGAGCTCGTACGTCCCAGAGAAGGGTGTTAAGCTAAGAGAATAACTTCTCCGCCACCAAGCAGAAATGTATTTGATAGGGATCAGTTTAATATCTCAAAGTGTAGTGTCAATCATACAACCATACAAGTCTGTCCCAGGTTTGAACAGAACCGAAGGCACTTCCGAAGAAGCCCTTGCAAATCCGGGTATCCACAATCCCGATCGGACTCCCCGTCACTTAGGGAGAACTCTATACCGGAGCAACTCAGTACAGAGTCAATCGACAAGTTATCCTATCGTTCTCGAAGACACCCGGTCTTCAACACCGGTCTTCAACTGCAATCCATAACATCATATCACTATTCGGAATGGGTTATATGACAAGGTCCTCCCGGCCAAACCAAATAATGAGCGCGATATTTAAAAACATATGGATATGGGATTTTAGTCAAGTCACAACTTTTAAAAACCCAAAACCTTTCCTTTAAATGGTTAAACAAATCGCCATTTACATCTTTTAACAATAAGATTCGTTTCACAAAGTTCATCCAGTTTCACAAAGATCTATTCATAGATTTCAAAACAATTTCCATTTCAATTTGGATTGACTCAATTTAAATCATAAATTAAGAATTTAACTTAGAGCTTTCAAACCCATTTCCAAAGATTTATTCATAACTTGGAAAACTATTTCCATTTTAGACTTGAAATCCTTTTAACACAAATTGGAAGTCCATTTCTTATGTGAAAGCTTTTATTATATGGAAACGCATAGTTTTTGTTTTAGAAAAATCCGACTTCATTTATACAAGTTAAATCTTTGAGTTAAATTTAAGTTCCCAAAACAACACTTTCCAAAATGATTTAAAACCCATATAAACACATTTATAAGTTGAATAACCATTTTAAACCCTAGTTCCCAAATCATAGAATTCAATTTCAAATATTGAATTCAAATTTAAATCAACTTATTTAAATTTCAAAACTCAATCAAGTTATTCAAAATAACTTTTACTTTTGAATTTCATTTTTCAAACGCTTTCAATTCCAAACTATTTTGGATTCAAAAATTCAATCTTTAAAACTATTTCAAAAATCCGTGACTTAACCCATTTCCACATGCAATCCATATTTGTGTGCGTATAAGTGTGGTCCAGGGGTTTTACACAATAAAAGTGCCACATCATCAACCAGCACAGATCCATATACAGCAATTTATTTAATAAGCGGTATAAGCTATAACGCTTACATTTGATAAGCGGTACAACTATAACGCTTATCTTTCATTCACAAATCACGGATATATATATATATATATATATATATATATATATATATATATATATCAGAGATAATAAATTACAGTAACATAGCTCAAATCAAACAGAGCATCACAATCAGGGATATCAAACAAATAAATCATCCAATAGAATCCAAACATACATAAGTAAGGTCGGTTAATTACCCGATTTAAATGCAAATCAGATTAACTACTTATGAATTACTAATTCTGGTTATTTAATACTAATAAATTACAATTCATTTCGATTAATTATTCTTTAATCATTTATTAATTAACCATTTATTAATAATTAAATTAATCTTTAATTATAATTGATCAACCTTTAAATATTAAAAAATTAACTTTTAATTATTTAATTCACCATTTTATTAATTATCTTTAATTAATTAATTAACCCTTAGTTAATTATTCTTTATTAATTCACTAAGTAATTAGCTTCATTCAATTACCCAAAGTAATTATCTTTTATTTACTTTCATAAATAAATTTATCTTTTAAATCAATTACCCTTAATTACAATCCATCAACTTTTAATAATTTACCTTAAATTATTTAATTCACCATTTCATTAATCATCTTCCAATCAATCATATTAATTAGTTACCCTTAAATGAATTATTGTTTGATCACTTGGTTAATCAATTTTTAATCATAAATTAGTTACTTTTAATTAAGTAGTTATCTCTAAGCAATTAATTACCCTTAATTACTTAATTAATTTATTAATTATCTTTGTTAATAAATCATCCCTGAGATGCTTTCATTAATTAATCTTTAGGTCGTTATTTAATTAACCTAAATCATGTAATTATTTTACCTAAATTCTTAAAATTTAACAAATCACTTTGATTAAAATAAATAACTCTTTAATTTAATTATATTGATAATTAATCACCTACCCTAATAATAAATTATTAGATTCTATTTGAAAGCATAAAAAAATAAAATACATGATATATATTATTTTAAAAACAAATCAATTTTTAATGCTTAACTTAAAATTAAATTTTGAGACTTTGTTAAAAACTCATTTAATTTTCATTTTAACTTCTAAAATAAATTAATAAATTTGAAAACTTGATTAAATTCATCATTACCCAACTTGCTTTAACATTTAATAGTTTAAACCTTGTTAAACATTTAGCTAAAAAATAAATAAAAAGAAACTTGTTGTGTTATCACTCCCCAGCCACACGTTCCTCTACCCGAGCCAAACCCCCAAGTTCATGAACTCAACTTCGAGTTCCTTCCAGAACAACCCGAGTTCTTCCCCCTTTTACATTTTTAAACTTGTTTTGATTTAAAATTTTAGAACCTGAAAGCACTTGCCTACGCGAACACCCCTTCATCACTCGAGCCCATCGTCCCTTTCCTCGAGTTCAACTTCGAGACGCCCCTTCTTCTTCCTTCAAACTCGATCAACCCAGAATCCAATGTCAGACACAATCGTGCACGTGCACATGCACGATAATTCCGACCACCGTAGGTCGACGCCGATAGCCCCACCAAGTCGAAGACCACCTTATCGTCACGAACGATCACCCTGATTCGCTAGTTGGGCAGCGAATCAAAATCTAACTGCTCGAGACCACTGGAACCACGACACCATCATCGAAAACCCCTCGTCCCATCGATCTAGTGTACCAGAGACCATGAAATTTTGGTCGGAGCTTCGACGAACTCCAACGCACCATCCCACATTCGTGCGATCGGCCCAAACGCCTCGAGAATAGCGCAGTTCCTCTCCAAACCCATGCGAGTAAACTAGCTTTAAGAACCCTAAAACGCATCGCTTGATCACCACAATGCAATGAAATTTTTTACCCCATTTTTCCACTAATCCTTAGCCTACAAGCTACCTTCAGCGATGATTTTGACTTCCCACTCATCGTCGTTTATCAGTTATGGATGAAAGTACCTAAATTGATAAACTCGAGAATTCCCCTTTTATACGAATTTAAAAAAACTAGAACCATTACCTAAATTCATTTTTTTCCAAACAATTTAGTTTACGAAATCCAAATTCAAAATTAAAATGGTTGATTTTTATCATCTCTGAAGGTTTATTGTGTTTTCCTTCTTTCTAGTGAACCCATATCTATTTTATGCTTAATAGTATTTTTACAATTTCGAACTTGCAATTTCGAATAGGTTTTGTTTAGACATCAAAATCTATAAATGATTGTAGGATGAGAATTATATATATATTTTAAAACATGTTTTCATCTTGTAAATCTTTGAAAACAGAGATACTTATCTCTGTTTCCCAACTATGCACAGCACATTCATACCAACATTCAAACACCTTTCATAACACATGAAAACCTATTCACAACATTCATCAATACTAATTGCATGCAAACCAAAATGTGTATAAGGTTAAGTGTTTGCTCACATTTTTTTCCTGAAGGTAGAAGGTTTTCAGAAGACAGAGCTTTGCCTGTATAATTTTTTCCCTTTAATTTCTTTGATCTGCAAAAGTTTATTAATACCAAACTTTGTTTAATTTCCTGTTGTATTTGCTTATTTACCTCATCAATAACAAACAAAAGAATAGATTTACTTACATTTTGAATTTGTTTAAAGCTTCAAACTTGTTTTATTTTCCTGGCTGTAGACTTCAGTATAAATTTGCTTTCAAGTTGAATCTGCATTTTGATTTTGTATCAATTGCTTTAAACTTATGCTTTATCACTGATTAACAACATTAAATTCAGATTTAAAGAAAAAGAAATTCACTTGGCTTCATTCTTTTTTTCCAGAGAAACAGTTTTCTTCCAGGTTTCCAGATTTAAAATTTTCTTCTTTGTTTTGAAATTCTGTTTCTAGATTTGCTTTTGGTTTCTCTTTGAATTCCTTTGCTTTCAGGTTGAAGCTTTGATCTTTACTGTCTACAGGTTTGAGATTTTGAATCTTTGTTTCAGATTGATTTTCCTTGAGTTTTTGAGAAGAGAATGGCAATCTTTTTTTTTTCTTGGGGTTTTAGATTTGAGATACCCAAATCTTTGTCACTGTTGTTTCAGATTTTGTTGAGATACTTAATGATTTCATATGGGAAACTGAAAAGTTTTCATAATTTTAAATTCCATTATTTTATTCAATTAAAAAATTTGAATGCCATGTGTAAAAAATTGATTATGAAACCTAAATGCATGTTGATTGCCTTTACTTCCTTATGTAAGTTTACATTTGTAATTTTTTAAAGATAAAAGAAACTTTTTATATAAAATTTTATATCATATTTACTTTATAAAACATTTATTAACATATATCAAAATCTTTATATTATTTTCACTTTCAAATAAATACAATTTTCTTTCTTTATTTATGTATGTGTTGTGTTTTCTTTTGAATTTTGTAAGCATTTTAATTGTAGTTTGTGTTTAAAACCTTGCCTTATTTTTATATTAAATATTTATGTTCAACCCTTGTTTCTAATTTACTCATGAACATGGTTTCTTATTTTAGTTTTTAGACTTACATATGTGTTACATTTTACAAATTGTTATTTATTAATCTTCCAATTTTTAAATCTTTTATCAAATCTTATTTTACATTTTATATTCAAGTTATTAGGAATGTTCATATTTTATTCATACATTTTTCTTTGTTATTTATTCTTGTACAACTTTTAAAAGAAAAGAAGGGTATAAAAATTTAAATTCCATATTAACAATAGTCATATTTATTTATATAAGAGAATTAAATCTTTAAAAATAATCTTTTGAAATTTATTACATCTCCCACATATATTTAATATTTTAGGAAACAGACTATCATTAGATTTTTAAATTCTACTTTATTTTTAATGCATTTTATTTTGAAATCTTATTAATCTCAAATTTCTACTTATAATTCATTTATATAAATATACATCTTATTTTCCCTAAATCCAATATTTATTTGTAAGCTACTTATACTTAAATTTCTAATTAAATTTCTATTTATAATCAAAAATTATTTATTTATACTACAAATCTCTAATTAATTCACAATTTATTCTCAAAAATAAATTTAATTGCCAAATTAAACTTGATGAAATTTCAGGAATGTTACATGTAGTTTCAGAGAAAGGGTTGTAAGTGGATCCGACTAAGATTGATGATGTGAATAGTTGGAAGAGACCCGGTACAGTAACCGAGATAAAGAGTTTCCTTAGATTAGTTGGTTATTATCAGAGGTTTATTAAGGATTTTTTGTGGATAGCAACACCGATGACACTGATAACAAGAAAGGATGTTAAATTTGTGTGGACGGATAAGTGCGAGGAAGCATTTTAGAGTTTGAAACACTTATTGACCCATACACCTGTGTTGATTGTTTCGAAGGGGAATCAAGATTTGGTGGTTCATACCGATGCATGTGGAACAAGATTAGGAGTTATGCTGATGCAGAGAGGTAAAGTGATTGCATATGCTTCTAAATAGTTTAGACCACATGAAGTCCGATATCTGACGCACGATTTGGAATTGACTGCAATAATTTTCACTTTAAAGGTGTGGAGACATTACCTTTTAGGAGAGAGGTTTGAATTATATACAGATCATATGTCATTGAAATATATGTTCTCTCATAAGGGCTGAACATGAGACAACAGAGGTGGTTTGAGTTTGTTGCCGCTTATGATTTTGGGATTGAGTACACACCGGGGAAAGGCAACAAGGTTGTAGATGCACTTAACGGCAAGCATCAGAACGTAGTGTCAGCAATGATTGCCGAGTGGAAAGATTTGGAAGCATTAGCATATTGCAAAGTGCAGTGGAGATTCGAGACTGGGTCTAGTGGAGAGACTATTGTATTATCTTGTTTGGAAGTTCTACCAATGATGATCTAAAGGATAGTTACTAAATAGGAAGATGATCTAATGTTATCTGAACAGATTAGGAATTTAAGGGATGGAACCGAGAGGCATGTCTAGAAGGACTTCAGTCTTGACCAGAATGAGTGGTTGAGAAAGAAAGATTGTGTGTTCCGAGTATAGGAAACATAAGGAAAGAGGTTTTGGAGGAATGAAATCATTCAGAGTTCACCATTAATCCAGGAGGAACTATGATGTATCAGGATATGAAAAGGAGTTTCTTCTGGAAAGGTATGAAGCGGGATATTGGCTTATGGGTAAAGCAGCGCTTGAATTGCAAACAGGCAAAGGTGGAAAACTAGAAGCCAAGTGGATTGCTTTAGCCATAGATATTCCAGTATGAAAGTGTGATACTATTTCTATGTATTTTATTGACGGGTTGTCAAGGTCGAACAAAGGAAATGAAAGTATATGGGTTAAAGTGGACAGACTGACCAAGAGTGCCTATTTCATTCCAGTTAAGTCAACTAGGACGACACCGATTTTGCCAAAATTATTCATAAAGAATGTGGTTAGACTGCATGGAATTCTTAATAGTATAGTAAATGACAGAGATTCCTTATTTACTAGTGAATTCTAAAAGAGTCTACAGTAAGTTTTGGGAACCAAGCTCAAGATGAGTACCGCTTACCATCCGCGGACTGATGGGCAAACGAAAAGAGTTAACAAAGTCTTGGAGAACTTGTTACGAGCTTGTGTATTAGATTTCGGGGAATCATGGGAAGACCATCTACATTTAGTCGAGTTTTCATATAACAACAGTTATCATACTAGTATTGGGATGGAACTGTTTAAATCTTTGTATGGAAGGCCATGCAAATTCCCTTTTGTTGGTTAGAGATCGGGGATAGGTTGGTTCTCGGTCCATATTTAGTTAGAGAAGTTGCAAAAAAGATTGAGGTCGCTCGGACTAGTATGAAGGAGGCTCAGTCTAGGCAGAGGAGTTATGCAGGTGGATGGAAAGATTTAGAGTTCTCAATTGGAGATCGGGTATTTATTGAGGTGTCACCAATGAAGGGTGTGATCAGATTTGGTAGATCAGAGTTGGCAGCAAGATTTGTTGGACCATTTCCTATTGTTGAGAGGATCGAGAAACTTGCATATAAAGTTGAGTTACCGAGCAGATTAGTAGGATTCCATGATGTTTTTCATGTTTCTCATCTCAGAAAGTGTGTTAGAGACCCGAAGACTGCTATTGCACCGACTATGCTAGATGACTTAGTAGTAGAACCGTTGACATAGTGAGAATGCCAGTTAATATAGTTGTGAGAGATGAGAAGAAGCATAGAACCAAGACAGTTAGGCTAGTCAAGGTCTAGTGGAGTGACGATGACAGGGATTGTACTTAGGAGTTTGAGAGCAGGATTAGAGATGCTTATCCTAACTTGTTGGATGGTAAGTTTTACCAATTTGTTTGATTTGTTGTGTACCTTATCGTAATTTCAAGGACGAAATTCTTTAAAGAGGGGAGTACGTAACACCTCATATTTTGATAACATTATTTAGGATATTTAATTAGCTAAATAAAATAAAATAATGTGTTGATTAGGGGATTGAGATTTGATTTAATCAAGGTGCGGCCGTGCCATTTAATCAATGAATTAAGATAAGAGTTCAACTGAAATAAGTGAGGGATAAAATAGGAAAGCTATAAGCAACACATAAGGCAGAAGGACTCCATGCATCTGGATCAAAAGGAAAGAAGAAGGCTCAACTCTGAAATGAAAATAAACGAGATGCTGGATAGGATAGTCTACACTGGAATCGCTGAACAAGGGAAGAAATGCCAAGTTGCAGCAAGGAACCTCTCTCAAAGTCTCTCAGCAAACCAAAACATGCGCTCTAAAGATAAAGGGGCCTGTAAGAGGAACCTGGAAACCTTTCACTCAAATCTGCATCTAAGGGGCGACTAAGAAGAAAGTAAGAATTATGCATATATATGTATATTAATATAAATAATATACATAAATGTGTTTAAATAAAGAGAGAAGAAAAACAAAAAGGAGACAAAACTAGAAACAATAGGAAAAGTTATTCCAAAACAAGTGCACCAAAAAAAGGAAGCTAAGAATCTGTAATCATAAGTAGGTTATGATTAACCGATAGATCATGGTATAAATTTGAAAAAATATTCATATTAGTACTGATGTCATTAAAAAGACAATAGTTTTTAAAATAATTAATATTGTAGCTAACCATATTAAGATACCCTTTAAACGAATTATTCTTAGCTAATTTATATTTGGGATTAGAAATCCAATGGAAGCAGAAAGAAGAAATAGTATAAATCAATTTATTAATGTGACTATTATTATTATTAAATATTCTTTGATTTCTTTCAAACCATATATATATATATACCAACTTATAATAGTGAATAATGTGTCAAGTAGAGATCTAATATTCTTCTTAAACCAAAGTCTAAAATTATTCCAGTAAAATTCACAATCCGAAATTTTAGTTATGATTTTAAAATTGAAAATTTTGAGAACATTATTAAGAATGGAATAAGAGTCCATGCAATCATAGTATAAGTGCTTAATTTCTTCAAGATGCAGATTACAAAAATAACAATTATTATCATTATGAATGTTCTTTCTTTTTAAGTTTTCAATTGTATTAAGTTTACCATGCAATAT
The DNA here is from genome assembly GCA_030765085.1 of Allium cepa. Taxonomy (NCBI): domain Eukaryota; kingdom Viridiplantae; phylum Streptophyta; class Magnoliopsida; order Asparagales; family Amaryllidaceae; genus Allium; species Allium cepa. The sequence goes on from CM060937.1 coordinate 5,697,296, forward strand.
TAACCACATGTGTATTTTAGATTTAGGAGGAGCATTTGATCTCCAAATAAATTTGAACAATTTGTTTGTAGTACCCGAAAAATTAATAAATATATAGAACGAGTTAGAAGTATAATTCTTACTTCTATCCCATTCCCAACAAAGAATATCATTATCATTATCAATATTGTAAAGATTTAATATAGCATAAAGCAAATGAAGAAGCCTAAGAGTTGATCCTACTAAAATTCTGTTAAAGCTGAAATTCCAAGGAGGATAATGATCAGGAGAAAAAAACCTCACTAATTAGAGTAAACTTAAAATTACAGATATCGTAAAGGTCTTTAAATTCCAGTATAAGAGGTAAGACCGAAATCCAACGGTCGTGCCAAAAGGAAGTACGGTTACCGGAATGAACAATAGTGTTTATTCCTAATTTAAAAATATCAAGACATTTTAAAATGTTTCTCCAAAAATTAGAAATGGCTGGGGAAACAATTTGATATAAATTAATATTTCCATTATAGTTAAACTTAGAAATAATCTCTTTCAAATAGCATTATCTTTAATATCTTTAAACTTCCATAACCATTTACCTAGCAATGATAAATTCATATTACACAAGTTAATAACCCCTAAACCGCCTTCCCTCTTAGCTTTACAGACGGTCTCCTAATTAAATAAACATTTTATATTATTATTAGAATTTTCTCCACTCCAAAGGAAGTCTCTTCTAATTTTGTCAATTTTATCGATAAACCAATCCGGAAATAAATGCATGGACATCCAATAAATCGGAAGGGCTGATAAAACCGAGTTAATTAAAACAAGCCTTCCAGCTCTGGATAGAAATCTTCCATTCCAGCTAGAAATCTTATTCTTAATTTTATCAATAATGATAAACCAGTCTTTATGCTTGAGTTTAGAGGGTCTAATCACAAAACCAAGATATTCAAACGGAAAGCTCATAGTTTTGCAATTTAGAGTAATAGCAACCGAGTTTTCAACATTTTCAAAATCGTTTAAGACTAACACTGAACTTTTGTCAAAGTTTATTTTTAAACCTGATAAAAGCTCAAAACTGTAAAGAATAAATTTGAGAGTTATAATGTGCCTAGACAAATGGGAAGAAAAAAGTAAGGTATCATCGGCAAATTGGAGAATCGATATACCATTACGCGAAATATCATTCCCAACACTACCTAGAGAACCATTATCCACTGCTCTTTTAACAACTTCTGCAAAAACATCTGCTGCTAAATTAAATAATAAAGGTGATAAAGGGTCTCCTTGCCTTAATCCTCTCTTAGATTGAATTTTATTACCTAAAAAACCGTTAACCATAATACTAGAGTTTCCGGTTCTAAGCAGAGACATAATCCAATTGATCCATCTAGTGCCAAAACCTCTAGCATGAAAAATATCAACAATAAAATTCCAATCAACCGAATCAAAAGCTTTAGCAAAATCAAGTTTCAAGATCGCACAAGTAATGTTATTCTTACAACAGAAATTAATATATTCTTGGACAACTGCCACTCCATCCATGATATTTCTACCTTTGATAAAAGCTGATTGAGAACAATCAATTAATTCGTTCATTCTTTTACTAAGTCTATTAGCTAAAACTTTAGAAATTTTTTTAAAGCAGTTAATCAAAGAAATAGGTCTAAAATCTTTTAAGTTATTAGCACCAACCTTTTTATGAAGTAAAATAACATTTGCAAAATTAAATCTCCCTAATTGTAAATTACCATTATAAAAATCGTTGAACATATTAATTATATCGAATTTTAAAACATCCCAACAAGTATTATAAAATAAAATAGGAAACCCATCCGGTCCTGGCGATTTGTCGCTGGGCATGTCATTTATAGCTTTTCTAATTTCATCTTCAGTGAAAGGATACTCTAACTCTGACAAATCAACAATGGAATCAGGAGGGTAAAGATCCGACCATCCTACATTGATTCTATTTTTAATTTTAGAACCAAAAATATCCTTACAGTAATCTGTAAAAGCCTTGTTAAGATCGCTTTGATTTACAAGCTTTGTATTGTTAACAAAAATAGAGTTAAATGTATTACTGCATTTCCTACCATTGGCTACATTATGAAAAAACTTAGTATTGTTATCCCCTTCGTTGATCCATTGAATTCTGGATCGCTGTTTCCACATAACCTCCTCCTTTTCTAAAATAGAATTTAATTCCTCTTTTAAATTAGAAAGAACATTACGTTCGCTACATTAAGGGTTCTAGATTCTTCTATCTTATTAATTTTAAGCATTTCATTAAGAATAAAATCTTTTTTTATTTTTAAATTACCAAAGACATTTTTGTTCCAATTTTTAAGGAAAAACCTAAGATCCCTAAGCTTAGAAACAAAAGCTTTTGCAGAGTTATCCATATTTCTGAAATTATGAAAACTCAAAGAAACCCATTTACCTTTGACTAGATTCACAAAGTTATTTTCCAAAAGCCACGTCTTTTCAAACTTAAAATTCCTTAAAATAGTTCTATGAGACTCACAAGTAAGTAAAATAGGACAATGATCCGATAAGGTAAAAGGAAAACCAGTAACTTTACAAATAGGAAATTTGGCTTCAATCTCATCACAAACAAAAAAATCTATCAAGAAGAGCCATGGAAGAAAGCTCTCTAGCGTTACTCCAAGTAAACTTTCCGTTTGAAAGAGGAATTTCAATCAAGTTAGAAGCAATGATAAATTGATCGAATTCCTCCATAGCAGAGTAATCCCCTTCCCTAGGATATCACTCACCAATGAAGCGCGTAACATTGAAATCACCCTCCAAAATCCAAGGCCCTGGGGCCAATGATCTAAATTCAAGGCATTCATTCCATAAAAATCTCCTATTAAGTTTAGAATTAGGCCCATAAACATTTGAAATACTTAAAAGAGAATTATCAGAAAGATTGATAAGAATAACATTATGTCTTTTATTAAGTAACAATACAAATCGTATAATAAAGCACCTTCTGGTGTAAATATGTGTTATGTTACTAATCTTTTTTAGACAAATGGTAATTTACCATTACCAGTGTAATGATTAGCAGATTATCGGTATATCAGAGTTTGGTATACCAACCTATCGGTAACGGTAAACAATTTTCGTTTACCAGTAAAAATGCTACGGTAATGGTACTTGTAAAATGGTAACGGTAACCATTAGCGTAACAGCTCATCCTAACCCTAATCCTAACCCTAACATTCCAAAGGATTGAGGTGCCCTAACCTCGCTCGACCATAAATCGGTACTACAGCTTCAATTTGGAGTGACCCAGCTCAGAGAAAATCTGGTTTTTGCAAGCATAAATTACTGGATCGCCAATTCACAAAGCATTCTATAAATTAAGGTCAGCTCCTTTTTTTTCCCCTGACATATGTTAACGTTGAAATGAAACCCTCTAAATGTGGTGTGCGATCCTTCTTCGATGCGCTGATGGTTAGTGCTTAAAGTTGGTTGGATTTGGTTAAACGCCTTGATTGTTATTGAATATGTTTTCCCATTTTCATTGATGATGTAAAAACGATTCAGTTTGGTTGCTTAGTTGGAGAATCCTTATAATTCTAGCAAAATTGTGATTGTTATGTTAATTATACGCTGCTTGCCTCACCCTTCCAGTGCAAATTATTGGAGTTTGAGCATAGGTAGGATGCAGTCACGGACTCCTAGACAGTTTTAATGCCATAACGTGTGCTACTTGTATTCAAAATGGTGTTTCATGGTAAATTTTCTCTGTAAAACCGGAATAACCTATACCCTTTACACTACACATATAAAGAAAGATTATTTTTTGTTAGAATATGAGTGACCAAAATGAATAAGAAAGGAGAGGCCACAATAATACTAGGGGATACATTATACCAGCATGCCGCCTTTCTTCTGCCATTAAACCCTCTTTTCTTGAAAACGAACTCAAATAACCTTCATTCAATATATATTTTAGTACCTGGAAATTCTTTTAACTTTCCATAACAAGAACTTTATTACATATAATTACTAACTTGACCTGTAGCCTAAAAATGTTTAATGCTATTTTTTTAGACAACTAACATTCACTCTCATGTAATAGTTCAATATTATTACGTGAACCACAATGTTCTCAACTTGTAAACAATACCATAGATACACTTTAACTAATTTTAACTTCTCAATATGATTAAATGTGAGAGCTGCACTACATATTTTAATGGTTATTATCAAAATATTGGTTCAAGTCTGTATAATGACCTTTTAGCTTGCTGTATAATTCACTTTGTCCGTCAAATCATTTCGAGCTGTCCCATATGTAATAGATTATGAGTTGTGTTATTTAAATTCACTTTCCAAATTCACAACTGAACTTTTTATATTCATTTATGTGATGATGTTCTAAATTCAAATAATTTATAGTGAAAACAATATATTTAACGAGTTATTCCTTGAAATCAAAGAAACATATTACTTGACAAATGCCTATATTTGTATATTATATTCTTTTGTCTCATTCATTTTAATTATTATTTATAACTGATCACATAAACAAAAGGTAAGAACATATGAGATCACAAGCGAAAGTGGAAGTGAAGAATTATGGCTACTTAAAGAATACAAAGTTGAAAGTGTAATGATAAAAAAGTTCTAATATACTTATTAGCTCGTTAAAAATGTTTTAAAATGTGAATTTTTTTTATTCAATATGTAGAGTTATTTGTCTTTATACTCAAAATATTTATATCATGTTTGAAGCTTATTTTATTGAATTATAAACAAATTATTAGACCACTATATTTCTAGCAGTGTAATGTTTTAAAATTTTAGATATAAGAAGTTATTGACAACTTTATAGATCTGTTTTTTGTCCTAACGTTCTTGATGGGTTTCCAAATGAAAATCATTTGATAACATATGTAATTGATTCGAGAAAATACAATCTTCAAATATTCTCTCTCACATATGGTAGTAATGTTCAATCAACTTAATATATTCAATGTTGGTTAACCTAAGATTGTGACATTATTGCAACAAAATATATAAACTGTATGCAATATAGAATTTTAATGAAGAAATAATGATATTCAAAAGTGTTTGGTCATGGTGCTTATCAATGAAAGGTCTCTAAGAACTGTAGATTTGAATAAGGTGATGTGCACGGAAACTGAACATCAGACCTGGAAATTCAGCAACTCCATCAAAGAATTTTTAATCTAATTTTTGTATTTTGTTCAACATCCCGTCAAGAAAGAAAAAGCGTGAAACCTCTCAATTATATTTTCATGAGTATCGCGTATCCTAAAATTTGCCCCCCAAGGAAAATTTTAGTTATTTTGATAACCCCCAGATTAATCACAAAACTTAAGTAGTTGTGCATAGTATTTTAGAAATCTACACTTTTAAATTGACCTTGAAATTTGACATGTCCGTCATCGTAAAATATTCGTATAATTAGAAAGATTATGCTTGTCACCTCTCAACCATATTTTCATGACTTCCCGTATTCTTAACAAAATGTCCCCTTGTCCAAATCTTAAATTTATTTGATAACTTCTTTGATTAATTTCAAAACATAGAAAGTAGACAGGATGTTATTTTATGAATATACGATTCTACTATTATGATAGTGTGGAAATGTCAATTAGGAATGCACAGCCCAACGCAAATGGTTATTTTGTTATGCTTAGAGGCGTTACGTTATAACTATAAGTAGCCCATATTTCAAAAAAATAATAAAAAAAATCATACCCTTTTCTGTTCAAACTATGATTGGTTGAAATTCCATCCTAATCATGCTGCCAAATCGGCACATTTGTGTGTAATTATTAGCAATGTGGTAAAATTATTTTATATGTGGACTACTTTCACATTAAATGTTAATATTGTTAATATATGTATAAGTAGTCCATCTGTGGATTTTGTGTATTTATGGGCTACTTTCACGATATATTATTTATGGACTACTTTCACATCTGTGTGCAAATCCATGTTTGAATGTAAGATGAAATTCAATTGGGATCTACAGGCTCTTTGTCACACATAATGGATGATGAAAGCAAGCAAATGCATGTCGATTCATTGAATGTTCAAGTTTCTAACCACCAGTCTCTTAAAGATTGTCTTCCAGTTATCAAACATGCTGGTTCATCAGGTAACGGTTTTCCGTATGCTCCAGAAGATTTTCCTTCTCCAGGTGATATATGGACATGGCGTGTTGGAAAGAGATACACACATGCTGGGTATTGTTGAATTTTTTCGTTTACCCTGTTTAAACCCAATACTTATTGCAATAATAAATTAATATTATATAGTATTGAATTTATTTAACCAAAAAAAAAAAGTGCAGGTTTTGGCAAGACAGGTCAGTACACCCCCCTGATCGTTTGCAAAGTTCAATGGGCGGCAAGATGTCATTTCGTGGCAGGGCTTCACTTGAGCAGTATATACGGAAAACATTCCCTGATGCTAACGTTGATGCGTTATTTGATTCTTTTGTTTGGAAGATTCCTTGCACTAATGTTTCAAAAGGTATACCACTAACTTTTTTATATTTGTTTATTAAGAAACCGGACATGAAGAGTGCCACCATGCTAGGCTATAAGTACAATACTGGCTAAAATATTTAATTTGTTGCAGAACATTAGCCTATACTATTTTACACAAAAAGACTAGAGAAACAAAATTTCATATTTCATCCCTTTCGTCGATGAGTGCATGAAAGGTCATACACACACACATATCTATATCTACTATTAATAAAGAGAATTCAATGAATAAGATTTCCACGATGTTTTTTTTTGAAAATGCCCTACATTAGTTAACAGAATTTCACCATTGTCTTGCAACCCCATCATCATTCTCTTATCAACCATCCATCAACGAAATTTCATTGTCAATTTGCTTGAAATAAAAGTGTTATGACTACCAACGCTTTTGCACTTTAACACACATCCGTCCATTTTTTTTATTAAATAAAAAGTAAATATTTCTAGCTATTAGATGCACGCACATGCGATTTACACTAGTGCGTGCGCACACGCTTATAGAGCTAGTTCAGGCATTTAGCTTAAGAATGCAACCATGTGCCACCGTGATATTTAATAGGCTTATGGGATTAGCTCAAGCATGTATCTGCAATCAAGTGGAATCACCATATAACCTCATAGAACCAGTTCAAGTAGTATGCAGATAACTAGGTGGTGTCATCTCAGTATCCATATCCTAAATGAGTGACATCTTGTGTTTCAACACTCTCATTTGGATATCAACGTAGTAAGTGATAACATCTCATTAAAACCTTAGGAATAGATGATGGGTTGCAATCTCGATGAAGAAAAAATGTGTAATACACATACAATGCACACTGTCTTTGATGGGTGGCTGTGAACTATGTTGGTAGGATGTCTTTGCATGCCAATATCGTTAACCAATTCATAAATGTTGATCTCGACAATGATGCTTTTATAGATAAAAAAGATTAGCATTCTAATGTATATTGCTGAATCTATCAAAAAGATTGTGTAAAAGAACCATCGTGGAATGTGTTTTATTCTATAACCATAGAAAAACGTTCATAACTTTCATATCAATCAATTTGCTAAAATGTAGAAAAATGGCAGTAAAGTTACTGTTATAACCAAAATGTGTATTCATAAACTGTATTAGAAATGGAAAAATAAATCTCATTAAGGACACATTTTAAAATCACTGTTTACACTACCATATCAATACATCAAAAGTGATATGATGCCATAACTTTTGGAGTGCTATTTCAATGCATTGTATTTTAAAGGATATTTTACGGTAGTTATTTCAGGAGAGGGAGGGAGGGAGGTAAATGGTAGCATGCGAGAAATAAAGGTTAAGTGTTAGTCCACAGTATGAATGATTGATACAAAACATTAACAAGTATTTTGGCACGTGCAACATACATATATATAAAAATGGCAATTAATATTTCAAAATAATATTGATTCTCAATGAGAAGAATAAGTATGATTGTAATGGATGTGAACTTAGCGCGAAGTGAGATTGAATGAATATTGGATATGAGATGAAATATAAGTGTAAATTAAAATAGAATATTGGATATGAGATGAAAAATAAGTGTAAATTAAAATAGTATCTAGGTATTTTCCAAATAAATAGGAATTTAGTTGTCATATATAGTTTACGCTAAGGGTAATTTTGTTATTTTGAAAAAGTATTCAAGGTGGAATATTTGCATTATCAATAACAATAAAAGAATTTGTAGTGTTAATAACCGTTAGTCAGTAGATAGTATCAATAATAAGATGTTAAAATGCAATTATAAAGGTCTAGCACCACTGTCCCAGTTATCAAATGCTCCGACCATGGTTTGAGATGTAACAGATTCCAAATTTGTATAGCATGATTATAACCACATTACATATAGTGACATGTAATATGCTACATGTACTACTTCGTAAATACCCGATTTCAAATTAAAAAAGATGATAAAAAACCTTTTACTTTTTTGCATGTTATTATGCTTAGAACTATTAGCCTATGTTATTGTAAATTAATAGAATGATATATAGATATCTCTTGTTCTATTTTCATAGCTTATGAATGCATATCATGAAAGTTTCACACCCACATGCACACATGCATATAAACACATAGGCCTCTATATATATATATGTATGTATGTATATGCATATTTGACTTATGGAGCTCAATCATATTGTTTGCGTCAAAATTGGTCACAAACACCCAATACCGTGAAAGCACCAGTGTACGAATATAAATTAGTGATATTCAAACACAAACAACAAATCTCAACAAATAATAGACAGCAATCCAAAAGTAAAGAACATAGACACAAGTTTTATAGTGGTTCGGCTATCTCCGGCCTACGTCCACTCCAATTTTTTTTTTTCTTTTTATTGATTATCCTTGAAGATTACAAGTGATTACCACAGTTGTAGTGACCAAATCTGAAGAAAATTGCAGTAATGATGCTATGGTATAATTTTAGCAGCGTCTGGGCTTGCCTTTCCTCTCCAAATTTTCCGACCCCTTTTCTGAATGACCAGGGGCTCTATTTATAGGTGTGGAAGGCCGAAATCCCGCCTAAAACCTGGGGAGACTGCTTGGCACGTGAGGGGGGCCCACAGGCCCGTGTTCTCGGAATCCGTGCCCAGTTTGGGATCGATTCGAAGTGACGTTCGAATCGATCAAGAATCCATCCAATTGAGCTGAAATTTGGTGTGAACATTCTTCAACATGTATGTAAGCTCCTGTAAAAATTTCATTACATTTGGATCAACGGTTTGGAAGATATGATCGATCCAAGTTCAAGAATCCGTGCGTCCTGAATGGTTCGAACCCATGCTTCGAAACCATCTACTTCGAAACCATCCTCTTCGAATCCATAGGGCCGACTCCCTCGAATCCATACCCTTGGAACCCATTCTGTTCGAATCCATGCTTTCTGAAGCCGCCTCCTTCGAGTCCATATCCTACGAGTCCATCCTCTTCGAATTCATCCCTTTCGAATCCTCGTCCTTCGAATCCATGTCCCTTGCTTCGTATCCATCATCTTCGAATCCATGTCCTTTTCGAATCCATCCCCTTCTTCGAATCCATCTCCTTCTTCGAATCCGTGTCTATTTCGACTCCATCTCCTTCTTCGAATCCATGTCTACTTCGACTCCATCTCCTTCTTCGAATCCATGTCTACTTTGACTCCATCTCCTTCTTCGAATCCACGTCTACTTCGACTCCATCTCCTTCTTCGAATCCATGCCCACTTCGAATCCATCTCCATTGCATTGATGCTACTCCTTTTGAACCCATCATGTTCCCATCGATTCGAAGCGTCATCGATGCGAACCTCCTGGGTTCGAACCTGATGGGTTCGAACCTGATGGGTTCGAACTACGCACTATTCCTACTTTGAATCCGTCATATTTCCTTCATACGAACTCCGATTAACCTGAAATTCGAAACATACCCTTTCATAGTCCTTATCATCATTTCCAATCAATTTCGTCCCGATCGGAGTTCAACAAAATTTTGACGATATCCATTGTAGCCTTATCTCCAGTCCTGATATCCATAATTCCTTGCCAATTTGTTGATATTCCAGTTTTGACCAAAAAATGGGATAACATTTTGCCCCCCAAAACATGCCTTGTGATAACAAGGCGTGTTTTGAATAATTACGAATCCAATATCCGAAGTCCACAGCCATATTGCCAGAGTATATCGTCCTTGACTGCTTTGAGTCGATGTCCAATTCCATATCCAATAGCCAAAGCCTTAGCCAATTCCGTATCCATTCGAACTCGACAACCAAGTTCCAATCCATCCTTATCCAATAGCCAATAACCGGAGCCAGGACCTCTCCGGGTCGATATCCAAATCCATAACCTCTCTGGGTTCCTGTCAAGCGTGATCCACATCCGACGACCGTGGTCCAGTGTCCCTGGACGTTGAGTTAACCTCTCCGGGTTCTTGCCAAGCGCAATCCATACTTGACGACCTTGGTCCAGTGTCCCTGGACGTTGAGCCAACCTCTCCGGGTTCTTGCCAAGCGCAATCCATACTTGACGACCTTGGCCCAGTGTCCCTGGGCGCTGTAAAATGCCATGGCTTAAGTCCTAAGCCGAATCCTGATCTCTTCGGACCCTTGCCGAGCATAGTCCATACTCGACGACCTGAAAATAATAAATGATAATAGAGGGCCTAAGTCCTAGGCCGAATCCTGGTCACTCCGGACCCTTGCCAAACATTGTCCATACTTGACGACCTGAATGAGTCAATCTACCTTGTTTGGGTAAAGTGACTCATCCCTTGCCAGGCATAATCCATACCCGACGACCATTTACCAAAAACCAGATAAAAGTCCAACCAAAATTTATTCCAAAGTCCAAATCCGAAATTCAAATTCGAAATCCAAATCCAAAATCCAAATCCAAATCCAAAATTCAAATCCAAACCAGAAAACCAGAAATCCAAACCAGCATCCAAAACCAAAAACAATCATCCAAAGGAAAATCCAAATAAAAAAGCAAGAAAAACCAGGAGCTCAATCCAAGCTCCAAAACCAAATCCAAAAAAGAAAAGCAATGTCCAATCTAAAAAGCAAGAAATAAATTTCACAAACCATAGCGTCCCGGTTTATCATCATTCAGAGCATGCCTAGGGGCTATCTCCGTCCCCGTACATGTGTAAATGACTTTACCATTTGCTAGTAGCTTGCTACTTATTCCATATTATCCTGGTCAATGGATGATCAATCGACGATCATCCCTGGGCCTCCCATCATCACGGCGTGAAGTGGTCGGTGGTTGCTCCTGCTCCACCATTGCATCCCGAGTTCCAACGTATTGCTGTAACTGTCCATTCCTTACATGCTCCTCGATTATGTCCTTTAGGTGCCTGCAGCTGTTGGTATCGTGTCCATCCAGATCATGGAAGAGACAGTGCCTTCCTGATGTCCTTTCCCGCTCTGTTGGTTCCCTCCTAGCCGGCCTTCGGTAGGGAAGGCGATTCCGAGTTTCCAGGTATATCCGTTCCAGCGTCTCGTTCAATCCTGTGTATGTGGAAAACTTTGGATCCTTCCATCGCTTCCTAGCGTTTCCAGAGTCGTCATCTAACTTCCTTTTCCCTTTATCCTTATCCAAACCATTTTTGGATACCGCTCCAACCTCGATTGCATTAGCCTTATTCACCTTTAAATCCGTACTTGCATCTTCTTGCCGAAGGAACCTTTCTGCCTCATGAAAGAATTCGTCGAGATTTTGCGGGGGATCTCGTATCAGAGATACCTTGAAATCCGAATTCTCCTTGACTCCTGATACTGCTGCCATTAAAACCATTGATGGATCAGGCCGATCCACCGAAGCGACTGTCGCACTGAATCGAGTTAGAAAAGCTCTAAGCGATTCGTCCATCCTTTGCTTCACCGATGTTAAAGTCATTACATTCTTTGGCCTCTTGACGTGAACCCGGAACTGTCCCAGAAACTTTTCTACTAATTCCTTCCAAGTCCTGATAGATCCTTCTTCCAGCTGCCTAAACCACATTGCAGCTAAGTCCTTCAAATACAAAGGGAAATATCGGGCCATCACTTCCTCCGATGCCCCCAGCACCTCCATGTGTCTGGTGTACCTCATTAAGTGATCTGTTGGATCCGTCTTACCATCATATACCTCCACGCTAGGTAGCTTGAACTTAGGTGGGTTTCGAGCCATCCTTATCTCCCGAACGAATGGACTTCTATTCACTCCTTCCAAATCTCCGTTTGTCAAACCACCTCGCACAGTCTTCCTAATCATTTCCACTAATCCTGTATTGTCTGGTAGGGGTTGCCCCCCATGCCCCCGAGGGAATTCTGGTACATATTCCTCGTGTGGCTCACTAGCGGCAATGTTAGCCCTAGCTTGCTGAATTCCTTCCAAAGGTTCTCCTTCATTGAATCCTGTGGGCCTGCCCCCAAGCCCTTGTTGATTGCCTTCTGGCTCCGTATCCTGTCCTTCATTGGGTTCCACAACCCTAGCTCCTTGTCCTACATCCGCAGTTGCTGTAGTCGTTCCTAAGTTCTGCATCCCTGTAGCTCTCATTTGTTCCAAGAAAGTTTGCATCATTTCCTGTTGACTTTTCAACAATCTCTCCTGCAAAGAATTGGCCATAGCTTCCATTTCATCCCGAGTTATGTAGACCGAAGCCTGTCCTTCCTCACCTCCGGAGGATGCTTGTTGACTTCCTCCTTGTTGGCTTCTCTCAGCCCTTAGCCTTCTGCTATTCTGCCTAGTCATTGTCTTCCAAATCCGAATTCCTCAAACTCTTCAAATCCGATGTAGCGGGTGCTAGTTGTTCTCAGTGAAAGCACCAAAATGTTTGCGTCAAAATTGGTCACAAACACCCAATACCGTGAAAGCACCAGTGTATGAATATAAATTAGTGATATTAAAACACAAACAACAAATCTCAACAAATAATAGACAGCAATCCAAAAGTAAAGAACATAGACACAAGTTTTATAGTGGTTCGGCTATCTCCGGCCTACGTCCACTCCAATTTTTTTTTTCTTTTTATTGATTATCCTTGAAGATTACAAGTGATTACCACAGTTGTAGTGACCAAATCTGAAGAAAATTGCAGTAATGATGCTATGGTATAATTTTAGCAGCGTCTGGGCTTGCCTTTCCTCTCCAAATTTTCCGACCCCTTTTCTGAATGACCAGGGGCTCTATTTATAGGTGTGGAAGGCCGAAATCCCGCCTAAAACCTGGGGAGACTGCTTGGCACGTGAGGGGGGCCCACAGGCCCGTGTTCTCGGAATCCGTGCCCAGTTTGGGATCGATTCGAAGTGACGTTCGAATCGATCAAGAATCCATCCAATTGAGCTGAAATTTGGTGTGAACATTCTTCAACATGTATGTAAGCTCCTGTAAAAATTTCATTACATTTGGATCAACGGTTTGGAAGATATGATCGATCCAAGTTCAAGAATCCGTGCGTCCTGAATGGTTCGAACCCATGCTTCGAAACCATCTACTTCGAAACCATCCTCTTCGAATCCATAGGGCCGACTCCCTCGAATCCATACCCTTGGAACCCATTCTGTTCGAATCCATGCTTTCTGAAGCCGCCTCCTTCGAGTCCATATCCTACGAGTCCATCCTCTTCGAATTCATCCCTTTCGAATCCTCGTCCTTCGAATCCATGTCCCTTGCTTCGTATCCATCATCTTCGAATCCATGTCCTTTTCGAATCCATCCCCTTCTTCGAATCCATCTCCTTCTTCGAATCCGTGTCTATTTCGACTCCATCTCCTTCTTCGAATCCATGTCTACTTCGACTCCATCTCCTTCTTCGAATCCATGTCTACTTCGACTCCATCTCCTTCTTCGAATCCATGCCCACTTCGAATCCATCTCCATTGCATTGATGCTACTCCTTTTGAACCCATCATGTTCCCATCGATTCGAAGCGTCATCGATGCGAACCTCCTGGGTTCGAACCTGATGGGTTCGAACCTGATGGGTTCGAACCTGATGGGTTCGAACTACGCACTATTCCTACTTTGAATCCGTCATATTTCCTTCATACGAACTCCGATTAACCTGAAATTCGAAACATAGCCTTTCATAGTCCTTATCATCATTTCCAATCAATTTCGTCCCGATCGGAGTTCAACAAAATTTTGACGATATCCATTGTAGCCTTATCTCCAGTCCTGATATCCATAATTCCTTGCCAATTTGTTGATATTCCAGTTTTGACCAAAAAATGGGATAACACATATAGCTTAAACATTTTTTGGTTTATAGAACGAGTCTAAACAAATTATTTAAGAAAGAAACAAGGTGGCATCGCCATATTCGTTGGCTTCTCCACCATATAACTAAAATAGACAGGTTGGCGGTGTCACCTCGTCATTCACATTCCACAGAAGCTCATGCTTCAAAAAACTTACTTTCTAACAGACAGTCAATAGGGATTGTTTCCTTGCCATACATGCTCTTGATTATTTTACTTATTCTATGCATGGTTATTCGTTTTTCAGTCAAGTACTGTATAGCTGCGAATAATTTTCTTGCACTTAGCATTAAAAAATTTTGCACTACTTTTTTAAATAGTTATTTTTGTTTAAGACCTTGTTGTAATTACATGACAATATCGTAATAGAAAATTGTTAAGTACTTGCAAAGGTTGTTAGAATTTTTGACGGAGAAAGAAGAGAGAGACATTAAACAGTAAAATATCAAAGAGACTACATTGTGATTCACTTAATTAAACGATAGAAAATACAAAGCATTAAATAAGAAAATAAAATAACTAACCACTTCCTAAACTCAAGCCACTAAATTATTTCATGACCAATAAACTAGGGTAGACTTGTTCTAAACATATTAAACATGTGCTAACTTTAACACCCTCCCTTAAACTGAATGTGCTCACATTCAGTTTACAACACAATTTCTTCATCGTCTTACATAGACGAACTCGGTCACAACTTTCATCTCTACCTGATTGGGCATGCTCAATTGTTTCACGTTGATTGGTACTTTAACTATCAACAAATACTCTTGGTTTACTCTTAGGGATCCACTGACCTCTCCATTCGGGTCGTCCTTTGTATCTGTCATCTCCTCAACAAGTGAGAACCGCGGCTCTTCTTCCTTACTTGTTGGATGACACAAAACCAAATCTTTCTCACTCCGCCTACTTCACATGTAGGCATGCCTATCTTCTCTTAGGCATATCATCAAACAGTTTTCAAGCCTTCTTCGAATTGTCCAACCTCATCCTGATCACAAACTTCCAAACAACTGTATATCATCTGCTTCAATTCACTGTCCACTGCCATATATCTCAAAACATCCCAGTCCATCTTCTCCAACTTCCTACTACACAATATAAACTGCTGCTCAACCACTGCCCAGTCACCAAGGCAACAACTTCACAACATTGCACATTGCAAACAGCCTTGAATCCACTACAGAACATTCGTAGCCACTTCAAAGCTACATCACTACCGCTTCCATACCCTTGCATCTGCATATCAACTCCACTACATCACTTGCATCTTCATCGAACAAGACATCCCCACAGCAATCGATCACCCAAACATCATCGGCGCTGTTAGCATCGAACAAAAACCGGTCTTCAACATCACCTCCCAGCTAACTTCACCTCAACCATCACCTCGAAACCCAAACAAAACACGACATCAAACTCAATCTCCTTCAACAGTACGCCTGAACTCAATCTACTACAACACAATTCATCTAAACCACTTACAATCCATTCTACCACCATACTTCACAGCAACTGACAACCTCCTCCAGAACATCATTTTACAGCCTCAGTTCATCATACATCACCACATCGTTTACCTTCTACCCTCACAGTCTTTCACTGCTCCACTGCATACATACTTCAACAAACCCAGCACCTTCAAACTGATACCATTCTCACTACTACATCAAATACATCAAGCTGCAACTTCAAAACTCACTCACTCTTCAAATTCCAATTCCAAAAACAACTCCATCACTTCCTACAGCACAGTGCCACTTCATCCACCTTCCAATACCATCACAAACCCCACACTTACCAGTGCAACACCTACCAGTGCAATACAACACTAAAACAACTCGTGAGCCACGCCCACCACTTCATTTTTACTGTTGCCATCAGAAAAACACTAACCTCTGCACTGCCATGGCCACAGCACATCACTGACCACAGTCGTCCACTTCAACCAATACTCTACTTCTACAAATCTATCAAGCCATCCACTGCAAATTCAAACTTCCATACAAACAACAATATCCCTGCCACTGCCTACATCCTTTACTTGCCCCATTGCAAAACGTCATTCATTGACCTAACAGAGCATCCCATATTCATCATCTCCACCAACCAGTTCCACATACAAACAAATTCACAAACCTCCCCTGCAAAATTCCCTGTCAACAAACAAATTCACATCCCTTTACCAATGCATCACATACAACCACCTTCCTTTCAAATTGAATTTCATTACTTTCTACAGCACCCCACAACAGTGACACTGCTTTGCATCTACCCTGACTTGAAGTTACCTGCTACAAGTTCGTTACCTTCAACTACAAACCATATCCATATCACCACTTCCCGGCTACGACTCCTCCCACCTTGCATACACAGTTCATCACCAAACTTCCCAGTGCAACTCCACCTCTGATCAACCAATCTCCATCAACACACTTCATAACCACCAGTCTCCACCATATCTCACAGCACTTCCTTCCGATACACCTTTCATCTGCCATCATCTACCATTGAACTGTTATCAAACAATAGACCAAACGCAGTCCTCCAATACAATTCCAGTTCATCTCCACTTCTGCATACTCCCCACAATTCTACAGCAGCAGCACCTTCAACAGAACCAACCATCACCTCACTTCGCCTTCCAACATCAATCGGCCCTCCACACAATTGCCTCTCCGAACCATTAATACTTTGAAACCAAGAATCGCGAACCCAACTACCACAAAATCACCCCAAGTTCCATCGCGTCTGCATAGAATTCCCCAAAGCCGAAATCGCCTCAATTGACCACCATTCTCCTCACTGCACCAACCATTCCTCAACCCCAAAATCACCTACGACCTCCACTGCCAACAAAAAAAATCACATCAATTCCCAAATCCAGCAGCGAGCATCGCCAGCAGCTAGACCCAAATTCGAGAAATTCGAACTGCTCGAATTTCCAAATATCAACTTCCAATAAATGAAGTTGAAACTAATTTCGTGTTTCGTTTGATTTTTTTTTTAAAATCACTCTCTCTCTCTCTCTCTCTAGTGCGCCATCTCTCTCTCACCAGGCTCTGATACCATGTTAGAATTTTTGACGGAGAAAGAAGAGAGAGACATTAAACAGTAAAATATCAAAGAGAATACATTGTGATTCACTTAATTAAACGATAGAAAATACAAAGCTTTAAATAAGAAAATAAAATAACTAACCACTTCCTAAACTCAAGCCACTAATTATTTCATGACCAATAAACTAGGGTAGACTTATTCTAAACATATTAAACATGTGCTAACTTTAACAAAGGTTTGGGAATAATGGCTATTTGGAATGTGCAGCTAAGATAAATAATTTATCAGTAATTTATGTGTTTAGGATGTAGGATACACATGTGATATGTTCCACCACTGTTTTAGAAGAATATTAACAAACTGTAAAATTAACCCCTTCGCACTGGCAGTTTTCTGAAGTATCAACAAAGTGTATGTTTGGTTGGGTACTGTATTATTTGGAATGTGCACATCAGAATGTGCATATCAGTTATGTGTTTAGTAACTCAAAACAAACCACAAAACTTGCCTAAAAACAAGATCACAAATAACACTTCTACCATAAAATTAGCCCACATGCATTGACTTATTAAACACTACGTTATTCAAACAGCTAACATTTCCCCCCTTAAACTGATTGTCTTAAGAAATCAGTTTATAGCATAAAATACTTCAACTGCTTGTTCCTTCTTCACCTGCATATGCTACCTTCTTCACCTGCATATGCTACCTTCTTCACCTGCTACCTTTCTTGAGCATACACCAAGCAATTTTCTCAACTTCAAGAATGTTGCAGGTTTGAGTGGCTTTGTTAAGATATCTGCAACCTGGTCTGCACTTCTGCAATAGACTAGATCAATGATTTCAGCTTTCACTTGATCACGCAAAAAATGATATCGCACATCAATGTGCTTGGATTTTCCATGCAGAACCGGATTCTTTGATAATTTAATTGTTGAAGTATTATCACAGTAAATCAAAGTAGCACCATACTGATGACAACGTAATTCTTCAAGTATCCGTCGCAACCAAATGGCTTGACAAGAAGAAGATGCAGCTGCAACATACTCCGCCTCGGTGGTGGAAAGTGTCACGATTGGTTGTTTCTTTGACGACCATGAAACAACTCCCGAACCAAAGAAAAATGCTGAACCTGATGTGCTTTTTCGATCGTTTAAGTCACCAGCATAATCACTATCAGTAAAGCCAACTAAACCAGTCTTATCTCCTGTTTTGAAGAAAATACCAAAATCAGAGGTACCTTTCAAATATCGTAGAATTCTCTTAGCAGCTAGAAGATGCATTTCTTTTGGATGTTCCATATATCTACTAATGAGACTGACCGCAAACATAATATCAGGTCGCGTGGCCATCAAGTAAAATAAGCTTCCAACCATTTGCTTGAATAGAGTACTGTCTGCATTCTTACCTTCATTGGTTTTCATCAACTTAACACCAGGTTCAGTTGGTGTATGAACTGAATTATATTCTTGCATCTGAAATGTATTTAATATCTCATTCACATACTTATGTTGAGATATAAAAATACCTGATGGAGATTGTACCACTTCAATGCCAAGAAAATAGTGCAACTTTCCAAGATCAGACATGCTGAACTCCATCATCATTGACTTCTTAAACTCTTCAAACATTGAACTATCATTTCCGGTATATATAAGGTCATCAACATACAAGCACACTATAAGAATTCTGCCATCAGATTCATATTTAACAAATAAAGTATGCTCGTAAGGACACTTTTTAAAGCCAGATTTCAAGAAATATGCTTCAATACGATTATACCAAACTCGAGGAGATTGTTTTAACCCGTATAGAGCTTTCTTCAATTTATACACCTTTTTCTCATTCTCCTTTTGCACATATCCTGGAGGTTGATCAACGTAAACCTCCTCTTCTAAGTCACCATGTAGAAACGCTGATTGTACATCTAGCTGAAAAATTGGCCATGAGTGTTGAGCTGCCAATGCAATAACCAATCTGATTGTATCTAAACGTGCTACTGGAGAGAAAACTTCTTTATAATCGACACCGAATTCTTGCTTATAACCTTTTGCGACAAGGCGTGCTTTGTATTTGTCGACTTTGCCTTCTGCATTTAACTTAGTTTTATAAACCCACTTAACACCAATAGTTTTTTGATTATCAGGAAGGTCCATAAGTTCTCAAGTGTTATTCCTTTCAATTGAATCTATCTCTTTATCCATGGCTGCACGCCATTTTGGATCATTGACTGCATCTTCAAATGCCACCTGATCACAATCAGAAAACAACGCAAAATGTGTAATTGGGTCATCAGATTTATCAAGTCCAGGCAGCTCATAATCAGCCATCCATGCGGATTTTTTCTTTGTACGTCGAGGACGAGATTCAGTAATAGATTCTGATAGAGCTTTTGGTGAAGAGATGGGCTGCTGCAAAAACTCATCAACTACTACTTCTTGTTGATCAGTAGAAGAACGTGTCACTTCATTAGAGGAAGATTGACCTGATGTCTCTTCATTATCATCTACAGTCAATGTAATGGACCGACCTGTAGCTTTATCATTTTCCCAGTTCCATTTCTTTTCTTCATCAAAGATAACATCCCTACTGATCACTATTCTTTTCGAGATAGGATTATACAATTTGTAGGCTTTGGACTGCTCACTAATACCAATGAATACACACTTTTCTCCTTTGTCATCAAGCTTTTTTCTCATTTGTTTCGGAATTCGAGCATATGCAATGCATCCGAATACTCGTAAATGATCAACATTGGGCTTTCGACCATTCCAAGCTTCTTCTGGTGTCATGTTCTTGACTGCCTTTGTTGGACAACGGTTTAATAAATGAATACTCCATCTCACGGTTTCTGGCCAAAAACTCTTGGGAAGAGATGAAGTATTCAACATACTTCTCACCATATTTAAGATAATACGATTCTTCCGTTCAGCTACTCCGTTTTGCTGCGGAGTGTATGTTGTTGTTAGCTGTCTTTTGATTCCATGGCTGGTACAAAATGTTATCCCGCTTTTTGGCAAAGCCGCGATACCAAAAGATCGATCAGAAACGGAGAACAGCTCGTCTCAGAGGTCGGTCATGCTTCGTCTCGCTATGGATATCACTGAATTTTGTCCAAGTCCAGATTGAGCTACAATCGATAGGACACGGCAAGAAAGACCATAGGAGTCAACATCTCAAGTTCCAAGTCAATCCGAGTTCATACGCTCGAGTTATGATCGATTCAATTTGAAGGGGAAAGCTTGGGTTTCGAAGCCATCGTAAACCAACGTTTCGAAACCATCAAGTTCGAAACCATAAGCTTCGAATCCACCGAACCATCTCGGGTTCGCCTACGTCACCTTCGAATCCATCGTGTTCGAACCCATGGGCCTCGTGTCCATGGAGAAGTGACATAGTTCTTATCCATCACAAAAGTCACGCTTCGAACCCACCACAAAGCCTAGTTCGACTCCAAGCAAGAATCATGGCTCGAACCCAAACATGGAGCCTAGTTCGAACCCATCCACAAAGTCATGCTCGAAACCATCCATGGTGCCAAGTTCGAATCCACCTGTGTAGCCTCATTCGAATCCACTGGGTCAACCAACCACGATGACGTGTCTTCCTTCGATTCGAATTCGCCGAGATCCATGTAGTCAAAGCGGTCGATTTGGAGTGGAGACCGGGTTGGTTCGAAGTTTGCACGCCACGTCGCCATGAAGTCACGTGCCATGATGGGTTCGAAACCATCGGTTCGAAAGCATGGTTTCAAACCAAACAGCCAAGCAATGAACCCCATTTCGAATCCATCATATCTCCCAATCTACTGATTCAAATGTCATGAAATTTTCACAGAAGCTTGCATACATGTTGAAGAATGTCTATGCCAAATTTCACCTCGATTGGGTAAATTCTTGATCGGTTCGAATGGAGTTCGAACCGATGCCAAAGTGGGCCCAAACTTCCTGAGACCGTGCGTGTGGGCCCCCTCACGTGCAAGAAGTGGTCTCCCGAGTTTTCAGCGAATTATCAGCAGCCTACGCCTATAAATAGAGCCCCAGGGCCAACAGAAAAGGGACTTTTGGATTCTGAAGCATCCAGACTCTGCCGGATTGAGATCTCCATCATTTGATATCATAAACTTGCTGTTAAATTCGAATTCCTGACTGTAACTCACTGTTGATTGCTGTACCGATTTGTAATCATCGAAAGAGAGTCAATAAAAGTATAAAAACTTCACAGTGGACGTAGTCAATACGCCGAACCACTATAAATTGCTTCTCTACGCGCTTATTTACATGCTATTTGGAGTTTTTGTTAGATAATCCTCTGTTTTTTTGCACTCTTCATTTATTATCTCTTCAATAACTTCCGACGAGTGTTGTGCCCAATTCTGGTGCAAACACTTTGGTGCTTTCACTGAGAAAACCCAGATTTTCTCTCGCTCCACGGATCTGTCATCAATACCGGATTGCATAAATCTAAGAGAGATCCGGATTTCAAGCTTAGGTTCCTTCCGTTCTATTCAGACTTGATAAAAGTCTAGGAAAGAATATCGCTATTCACAATGGTGAGTATTAGAACCACCTCTAACCTTGGTAACCAAGAAGGCCAGGATAGGCCAGATCCCGCGCAGTTACCATCTACTCAGGACGTCGCCGGGCCTTCGGAGTCATCCGGACCGGTAACGAGACAAGAGTTTCAAGCGTTGCTCCAAGAGCTGACCCAAAGTCGGCAACAGTTGACGGAGCAACTACGTGCTAACGCTGAATTAACCCGCCAGCTGCACAGTCATAAGCGAAGGCGGACTAGGAGGGATTATACATCCCAATCTTCCACGGAGAGTTCGGCTTCCACCGATTATCATCACCGACCTTCACGACCCCGAATGGATGGGAATCATGCGCAGGCTACCGGAGACCTTCCTGCATTGACGGTTGGGCAACTACGAGTCGGTCCATCTGCAAGCTTCCATACAGGGCCTTCTTCCCGGGGAGGCACTGCTCCTCAACACACTACCGACAACCGTCCTGCAACTATTGCTACGGAGCCAGGGGTTGACATCCGTACTTTGTCAGATCAGAACCACCACCGACGACGGCAAACTCCTGAGCCGTATGTAGCAGAAGATGTCGAACCAAGGAGGCGAGATCTGGACCGTCGACAGCATCCGGTCCAGTCCCGCATTGTGGAGCCCGACCACACCTTGGCTCGACATGCCCAGAACGCAGCTGTAACGGATCTTCCGGAAATGATCAGGCAGATGATCCGCGAAAGTCAGGGGTTTACTAACGACGACTGGGGAATCTCCCGGAGTCACACCCCATTCGCAGACGAGATCCTGTATGCCGAACCCCCTCGACGATTTAGGATGCCCACGTTACCGATGTACGAGGGAAACTCGGACCCTAATCAACACGTACTGAAGTATGAATGGTCCATGAGCGCCGCTAGGGCAGATGATGCAGTCAAGTGTAGGAGCTTTCCTATCTCTTTGGGGGGCATTGCTACGATGTGGTTCACGCGATTGCCACCCCGTTCTATCTCCTCGTTCAATCAGCTGGCCAGGAAGTTCGTGGAACAGTTCCGCATGCATGTTGCGAGGCCTAGGGACGTCAACACTTTGTCTAGTGTTACCCAAGCTCCAGGAGAAACTCTTAGACACTACTTGGAGAGATTCCATAAGGCCTGTGTGGAAATCACCAATCCTAATGATAACTCGATTCTGATGGGCATTGATGAAAGGAATTGACCCTGATTCGGATTTTGGAAATTGGCTGGCAGGAAAACCTCCTGCGTCGTTGAATCGCTTCTACTCCAAAGCCGCCCAGTTCTTGAGGCGTGAGGACGCGAAGCAGTCTAGGAAACAGGACGATGCAGGACCCAGTGGAGAGGGGATTCAAAGTAACGTGGCTGTTAAACATTCGGGAGAAAGTTCTGGGAAAGTACAGCTAAATATCCAGAACAAACAATCACAACCGAAGAATAATGGGAATCAGAGCAGGAAGCGGGATCAGAACCGTGGGCCGAGGCGTAGGGCCCCTATGTTCGACAATTATACTCCGTTGAATACATCGTTGGAGAACGTATACCTACAAACTTGTAACGCCATGCAATACAAGAAGCCTACTCCGAAGCC
Organism: Allium cepa; assembly: GCA_030765085.1. Classification (NCBI taxonomy): domain Eukaryota; kingdom Viridiplantae; phylum Streptophyta; class Magnoliopsida; order Asparagales; family Amaryllidaceae; genus Allium; species Allium cepa. The sequence goes on from CM060937.1 coordinate 5,720,748, forward strand.
GTCGTCGGAGAGACAGATTCAAACGGGCAAGTTTTGCAGATTTCACGACAGTTACGGCCACAATACCAACGAATGCAGACACTTGCAGGATTTGATTGAGAAGTTGATCAGGGAAAGGAAGTTGGACCAGTTCGTACGGGCGCCGCAGTCTGGCAGTGCGGGTCCGTCAAACCAGAACAATCGACAAAATCAGCCAAGGCAGGAAGAACGCGCCCGAACGGGCGGAAGGTTAGTGATAAACACCGTAAGTGGTGGTCCTCATCCGGCGGATAGGAGTTGGAAAGAAATTGAGTCATATGCTAGCTCGGTTAGGCATATGGATTTCGAATGTTGCAGTAATTATGATGAAGGGGCTCCGGCAAAACAGCAAAAGACGATGGCAGATGACATCGTGTTCCGGAACCGTGACGCAGACAAGGTCGAAGCCCCGACTATCGACCCACTTGTTATATCCGCCCAGGTTGGTCCTGCTTGGATGAAGATGATACTGGTGGATAGTGGGAGTTCAGTCAATATTTTGTTCAGGAGAGCTTACGACCAGATGAAGATGGAAGCCAAAGATCTGAAGCCCTGCCAGTCCAGAATTCATGGCTTCGATGGAAGTGCTAATACACCCACGGGGGTTGTGGAGTTACTCGTGGAGCTGGGAATCGGTGAGTGCAGAAGAGTACGCATGTTACAGTTTGTTGTTTTGGACATACATTCACCATACAACGCGTTTCTGGGCCGACCGGCCCTTGCTGAATTTCGGGCAGCAATCGCCCCGTGGTGTTTGACTTTGAAATTTCCTACCGATTGTGGTATCGGTGTGATTCATGGAGATCAGGCTGCTGGAAGAGCCTGTTATGTTGCTGAGCTGCGAGAGGCGCAGCGAAGGGAGAAAGGGAAGGGCGTAGAGGAATCTCTCTGCGTCCGTTCTGCCGATGATTGACAATTGGTGCTTGGGCCTCAGCCCGGGCACCACAACCAATTCCAGAAAGACCTTGACCCAAGGGACAACGACAACAATAGGGAGTCTACAGAGAGTCAGGCCTCTCCGGCCGAGCTAACTATCAATGTCCCGATCGATGATGATGGCGATGATGCGAGAGTGTTAAAAATTGGGTCTCAATTGAGCCAGGGGACACAACAGGAATTGGTTGAATTTTTCCGGGCGAATCTTGACGTGTTCGCCTGGACGCATTCCGACATGTGTGGGATCTCGCCGGATATCGCGAGCCACACTTTAAACATTGACCCACGGTATATCCCAGTCAAGCAGAAAAGGCGTGGTATGGATCCAGAGAGATCTGCCGCCTTAAGGAGGAGGTCGGTAAGTTGAAAACAAATGGGTTCATTAGAGATGCTTTATACCCGGAGTGAGTGTCAAACCCGGTACTTGTCCGGAAACCGAACGGGAAATGGAGAACGTGTATCGATTATTCTGACTTGAACAAGGCTTGCCCGAAGGACAGTTTTCCACTTCCTCGAATCGATCAGCTCGTTGATTCAACCGCCAGACACGAATTGTTATCCTTTATGGATGCTTACTCGGGCTACAACCAAATACCCATGCATGTGCCCGACCAAGAACATACGAGTTTTGTGACTGATCTGGGGTTATACTGCTACAAAGTCATGCCTTTTGGGTCAAAGAATGCCGGCGCAACCTATCAACGCTTGGTTAACCGGATGTTCTCCGACCAGATCGGGAAGACCATGGAAGTTTATGTAGATGACATGTTAGTAAAGTCAAGGCATTCAGTTGATCACGTAAAGGACTTGGGATCAATGTTTGATATCCTCCGGAGATATGGGATGAAGCTCAACCCGCTAAAATGCCATTTTGGGGTTGCATCCGGAAAATTCCTTGGGTTCATCGTCAACGCCCGAGGGATAGAGGCCAACCCTGAAAAGATTTGGGCCATCAGGAATCTTCAAACTCCAAGGACCATAAAGCAGGTCCAGAGTCTCAATGGGAAAGTTGCAGCATTAAGTAGGTTCATCTCGAAATCAACTGACAAATGCATTCCTTTCTTCGATCTGATCCGAAAAGGGAAGCGAAACTTCGAATGGACCGAAGAATGTGAAGGTGCGTTTCAGTCACTGCTTCGACATCTTTCTACACCGCCGATTCTTTCGAAGCCTGTCGATCACGAGCGATTATATCTTTACTTGGCGGTATCTGAAAGCGCAATCAGTGCAGCATTAGTCCGGGAGGAAGACCGAGTGCAAAAACCGGTATATTACATAAGTAAACGGTTAACCGGAGCCGAGAGGAACTATCCCAAGCTAGAAAAGTTGGCATATTGTCTAGTCATTGCCTCGAGAAAGCTCCGTCCATATTTGCAGGCTCATCCTATCACCGTGTACACCGACCAGCCGTTACGACAGGTCCTCACGCGGCCTGAGACGTCAGGTAGGCTACTAAAATGGAATATCGAATTGAGCCAGTTTGACATTGCCTATACTCCGAGAAGGGCCATACATGGCCAAGTTCTAGCAGATTTCGTCGCTGAATTCACCGTACCCGAGGAATTACCTGAGAGTAGCGAACCTCCTAAACATATGTGGAAGTTATATACTGACGGTGCCTCCAATGAACGATGTTCGGGAGCAGGGGTAGTGCTTGAAACCCCCGAAGGCCGATCTATATGCTACGCCCTAAGGTTCGAGTTCCGTGCAACTAATAACGAGGCTGAATATGAAGCTTTACTCACTGGGTTGAAGCTGGCCCACGACCTGAGAATTGTCGCTGTAGAGATTTATTGCGACTCCCAATTAATCGTTTGCCAGGTCCGAGGTGAATATCAAGCTAAGGATCGAAGACTAGCTGCTTACTTATCTCGAGTCAGGGAAATCCTTGATCGTTTCGATCAATATGCCATTTTCTATATCCCTCGGGAGCACAATCAGAAGGCCGATTCATTGGCGAGTTGGCGAGTACGGGCGAAGCTCAACAGTTGGGGCTTGTTCCCGTTGAAACCCTACCTTCTCCGAGCATTGATCAAAGTGAGGTCAGCCATGCATTCGAGGCTACCACAAGTACGGAATCGTGGATGACCCCCTATCGAAATTACATTGAACATGGAACACTGCCTGAGCGCAGGAGTGAAAAGAGGCAGGTCCTTCGAAAAGCCTCACGGTTTGTCATTCAAAATGGAGTTATGTACAGAAGGGGGTATTCTGTCCCCCTACTCCGATGTATCGCACACGATGAAATCAAGCGAGTGTTGCACGATGTACACGAGGGAGAATGTGGCAATCACGCTGGGGGGCAGGCACTCGCCAAGAAGGTACTCCGATACGGATATTACTGGCCCACCGTTAATCGAGATAGACTACGCCAAAAAATGTGACAAATGCCAGAAACACGCTCGGATTCCCAGTGCTCCACCTACCGAAATAACCCAAATGGTCAGCCCCTGGCCGTTCGCGATATGGGGAATCGATATAATTGGAACATTGCCTCTGGCCAAATGTGGAGCGAAATACGCCATCGTCGCGGTTGATTACTTCACCAAATGGGCCGAAGCTGAGCCTCTTGCAACGATTACAACGAAGAAAGTGATCAACTTCGTAGTGCGCAACATCATCTGCCGATTCGGTCTCCCGCATACTATCATCACCGATAACGGAGCCCAATTCGACAGTATCGAGTTCAAAAATTTCTGCCAGCGATTTCGCACACATAAGAAGTTTTCTGCAGTGGCACACCCTCAAGCAAATGGTCTGGTCGAAGCTGTTAATAAAGTTATAAAGTCCATTCTGAAGAAGCGACTAGAAAAGGCCGGGGGCAAGTGGGTCGACGAACTCCCTATGGCGTTATGGGCCTACCGAACAACTCACAAAACTGCAACTGGTCACACTCCGTTTTCTCTATCGTATGACTCAGAGGCCGTTATTCCAGTCGAATTGGAAGTGCGTTTTCATTGTGCGACGTATTATGATCCGAAGACAAATGCCATATTACTTGCTCAATCTCTGGATTTACTAGATGAGAGGCGTGAAAAGGCTGATTTGATGGCAGCCGCATATCGGAGTCGAGTCGCCCGAATATTCAATGCCAAGGTCCGTCCGCGAACCTTTGAACTCGGCGATCTCGTGCTCAAAAGGGTTTACCCGGTTCCTTCGCACATGAAGCCAACTTGGGAAGGGCCGTACGTGGTTTCGCAAAAGCTCGGAGACGGCACGTTCAAATTATTGACCGTTGATGGTCTCATCTTGCCGAGGGCTTGGAATAGCGAGAGTCTTCGTCGCTACTACACATGAAAGACTTTGCTTTTTCTGCCAATTTGTTCTTTTGCATTTTATTTTAGCATTTCGAGATTTGAATTTGTAATAAGGCAACTGACTCTGCCATATTTTCTCGTTTCAGCAATAAAATGCCATCTCTTCGAGCCAAAGCTGTGGTTTATTAAGTGTGACGCACAATATCACGACGCACAGAGAGCTAAATTCCATCATGCGGTGGGATTTATTCAAATAGAGAGTGACTGCGATATGACCGGTCACTCGCTAAGTGAAACCCGAGCTCGGGGGCAGGACACCACATGAATATTTACAGGAATTGATACACGACGATCCCTCGTCTAACTCCAACTTCCCAGAGTGCGAATTGGAGTATAAACATTCAATAATTCGCTCCTAGAGCGCGAGCGGACTCCAACTTTCCAGAGTGCGAATTGGAGTATAAACATTCAATAATTCGTTCACAGAGCGCGAACGGACTCCAAGTTCCCAGAGTGCGAATTGGAGTATAAACATTCAATAATTCGTTCCCAGAGCGCGAACGGACTCCAAGTTCCCAGAGTGCGAATTGGAGTATAAACATTCAATAATTCGTTCCCAGAGCGCGAACGGACTCCAAGTTCCCAGAGCACGAATTGGAGCATGAACACTAAGTTAAAGTTCCCGTAGTGCGAACTGAAATGTTAATACTAACTCCAAGTTCATAGAGTGCGAGTTGGAATGTGAACATCATTTCCGAATTCCCGGAGTGCGAACCGGATTATCGATCTCAAATTGTCTTAAGTCCCCAAAATGTGGACATGTGTTTAGAGTTTGCGATAAACGCACTCAACCACAAAAATGCAAATGTTGTTCCCTGAGACCAGGGGGCATAAAAAAAAGCTAAGTGTTAGTCACTGACCAAAGTGATACCGTGTCCGAAGTTCGGTCATTCATCAGTCACAACTCGCAACCAAGATTCTCAAACTAGGCGAATAAAAGCGAATTCCACTTGACAAAAAAAAAAAACACCACAAGCGCACCAGACTGAATACATAACACTGCAAACACTTAAGCGCAAAAGAAATGAGAGTTGAAACAGGGAAACTAAATCTTATTTCAACTAGCTTAAAACAAGGACTTACACGCAAATAAGTTCTTCCAAAAAAGAATGCCTACTAGCAGGGGCCGAACCTGCATCTATACACGGCCTACTAACAAAAAACGAAGACAAGTCCCTATCTACCAAAAAACCTGCTTGGGGGGCCGCTCTATTCTTTCTTTCTCGGCTTCCTTATCAGCGGTTCGTCGTCAGAATCGCTAGGAACAGAAATCCTTCGCTTTGACGGCCTCCTCTCCGGTGGCTGCTCTCCAGCGGGGGGCATAATATCTACGTCCTCCTCGGAACTTGAATCTAAATGAGGACTCCCCGCCGGAGAAATAGGAGGGACCGGACCCGCAACGGAAGGTGGAATAATGTCACCACCGACGCTACCGCTCTGCCCTTCAGCTTCCAATTCAGCATGGATTTCGGCCAAGATTTCTTCTTCTCGAGCTGATGGGGCCCGGCTGGAGATAACTCCGGTCTCTACAAGGGGGCTAGAAGCTGGTGGTAACTCACTAATGATAAATGGCAAGTCTGTAGAGAAGTCACTCTGGTGACCGAGCAATTCACTCACCATTTGCTCGTCAAGAGACAAAGAGCTTCCCTGCGCCGCTCCAGTAGACGCTGCCGTTGTCACAACAGTCGTTTCAGTAGTAATAGCCTTCTGCCCTTGGCTCGGCTCCTGGGTCGAAGACACCGGGTAGTCCTGGTCACTGGATAAAGAAGAGAAGGGGTTAAGAACAATCACTTCGAAACGAGAGTTCTAGCGAAAATGCACTTGAAATTTGTTCAGAATACCTTCCTCAGTTCGGCTTGTTGATGGTGGAACGACTTCAGGGACGTGCTCACGAATGGGTGATAACCGCGGTCGCTCTGGGTCGTAAGCCGGAACGGTCTGTGAGCTAACCGCAGATACAGGCTCAGACGGAAGCGGGGCGGTGATTTCAAGAGCGGTGCCACGATGCTCAACGCCTGACCCTTCTCCGGCCTCCAAAGATCGACCGCCAACCATCTCCTTCTCATGAGCGATCATAGCATCATGAAGGACCCTTTTTTCCTCATCTGTTAGCAACCGGTTTTCAAGCTCGAATCGGTCGACCGATTCGTCGGGGTGCGCTTCCTCTTCCCCTTCAACCAATCGTTCCCAAGCACCGCGGAGATGCACTGGGTAATCCTGAAGCCAGGCCAAGTTTCTGTGCTTCAATACATTGGCATTGTATGTAATAAGCAGATCTTCAATGTCAGCATCTAGCCTGGCCTCGGCTTGCTGAACTCTCTCCTCAATCTCCGCCTCGACCGCTTGAACTTTGGCCACTGCTTCATCCCGTTCGGTCCGGAGTATCACCGCTTGTTCGCACGCCTCCTGTGCTGCATTGTTTGCATCGTCCCTATCCTTGGCGATTTCAGCAAATTTGGATTTGAGCTCATTTAGCTCCTTTAGCGCCGCATCCCTCTCGGCAGTGACCAGAGTATTCCGATGGCCCATGTCCTCGACCGTGGCGTAATGCTCACGCTTCATTCTATCCATCGTGAGTTGGGCTTCATCGGCCTTTTTGATGGCTTCCATCTCTGATTTTCTGGAAGATTCGGCCTCGGTGTTCAGCACATCGATAATACGACTCTTCTGGGCCAACTCCGCCTGTAACTTTTCGTTGGCGGCTCCACGCTCAAAGGCCAGCTCCGACGCCTTCTCCGCCGCTTTAAACCATACTTTATACTGAGCGTAGAAGTCGTGCACATAGTCATGCACCACCTGCTCCGCCGACGGAGGGATTCTTTTCAAGTGCGGGGGAAAAATGTAGTTGTCGAAGCAAATGGTTGGGAAGTCTTTTTTCAATTGAGCAAGCCTGAGCGCCCCTTCGCCCGAAATTCCCACAGGAGGCTGTTCCGCAACTACGGCGGTCGATGCCTCGCTTCTGGAACGGTGAGATTCGTGCCTGGAAGATTGGGAAGTGGATGTATGACGTGAAGGCTCAGAGGGGCGAGAAATATGGGCCGGAGGTGGTACGGGATCTCTGGGAGGAGGAGGGATACGCGATCGGGATCGACGCTTATAACCCCTCTCTGTGTCGTATCTTTCACGGCTCGAATATCCGGAGTATTCCTGATCATAGTCCCTATCTCCTTCCCGCCTGCGCGAGTCACGATATGATGGTTTCCGAGCATGTCGCAGACTCACTAGCATCGAACCGCGCCTGGACATGGTACCTACAAAGCAAAGAGGAGAACAGAGTTAGTGGTTTCTCGAAACCGATGACCCAAAACTCGGAACTATGTAGTGTCGTGAAATGTGTGAATATGCATTTCCCCCGACCAACCCGAAGTGTCGACTGAGCTAGTAATAAAAGGCTCGCTCAGTTCAAGAGTACGATGAAACTCCTCCAACCCGACATCATGCTGAAAGGATACATCATCCGGGATTGGAAGATCTGTAAGCCCTTCGAAAAGACTTTCGGTTCGCGGAGGAGACGTCTCGGAAATTATAACTCCGGGGGAGGATCGGGCTGTGACAACCGACTTCCATCTCCTCTTCTTAGTTGATGTGACGACGACCGCCTTGCCTTTTCTTTGTTCTTCAACATCTTGAGCCTCGTCTGTAGGCTCCAGCAACGGCTCGTCGTCAGTGTGAGTTCTTTCGGAATCAGCTTCCTCGGCTACAATGACTTTGGGTTTCTTGTGCTTGGCGTGTTTTTTGGAACAATTCTTTGCACCCCGTCGAATATTATACTCTGCCATCGTTCGATTAATTCACAGGCCTGGAGATTCCTATCCGTCAATAACACGTCGATATCCCTGTCGACGCTCGGGACCTCTCGGAGCACACGTACTATCTCCTTAAAGCTTTCACCGTCGGGGCGCTGGATCATCGCTGTACAGAAGAAAAATATATAAGTCACACTTCGACTGCAATCGCCTTAGTAATAGTTTGGAAACTCAGCTATACTCACGTCTAAATAACCATCGCCTGGCGAAGCCCGGAGGACATCTGACGTAGAACCATTCCGTCCTGTAATAGCTTAACCTAGTCCAGGATCCGGTAACCACTTGACAATTTCGTACTGCCTCCAAGAATGTAAAAGATGGGTAATCGTTTCGGGTTTTGAAGTTAAACAAGTATCTGATTTCGATCGGGGCCGGTGGTCTATGAAGATATTACATAAAGACGATGAACAGGCTGTTCACCGAAGCGTACCCGTTCGGGTGAAGTTGGGATGGTGCGACTCCCAAAAAAGATAGCACTTCTCTTATATATTCATTGAACGGAGGAAGCGTCCCGGCCGCGCACGCATGGCGATTGAATGCGGTATACCCCTCCGGCGGGTTGTGTGGTCTGTCGCTTGGCCCCGGTAGTAACACGTCGTCTAATGACAAACCGTGCCTCAAACATATCCTCCCCAGCATATCTTCGGAAATATGAGATGGGACGGAATCTGATGGATTAGCGATGAATGACGCATCGGGAAGTTCATCCGGCGCCGGGCCGATAATTTCAGGATCAATGTCCGGGACCTCTAACCTCGGAGGAACTATACTCTGAATATCTTGTGGGGTTTCCTGCTGACGCGAACTCGAAGGCTCCATAACTGACTAACTCATGAGAAACCATCATTAGATGACAAGGGGCCCGTGAATTCCCCAGTGTATAGTGTACGAATGTGTGTTGTGCGGTGCTATGCGTTACTTGGATGAATATCGCAGAATTAAAGAAAACACGCAAACGACAAAGCTACAAAGCCCAGTTGTGATGGCCGTTATCGCAAAACCCTTCACATAAGGAAAATTGATTCAAACAAAGATTGTTATTGTTCCGTCAACGAGCTTCGAAAGGTGGTCAAGTATGCAGTTTAACATGTCCAAATATGCAGGAGTGAAGCTCGTCGGAATTATTCTCAGAAAATATCAAACTTTGGTATCCACTATATGGAGTTTCGAACCAATCACAAGTGACTTGTTCGAACCCGTCATCGCACCACTTCGAATCGATCCGAAGGGGCGAGCTTCGAATCGATGATCAGTGTGCCAAGCTCGAATCGATCGGTGAAGGGTGACTTCGAATCGATACGGAGGGGCGCACTTCGAATCCATCAAAACGCCGAGCTCGAATCGATCAGTGGGGGATAACTTCGAATCGACCCTTGATTAATTAGTTCGCACCAATCAGGAAAGCCTCAACTAAGCATCGCTCGCATTCGACTCGATGCCTTTCGTATCGGTCGTAAAGGAATGTTTCGTATCAGTGCGAAGTTGAGAGCTTCATTCCAATCAACGGCTGCTTCTTGTATCGATCGTTGGGCACCGATGCAACTCAACACCATGGTTAGCTTGGTGCAAACTGCACCCCCTCCAAGGGAATCACAAGGGTCGACTCAAAGTCTGAGAGAGAATGGTGCTGCCCCCCCCCATCGATTCGTACACGAGTTCCTGAATCAATTCGAGATTCTTCCAAAGGCCAGATCTGGATTTACCAAAGCCCAAGAAAGGCTGATCGATGACGAAGTGATGGGTTCGAGGTAGCTTTGCCGTGTGAATTCAAGATTAGTTACCTAGTTTTAATGATGGGTTTGAGAAATTGAAGGTTTGGATCTCAGATGGTTTGAACGCAAAAGGACAACACCTTCTTCTCTGGAGTTCGAAGTGCACAGTAAAATAGGGCAACAGTAAAAAAGTGAAAAGTAAGAAAGGCCGAGGTCATTGCTATTTATATGGGGGGTTGGAGATGACCGGGTCAATTCGCCACCCAGTAAACTTGACCGGTCGCAACCAGTCAAAACGCGCGTCGGTTCGAAATCTCCATTCGAACCCATATGCCTAAGGATTTATCGGTTCGAAGCCTCTCCTCGAAGCCATCGGCCTAGGACCCTGTCGTTTCGAAGTTACCCCCGCGTGTCATCGGTGCGAAGCGCACAACAAAACGACAAGCTGCATCGATGTGAAACGCACGATGGGACCAACGGTTCGAGAAGCTCTTATACAAATCAACCGCTTCGTACCCATTCCTTCATATCGGTTCGAATGTCCATTTCGAATCCATCATAGCGCAAGCGTACCGCATCCATAACAAACGCAGATTTCAAATCCATCGATGCCCTAAGTCATTGGTTCGGAATGTTACACTCGCACAATGCGAATTCATACACTATAAGCCTTCAATATCGGTCCAGGAGAGGATCGATACGAAGAGACTTTTCTAAACAACCATCAAGCGTTGTCTCGGCTCAAATTTCCAAGTCGGTTCGGGAGAGAATCGATATGAAATTCTATAGTAAACCGAACAGACCACGACTCATGGACGCACGACGTTAACAAGGTTCAAACTAACATATGTGCATATACGTCGCAACTAACAATCGATTTTAAACAATTACAGGGATCAATCACTCGTCCTGTTACAAATGCAACAGCCAACGGCTAAACACTATTATACAACAATACGGCATACGAGTTTCGACAAAAAGGAGAACAATGATTGCTCAGAGAAATTGCAGCAGTTCAAAGCACGTCATGTTCCCACAAGACGTACTTTGGGGGGCAAAATGTTATCCCGCTTTTTGGCAAAGCCGCGATACCAAAAGATCGATCAGAAACGGAGAACAGCTCGTCTCAGAGGTCGGTCATGCTTCGTCTCGCTATGGATATCACTGAATTTTGTCCAAGTTCAGATTGAGCTACAATCGATAGGACACGGTAAGAAAGACCATAGGAGTCAACATCTCAAGTTCCAAGTCAATCCGAGTTCATACGCTCGAGTTATGATCGATTCAATTTGAAGGGGAAAGCTTGGGTTTCGAAGCCATCGTAAACCAACGTTTCGAAACCATCAAGTTCGAAACCATAAGCTTCGAATCCACCGAACCATCTCGGGTTCGCCTACGTCACCTTCGAATCCATCGTGTTCGAACCCATGGGCCTCGTGTCCATGGAGAAGTGACATAGTTCTTATCCATCACAAAAGTCACACTTCGAACCCACCACAAAGCCTAGTTCGACTCCAAGCAAGAATCATGGCTCGAACCCAAACATGGAGCCTAGTTCGAACCCATCCACAAAGTCATGCTCGAAACCATCCATGGTGCCAAGTTCGAATCCACCTGTGTACCCTCATTCGAATCCACTGGGTCAACCAACCACAATGACGTGTCTTCCTTCGATTCGAATTCGCCGAGATCCATGGAGTCGAAGCGGTCGATTTGGAGTGGAGACCGGGTTGGTTCAAAGTTTGCGCGCCACGTCGCCACGAAGTCACGTGCCATGATGGGTTCGAAACCATCGGTTCGAAAGCATGGTTTCGAACCAAACAGCCAAGCAATGAACCCCATTTCGAATCCATCATATCTCTCAATCTACTGATTCAAATGCCATGAAATTTTCACAGAAGCTTGCATACATGTTGAAGAATGTCTATGCCAAATTTCACCTCGATTGGGTAAATTCTTGATCGGTTCGAATGGAGTTCGAACCGATGCCAAAGTGGGCCCAAATTTCCTGAGACCGTGCGTGTGGGCCCCCTCACGTGCAAGAAGTGGTCTCCCGAGTTTTCAGCGAATTATCAGCAGCCTACGTCTATAAATAGAGCCCCAGGGCCAACAGAAAAGGGACTTTTGGATTCTGAAGCATCCAGACTCTGCCGGATTGAGATCTCCATCATTTGATATCATAAACTTGCTGTTAAATTCGAATTCCTGACTGTAACTCACTGTTGATTGCTGTACCGATTTGTAATCATCGAAAGAGAGTCAATAAAAGTATAAAAACTTCACAGTGGACGTAGTCAATACGCCGAACCACTATAAATTGCTTCTCTACGCGCTTATTTACATGCTATTTGAAGTTTTTGTTAGATAATCCTCTGTTTTAATTTGCACTCTTCATTTATTATCTCTTCAATAACTTCCGACGAGTGTTGTGCCCAATTCTGGTGCAAACACAAAAGTTCTCAAATTCACAAGAAAGGTATTTGCCACCGCGATCCGTTCTAAGAATACGAATATAACTCCCAGCTTCTTTTTCGACAAGTGCTTTGAAGCTTTTGAATGCCACAAACGCTTCAGATTTTGCCTGCAAAAAATATACCCATGTTTTGCGACTATAATCGTCAATAAAGGTGATAAAATATCTCTTACCACCATTAGTGCGGATCAATAGGCCCACATAAATCTGAGTGAATCAGCTCCAACACCTTTTGAGCTCTCCATGCCTTCTCTTTTGGAAATGCATTTCTCTGTTGCTTGTTTACAATGCAACCCTCACAAATTTCTTGTGGATCGTCAATTAAAGGAAGGCCTGACACCATATTTTTGAGTGAAAGAGTTCTTAAACCAACAAAATTCAAATGTCCATATCGAAGATGCCACATCCAGGCTTGATCTTTCACCATTACAGAGAAACAAGGTAATAATAAATCATGCTTAATGTATAAAGGAAACATGCGATTCGATGTCATTCTAACTTGAGCAATTAAACCAATTTTCGGATCAACTATTTTACATATTCCTTGTTTGATAATGATCTCGTACCCTTTTTCTTGAAGTTGTCCTAAACTTAACAAGTTATTTTTCAAGTCTGGAACATAAAGAACATTAGAAATAACTTGTTGTGAATTTTTAGAATCTCTAATAAGAATATTGCCTTTACCCATCACTGATATTGTAATGTTATCACCAAATTTGACTGAGGTACGAAAAGAGTCGTCAAAATCTGAAAAAATGGATTTGTTTCCAGACATATGATTACTCGAACCAATATCCAAATACCACATGTTTTGATGAGGCTCCTCTTTTGTGTTGCATACCAAAAGAAGAGTAGCCTCATCTTCCTTTAGAAAATTGGAATTTTCAGCTTTACTGTTAAATAATTTAGTACGACATTCATTTTTATAATGTCCATACCTATGACATCGATAACATTTGATCTTTGACTTGTCGAATTTTCTTTCACCTTCATGATGATGATATCGTCCTCGCCCTTGAGCATAATCTGATTTATCTTCTCCTCGTCCTTGTTTATTTTCTGACTTGTCATATCCTCGTCCTCCACCTTGGGTGTTTACCAACCTATCGTATCCTCGTCCATGTCCTTGTAACGGCCCCGGCCCCGGCCTCGCCCATAGCCATTTTCTTTTGGTGACACCTGTGATTGTAGTGCTTGCTCCACTACAGTATGCTGATTAATTCGCTGCTCATGAACCATCAGCGAGCTCATCAATACTTCGATTGACAATTGGTCAAGGTCTTTCGATTCTTCAATCGAACAAACCACATAATCGAATTTTGATGTCATGGAACGAAGAATTTTCTCAATTATGCTAATATCTTCGATTCTTTCTCCACACAATCTCATCTTATTTGCTATTGCCATTGCCCTTGAAAAATAATCTGAAACATTCTCATTTTGTTGCATGCGTAGATTTTCAAAGTCTGCACGAAGTGCTTGAAGATGTGCACGTTTCACTCTAGCTGTACCTTGATACTTCTTTTTCATAAAATCCCAGATTTGTTTCGATGTGTCCTTGCTCAAAATTGTTTCTAGAATTGATCGGTCAATTGCTTGAAACAAATAATTCTTGACTTTCAAGTCTTTTAATCGTTGTTCGTCGAGTTTAGATTTCTGAGCTTCGGTCAGAGCTCTGAACTCCGCTTCTGTTGATGGCTCTGCAACTCCAGTTTCGACTAGATGCCAATACTCCTTGGACCTCAAGAAGTTCTCCATCAATAAACTCCAATGATCATAATGACCATCAAAACGTGGTATAGCAGGTTGCACAAAGTTCTCGGATGCCATGTATGAGCACACTCTTGGCTGACAATGAGAAGATGAGATATATGGCTCCGATACCAGAATGTTAGAAAAAATAACAGTGAAAACAAAAGCAGCTTCCTTGATTTATTAATTAAAAAGAACCGCCTGTTATAGGCTATAGCAGTAACTCAAAACAAACCACAAAACTTGCCTAAAAACAAGATCACAAATAACACTTCTACCATAAAATTAGTCCACATGCATTGACTTATTAAACACTACGTTATTCAAACAGCTAACAAACTAAACCTATGTTTATCTCACAAGACGTGCAGTTCTTTGTTATATGAAGTAGTGATAGAACAGAAAACAGTTTCAAGACAGTGAACTCTTTGGCGAACCTTCAGATTTATAGTCCAAGTATTCAAGATTTTGTTTCTTTTTATCACTTAATTTTGAAGCTAAGAAAGCCAACAAATACTAGCTGTGCTACTGCATCTATAAATGTATAAGCATGTTTAAGGTCTAATCAAACGTACAATGCTAATTTGATGTTTTAACCCAATACTGATGAATACACACTTCCATAGTAAATTTTGATATATAATGGTGGTGAATATTTAGAGGTCTTTTTTTTTGCAAAATATAGGTTTGTCAGTCATTGTTCATTTTCATAAGTCATCCATATTGGTATAAAATAACAATCATGTAATTTATGTTGGTTTAAAATAAATATGAAGAAAAAGATGTCTGAGCTGTCACAAGTAATTGCCGCTATGATTTGTTAATCCTTTTTCCACATCATGTTAGTTGATGGCTTGTATTGGTGCCAAAATATGTAGGGATATGACACTTTACAAGCACTATTTTGGACTATGGAATATTTGCTGAGTGATTTGTTCATCTAAACTGAACACGCTAGTAAATGGAATGTAATAAGTTGAAGTTTTCAGTTTCTATTATCTGTTAGTAAACAGAAGTTCCACCTTAATTTGAATTTTACTGGCTAACATAATTTGCACTCTATGATAGCATGTAAACTTAAAGCTTTCTTCTGACATAATTTTGCTGGCCAACATAGTGAGCCTAGGGTCAAAACTTTCTTCTGACAGATTCACTCTGTGGAAATAATGTTTTACCTCCCTTATATGAATTCTTCTATCGTCTCTGCTTTGAATATCTACAATGCTGTATACATTAGTATCAATGCTCTAAGTTTCGTTTAGTTTCAGTTTGATGTCATTATATTATCTACTTTTTCTGTAAAATATATGTAACATGCATCTATATATATGTCCATGCAATGCAGACACATCTCTTAAAGCCATCAAAAGCAGGGGATGTTCCAAGTCTGCAATAGCCATTATTAGACCTGGGAGTTGTAAAGCCAGCAATGAAATGTGCCGCATCAAGGCTGAAACAGGCCCTTCTTTGACCCCTGCAACCTGTAACATATGCTGCAGCGAGCCAAATTTTTGTCGGTATTGCTGCTGCATTCTATGTTCAAAGACTATTGACTGGATATATGATGGCTACAGCTTTATAAAATGTGAAGCACTAGTTGATGAAAAATTTATTTGTGGGCATGTCGCACACATAGAGTGCGCTCTTCGTGCTTACTTGGCTGGAAAAGTTGGAGGAAGCATTGATTTAGATGCACAGTATTATTGCAGATGTTGTGATAATAAAACCGATCTTTTATTGCATGTCGAGAAGATTATAAAGGTTTCTGAATCTATTGACAATAGGGATGATATGGTGAAGGTATTGAATCTGGGTTTTTGCGTGCTGCGTGGTTCAGAAAAGGAGAGAGCAGGGAAATTGCGAAATCACATTGCAACATCAGTTGAAAAGGTTAGTATTATTATAACTTTGTTAACAATAAAATTAGTGCTTTTCATTCAACTAATTTTTTTATTTATTGTTTCTGAACTATCAACATCAATACTACGGTATGATGTTATATTTGTCTAGCTTAAACATGGAGTTCCAAATGAAGATATATGGAAAAAGAGAAGTGAGATATCAGAACTTGAACAAGGTCAGCTTTATTTCTTATCACACTACCGGAAATAAATATATCAAAGCCTTGGCATGTCAATGGATTCTTTCGGATGCAGATAGTGCCATACGTTTCCGTATCCAAAATCAATTTCAAATATCGAATATCTGCATCCGCGGATACGGGCGAACACGTATAATTATTCCTAATTAGTAACGATCAATAAATCAAGAAACATGAATAGAAAATTTTAGTTTAACATAATTTTTTTCAATCCCATTGATTATTGAATTGTTAAAAATGATAATAAATAATGTTGAGTAGTTAATATGCATTTAGTGCGTCTGATATTGAACTTCAAACTTAATAAAACAATAAACAAATATCATTTATTGTACTAAAATACACATAATCTTGAAAACCGGACAGATAATTTTTGGATGCGCATATCTTCATATCTGCATTCGCATTTAGGGGAGTTAATTTTGTACTAGTGTCCGTTATCCGGTTCGGTTCGAAGTCAAAAAACATCCGTCCGTGTTCGTCCGTTTATCATTCAGGACACGAATTAGGATAAGAAAATTTGTACGATATTTTGCCAGTACGAATTGTTCGAAGAATTTTATATTGTCTGTACATCGTCCTCAATTGTTCGGCTCGTACGAAGAGTACCCGAGCCAAAGTCTCGTCCAATTCATGTCCGTCCGAAACTCTTATAAGTCAGGACACAAACATCCTTATGTTGGTCCGGTCTGCCCAATTAACACCCCTATCCGCATCCCTTTTTTCAGATATTGGATATTCATCCGCTTTTCGGATACAGATGCAGACGGATTTCAAACTTTTCGGGTATCTATTGACAACCATATTAGAGCAAGAAATACGAACATGTACTACACACACGGTTGAGATATATTAGTATGAGAAGTCATTTGAAAAACATATGAATGACAAAATTAATATATAACACTTGAAGATAGAAGAGCAAACTGTAATTAGTGACACCTGTTTCATTACCGTACTTTTAATTTTGGCATAGGAATTCATTCTTTTAATTTAGTTGAAGTCATTTAAAAGTGACATCCGTCTATCTTTAATTCTAGTGATGCCAATACATCTTTGTTTTATTCGTAGGTTCCATGGGGCGCTCTTACAACTATGATCACTTAAAGAAGTCATCGCGCTCCCAGCCATCTTATTTCGAGCCGAACCGAGGTTCGGACTCTAGCCGACAATCTGGCCAAGAAAGGAAAGATTGTGACAGAGGGGATCATCGGGACAAAAGCTACCAGTCCGAGGATTCATCGTCTAGACACAAGTCGAAGCCTCAGTCTTCTCATCACAAGGACGCCGATCCACATCCTGTCATATATAGCAGTGACAAGTCGTTATCTCATGCATCTACTTCGGCTGTAGTACCCATGCAACATTCGGGTTCTTCTGACGCCCAGCGATCCTCCGAACTCCAGTTTCGCGCAGGAAGTCTCGATACATCATTTCGTAGGCATGACAAACATACCCTCGTAGCTCCAACTGCTCCAGTTAAACCTCCAACAACACTTGATGCCACTGATGCAGAAAGGATGGCCGCACTCAAGGCCACATTTCCAGACATATGCTTCGATGGGTTCGATTATGTTCCAGATTTACATCCGATTGTTTCAGAGGACGAAATGCATTCTCATATCAGTGATATCTTTGACCAGTATAGGACAGATCTACATTTGATTGAGAGTATCTCTGAAGTGTTGATGAAAAAGAAGAATGAGATCGATTGCTTAACTCTCTTGGAGGCCCAGGATAAAGAAACTATCAAACGCCTGGACGAGGAAGTTAAAGGGTTGAACACAGAACTGGCTGATGCCGAGAAGAGAGCCATCGAATCCTCTGAAGCCGTTGAGCGTATGAAGAAAGAGTATCAAATTGAACTGGACGCTGCTATTTGTCGCAACGGTATTTTAGCTCTCGAGAAGGATGCTCTGAGAAAAGATAACGATGCTTTGGCTTTCCGTATTCAACAGCTCGAGGGGGAGCTTGAAAAGGAAAAGAAAGAGAAGATTGAAGCCCAACAAGAGTCTCAAAAATATTGTGAGAAAATCGTTGAGGCTCGCATGACTAAGAAGGAGGCTGAGAAAAAACTTAAGCAAATAGAGACCCTCAAAGAAGAGGCTAAGGAGGCCGGTAGAGCAGAGATAAAGGATGATTTTGATCCCCTGTTGATATATTACAATGCAAGTGTCCTCCTTAACCGCAACCTCCGATTCCTTGGAGAGGGATATCCTGAGTCGTTAGTCGAAGCTTGGGACTATATCGTGAAGCTGAAGAAGACATCTCTTGGTGGCACTGAGGTTGACGAGGAGCAGCTTATGCACGAAATCTTGCATGATGAAGAGCTTGATGAACTCAAGGCGGCTCGGCTTAGTCTATTTCATGGCCCAGTGAGCACTGAGCAGGAGAAAGGTGGCGGCGAAGCCTCTGGGTCTAGCTCCCAAGACCCTCTTACAAGTCAGGCAACTGGTGCCTCAGCTTCTCATGCTTCTGGAAATATTTACTTTAAGAGAAGAAAAAATTGAATAGGCAAGGGAGTTAACTGAAATTAACATAGAAAATAATAATTTGATATAAGCGTAGTAAGCATAAAGTTTATTCTTTTGTAAGTCAATGCTCTATGGTTGATATATGAATTTACTTTATAAGCTTTGATTATGTATAGCTTTTGTTCTCATCAACTGTATACTTGTGCAAAAGAAGGCTATATCACACGTTCATGTGCGTTTCTTTGCTAAATTCATACACGTCTTTGATGCATCTGTTTATATATGTTTCGAAAGGGTATCTGTTTCATGCTTGAACCAGATTTCCATTAACTGTTGTATATAAGCTGCTGTCATGGACATTATATCTATTTACATACTCTACAACATGTACATAACATCAACTGTTTATCCCATAATTGCTACTGTTTTTATTTTTCTGACAGCAGTAATATTATAAAAGATGTTATAGGAACAGTGTGTCACTGCTGCTAAAAATATTACAAATATATTATTTCAATCTTTAGAAGCAACCTTGTTTTACAGAGTTCAATTACAAGATATATAAATTAAATCAATTGTAGGAACAATGCCGCTTCTACAGATTTAAATAGTTGATGTTCTGTAGCTTAAGTGGTATGCTAGCAAAAAACTGATCACTCACAGCCATAAAGAAAAACGGAAGGAATTGTTTGTCAAAATCCAACTAAACAAATCTAAAATTATTCAAACTCCCCAAAAAAAAAAAAGTCGTTTCTTCTCATACAAAAGCAAAAACTAGTACAAAATCATTTGATGTTAATAACTATTCGAACAGTTATAAAAAATATGACAGCTTGTAAACTGAAGAAACTCACCGCGGTGTAGCTCTGCGCTGAAATGAAATTTAGCAGTCGAAGTCACATGAGAGGCTAAAAATTTAGGTAGCATTTGGTTTGCGTTTTGAGTTTTCAATTTTGAGTTTTCATGAACATTTTCAGTTTTTCATTTTGAAGATTTTCGTTATTTTCCAACATGCATTTGGATGTTCCTTTTTTGAAAACATGTTTTCAAAACTGAAAATAGAAAAATGCGTTTGGTTTGAAATATTTTTTTCATATTTTGAAATTTTGAGTTTTCATTTTGACAATTCAAACCAAATTAAATAAAAAGTAGTGCTATTATATCCAGTTACTAATTAAAAATCGAAAATAGATAAAAGATAATACACTAAATTCTAAACATAATAATTAAGCATTAAACATAACACAACATTTTAAAGTACATGATGCCAAATTGTATAGGAATAAAATTACAATAAAAAGATTCATAATAAGGTCTTAGACAAACATAAAAGATACATCAAACAAAGATAAAATTGAGAGAAAACAACTCAAGCATCTTCCACAACATAAATTTTGTAAGCAACGCGTCTGAGATGTCTTCCAAATCATATCTGCACATGGTAGTACGAATGTAAGACATATACTAGATCATTGCACAAAATTAGAATACAAATGAGAGTTAGTATTAATCTAAAATAAATGCATCTGACAATTTTTTTATGATGGACATGTTACTAACTTAGAGGACGTAAGAACAAGCTCATGGGAGGAATATGGAAAAGTTAAAAAGAAGGAACTCCTAGCATATTCATATATCAACGGAAGCATTCATATAACCTATTGCTTGAAATAATTTTTATTTTGTTGAATGATGTACCAAATGTAACATGATATAATAATTAGATGGTGAATTAATTTATTGTTTAAACTTTAACTTGCTCAGAGATGATTCACACTGTAGTGAAATAAGATGGAATGAATTTTGAATCTGAAGTAGAAATAAAATTATACCTGAACTATACATGATGAGTTGTTACGTACTCGTTCCACATTTGTGTGGCTAGTTGATCTCTAACTTGCCACATTTGAATTGTTTGACTAACATTAAACTGCACAACTTTTTGTGCGTGACTTGACTCCAGTGTGGATTGAAATATCATATTTTCGGACGAATATTCGGCAAATAGAGTATCCAATGCGTGCTCCTCCCGAATGACGTTGTGTATTGTGCAACATGCAATTGAAATTTGTCTTTGTCAAGAAAGCGGAAAATTTGTCATCAACTTTAAAATGAGAAATCTTGCTTTTAGAACTCCAATACAACACTCAATGATGTTCCGACATGATGAATGTCTGTAGTTGAATAAGTCTTCCTTTCCACGTAGTCTTCCTTGTCCATTATAGTCACGTAAATGAGATCTTTGTCCACGATAAGGGGAAAGAAACTCAAGTTTGTTTGGATATCCGGAATCAACAAGATAAAATTGTTCTGCAAACAAATAACAAAAACCATCACTTGAGAAAATAGTATTTTTGCGTTAGAAAATTAAAAAATTTTGTAAAAATGTTGTTATCCATCATAAATAAAGTTATTTGAGAGTACCTTTTCGTGGCATTGGAAAGTTATTGCTTGGTTTAGAAACCGCATAAATAATCGAGAATCATTAGCTGTACCTTCCCATCCAGCATATACAAATATGAATCTCATGTCAAAGTCACATGCAACCATCACATTTTGTGTCACAGCATTTTTCCTTCCACGAAAAGAAGTTTGCTTTGAAGAAGGAGCCCATGCTGAAACATGTGTTCCATCTATTGCCCCAATACAATTCTGTTGTATGATATCAAATAACATATTATTTTTATTTTATTACCAAGTAAATAAATATTCTATATATTTAACTATATCACCTTGAAATGAGGATATTTTCGCAAAAGACGTTCATGGACGGTATCTTGATTTTTTGGTTGAATAATCTCCATGCCTAATGAGCAAACAGCTCGCAAAACTTTACGACACCATTTTGAGATTGTATGATTAGAATGTTGAAAACGATCACTAATCACACTATAGCGTGTAGTGTGTCCTACAACCATAAAAAACATAGCAACCCCCTCCTCAACGTCAGCTTTTTTACCATTTCTTAATAATCCCTTTCCTTTCAAAGCATCACAGAAGTTCAGAAACATATGTTTCTGCATGCGAAACATTTGATGACAGATAGTTGGATGCCATTTAAAGTTTCAAACACAAACCCTTTTCCGATAAGAGATGATGTCCTACAAGGTCTCATACTAATAAAACTTCTTCGGTTAGCAACTAAATAGCTAAACATCATTATATCATCAATGTCATCTGATGTATGGTCATCCATTAAATCATCATCGCTTGAACCATCATCGCTTGAACCATCTTTAAACTGCAGATTATAAATTCACCACTAAGTGGACTTATATATTTAGAATAAATTTTCAAAAGATTATCCAAAACTAGACACACTATAAATTGTAAACATACCTGATAGAAATCACCAAGCTCTCTTCATCCATGTTATAGTAACTTCGATACCTAAAACAAAAGTTTCTTTTGTAATATTATAGAAAAGTGAATGGCTCATCAAACTGATAAAGTTTTGTAAACTGTAATATCATGTTATGTTAGTTAGAACTTGCTTTATATATTTTTTATTGATAGAATTTGTTAGTATTTCAGAAGAATTGTAGAATAATTAAAGGGTTGATGTTTCAGAAAGATTTTAGAGTAATCACAAGGTTCGTAATCCATCATAGCACGCATCCTTTTTCCAAATAGTGCGTTCTTTATTGTTAATCAAAAAACAGGCAACAATTTTCATCAATCATCCCATCAGAGAATAGCGGTTCCATTAAATTTATTCTGTGCAAAACAAACATTAAACTAAACAAGCATTCTGTGCAAAAGCAGAGCACCAAAATAGAAGTGGTACTTGAACTAACATTAAACCGCAGATGAATAATTGGATCCATTAAATTCATAATAACCAAGTATGTATCAACACAATGAGGACAAATATTTCATAATATCCTTTAATACATAAGTTCAAAATACTTAGTCAACTACCATATCTAGAAAAATATAAAAATAACACGAGTTTAAATTAATTAAGCTCCTAGTTAAGAGAAATAAAATGAATACGAGACATAAAGTAATGAAGCAAGTAAGGATATATCAGATAGCATGTGATCTCAACCCTTCACAGAAACCTCAACAGAAGAAATACCCTCTATGTACAGGGTTATTAAGTTAGTGGACTGGGCTGTTAATATACTTAGCCCAAAAGTAATAACTTGTATCTATATATATCAGCCGTGTACATTGCAGTATAGTTATCAATTCTATTCTGCCTCTTGTAAAAAAATACTCTGCTGATAATCATCAATAAAATTCTTTTATTCAGTTCACATAAGAACTTCATTTTGGTATCGGAGCCAACTTTTCAAAAATTTGCTTAACAGCAATTGGAAAAGGAAAACAGTAGATCATCAGAATTCATCATCCACATCAGAATTCATCATTTGATCTCCAGAACCCATCAGATTGTTCATCATCATCTGAGTTTCTGAAATTCATCTGAAGTTTTCAAGAAGACAAGTGCCGTGCCAAGAATTATATAATTCTGGCTGCAACAAGTCTCTCAAACTCAGGTGAAAGGGTTGCAGAAATTTCAAAAGAAAATCAAGAAAATCAAATTCAGAAAGCAAGAAAAGATCACAAAGTCATAAAAGAGTAAGTGCCTCGCCAAGGAATCATCAGATTAGCATCATCACCTGACTTCTTGGCTGCATCAAACCTGTTTTTTATCATTCTCTGAGTTCTTTCATGCATTTCCCGAATTCTATCCTGTCTTGAAGAAATCTCATCATGGCCAGTGAAGTGTCTGAAACCTCAAACAATGGTGGAGATAGTCAGCAATCAAATGCAGCAGAGAACTTGATCAAGACAATCAATCTGCATAGTCAGCTAATCACTGTACACTTAGATGAAGACAATTATCTTCTTTGGAAACTTCAGATTGGTACAGCAATCAGAGGCTATGGATTGGATGGTTTCATTCTTGGAACACAAACATCTCCACCAGAGCACATTCCTAATCAAGAAAACAATCAAGTCATAAATCCAGAATATATCAAGTATCAGAGACAAGACAGTTTGATAAGTTCTTGGCTATTATCCTCAATCAGCACTAATCTACTACCTCAATTAGTAGGATGCAAAACATCAAATGAAATCTGGACAACCATACAACAGATATTCAGTCTCAATCTGCAGCTAAAATCATGCATTATAAGAGACAGTTGTAGAATATAAGAAAGAAAATTTATCAATGAGAGAATATCTCTCAAAAGTCAAAACAACATGTGATTTGTTGGAGGCAGCAGGTCATAAGGTGTCTAAAACAGAACAGATACTGACTGTTCTCAGTGGTCTAAACGAAGAATACGAAGCCGTAGTGGCTGTAATATCTTCCAAAGAAACCTTACCATCTATGCAATATGTCAATTCAACATTACTAGCTCATGAAGGGAGAATTGATCACAGAAAACCACAAGAAACAGATCTGTCTATCAACTATGCATCCAATTCAAAAAACAAGAATCAAGGCAACAACAACAGAGGTGTACAAGCCTTTCAGAGAGGGGGTCAGTCAAATAGGTCTAGAGGTAGAGGCAGATGGAATAACAATTCAAGACCAAGATGTCAGATTTGTGAAAAGCTTGGTCATACAGCAATGAGATGTTATTTTAGATTCAACACAAACTTCACACCAAACCAAACAGTTAATTCACAGAGAAGTGGTAATTCAAGTGCAAATATGGCACATATTCAATCAAATTCAAGCAACTCAGCAGAAAACTCAAACATGTGTCATCTGAATGAATCAGGCAGACATGAACACATTAATGATGAAGGCTGGTACCCAGATTCAGGTGCAACCAATCTTATCACTAACAATTTGGATAATCTAAACTTGGGCAATAAAGAGTATAAAGGTAATAGTTCCATTCACATGGGAAACGGTGAGTCTATAAAAATATCACACACTGGTATTGCTTGCATCAAAGGTAAAAGAAAACTTTACCTCAATAACTTATTAAGAGTTCCACAAATTAAAAAGAATCTCATGAGTGTATCACAGTTTGCAAGTGATAACAATGTTTATTTTGAATTTTATCCTACATATTGCTTAGTTAGAGACATACTAACTAGAGAAATTCTTTTGCAGGGTGAAGTAGTCAGAGGCTTATACAGATTTAACTCTGTAAACTCAAGAGATTCTGAAAAATGTTGTAATTTTTCTGAAACAGTTCAATCCAATGTTAGATTGAGCAAATTTGATGTATGGCATTACAAGTTAGGACATCCCAGTGTTAATGTTGTGAAGAAAATCTTGGCAGAAAATAAAATCCCTGTTGAAAATATCAATTTACCATATATTTGCACATATTGTCAAATGGGTAAAAGTCACAAACTTCCTTTTCTTGACTCACTGACTGAATATACAAAACCACTGGAATTGATAGCTACTGACCTTTGGGGACCAGCACCTATCAATTCTGACTATGGTTACAATTATTACATCTCTTTTATAGATGCTTATTCTAGATACACTTGGATTTATTTTCTAAAGTCAAAATTTGAAACTCATAATGCTGTAATAAACTTTATTACACAAATAGAAAAGAAAGTTAATCATCAAGTTAAAATTGTATAGATTGATGGAGGTGGTGAATTCAAACCACTCAGTAGTTATTTTAGCAGAAAAGGAATAGTTCATAGAATGACTTGTCCCTATACTTCTGAGCAAAATGGTCTAATAGAGAGAAAGCATAGACATATTGTCGAGTCTGGATCAACTCTTTTAGCTCAGGCATCTCTGCCACTAAAATTTTGGCCAGACTCCTTCAATACTGCAGTGTATCTAATTAATTGATTACCAACTAAAGTATTGAAGGGTAAGGCACCAATTGAAGTTTTATTAATACAAAGCTAGACTATCAAAACCTAAAGACCTTTGGTTGTCTATGCTTTCCTTACACTAGACCATATAACTCTCATAAACTAAATTTCAGGTCTACACCCTGTACCTTCTTAGGGTATGCCACTAAACAAAAAGGATATAAGTGTCTTGACAGTAATGGAAAAATATACATTAGCAGGCATGTGGTATTCAATGAATGTGTATTTCTCTATTCTGATGCAAGTACAAAAACAACCAAGAAAGTTTGTAATCCCAGAGTATCATTACCTCCAATACCTTTATGCTCAAGTGACAAGAGTCATGAAGAAACTGAGGCAAATTCAGATAACTCTGCTCCACAACGCACTTTGTTCACTGAACCAGGTCAGGCAGAGTTCTCTGAGCCCACAGATCAATCTCCCAACTCTGCATCAAGTCAAACACAAAATAATGATCAGCAGCAAGAATCAGATAACATGGCAGATAGTAATACTGAGTCATCTCATAGTGAACCACAAATCAGAAGTGGACATCATATGATTACCAGGGCAAAGAGTGGAATATTCAAACCTAAAGCATATACTATGACTACTATATCCACAACATCAGAGGAACCAGTTACATTCAATCAAGCAATCAAAGACAAAAACTGGAAAGTTGCCATGGACAATGAATACAGTGCTCTCATGAGAAACAAGACATGGAGTCTAGTTCCACCACCAGAAAATAAAAACATAGTGGGTTGCAAGTGGACATATAAGCTCAAAAGAAATCCAGATGGATCCATTTCAAAGTACAAGGCTAGATTGGTAGCAAAAGGCTACACTCAACAACAAGGGTTTGACTTTAATGAAACATTTTCTCCAGTTGTAAAGCCAACCACAATTAGGATCATACTCACATTGGCTTTACATAAACACTGGAGAATAAGACAACTAGACGTCAATAATGCCTTTTTAAATGGTGATCCGAGTGAGGAAGTCTACATGGACCAACCTCTAGGATATGAGCAAGACAAAAACTATGTCTGCAAGTTAAACAAGGCTATATATGGTCTAAAGCAGGCACCCAGAGTATGGTCAGATAAGCTGAAAATCACATTATCTAAATTAAATTATCAACCTACCAAATCAGATAATTCTCTTTTTGTTAAAAGAAGTGCTGATATTACTGTGTACATTCTAATCTATGTTGATGATTTAATTGTTACAGGCAATGATGAGGCAGAAGTTAGCAACATTATTCAATACTTGGATAAGCAATTCTCAATCAAAGACCTAGGAGATCTGAATTATTTTCTGGGCATTGAAGTAACAGGATCAGACTCGGAAATTTTTCTGAGTCAAAGAAAATACATTACAGATCTTCTAGTCAAAGCAAAGATGAATGAAGCCAACCATCTACCTACACCTATGATTACTAATCAGCACTTCTCCAAAAACAAAGGAGAACCTATACTAAATGATAAACAATATAGAAGCATCGTTGGTGCACTACAATATATAACCATAACAAGACCAGATATTTGTTTTAGTGTTAATAAAGTGTGTCAATTTATGCAGAATCCCCTTGATGAGCACTGGAAGGCAGTCAAGAGAATTTTGCGATATCTCAAAGGGACTGTAAATTATGGCTTAACACTAAAAGCATGCAACACTCTCAATATAACAAGTTATGCAGATGAAGACTGGGCAAGTGACCCAGACGATAGAAGATCAACAACGGGCTTTTGCATTTACATGGGGAATAATCTAATTTCATGGTGTTCTAAAAAACAACCCACAGTATCTAGATCCAGCACGGAGGCCGAATATAGAAGTGTTGCAGCTGCAACCGCAGAAATCATATGGATATAGTCATTACTGGGTGAATTGAAAGTCAATACTAATATCAAACCTATCATATGGTCTGACAACCTGAGTGCCGTATCACTCACAGCAAATCCTATACTACATGCAAGAACCAAACACATAGAAATTGATTTATACTTTGTGCGTGAGCAGGTATTAAAGGGAAAGTTACAAGTAAATCATGTACCTTCAGCCTATCAACGTGCAGACATCTTAACTAAAGCCTTATCAAGTAAAAATTTTACCAGATTAAGGACAGATATGAAGATTCAAGAAAAAAGGCAGAGACTTGAATTTCAGATCCGAAGGAATATGCCCTAGTCTCTCATCAACACTACTTCAGCTATCGCGCACTCAAGGCGTCGTCTTTTTCATGAATTCATTGCTCACTGCCACAGCTGTCAGCTGTCAGCATTGCGTCTGCTATTATGTTCTCAAGTCCTCGCCTTTCTCATGTTGTCTCTGCTCTCTCCCATAACCCTAGATCTTCACTTTGGAGGAACAATGAAGATCAGAGTCTCCTTGATGATAAAATCAACTACAGATCTCAAATCGACTTCAAAACTGATCTAAAGTCAACGAATCAAAAGAGGTTAAACCAGATCTATGGGTTACATACTCTCAATATCATCTACACCAACACAACTACTCAGATCTGAGCTTTTCATCACTGTCTTTTGAGAAGAATTGAAGATTTTATGAATTTTTCCATAACCCTAGATCGGTTTGCGGGGGGGGGGGGGGGGGGTGGGGGGAGTTAAGAGAAATAAAATGAATACGAGACATAAAGTAATGAAGCAAGTAAGGATATATCAGATAGCATGTGATCTCAACCCTTCACAGAAATCTCAACGGAAGAAATACCCTCTATGTACAGGGTTATTAAGTTAGTGGACTGGGCTGTTAATATACTTAGCCCAAAAGTAATAACTTATATCTATATATATCAGCCGTGTACATTGCAGTATAGTTATCAATTCTATTCTGCCTCTTGTAAAAAAATACTCTGCTGATAATCATCAATAAAATTCTTTTATTCAGTTCACATAAGAACTTCATTTCTCCTAACACATAATTTGGACAAATATTATGCGAATCAAAGAAGTTCTAAAATAGGAAAGCATCTATGCTCTGACATCATCACGAACATCATTCGAAAATCTAAATCCTTAAAAGCCTTTACTGCTTTAATATAGACTTCATTAGTCACCTCCTTCATGCTATTTAATATATTCAAACAAGCCATGTGCGAGTAAGGATCCGAAACAGTTGGGCGAATTTCCGAAGTAGGTGAAATTCTATGAAGGCGTGCAAGCTTTTCTTTCAGGTATGCATTTTTCAACTCAGCATCTTCACTTCGTATATTAATCCATTGCTCTATACAAACGTCAAGTTTGTCACCCTAACTTTCGATTTCTTATGTCGACGATCAGTAATATCGTATCATCACTCGGATGAACGCTTGTTCCATCATCATCTTCAGCTTCTACATGCACATGCACTCTTTTTTTCAAAAAATTCTCTTCTAATTGTCGTTTTTCTTCTGAAGTAGGAGGTGGCTGAGTAGAAGCATTTCCTAGTCCCCTGTAGCGGTTGTCCCATCGAAAATCTCTCCAAGAATAGCATAATGCTCACATCCTTCCTTCCTAAATTTCTTGTACTCAGTCTTGTTTTTCTATAATTGCAAAAGTAATATATTTTGCATTATTTAATTAGAATATATTCAAATATCATAAATTTTAATATAACTGTATACTTTTTACAACATATATTACCGTATAGAAGTGTTGCCAAACTTCCTCGGGAGCATTGACTTGATTTGTATTAGGATCCTATGTGACGCCAGTATGTGCTAAAAGATCAGAAAATAGACGATGCTCGGAACGGAGACGGTTCCATTTTCCTTTTAGCTTGTCAATCCCATAATCTAATTTCGTTGCTTGAATCATTTGCTGATTAATCTGGCCCCATACATCTTTTGTGAAAGTAGAACATTGTAATCTTCCAGCTTTCACATTCTCATAGAGTATATCCATGAAAATCTTCTCATTTTTTGCGGACCATGACGTTGGTTCTTTTGTTTTTCCACCTCCCATATTCTATTGTTTAATATGAAAGAAACTTTATAAGCATATGCTATATGTTTGCGCCAAAATTGGGCACAAACCCTAAATATCGTGAAAGCACCAGTGTATGAGCACAAACCAATGATATTCAAGCACAAATCTCAAATCTCAACAAGTATCAAACAGTAATTCAGAAATAATGAACAAAGACACAAGTTTTATAGTGGTTCGGCTATCTCCGGCCTACGTCCATTCCAAAGTTTTACCTTTTATTAATTATCCTTGATGATTACAGATGATTACAGCAGTAATAATGAAGAATTTCGAGTACAATAGTTGTATCAAAGTATAGAAATGAATCCGGCAGAGTATGGACATCCGATAGCCAAAAGATCCTTTTTCTATAGGCTTCTAGGTGCTATTTATAGGCGTAGGAGGTTCAGATCTCGCTCAAATTCCGGAAGACTTTTTCTAGCACGTGAGTGGGACCACGCGACCGACCTCACCAAGTTTCAACTTGATCTGTGATCGATACGAAGTGATTTCGTATCCATCAAGAAATGATCCAATCGAGCTGAAACTTGGCAGGAACATTCCCTACCTCGCATGCAAGCTGCTGTGAAAATTTCATTGCATTTGGATCATCGGTGTAGGAGATATGATCGATTCGAAATTGGGTTTTTCACTGGCTGTCGTCTTCGAATCCACTGCTTCGAATCCATCTTGTTCGACTCCATCTAAAGCGCGTGCGCATCGATGACGTGGCGCGAGCTTCCTGGAGCGATCCTAAATTTGTGCCGAGTTGAAGGCTTCTTCTCCTGGAGACGTGGGCACTCTTCACCATTACTTCCTTCATTCGTGGATCTTCCTCGTTCGCATTCATAACATCGCTCGTTCGCATCCATCCATTCGTGTCTTCCTCAGTATCGATCCCATTGGTGCTGATCGAACGAACATAGGGGCATCGATACGAAGTGGTCAATAGACACGAACCTCACCTTTGGGTTGGATACAAACGAGACCTTACCTGATGGATGCGAACAAGGTTTTACCTGATGGATTCGAAAATGCCAACATCTTCTGCCATCGATACGAAAATGCCTCTTCCCACCTGATCGATACGAAATGAGCCAAGACAAGTCCTTACTTACGAATCGATACGAAGCGTATCGATTCGAACCACCACCATGTCATGCCTTTGATCGATACGAACATGATGGATTCGAACTAAACAAAACCTGATGGATACGAATGGAGCCGAGGAGGCACCCTTCCGATGGAATTCAAAATGAGTGTTACCTCGACCCCTTGATGGATTCGAACATTGTGACCTTTCTACCTTGTATCGATTATATCTCCTCCATACGAACTCCGATTGACCTGAAACTTGAAACATAGCCTCTCCTAATCCTCATCATTATCTCCAATCGATTCCGTCCCAATCGAAGCTCAACCAAGTTTCGACGACATCGATTGCAACCTTGATTACAACCGATCCCTAACCCTGATATCCATCGTTCCATGCCAATTTGTTGATATTCCAGCCTTGACCAAAAGGTGGGATAACATTTTCCCCCCAAAACATGCCTTGTGATAAGAAGGCGTGTTTTGAGTAGTTTCAAATCCGATATCCGAAGTCCATAGCCAATTCCAATTCCATGTCCATTCGAACCCGACAACCGAGTCCCAGTCCATCCTTATCCAGTAGCCAATAACCGAATCCAGGACCTCTCCGGGTCAATATCCAAATCCATAACCTCTCCGGGCTCTTGCCAAGCGCAATCCACACCTGACGACCGTGATCCAGTGTCTCTGGATGTTGAGCTAACCTCTTCGGGTTCTTGCCAAGCGCAATCCACATTTGACGACCGTGGTCCAGTGTGCCTGGACGTTGTACAAAGCCATGACTTAAGTCCTATGCCGAATCCTGGTCTCTCCGGACCCTTGTTGAGCATAGTCCATACTCAACGACCTGAAACTATAATCGATAATATGGGGCCTAAGTCCTAGGCCGAATCCTGGTCACTCCGGACCCTTGTTGAGCATAGCCCATACTCGACGACCTGAATGATTCAATTTACCACGTTCGGGCAAAGTGACTCACCCCTTGCCAGGCATAATCCATACCCGACGACCGTTTATCAAAAATTAGATAAAAATCCAATCAAAATCCAATCCAAAATCCAAAATCCAAATCCAAAATCCAAAATCCAAATCCAAAATCCAAATCCAAAATCCAAATCAAAGCCAAAAAATCAGAAATCAAGACCAGCATCCAAAACCGAAAACAATCATCCAAAGGAAAATCCAAATCAGAAAGCAAAAAAAACCAGGTTCTCAATCTGAACTCCAAAACCAAATCCAAAAAGAAAAGCAGTGTTCGATCCAAAAGCAAAAGATAAATTTCACAAACTATAGCATCGTAGTTTATCATCATTCAGAGCATGCCTAGGAGCTATCTCTATCCCCGTACATGTGTAAACGACTTGGTTGCTTGCCAGTAGTTCGCTACTTATTTCACATTATCCTGATCAGTGGATGATCAATCGATCATCATTCCTGGGCCTCCCACGATCGTGGCTTGAGGTAGGCGGCGGTTGCTCCTGCTCCGCCGTTGCATTCCGAGTCCCGACATATTGAGGCAACAGTCCCTTCCTGACATGCTCCTCGATTATATCCTTTAAATGTCTGCAACTGTTGGTGTCGTGTCCATCCAAATCATGGAAGAGACAATGCCTCCCTGATGTCCTCTCCTGTTCTGATGGTTCCCTCCTAGCCGGTCTTCGGTAGGGAAGGCGATTCCGAGTATCCTGGTATATCCGCTCCAACGTCTCGTTTAATCCCGTGTATGCGGAAAACTTCGGATCCTTCCATCGCTTCCTATCTTTTCCAGAATCATCGTCTAACTTCCTTTTTCCTTTGTCTTTATCCGAACCTTTGCTGGATCGTCCTCTCTCCTCAGTTGCATTAACCTTTTTCACCTTTAGATCCATACTCTCATCTTCTTGCCGAAGGAACCTCTCTGCCTCGTGAAAGAACTCATCGAGATCCTGTGGGGGATCTCTTATCAAAGATACCTTGAAATCCGAATCCTCCCTGACTCCTGATACTGCCGCCATCAAAACCATCGATGGATCAGGCCGATCCACCGAAGCAACCGCTGCACTGAATCGAGTTAGAAATGCTCTAAGCGATTCATCCATCCTTGCTTTACCGATGTCAATGTCATCACATTCTTCGGCCTCTTGACGTGAACCCGAAACTGTTCCAAAAACTTTTCCACCAATTCCCCCCAAGTCCTGATAGATCCTTCTCCCAACTGCCTAAACCACATTGCAGCTAAGTCCGTCAAGTACAAAGGAAAGCATCGTGCCATTACTTCCTGCGATGCCCCCAGCACCTCCATGTGCCTGGTGTACCTCATCAGGTGATCAGTTGGGTCTGCCTTACCATCATACACATCCACGCTAGGTAGCTTAAACATAGTTGGATTCTGAGCCATCCTTATTTCCCGAGAGAACGGACTCCTGTTCACTCCTTCTAAGTCTCTGTTGGTCAAACCGCCTCACATAGTTTTTCTAATGATCTCCACTAATCCAGTATTGTCTGTTAGGGGTTGCCCCCCATGCCCCCGAGGGAACTCCGGCACATACTCTTTGTGTGGCTCGCTAGCAGCAATGTTAGCCCTGACCTGTTGAACTCCTTCCAAAGGTCCTCCTGTGTTGGATCCTGTGGGCCTGCCCCCAAGCCCTTGTTAATTGCCCTCTGGCTCCGCATCCCGTCCTCCATTGGGTTCCACAACCCTAGTTCCTTGTCCTGCATCCACCGTGGCTGTAGCTGTTCCTAAGTTCTGCATCCCTGCAGCTCTCATTTGCTCAAAGAAAGTCTGCATCATTTCCTGTTGGCTCTTCAATAATCTCTCTTGCAAAGAATTTGCCATAACTTCCATCTTGTCACGGGTTATGTAGATCGAAGCCTGTCCTTCCCCAGCTCCGGAGGATGCTTGTTGACTTCCTTCCTGTTGGCTTCTCTCAGCCCTTTGCCTTTTACTATTTTGCCTAGTCAATGTCTTCAAACCCAAAACTCCTTAAAATCTTCGAATCTGCACTTCAAATTCGATGTAGCGGGTGCTAGTCCTTCTTAGTGAAAGCAACAAAGTGTTTGCGCCAAAATTGGGCACAAACCCCAAACACCGTGAAAGCACCAGTGTATGAACACAAACCAATGATATTCAAGCACAAATCTCAGATCTCAACAAGTATCAAACAATAATTCAGAAATAATGAACAAAGACACAAGTTTTATAGTGGTTCGGCTATCTCCGGCCTACGTCCACTCCAAATTTTTATCCTTTTATTAATTATCCTTGATGATTACAGCAGTAATAATGAAGAATTTCGGGTACAATAGTTGTATCAAAGTATAGAAATGAATCCGGCAGAGTATGGACGTCCGATAGCCAAAAGATCCTTTTTCTGTAGGCTTCTGGGTGCTATTTATAGGCGTAGGAGGTTCATATCTCGCTCAAATTCCGGGAGACTTTTTCTGGCACGTGAGTGGGCCCACGCGACCGACCCCACCAAGTTTCAACTCGATCTGTGATCGATACGAAGTGATTTCGTATCCATCAAGAAATGATCCAATCGAGCTGAAACTTGGCAGGAACATTCCCTACCTCGCATGCAAGCTGCTGTGAAAATTTCATTGTATTTGGATCATCGGTGTAGGAGATATGATCGATTCGAAATTGGGTTTTTCACTAGCTGTCGTCTTCGAATCCACTGCTTCGAATCCATCTTGTTCGACTCCATCCAAAGCGCGTGCGCATCGATGACATGGCGCGAGCTTCCTGGAGCGATCCTAAATTTGTGCCGAGTTGAAGGCTTCTTCTCCTGGAGACGTGGGCACTCTTCACCGTTACTTCCTTGATTCGTGGATCTTCCTCGTTCGCATTCATAACATCGCTCGTTCGCATCCATCCATTCGTGTCTTCCTTCGTATCGATCCCATTGGTGCTGATCGAACGAACATGGGGGCACCGATACGAAGTGGTCAATAGACACGAACCTCACCTTTGGGTTGGATACGAACGAGACCTTACCTGATGGATGCAAACAAGGTTTTACCTGATGGATTCGAAAATGCCAACATCTTCTGCCATCGATACAAAAATGCCTCTTCCCACCTGATCGATACGAAATGAGCCGAGACAAGTCCTTACTTTCGAATCGATACGAAGCGTATCGATTCGAACCACCACCATGTCATGCCCTTGATCGATACGAACCTGATGGAGTCGAACTAAACAAAACCTGATGGATACGAATGGAGCCGAGGAGGCACCCTTCCGATGGAATTCGAAATGAGTGTTACCTCGACCCCTTGATGGATTCGAACAGTGTGACCTTTCTACCCTGTATCGATTATATCTCCTCCATACGAACTCCAATTGACCTGAAACTTGAAACATAGCCTCTCCTAATCCTCATCATTATCTCCAATCGATTCCGTCCCAATCGGAGCTCAACCAAGTTTCGACGACATCGATTGCAACCTTGATTACAACCGATCCCTAACCCTGATATCCATCGTTCCTTGCCAATTTGTTGATATTCCAGCCTTGACCAAAAGGTGGGATAACACTATTTAATATACCATCTTCATATTTTATAAAAGAAAATCTTATAGTATTATGGAATTGGTTCTTAACTTTATCATTTTGGCTTGTCTAGGAAGAGAACAACTTAAAGTCAATTGTATTATAAGTGATAATGAATGGATAAGTGAGCAACATAGAAGCTTAAGTAATGAGATAACATAAGTGATTATGAAATCAATAACTTGAATGATTTCATTGTGCAACTTCGTTTCGATTTTTTTTGCTGTATAAGTCAGTTGGGACGAACAATATTTTGTACACATGCTTTCTCAATATTCTAGCAAACATGCTTTACTTGCAGCCTAAAAGGTGTAGGACATTAAAGGTTAATTATTATTTTTGTTTTCATTCCTCCTTTTCAGGCTAAGTCATACATTTTAGCTATTCATTCTTAACTTCAATTTTTTTATTAATGTAAACAATAAATGATTCAGTAATCATACAACAGCATGCTACTTAAAAAACACACTTATATCATCAACCTGTGATTAAAATTTTCACTATCAGTACAACTTATCCCTTAAACTGTTTGATCTATTTAGCTGCTTATGTCTTATAAAGAATCAAATGTTGCGGTTATATCGAATTTCTTAACTCTTAGAAAATATCGAAGGAAAATAATTTTAATAACAATGAAATGAAGGCGATAAAAAACGCCAGAATATAAAGCTACTTGAAAAAATTCACAAGCTACTTGTGTTGGTATTCTTTAGTAGAGATGAAGCAATGTAAAAGAGTAAGGAAAGTGATATGGATATGGCGAGCTTTCTCGTTTTCTAAATTTTAAATGACTTGCGAAAATATAAAGTTTGTTTAAGAGGGCGGCGCTGTGTTATTAGATCGAATACATAGAAAGTGGATATACAGAAAACTGCACTCTACAACATTTAAGAGTAATCTCAACCTTTGTCCCTTATTTAATGCGAATGGAAGCTACAAGACATCAATATAGTGTAATGTAACCATGACATGATGTGTGTGTATGTATTTATTCATTCGGAGTATATATGATGTAACAACTCGGATTTTGAAGATTACCATTAATATTAAATTATAATGCAAATAATAATTTAATATTGTGATTATAAATGAATTGGAGGAATAAAATGTGAGTTAATATTGTTTTT
The DNA here is from genome assembly GCA_030765085.1 of Allium cepa. NCBI lineage: Eukaryota > Viridiplantae > Streptophyta > Magnoliopsida > Asparagales > Amaryllidaceae > Allium > Allium cepa. The sequence goes on from CM060937.1 coordinate 5,756,859, forward strand.
TTATATAAACAATGTTTTGATGAATAAAACTTGGGTTTTTAATTTGTGTGAGTTAATTTATCTCATAAGATGTTATTTCAACATATTGATGGTTGTAATAAATATAAATGAGTGAAAATAAGCATATAATATTTTATTTGTGAAAGTGGGTTGAAAATAAATGATGTTAGTTACTTATTGAGTCAAAATGGGAAGTATTGAAATTTTATTCCAATAATAGCCTTTTATAGTGAATAAAAAGGGCAAATGAGAAGAAAATGATTTTTTCAAAGTGTATTAATGATTGAAAATAGTGTTGTAAAATTTTAAAAAGTGTTAAAACATTTGATACATTTACTTGAGTTAAGAAATAATTTTTTTATTTGACTTAGATTGTTTAATATTGTGGTTTTTTGTCTAAAATAACAATATTGCCAAATATTGTGTAAATTAATAGTTTATTGGGAAAATAATATTTTTAAGTGTAAAAAAATAATATTATTGTGTTAATCATGTTCACCTTGTTAAAATATGAAGAATGCATTTTGTCTCATGTAAAAAGAAGTTAATAGAGAAAGTTATGTTAAAAATGGTATAAAACCTATGTATATTAGCCTAAATAATTTTCTAAGTATGAGAATGGACTAATTGGGTATAGTAAACATCCAATAACCCAAATTCTAGAGTTTTCTAATGAAGTACATTCGTTTTCTCCCAAAACTCTTACAGTAAAACCTAAATCAGAAAAGAAAAAGCTTCAAAGTACAAAACAATGGCTACCCTCTTCAAAATTTAATCTTCCAAGCTCAATCTTTGCAAATTTAAAAGCCTAATTCAAGTTAGAATCATAAAAGAAGGTTGTATTCAACCTATTCTATCTTAGAATCCATCTAAAACCCTAGAATTGTTTTACTGTAAATTTTGTTTTGATCAATTTCTTCTTTGCATGCATTGTTTTTTTTCTATTTTCAGATGTTTAGGGCTCCAATCTTATGCTAAAGGCTCAACCTTGCTTGCAAATCCTTACTTATTTACTGAAAATCAATTGGTAAGTGTAAAAGCTGACAAATGCTAGCCAAAAATAAGGTTTAGGGTTGAATTTTTGTATTAATAAGGTTACGCTTCATCTTTATTATTTTCTGTTTTCTGTTCCCACACTGTTTTGACCATAACTTTTTCATTTTTTTATCCAAATTTCATAATTTTGGATGATCTGGAAAGCGCAAACAAAGTGATAAAAGTTTCATGTTTTGAGATTTTTAAAATTTTGAAGTTTGCTTGAAAAAAATCGTGCTTGTTTGTTGCTGTCCCGAGAGCAAATAACAGCAACAACAATCACAAAGTCTGAGAATTTATTTTGACCATAATCATTCATTTCTCATCCAAATTTTATAATTTTGGATGTTCCGGAAAGCTCAGACAAAGAGCTACAAGTTTTATATTTTGAGATTTCTAAACTTTTGATGTTTACTGGATCAAAATCGTGCTTGTTTGTTGCTATCCCGAGAGCAAATGACAGCAACAACAATCACAAGCCTGAGAAATTATTTTGGCCATAACTCATTCTTTTCTTAACCGATTTTGATAATTTTGGATGTTTCGAAAATATTAAATCATGTACTACAACTTTCATATAATGAGTTTTGTGTAATTTTGAGGCCAGCTATGTCAAAATCGAATTTTTATACTGTTATCCCGAGAGCAAAACCAATATTTGCTCTGTGCTTGAGGCTGAAACGAAATTGGCCATAAATACTTCGTTTCTTAACCGATTTTGATAATTTTAGATCTTCCAGAAAGCTTAGATCATGTGCTACAAGTTTAATTCATTGCGTTTTCTATAATTTTGGAGTTTGTTTGGTAGAAATTATGGTTGTATGTTGCTGTCCTGAGAGCAAAATGACGGCAACAACAATTGTTGACCTTAGAATTGTATTAGCTCATTTTTCTCTCATTCTCTTCGGTTTTAATGATGTTTTTGAGATATTTTCAGAGCTATGATGCCTATCATAGGCTAGCTATATTTGGAGAATTTGAAATTCAAAATTTAAATGGAATTTGAATTGATTTTGGGTTATATTTGAATTGAATTCGTACTGAATTCAAGTTATTGGTTTTGAGATATCCCTCTTAGTTTTCATTGTTTTCGAGCACGGTTTTCCTCGAAACCAATTTGAAGTGTTATTTTGAGTTGATTTAGAAGTTACCAAATTTTGGTGAAGAATATTGGTTTGAGAATTACTCTTTGAGTACATTCGACGACGAACCAATCTAGATGCATTTTGTGATGGCCGATGAAATGAAGCAATATTGATGTTAAGTTTTAACTTGCAACTATGGTTAGAAATAACCATCACGATGTTCTTTTACTTGCCTAGGAGATGAGGCAAGTTGTTATGATGGACTGATGATTATTTCGATATTTATGATGAATTTTTACTTGTCGATGAAATGAGACAAGTCTCGATGTCACTTAAAACTCGTCCAAGTAAGAGATAAGACGAGTTAGGTATCTTACACTCACCGATGAGATGAGGCAGTGTTTATTTGATGATGTTTTATGATGGTTTTCTAATGTGGCATCGACTAATGATTAGTAAACCAATAGGTACGAACGTATGGTATGGGATGTACGTTGACGCCTATTGGGTTCCTATTCGAGAAATTGAGACACATTCACGATGTTACTAGTGCTACAGACCGAGTACTCGATTGGAGTCATCATGATGTTCATGAAGTTATTACTCGACTCCAATCATCACAATGTTATTACTCGGGTTTTTGTGACTGGGTGTCATCAAGATGTTTCTGACTATAGTCAATCAAGATGATCACGATGTTATGATGTTATGTGACCCCAAGTCATCACGATGAATGGTACCAAATAATGGTAGTACTAGTCAAGATGTAAATACATGTGCTGTTTTCCATGAGGTTTTAGGTGTTTCGATTTCACTATTTTGATGATGATGCTTTAGTATAGCCTTATGTAAGAAAAAGGCTTATTGACATACATGGTTTTATTTGTGATTTCGAATATGATGTTTTGGATTCTTTCCAGGCTCTATCAAAATAAATTATGGTAATGCTTTTATGATGAGTTTTGATAATAGATTTAAGATATATTTATATTTATACCATTATTTGCATTATGGATCGATGATTTGACGATTTTATAGACTACTTGATGTTAAGACGGAGTTGAGATGTATTTATAAATTTATACCAATGAGATGAGGTATAAATGATTATGAAGAATCTTTTATGATGAGTTTTAGTGATGGATTTGAGATGTATTTATGTTCATACCGATGAGATGAGGTATGGATAAGTATAATGCTTCTTTTATGATTGGGTTTTATATTTCCTTGAATGATCATTGGGATGCACCAATAAGATGAGGCACGTCCATATGCGTTTTATTCTATGTATGAAGAATATGTAAATTTGATGTATTGTTATATTGACGAGCACTTCTAAGAAGATAATTGATTCATTTGAAGTCATTATCCATATTTTTTTATACCGCCGATGATATGAGGCGAAAGCGATGTTTATTGAATCTTATCTTTAAAATTTTGCTCGACGATGTTCCATTTGCTTAAGTGTCTGTTATGCCACTTAAGTATGACTTTATCATCATTATCTCTCCCACTTGTCAAGAAGAGATGTTGTCCTTTCTTATGATGTTGAAACCCTGTTTAGGGCATGGCATCCTTTTGAAAAAGGATACCATAGCTTTCACCTAATTATCCTTATCGATTATTCTGTTTAACTGATGATTTTAGCTAGCCTGACCCGTGTGTTTTCACTCGGGTCAGATCGAGTTGTTTCAGGTATCATCTATTGGGCTTAGCTTGAAGTTGATGTTGGTTAACGGCTCTTCTTTCGCTTAAATAGTTTATTTCCTCTGCATATTCTGATGTTTTTACATTTGATTCGATGTATATGGTGTGGTCGTGTACCACCTTTATTGTATTCATATTGTATTGTACTGAATGTGTATCAGTGTATATGTATATATATATATATGATGTTGGTTACTGTTCTGTGATGTGATTTACATTCAGTTATTGTATTTTGTTCTGATAGATCCGTTAGCCACCTATAGTTTTGGATTAAGCATTTACTAAGTATGTCGATCCACTTGAGTTGAAAAATTATAATGCATTTATCGACTTATTCAATGGATGTTTAAGACAAAATTATAGATGGTCGCCCTTAACCAGCCCTATTCTCCGCTTTAGTAGACGGAATTACTTGTTAATTCTCTTTGCTAAGGTGGGTCTCGGGGTGGGGCGTTACATATGATACTTTTGTAAAATAATGCAATTTGGATGATGCAAAATAGGAAATCTAAATTTGATATTTTTGTCCCTGGAGTAAATATTGAAACTAAAGAAGTTCAAATCAGGGGTTTCTGTTATATAAAATGTCTAAACACCTTACTATAATACTAGATTATTATCCCTATTAATTATGACTGAAAGCCAAAATTGTAACAATATATATCCAAGTTCATAGTTATTCCCATATCATCAATAATAACTATACAATAATTCTAAAGGACAGGTCACTTATCTTGCAGTTCACAAAACGTGAGCTTGATGGTGTAGTACAAACTATATTCCCAAAATGCTTAATAAAAAATTGGAATGATTGAGCCTCACAAATGAAAATTAGCTTATGTCTTGTTTTGGACATAGCATTGGATTGTGTATGCTGAGAAGAAAACTACTGCATATTTTATATGGATATTCAACAAGATATATATAAGAAATGTAATTCTTCCTCGACTGTAATAGTAATTTCTGTTAACGTGTTTTGACGTTAATTCCCAGTATAAACAAAGTAATGAATTAAAAAATGTCATATGATGTGAAAGAATAAAGACATACCGGTGGCAAATAAGTTGATCTGACGAATATCCAAGATCTTCCCAGTTAACTTGTTCCGTAGACCTTTAACTTTAATAGTAAAACAAGAAGATTCATGTCAATTAATAATCAAGACAAAAACATAAGGCCAAAGGAATCAAACAGAAGCCGTAGTCATCCTAATAAGATTAGGTAGAAACACACATATCTTTGAGTCGACATAGCACCAAACATAAATCAGAATTTACCTTAGACTGGTGTTGAATCAGAAGCAGCTTGAATGGTTGGTAGACCCATGTTCCTTTGATTGTTTTCTGGTTGTAGTCATGGCATAATTCTTGAGTGAGAGTAAGGTATGGACCAAAGAAATATAAGATATGTGATGTTTCTTGATAATCAATACTAAGAACAAGACCGGAGGAAGAGGGAGAATAAGGTCGTGTGAATTTAGGGAGCAGTTAGGTAGAAGACTCGAAGTAAGAGCAGTATAGGACCGAAGCAGGTTTCAGGGATTGAGTGGATAACAAGAAAGAAAGCATGCATGCAAGCAAACAGTGTTCAGAAGAAAGAAAAGGAACAACAGCTTTTTATTAATAATTCATACATCTGATGCCTTAATTCAATATCACTAGAGTTATTTATAGTACAATCTGAACGGTACTAAACTAACCCACAACACCTATATTAACCACAGTTAAAATACAGTGTACACAACAGCTTAATAACCTACAGCACCCCTATGTACACATTGTGCCTGTGCATATGCACAGCTGATATTCATAGTTTCTTTATTTCCCAACCTTATGCCATTGCCTCGACTTTACCCTATTCCAGGCCTACACCGTTGACATCCTTCCTGACGAGCTCTGCCACATCCTTCGATGAACTTGGGCTGGAATCATAAATTGCTGCTACTTTAGCTTGTTCTATGTCAGTGCTTGTTTCTGAGGCATAACAACTCCTTCCCTCTTGAAGAATGGACCTTCACCCAAGGTCCAATGTAGGGAATTTCTTAATAATTTCCAAATATTCTTCCCAGGTGGCTTCTGACTCAGGAGACTCCTTCCATTTTACTAAGATTTGAACCACAGGCTTGTTATTTATTGGAACTATCCTTCTGTTCAAAATGCTTTCAGGTTCCCTTACCAACTCTTCACTGAAACTTGGCATATTTTCCTGTATAATCACTCCCGTGCCTAATTTTTTCTCTAACTGGGATACGTGAAACACAGTGCGTATTTTTGCCTCCGGTGGTAACTGTAGCTGATAAGCCACTTCACCAATTTTCCTCTCAACTTAGCAGGGGCCATAAAATTTAGGTGATAGTTTGTGTGTCTTTTGAGTTCTAGCTGTTATTTGTCTATAAGGTTGCAATCTCAAATAAACCCAATCACCTATGTCAAAGCTTCTTTCTGTCCTCTTATTATCAACATATTTCTTCATTCTATCCCGAGAAAGATTCAAACTATCTTTTAAAAATTGAAGAATAATATCTCTGAAAAATAAAATCTCCTCTACTTGTGGCACCTTGGCAGTGTTTGGAACATAAGTAAGTAGAGATGGGGGTGATATTCCATACACAGCCTGGAAAGGAGTCATATTAGTGGTTGTCTTCCATGTTGTGTTGTACCAAAATTCGGCTAATGTCAGCCACTTTGACCATTCAAAGGGCTTATGACTTACGAAACACCTCAAGTAGCCCTCTAAAATCCTGTTAGTGACTTCGGTTTGCCCGTCGGTTTGAGGGTGATAGGCGGAGCTGAGTTTGAGTGTGCTGCCTTGGAATTTAAACAATTCTTTCCAAAAAAGGCTAGTAAAAAGAGAATCTCTATCACTAACAATAGTAGTAGGCATTCCGTGCAACTTAAAAACTCCATCAAAAAATATCTGTGCAACTCCTTGGGCTGTATATGGGTGAGATAGAGGAAAAAAATAGGCGTATTTTGATAGCCTATCTACTACCACATAAATTACAGTATATTTTTGGCTCTTTGGTAGGCAAGTTATGAAATCCATAGTAATGTCTGACCAAATTCTTTCTGGAACAGGTAGAAGTTGCAGTAAACCAGGAATGTGTATATTTTCATACTTACTTCTTTAACAGACTTCACGTTCCCTTACAAATTTCTCCACATGCCTCTTCATCTTCTTCCAATAGAACACTGTTTTTATTCTTTTAATGGTAGCCTTAATGCCGGAGTGGCCACTAAGGGGAGTAGAGTGAAACTCATTGATGATGATATCAAGTAGTTCAATGTTGAGATGATCAATCAGTATTTTTCCCTCGTAGAAGAGGAGCCATCCACTAGCTTGTATTTGATATTTGCATTACATGTTGTTGTGATTTTATTAATTATCTCTAAATATAGTGGTGAATTCTTTAGGTTGTTTTTGAGTTCAGCCAACCAACTAGCTTGTACTCGAGATATATGCATGCATTGATGTTTGTCTTCATCTCTCCTGGACAAAGAATCAGCCACTATATTTTCCTTTCCACATTTATATTCTACTTTATAGTCAAATCCATGTAACTATTCTATCCATTTTCCTTGAATTCCGGTGTGTAATCTTTGAGTCAAAAGATGCTTCAAACTCTGATGATCTGTCCTTATAATAAACTGTCTACCTAACAGGTACTGTGACCACTTCTTGGTTGCCAAAATTAATGCCAGAAGCTCCTTTTCATACGTGGAAAGGCTCAAATGCCTGCCTTGTAGTGCCTTACTCATGTAGGCAATAGGTTTACTATTTTGCAATAGGACAGCTCCTATACCCATGCCGCTAGCATCACATTCTACAACAAAGGGTTCATTGAAATTGGGCATAGCTAGGACAGGTGGGGTCATGAGACACTGCTTTAATTTTTCAAAAGCAACAGTAGCTTGTTCATTCCATATGAATGAGTCTTTATTTAATAAATTTGTCAGAGGTTTATCTATTAGACCATAATGTTTGATGAACTTTCTATAGTAGCCAGTGAGACTTAGGAATCCTCTTAAAGCCTTGAGTGATGTTGGAAGGGGCCACTTCTTAATAGCTTGTACCTTACTAGGGTCCACGGCTATGCCTTCTGCTGATATCACATGGCCCAAATAGTCCACACTTTCTTTAACAAAGGAGCATTTTGATAACTTAATTACCAACTGATGCTTCTGCAAGACCTGAAAAACAACTTTAACATGTTCTAAATGCTCAAGCATAGCATGGCTATAGATTAGTATATCATCAAAAAATACCAATATGAATCTTCAGAGGAAGGGTTTAAAGATTGTATTCATTAATGATTGAAATATGGAAGGTGCATTAACAAGGCCAAAGGGCATTACTAGAAATTCATAGTGTCCATCATGTGTTTTAAATGCATCTTATGTATATCTTCATCATGTACCCTTATCTGATGGTATCCCGACATTAGATCTAATTTAGTAAAATATTTAGCACCAAATAATTCATCGAATAAATCATCTATTAAAGGAATAGGGAACTTATCTTTGATGGTGATGTTGTTAAGCCCCCTGTAATCAATGCACAGCCTCCAAGACCCGTCCTTTTTCCTTACCATGACCACTGGTGAAGGTATGCACTGTTGCTTGGTCTGACGATTCCTGAATTTAGCATATCCTGGATAATTTTCTCTAATTCATTCTTTATATAATGAGAGTGCCTATAAGGATTGAGGCATATAGTATTTGAACTAGGTAATAAAGGTATTTTGTAATCATGGGACCTTTGAGGAGGAAGGGAAGTGAGTGGAGTATGCACTTGCGGGAATTCTTGTAGGAGTTACCCTACTGCTTCGGGAATCACTTGGGGTTTCTCATCCAAAGAGTGTGTGCATAACATCATGGTCAGTTGGCCTTGTACAAAGTCTTTTTGTATGGCTTTTGTGTCAACATACTTTACACCATTTGGTTGAATTCCTTGCCATATAAATGGTTTATCTTGATATGTAAATCCAACCTGTAATTTAGAGAAGTTTAAGGTCACATTCTCCAAGGCCTTCATCCACTGGACTCCAAGTACGACTTGACAACCTTCTAGAGGAAGTAACAAAAGATCTACAGGCATGCAACAGTTCTGACAACTTAGCATGATTTGATTACACAGTCCTGTTCCCTGTAGTTTCTCTCCATTAGCTATAAGAACTTCAAACTTTTTTGAGCCATCTATTGTCAATGGTATTTTCTTTGCCAAGTTGCTATCTATAAAATTATGAGTAGAGCTCGAATCAATAAGCACCCGAACCGGTTTACCTTTAATTGATCCATACACTTTAATCGTATGTAAAGCGGGAATACCACACATAGCATGAAATGTAATAGCTGGGATTGGCTCCTCTTCTTCCTTGACTTCTTGAATTTCTTCACTGTGTGGTTCACTATTGTCTTCTTCATTTTCATCATTGCCTAAATTCATAATTCCTTCAAGAATGTAAACTTGCTTGGTCTTGCAGTGATGATTTGGATGCCATTTCTCATTGCAGCCGTAACAAATATTCTTTCTTTTCTTATCCAAGATTTCTTCTGGAGTTAGACTTTTGTATTTATTAACATCAGTATTGGTGGAGTTTCTAACAGAGGATGGGCTTGAATAGTTGTTCCTAAAATTCTTAGATGGAAGATTCCTGGATGGAGTTGCTTGTGAAGAAGGAGGCGTTTTATACAACTTTCATGATTGGGACCATCTCTGCTCATAAATCTTGGCTAAAGAAACTGCTTCCTTGACGTTTGTGGGTCTAGCAGCTTCAACATCAATTCTAATATCTTCCTTCAAGCCATCCATAAATTTATCAAGAATATAATCTGGATGTAGGTATGGTATGAGTCCTTGCAGCTGTTCAAATTTGGTGAGGTAGGTATGGACTGAAGAGAGTTGCTTTAAATTGGCAAAGGCCCCAAAAGGTCTCTTTAATTCGGGTGGAGCAAATCTGATGATGATTTCTTCCTTAAGATTCTCCAAACATCATGATTCTTAACATTATGCGATAGCCATTTGTACCATTTTTGAGCGTCATCCTTCAAGTGAAATGAGCAAGTTAGAACCCACTCAACTTCAGGAGTGTGATGATATCTAAATAGCTGTTCAACTTGATCAATCCATTCTATAACAGTTTCGTCACCTGAGTAGACTGGGAATTCCAATTTAATGGTTGTGTGCTGCAGTAAGGAGGGGGATGGTAAAATGCTGGGTAGTCTTGTAGGACCGTGAGAAATTGGATCATTCAAATGAACTAGAGTGTTATCATTTCTGTTGTTGATTCTCTGGTATGGTGGCACGTATGGAGTGCTTTTGGATGATTCTTGATGTCCATTGATAGACTGTTTCTTATTTTGCCTCATTTCATGCATAAAAGACTCTAGTGTTGCTGAGAGCATATCAATCTTTCCATTCATTTCTTGGGTGGTTTGGTAGAGTTCTTGTTGGGCTTCAGAAAGTTGGTCGAGTGTATTGTTAGTTTTATCATTGAAATGTTCTTGTCTTGCCCATAGATCATGTACATCATCAAGTGGAGGCATGGTGACGTTGCTGTTGTCATCGGGTTTTGGCGATTCAGGGTGATTATTCAAATCATCTTGCGGGTCTAGCTCTGATACCACTTTGGTAGACCCATGTTCCTTTGATTGTTTTCTGGTTGTAGTCATGGCAGAATTCTTGACTGAGAGTAAGGTATGGACCAAAGAAATAGAAGATATGTGATGTTTCTTGATAATCAATACTAAGAACAAGACCAGAGGAAGAAGAGGGAGAATAAGGTCGTGTGAATTTAGGGAGCAGTGAGGTAGAAGACTCGAAGTATGAGAAGTATAGGATCGAAGTAGGTTTCAGGGATTGAGTGGATAACAAGAAAGAAAGCATGCATGCAAGCAAACAGTGTTCAGAAGAAAAGGAACAACAGATTTTTATTAATAATTCATACATCCGATGCCTTAATTCAACATCACCAGAGTTATTTATAGTACAATCTGTACGGTACTAAACTAACCCATAACACCAATATTAACCATAGTTAAAATACAATGTACACAACAGCTTAATAACCTACAGCACCCCTATGTACACACTGTGCCTGTGCATATGCACAGTTGATATTCATAGTTTCCTTATTTCCCAACCTTATGACATTGCCTCGACTTTACCCTCTTCCATGCCTACACCACTGACATCCTTCCTGACGAGGTCTGCCACATCCTTCGATGAACTTGGGCTAGAATCATAAACTACTGCTACTTTAGCTTGTTCTATGTTAGTGCTTGTTTCCGAGGCATAACAATGGTGAGAAACCCTAATCCATTTTGGAGAGAAGGAGCTACTACAGTAATAAACTTGATGATTTAAACAAATAGAATCTATGGTGGCGCAAAAGAAACAAAAAATTGTGATTTTAATGGAAATTTTGATAGTCGACGAAAATGGAAGAAGAAGAATAGGACGGCCAGAAAATAGTTTAGGGTTTTCACCGTGTTTGCTCTACATTTTTGGATTCTCGGTTTTTGATTTTCACTTGGGCCTGAAAATGGTGAAAATGGAAAAAAATTGTTTTTAGTTTTCTGTATTGGGCCCATTTTTGCAAAATAATGATTTTTGAAAATGAATTTTTCAAAACGACAAAAGGAACAAGTTTTCGATGTTATTCAAAACTGAAAATTGAAAATGATTTGAAAATGTAAATTTCTTATATAAATGCGACCTGCAAAAAGTAAACCATTGGGATTAAATCGACTTCACACTTCACTAAGTAAAATTGATTTGTTAACGGAGATTACTTGTGTGCATTAATCATGTTAACATAGAGGTAAATTTTATTAATATGTAGTAATGACAGACAACTTTGTTGTTAATGGATATGTACATTGAATATGCTAACAAATGTAATAATGGTTACACCCATTGGATGCAGGCCATTGATACTTTTTGTAAACCAATATTCTGATTCCAAAAAAGCAGTTGCTCAGATAGAATAGGATTTCACCAACAAAGAAAAAGATTTGTTGATAGAAATATATTTATGCACGTCAAATGTACTAATATAAACATGGGCTTTACTAATACAATAATTAGGCAATAGCTTATTATTTATTGGTTAATCTTCTCAAAACCAACGACTTATTATTTAACAATTATGCACTCATGCACATTGAATGTTGGTGAGAATAAAGAAGGAATTAAACCGAAACACTTTGAAAAAGAGGAAGGGTGATTCCTTTTTTTTGGGCTTATCTTTCACATGACAGAGAACATTAATATTTATAATGCATGAACTGGCATTAGTCAAGAGACATGCCTATTCAATACTCTAGATACATGATTCCAATACAATCCTTTGTTACACATTACTAACATTCTCTCCCTTAATGTGTTGTTCTTGAACTCCAAGAGCATCTCTAAATTTATGGAATTTTTCTCTAGGCAAAGCTTTTGTGAAAATATCAGCAACTTGATTATTTGTTTTGCAAAAGTTCAGCTGCACCTCTTCATCCTCAATTGCTTCTCGAATGAAATGATGTTTGATGGCTATATGCTTTGTTCTTCCATGACAGACTGGATTCTTAGCCATAGCAATGGCTGATTTATTATCACGATAAATACTCACAGCTTCTTGTTTTTCACCAAAGTCTTCAAGTATTCTCTTCAACCATATTGCTTGTTGGGTAGCTAGACCAACTGAAATATATTTAGCTTCTGCATAAGATTGAGCGACGGTTTGTTGCTTCTTCAAGCACCATGAAAATGCTCCTGATCCTAGTGAAAACACAAATCCTAAAGTGCTTTTCATGTCAACCATGCAACCTGCTCAATCACTATCTCAAAAGCCAATTAACTTAGTTTTAATCTTGTTATCATATTTGATTCCATAGTCCAAAGTGCCTTGAATATATCTCAGCACCTTTTTTGCTGCACCTAAATGGATATGGCTTGGATCATTCATGAACTGAGAAAGTAAACTGGCTGCAAACATGATGTCAGGTCTTGCACTAGTGAGATAAAATAAATTACCAACGACTTCTATAGTTACCAGCATCAACTTTTCTTCCTCCATCTTCCTTTTTTAATTTTTTAATTCACAACTAATGGTGTATCGGTTGGATTATACCCAAACATCCCAAACTTTTTCAATATCTTCTTCGCATATTTCTTTTGACAAATAAAAACTCCATCATCATTTCGGAAAATTTCTATTCCAAGAAAATGATGCAACATGCCCAAGTTGTTCATCTCATATCTCATCATCATTTCTTTTCTAAAAACTTCGATCAACTTCAAATTGTTTCCAGTAAAAATTAAATCATCCACATAGAGTGCAACAATTAGAATATCAACCATACCTTGTCGTTTGACATATGAAGTAGGCTCGTTCTTGTTCTTTTCGAAGCCTTTCTCCATGAAATAATTGTCAATATTTCTATACCATGTCCATGGTTCTTGTTTTAGCCCGTAAAGAGCTTTCTTCAATTTGTAAACCTTTTCTTCTTGTCCTTCAATCTCAAATCCTTGAGGTTGTTCCACATAGATCTCTTTTTCCAATTCTCCATTCAAGAATGCTGATTTTACATCTAGTTGATATAACTTCCATCCTTTTTGGGTTGCGAGAGATATTAAAGCTCTGATGGTGTCAAGGCATACTACAAGAGCAAATGTCCCTTCGTAGTCAATACCGGGCTGTTGAGAATATCCCTCTGCAACAAGTCTTGCTTTGTTCTTTTTGGAATGAACCATCTGGATTATGCTTTACCTTGTAGATCCATTTTACTCCGATTGTTTCTTTGTCTTTGGGCTTATAAATCAACAATCATGTCTTGTTCCTTTAAAGTGCATCTATCTCTTCTTGCATTGCCTTCCTCCAAGCATCTTTCTTAATAGCTTTTTCAAAATTTTCTAGTTCCATTGCACAATAGTTGCACCTAGAAAAAATATCATTCAAACTCTTCATTTTTATTGGGGTTGAGCTTGGAGAAGAAGAGCTAGTGCTTGGTGAAGATGGAGTGCTGGGTGGAGAACCAGGTGCTGGGGAACCAGGTGCAGACATACCCTGTTGGTTACTTTTAGATGAAGTTGGATTTTGCTCTAAAATTACTGTTGAAATTGTTTTCTCCTCAACCTTCTCCTTTTGCAAATTCCAAAAGCCTTTTCATCAAATATAACATCTCAACTAATGATAATTTGTTTGTCTTCAAGTTGTAAAGTCTATAGCCCTTTGACACAGAACTATAGCTGATAAAAATGCATCTTTCACTTGGTTCTTGAAGCTTTGTTCTTTTTTCTTTAGGTGCTTGATCATGGAAAATACACCCAAAATTTTTAAGGTGATTTACTGAAGGCTTTCTTCCACTCTAAGCTTCAAATGGTGTCATATTCCTTACAGCTCTTGTCGGGCATCTATTCAATAGGTACACGACTGTATTTAAAGCCTCGGGCCAAAATTCTTTAGGAATCCCTTTCTCAAACAACATGGACTTAGCCATCTCCATAATGGCTTGATTCTTCCTTTCGGATACGCCATTTTGTTAAGGTGTGTAGCCAACGGTTAGCTGCCTCTCCAAGCCTTCTTCTTCACAAAATCTATCAAAATCATTGGATTTATGCTCCTTTCCCCTGTCATTTCTCAAAACTTTTATGGACCCGCCACTTTGTTTCTCAATAAAAGATTTAAACTTCTTAAATATAACAAATACTATCTCATAAAATAAACCCATGTCATGCGGGTTAAATCATCAATGAACAAAATAAAATACCTATTTTGAGCATGAGATAAGGTGCTCATAGGACCACACTCGTCTGTATGTACTAATTCCAACACTTCATTGGCTATCCTTGATCCTTCCTCTGGAAATGGTTGTCGATGATGTTTGCCAAGTGCACATCCTTCACACACTCCATGTTTTTTCCTTAATTGTTGGCAGCCCATACACCATATTCTTTTGATAAAGCAATGTGAGACTATTGTAGTTTAAGTGTCCAAGTCTCTTATGCCATAAACAAGAGTCACCTTCTTTTCTAGCCATTAAGTTGAGATTTTTCTCATAATTGAGAGACAGTGGAAAGCTTCTGCTTTTGGTCATTCATACTACAGCAGCAACTCTTCTTTTTGAATCACAAATTCTGCACTCTCGGTTCTCAAATTGAAGAGAATAACCATGCTCTAAAAGTTGTCCAATGCTCAATAAATTCTCATCTAATTTAGGAACATAAAGGGTATCATGAATAACTTTACCTCCTTGCTTTATTGCAACTCCAATGCTTCCTTTCCTTTCAACTTCAACATATTATCCATTGCCCAGTTTAACTTTAGAACCAAATGAAGGATCTATGTCAATGAATGCATCTTTATCTCCTGACATATGATTGCTGCATCCGCTGTCCAAGTACCATACATTTTTATATTCTTTAGTTGCTTTTTAACAAGCAAAAACAAGTTGCCTTCAATATTTTCCATTTCTGCAAATGCTATGTACTACTGGTTTCCAATCTAACAGTCCTTTTGAACGTTCCCAAAGCTTTGGCATTTATGACATAGCGGCTTTCTTTTATTCCAACAATCCTTTTTTCATGAGAGTTCTTCTTGCAAATTCCACACCATTTATTTGATCCTCTATCACTTCCTCGTCTACTGTAGGCGCCTCATCCTCTTCCAAGTGAGTTTCTTCCTCTTTCTTTTCCTCTGCAAAATCTTCCACCTCTAGAAGACTCACAATTATTTTGCCGTATTGAGTTATCATTGTTTGATTGAACAGTGAGCTTGGATCGAAACACGCTTTCAACAGACTTTTCTATGTGACATAATAACCTTTGCTCGTAGGATCTAAGTGACCCCATCAGCCCTTGAACGGTCATGGCTGACAATTCTTTGGTTTCTTCTACAAAAACCACCATAGGATCGAATCTTTCTGTTAAGCTAATCAAAATTTTATCAACAGTTTTGCGATCATCTATTGTGTCTCCACGAGATTTCATTTGATTCACCAATTCAGACAGCCTATTAATATAATCATTCAAGTTTTCATTTTCTTTCATTCTCAAAATCTCTCTTAAAGATTGAAGTTTGACTATTCTCACCTTTGAATGCCTTTCGAACTCTTGTTGCAAGGTTTCCCATGCTTCCTTGGCTGTTTTTGCTCTCATAATTCGTGGAAATATGGTATTTGAAACTCCTCTTTGAATCATCCCAAGAACTCCGGCATCTGTGATTTTTTTCTTTTTGATACTTCAATTTGTGCTGTTGTACGTTCTGCTGCAGCCATTGGTTCTTCATTCCCTTGTTTTATGAATTGCAAGACATCCAAAGAGGTGAACAAAGTCTCCATTTTTACTGCCCAGAAATTGTAGTTTTCTCCTTCAAATAAAGGAACTTGGACATTGGTATAGGTAGAGCTGATACTTGCTGAGGCATTATTAGAGGAAGCCATGAATCTTCACCTTTTTGTTTTTTTTATTGCAAGGATCTAGTGCTTTAATACCAATATGTTGGTGAGAATAAAGAAGGAATTAAACTGAAAATCCCGTTGAAAAAGAGTTCGATGATCCTTTTTTTTGACTTATCTTTCAGATGATAGAGAACATTAATATTTATAATGTATGAACTGGCATTAGTCAAGAGACATGCCTATTCAATACTCTAGATATATGATTCCAATACCATCATTTATTACACATCACTAACATTGAATATACTCTAGAAATTGTAGTTTTCGGCCGTCGGAAATCGTTTTTCCCCATGTAGTGATACGTTCACTAATATAGTAATAGGCAATAAGCAATTTGCAGAAGGCATGGTAAAAGCCTATATACCTTCTACTAAATATGAATAGTATAACACCATTTTGACGTAGCCATTAATGTTTTTTGAGAACTAATATTTTGATGAAATTCATAGATATGTATTTATGCTAAATGCTAGTTATTTTGTCATAGATATGTATTTACTGAATGTAATATGAGACATTTGGAACATAATGCAATTACCTGATAATGAACGAGTTAGTGTGGCAGCAGAGTGAAAACAAAGCAAACCTGGACATACATTTTTACAAATAAAAAAATATACAAACTAGTACGAACTCAAATCGTCATCTGTTCACAGCTGTATTCTTGAAGTGTTTGTCTAAGAAATTGATTTCCAAAGAAAACAACTCTCTTATTAAACTCCATCTTGTCCATTCCTGAATTCACTTATTTTACATCCAAAGAAGTAATACGGGCCTTCTTTCGTCCTTTTGCTTATCGAGCCAAAACTTTGTTTCTTAACAACATTTGTAAGCATTTAACTCTTCTCCTCTGGCTAGGCTGAGATGACTACACCAAGTTTTTCCCACTTGAATCATCTGACCAATGGCCCGTGACACGGATATAAAATATGCGTCTAAGTCAAAAATCATCGGTTTATATAGTTGCAACTAACAATCTACCTAACATGTAAATAACCCAACTGTTAATTGCTCAACTTGTAGTTTGAAATAGGAAATATTTATTTCTCAAATCATCAACGCATGATAAAAGAATTATTGCAAAGATGGATTTAGTATAAGAATTGTATTTGTTTCTCTTTGCATTTGAATGAAAGAAGCGTTGTATTGATTTATAAATGATTTTTGATACAATTAATTCATTATACAAACTGATACACTGATGTATAAATAGCTTACAAGTGGTTATTGGGCCGCAAAGAATTTGTTTACAACTGTACCCATAACCTTGATTACATACTACCACTTATATCTTCAGTTTAGATAACGGTAGCTGCTTCATCCTTCATTTCTAGCTCCTTCCTTCAAACCGATATTAGGGTTAGGTTTCTCAAATCAAATTAAGGCTTTGGTTGCGGTACAATTGATTTGAGTTTCATTTCTTCAATCTCTTCATCAATCACTTTGAAACGTTCATATGCTTTGCTTAAGCGGATGAATTCTCTAATTTAAGTCCAGCAACTCAAAGT
Source organism: Allium cepa (assembly GCA_030765085.1). Classification (NCBI taxonomy): domain Eukaryota; kingdom Viridiplantae; phylum Streptophyta; class Magnoliopsida; order Asparagales; family Amaryllidaceae; genus Allium; species Allium cepa. The sequence continues at coordinate 5,774,643 of CM060937.1, forward strand.
GTTCAGAATTGAACTTCTATTTCTTTATTTGCTTCTAGATCTGCATATAATCAGCTTGTTCTACTTTTAGTTCCGCTCTAAATCTCAAAAAGTTCCTTGTTGACAATGCTTGGTAAGAATATCTGCTCGTTGGTAGGTGGAAGGTATGTGATTCGCTTGCAATTTTCCTTTTGAATCTGCTCTTGAATAAAGTATAGATCAATTTCGATATGTTTTGTTTTTGAATGAAGTATTGGATTAGCTGTCATATATACTGTACTTTGATTGTCACGCCATAATATCGATTTGGTTTATGACTTGATCTTTAACTCACTTAATAATGATTATATCCAAATTATTTCTACTGTTGCACTTGCAACACTTCTGTATTCAACTTCAATGCTAGATATGGAAATGGTTGATTACTTCTTTGAGCACCAATGTTGTTTCTAATGTAAATGTAGTAACCAGTTACTGATTTTCAGTCATCCACATCAATTGCCCAGTCTGCATTTGCATATGCTGTGATGTTTAGATTATTGCATCTCTTTAGGGTAAGTCCATATCTTGTTGTCCCTTTGAGATACCTCAATTTTTTTAACATCTTTCCATTGGTCATCATGAAGTTCCTGCATAAATTGAGATATCTTGTTAACACTTAAAGAGGTGTCTGGTCAAGTTATATTAGCATATTGTAGGGCTCCTAAAATACTTCAATATTGTTTGATATTTAATATTGGTTCTCCCTTGTTTTTAAAAAGTTCCTGATGGCTAATCATGGGAGTTGGTTGTGGTTTGGCTTCATCCATCTTTGATTTGACTAGCAATTCTTTGGTGTATTTCTTTTGACTCAACATTATTCTAAATCTAACTTTCTTTTTACTTCTATACCCAAGAAGAAATTCAGGCTGCCAACCGTTAGGAAATCAATTCTATGGTTTCGATGATAACAACTATACAATGAAAATCGAATATGCATATATATCTCTATTTACAGGTAATTGTTAAAGTAACATCACCAAAGAGACAAGAACAAGACTCAAAAGAAGTATCAAGAGGCTACAAGTCGATAGAATCAGAAGAGCAATGACACAGACACAAGGAAAGCAACATGCACAAGTTCAGACGTCTGTGTGCACTAGCCAGACGTCTAATTGAATCCTCTGGTTCGCAAATCAGACAGAATCAGATGTCTGGTTAGTGTACTCAGACGTCTGAAAAGCAACCATATGCAAAAAAATATATAAGAGCCAGACGTCTGAAATATTTTCCAAACGTTTGATTTTGAACTCGGCTGTGAACATTCGAAGAACAACTGTCACAATTAAAAGGACACTTTCGCTCCTCTTCACTGCAACTCTTCATCACCATCAGGAGCTACCATACAACACTTGTTAATGGATACAACCACTCAAGGAATCTCTCTACCGCTATAAATAGCATCAAGAACCAAAGAGAAGACTTCACCTTACTTACTTATGCTCTTTACTCTTGTTCTCTCATTTATACTTGATCTCTAGCAATCAAATACCTGTATTTTAATCTTCCATATATTCAGAACTCTTCAATCAATACTCTCTAGATATATAGATTGGAAGCATTTGTACTCAATAGTCAATATCCGTGTTATAGAACACACACTTGATAAGAACAAGCCTTTGTAACCAAGCCTATTCCTTCGGGCGAAGTGAGGGTGTTTGATAGTTAAATTCCTAAGAGGTGCTTCGGGACTGGACGTAGGACGGGAGGTTCGAACCAGTATAAAATCCCGGTGTGATTATTTCCATTTACTTTGCTATTATCATATATCAAGTTTATATTAGATACATTATATAATTAGTCACTTATACTTGCATACACACACACACACACTACACGTTCCACTCATATAGACTTTCATTTGGTATCAGTGCAAGGTTTGATCAAAGAACAGTAACACGTTTTTGAATCACCTTAATATGGCAAGTATTTTCAAGGACAATCCACAGCACGATCCCCACTTTTTAATGGATCTAACTATGCATATTGGTCAACACGTATGAGAATTTTTATGGAAGCTAATGGTCTAGAAATTTGGTCAGCCACACAATATAAATATGAAGTACCTACTACTGCTATGAACACATAGACCGATGCAAAAAAGACCTTAGCATCAAACAATGCTAAAGCTATGAATGTTTTATTTTGCTCTCTAGACAAAAATGAATTTTCACGTGTCATGTTATGCACTACTGCATTTGACATTTGGCGTACCTTACAAATTACACACGAAGGCACGACAAAGGTCAAACAAACTAAGATTTCAATTTTGCAAAACCAATTTTTGTCATTCAAAATGAAGCAAAATGAAACTATTGTTGACATGTATTCTGGATTTCAATCTATCCAACATGATCTTATGGCATTAGAGTTAAGTTTACTGATTTTGATTTAGTTTCTCGAATACTCAACTCTTTAACATCTGATTGGAAAAGAAGGTATTAGCTATTGAAGAAGCTAATGATCTATCTACTCTCAAAGTTGAAGAGTTGATAGGAAATTTAATGTCCTATGAAGCTAATTTGCAGGCATGAAAAGAAGAAAATTCGATGAAGAAGAACATAGCATTCTCAGCAACAAAAAATGATGACTCTGATTTAGATGAAGAAGAGATAGTCTTCATTGCCAAGAACTATAATAGATTCAAGAAATTTAGAAAGATGACCAAATTCCAAAAAGAAGGGAAATCCAACACAACTAACCTGTCTCAAATCAAGTGCTATGAATGTGATCGATACAGACATATAAAGAAGGATTGCCCTAAACTCAATAACGACAAAATGAAAAACAAGTTTGAAAAATTCAAAAAGAAGAAGGCGTTCAAAGTAACATGGGATGACATAGATTCTTCATCATCTTAAAGTGATAGCGATAGTGACGGAGAACAAGCTAATGTGTGTTTTATGGTACAAACTGTTGAGGTATGTCCGAAACTTAGCTATGACGAATTATTAGAACTTAGCATGAAATTAGAAGATAAATTTAGACAAATTAAAAAATTGAACAAAGAATATATAGTTAAAATAAATAGATTGGAACTTGAAGTAGGAATCTTAGAAGATGAAAAAATTATCTTAGAAGAAGAACTTGAATTATCTCAAGAAAAAATCAAAAATAATTTGATAGAAAGTTAGACTATTACTATTGATTTTGAAAACACTAAAATAGTAAAGGATAGTTTGTTAAAAGAAAATGTTGACTTAAAAAATAATATTGAAATATTGAAAATTGAAAATATAGAATTAAAAGAAAAATTAGACAAAATTACAAATAATGTGTCAAAATTTAATAAAGGAAAACAAGATTTGGAAAATCTTATCAAAATTTCAAAACCATCAAGCAATAGAAATAGAATAGGATTTAAAAATTCTTCTAAACAAAAAGGAAATGATGCTAAAAATATTAGTTATATAAAAACTAAAAGTTTACCTAAGTCTAAAATGAATACCAAAAACATGAAAATTTGGATTCCTAAGACAAATAATAATTTGATTAGACAAAAGCATATTAATAATTTCTTAGAGAATGTAGTCTATAATTATAAAGGTACCAAACCATCTTGGGTATGGCTACCTTCTCCTAACATTAGGACCCTAACAAAATATATGGGTACCAATTAAACATCTTTTATTTTGCACGTACTCAAAATAAAAGATAAGAAGAAATGGATACTAGATAGCAGATGCTCCAAGCATATGACCGAAAATTCAAAAATCTTATCAAATATAACATACATCGATGGTGGAACGGTAACCTTTAGAGATAATTCAAAAGGATATGTCCTGTGGGCATTGGAGAAGTCATCAACTCTGGTATATCTAACTCTCCTATTATTACAAATGCTTTATTAGTAGAAAATCTAAAACACAACCTACTAAGTATTAGTCAATTATGCGATAAAGGTTTTCAAATGAATTTTGAAAAAGATAGATGTAATATTTTAGATAATAACAAACAACTTATTTTTGAAGGTGTTAGAAACAAAAATATTTATGTATTAAACATGAATATAAATAAAAATTCAAATTTATGTTTAACTGCCAAACATGATGATCCATGGTTATGGCACAAACGATTTTTTCATATCAATTTTAAGAATATTAATAAATTGGCAAAATATGAACTAGTTAGAGGTTTACCTAAAATAAATTACAAAGTAGAAAATTTATGCGACGGTTGTCAAATTTGAAAACTAAAGAAAAGCACTTTTAAATCTAAAAATAATATTTCTACAAAACAACCATAAGAATTATTACATTTAGATTTATTTAGTGCAACACAAATATGATCTATAAATCACAACAAATATGTTTTTGTAGTAGTTGATGATTTTTCAAAGATATACATGGACTTTGTTTCTAAAACATAAAAGCAATACTTTTGGTATGTTTAAGATATTTTCTAAAAGAATTAAAACACAAATGAACTTAAAAATTAAAAATATTCGAAGTGATCACGGAGGAGAATTCGAAAACGATCTTTTTACTAATTTTTGTAATAAGAAAGGAATAACTCATAATTTCTTTTTTCCTCGCACACCTCAACAGAATGGTATTGTGGAAAGAAAAAATTGTACATTACAAGAATGTGCACGAACATTACTAAATAGTAGTGGTCTACCGAAACACTTTTGGGCAGAAGCTATTGCTACAGTCTGTTATGTATTAAATCGAGTAACCATACATCCTATGACTAAACAAACTTGTTTTGAAATATTTTTTGGTAAAAAACCTAAAATATCATACTTTAAAACTTTTGGTTCAAAATGTTTTATATTAAATACAAAAGATAACTTAGGAAAATTTGACCCAAAGGCCGATGAAGGTATCTTTATCGGATATTCGGATCGTAGCAAAGCATATAGAATTTTTAATAAACGAAATAATACCATTGAAGAAAGTTTACATGTTTCGTTTGACGAAAATCTTTTTAACCGTCACACTAATGATGAAGAAATTATTCCACTAACAAATTCAACAAATTCTATTACTAATGAAACAAATGTGAAAAAATAACACTTTGATGTCATCTCCTAGAATTCTTAAGGATCGTCCAAAAGATAATGTCATTGGAGATTTTAATTCTAGAGTAACTAGAAATCAACTCAATCAAATAATCCATATAGCATTTGTGTCAAATTTTAAACCAAAAAATTATAAAGAAGCTTCAAATGATAATTTTTGGATAATAGCTATGCAAGAAGAATTAAATCAATTTGTACGTAATAATGTTTGGAAATTAGTACCAAGACCTAAAGACCAATCGGTTATAGGAACAAAATGGGTATTTAAAAACAAATCACACGAGAATGGAAATATTGTTAGAAATAAAGCACGTTTAGTTGCTCAAGGCTATAATCAAGAAGGTATCGATTACGATGAAACCTTTGCTCCAGTAGCAAGATTAGAGGCCATTCGTACATTACTCGCCTTTGCAACTCATCACAATTTAAAACTATTTCAAATGGATGTCAAAAGTGCTTTTTTAAATGGCTTTATTAAAGAAAATGTATACGTAGAACAACCCCCATTATTTGTCCATGAAAAATATCTCGATCATATTTTTAAATTACACAAAGCATTATATGGGTTAAAACAAGCTCCACAAGCATGGTACGAACGTCTTAAGAATCATTTAGTTACATTTGGTTTTCAAATAGGCAAAATAAATATAACTTTATTTATTAAAAAAGATAATAATGATATTTTAGTTGTACAAATTTATGTTGACGATATCATTTTTGGTTCAACCAATGAAAATCTATGTAATCAATTTTCAAATATTATGAAAAATGAATTTGAGATGTCACATATGGGAGAATTAAATTTCTTCTTAGGTTTACAAATAAAAGAACTTAAAAATGGAATTTTTATTTATCAAGAAAAATATTGTAATGATCTATTACGTCGCTCTGAAATGGATAAAACTTCGAGCAAACCAACACCAATGAGTACCACTGTTCACTTAGAAAAGGATGATAATGGAAAAGATTTCGATGAAAAATTATATCGTAGCATGATTGGTTCTTTACTTTATTTGACGGCTAGTCGACCCGATATTATGATGAGTGTATGTCTTTATGCTCGATTTCAAGCAAAACCATAAGAATCTCATCTAAGAGCTGTTAAGCGTATTTTACATTATCTATCTAGTACTAGAGATTATGGTTTGTTCTACCTTAAAGGATCATCGTTTGAACTAGTTTCATATAGCGATGCATATTTCGGTGGATGTAGAACAGATCGTAAGAGTACTAGCGGAACTTGCCACTTCATCGGACAATCACTAGTTTCATGGTTTAGCAAAAAGCAAAATTGTGTTTCTTTATCTACTTGCAAAGCCGAATATATCTCCGCAGCTCTAGCGTATGCATAAGTGATATATATGCAACAAACACTTATGGATTTCGGAAAAATTATTAACAAATCTCCAATATATTGTGATAATACAAGTGCTATAAATTTATCAAAAAACCCTGTTAATCACTCACGAACTAAGCATATAGATTTACGACATCATTTTTTACAAGACAATGTTGAAAAAGGAATTATTTCATTAGAATATGTAAATACCGAAAATCGAGTAGCAGACATCTTTACAAAACCATTAAATGAACAAACTTTTATTAAACTCCGACGAAAGTTAGGTATTTGCTCACTTCAATATCTTCTTTCTTAAAAATAATCAATGTTTCACTTTAAGGCTATGATAAGTCATTTATTTTACTACCACAAAATATACTTAATAATTTCTGAACCTTTAATTTTTTAGACAGTTAGTATGTCTATAAATAATTTTTTCAACTTATATATAAAGAGTTATACATAACTATACACACACAATTCATATCTTCCTTAAAGAAACAAAATATATCCATGTCTTCCGAGGACTCATATATATCCATCTCCATCTCAACATCTACGACGGATAGCTCGACTGACACGCCACAACGGCTTCCTACACCTACACCGAAGCAGGAACCAACGTATAGATGGTCCTCATATCATACGGGTTTTACTCCCGATAAGAAGAAGACCAAAAGATCTCTGTTTATCTCTCCTAACACAAAGGAGAAAATTGATGAAATTCATCATTATCAGAAACAACAGATAAACCTACAACAAGAATTATATTTTGAACAAAAAATACAACGAGACGGCTGAGCTTTTTGGAGCAAGTGGCGATGAAGTTTTGTTCGTCACGGAAGAAAGATGTCCATGAACCGCTACCAAAACCTTGTAGTTCTTTGGATCCCTCGTCTTCGTATCGTACTCTTTCGGACCCTTCACCAAGACGATACTCTGGCTCCCCGCGAACCCACAAACGTGGAAATATATGACTCCACTTAAACCATGGAGGGATAACGAGTCAGGAGATCGTAAAACTCCATCGCCTTCTAAATAAATTATATTTGTTATTGTATGTATCTATGTTTATTTGTTATTTCACAACAATAATATTATTTTTTATTTGTTATAAAAATTAGAGAAATAAACAAAACCATCAAGTTTTAGGCTATTTTTAGATAAACTGCTTTTTTCAAACGTCTGGCTATGGACTTCAGACGTCTGACACTATGATATACGTCTAAATTTTAAGCACTGTGCATATGTCAGACGTCTGATATACCCCCTAGATGTCTGAAAATTTGCTCTGTCTCCTCAAAATATAAATCAGAGAATTTCAAACGTCTAATACTCAATCCAGACGTCTGACTTAATTCTCTGCCATAAAGTTTTTCAAAAATAATCTAATCCAGACATCTGACTTTTATACCCAAACGTTTGATTAAACTCTTTGCCTATTCAATTTTACAAATTCGATCCACCCAGACGTCTAACCCAAAGCCCAAACATCTGAATTTATCTGTCGTACTCAATTTAGGGCAAACCAGGCGTCTGATTTCCAATCCAGACGTCTGGAATCCAATCGACCCTTTAAATTCGCCCAGATAACGTCATTTTTTTCTTTTGTCTCAAAATTGTTAAAACCTTCGATCCCCTCAGAGACGATTTTCTCTCAAAAACATCATCTTTAAGAAAATCAAATCATAATGCCTCCTCGAACTAAGAATCCTAAGATTTCTAAATGAAAACAAGACCAACCGACCTCATCTTCAAATCCTCAGGTGTGCTCCGACGATCAGATCGAAAAGTGGATGAATAGAGCGCCACATTCCATCAAAAGGTATGAAGATATCCAAAAGAAAAAACTCCATATAGGTCCATTCTATAATCTCCTTAAATTTCCTATGTATGATTTGGATGAACTATGTGAAAATGCCAGGTTGGAAACCTTAATTTCATTCACTTCTAATGACATCCAAATAGACCAGTTAGAGACATTTCTATTCTATGCGAATTTAGATAGTACTTCAGTGTGGAACACTGAAGACGAAGATAACTGGCTCTGGTCTAGCGTGTATGGAAACACGATTAGATTAACTCCAGGCATAATAGGTAGAACTCTAGGATGCTCTGACACATGGGAAGATTTATACAACATTCCCGATATGCGCTTCAAGCCACGAAACAGTATTACTCATCAAATTTGGGAGGACGAAATGCCAAAATTTGCCTCCAATTATCCACATCCAAAAGCTCGATTCCTAACTCGAATGATAATCAATACAATTGTTCCATGTATGGGAAGTCATGAGCAAATAACCGAATTAGAGCACAAAGCCCTATATGCTCTATTTAGTGGAACGAGGGTAAATTGGGCCAAATTCATCTTCGACGAGCTCAAGGGCCATCAATTATTTCCCCAACTTATATTATGAGACTTCTTCGTGCACATAACATTCCTTCTTACCTATCGACCTTCGAAGAAATCTCACCTAAATATGCTTCCACCAAATTCTTCTCTCTGATGCACCTACCCGAAATTCCCCCAGAATTCATATCCTTTGAAGATTGGACGCACAATCGTCAATCTAGATGAGTTGAGCCTCCTCCTAAACCACACATTGAACCATCCCAAGAGGTGGAACAACATCGAGAAGCTACTCCACCTCCTCCCGCAATATTTGATTATCCGGGACAAGATGAAATTATGGAGACTTAAACGTATACAAATACAAATGAAAGTGTTCGAGATCTCACCCTTCGAAACCAACATATTTTATCTCAAAATCAAAAACTTTTGGCTAACCGAATTGACAAATTTGAAACATCATTTTCTACATGCCTAGCCACAGTTGAAGAGTCCCTTTCAACTGTCTTGTCGGTTCTTAAAGAAGTACTACAACGGGTTCGCGGTCCAACACCACCTTCTGAAGATTGGCCAACCCCAATACCTTCTCCTCCCGCAAAACATTCCAAACTCTCTGAGGATGAACCTCTCAAGAAAGTTTTGACATCTCCTACAAAGACTAGCACTTCTAAAAAAGAAGAACCAAAGGAAGATGATCAAAATAAAGCTTCTCCAAAGGAATCATAGATTTTGGGAATCATAGTTTTTTTTTGGGATATCATCTTTTTGTACATATGACAAAATCTATGTATGTAATCAAATTTCGACTTGTTAATGAAATTTCCTTTTTGTTTGACGATTGGCTTCAATTTTATAATTCTTTTTGATAATGCCAAAGGGGGAGAAATATAAGTATAATCATAAAACATTGAAAATAAGCACATATTCAGGGGGAGATTTATAATCTATATATAAGTATATTGAATAGTTGTCATCATCCAAAAGGGGGAGATTGTTAGAAAATTAATTCTATTGTTTCGATGATAACAACTATACAATAGAAATCGAATATGTATATATATATATATCTCTATTTACGGATAATTATTAAAATAACATCACCAAATAGACAAGAACAAGACTCATAAGAAGTATCAAGAGGCTACAAGTCGATAGAATCAGAAGAGCAATGACACAGACACAAGGAAAGCAACATGCACAAGTTCAGACGTCTTGGTGCACTAGCCAGATGTTTGATTGAATCCTCTGGTTTGCAAATTAGACAGAATCAGACGTCTGGTTAATGTACTCAGACGTCTAAAAAGCAACCATATACAAAAAAATATAAGAGCCAGACGTCTGAAACACTTTCCAGACGTCTAATTTTGAACTCGGCTGTGAATATTCAAAGAACAACCATCACAGTTGAAAAGACACTTTTGATCCTCTTCGTTGCAACTCTTCATCACCATCAGGAGCGACCATACAACACTTGTTAATGGATACAACCACTCAAGGAATCTCTCAACCGCTATAAATAACATCAAGAATAAAAGAGAAGACTTCACCTTACTTACTTATGCTCTTTAATCTTATTCTCTGATTTATACTTGATCTCTAGCAATCGAATACCTGTATTTTAATCTTCCATATATTCAGAACTCTTCAATCAATACTCTCTAGATATATAGATTGAAAGCATTGGTACTTAATAGTCAATATCCGTGTTATAGAACACACACTTGACAAGAACAAGCCTGTATAACCAAGCCTATTCCCCCGTGTGAAGTGAGGGTGTTTGATAGTTGAATTCCGAAGAGGAGCTTCGGGACTGGACGTAGGACGGGAGGTCCGAACCAGTATAAAATCCTGGTGTGATTATTTCTATTTACTTTGCTATTATCATCTATCAAGTTTATATTAAATACATTATATAGTTAGTCACTTATACTTGCATATATATATATATATATATATATATATATATATATATATATATATATATATAGACACACACACTCTACACGATCCACTCATATAGACTTTCACCAACATCGTTGATTAAGAATAGCTTGTTAAGATACTAAATTAAGTTGCTAATCTCATCTTCATTATCACCTGTTATAATTAGATCGCCAACATATATTAGAATATAAATGGTAGACTTGTTATTGATTTCAATAAATAACGAGTTATCTGATTTGGTAGACCGATAGCTTAAATTAGCTAAAGTGTCTTTCAGCCTATCAAACCACACTCTTGGTGCCTGTTTCAGTCCATATATAGCTTTGTTTAGCTTGGACACATAATGTATATCTTGTTTGTATCCCTATGACTGCTCCATATAAATTTATTCCTGCAACACACCATTCAGAAAGGCATTGTTGACATCTAACTGTCTTATATTTCCAATTTTTGTATAGTGCAATTGTGAGAACAATCCTAATGGTTATTGGCTTCACCATTGGTGAAAATGTTTCATTAAAGTCCAATCCATATTGCTGAATCTATCCCTTAGCAACAATCTTGCTTTATATCTGGACACTATCCATCTGGATTTTTCTTCAATTTATATGTCCATTTACATCCAATTATATTTTTATTTGCTGGTGGATACACTAGATTCCATGTTTTTTTTCATGAGTGCCTTGTAGTGTTCATCCATTATTGCTTTCCAATTTTATGTTTAGTAGCTTGCTCAAAGTTTCAGGCTCCTCCATGCCTGATGTTGCAATACAGATTTTTGGCTTGAATATTCCACTCTTTAATCTAGTTATCATATCATGACCTGTTTCGGCTTGTAATTCAGTATGAGATGATGCTAAACTGCTGGCCAACTCAGTATCCTCCATTGATTGACCTTGTTGATTGTCTTCATTGATGCTTTGAATTTGGTCATTTATTCTAGTAGGTCACTGACTGTGTGAATCAAGTTGCTCTCTTGTACAATGACCTAGTTCAGACAATATATGTGTTGTGGTTCAGAAGCTACTGTTTTCTTTTCAGTCTCTGATTGAATCCATTCACTTGAATGCATAGGTATTGTAGGTATGGTTACTCTTGGTTTGTACACTTTCTGTGTAGTTTTAATATTTGTGCAAGCAAATGGAAACACTTTTTCATTAAAAACCACATGTCTACTTATAATTATCTTTCTAGTGTTATCAAAGCACTTATATCTTTTCTGCTTTGTTATATAACCTAGAAAAGTACATGGAAAAGATCTGAAATCTAGTTTGTGATAACCTAGAAAAGTACATAGGGATAACATAGACATCCAAATGATTTTAAGCTTTGATAATCTGGTCTTGTCCCAAAAAGTTTTTCAACTGGGTTCGTTCCTTTTAGTACTTTTATTGGTAATCTACTGATCAATATATTGCAGTACTAAAAGAGTCTGGCTAGAATTTTAAAGGTAGTGATGCTTGTACAAGTAAAGCAAGACCAGTTTTAATTACATGTCTATGTTTTCTTTTGACTAGACCGCCTTGTTCAAATGTATATGGGCATATAGTTCTATGAACTATTCCTTTATTTAAGAAAAACTTACTAAGTGATTTGTACTCAGTACAACATCACTTTGAATGATATTAACTTTGTGATTTGTTTGCTTTTCAGCCTGTGTTATAAATATAACAGCATTATAGGCTTCTACCTTTGTTTTCAGGAAATATATCCATGCGTGCCTAGTATGTGCATCAACAAATGATATATAGTACTTTTAGCCAAAATTTGAACTAATGTGAGATGTACCCTAATGATCAGCTGCAACCAACTCTAAAGGCATCCTGTATCTTGTTAAAGAATCTTCAAAAGTCAATTTATGGCTTTTGCCCATTTGATAGTAAGCGCAAACATAAGGTGTGGTAAAATTATCTTTTTTTTTAATTTTCTACAAGAACTCACTTTACAATACTTGCATTGGAATGACCTAACTTGTAATGCCATAAATCAAAGGTATTTTGGTCACTTTCAGTTGGTCATTTTTTAGTATTGTTACAACTCTTTATTTTCTTTATAGGATTTCTGCAATTACCCAAAGTAAACTTGTAAAGCCCATTCATTGCATCACCCTGCAAAAGAACTTCTTTAGTTAGCAAGCCTTTAACTAAACAATACTTAGGATAGAATTCAAAGTAAAAATTATTGTCATGAGCAAATTGAGAAACATTCATGAGTCTCTATGCTTGGCACTCTTAATAAATTATTAAGATGTAATTGCCTTTCACCTTTGATATAGCCATTACCAGTGTGTGTAATCTTAATGGACTCACCATTTCCCATGAAAATAGATCGTTTACCTCTGTACTCCTTACTGCCTGGGTTTAACTTGTTAAGATTGCTTGTTAAGTGATTGGTTGCTCCTGAATCAGGGTACCATGCTTTGCCTTGAATGTGCTCAGGCTTGGTAACTTCGCTCAGGTGATGATTCTTGTTGCCATAAGATTGGATGTTTGATTCTTGTTGCATTTGTGTTAAATTTGCACTGAATTACCACTTCTTTGGTTATTTGAACCTTTGACTTGGTACATAATTTGCATTAAACTTGAAATAACACTTTGGAGCAGTATGACCTACTTCCTCACATATTTGACATTTTGGTTTGTTGCAGTGATGACCCACTTTTCGAAAGGTTTAAATTGACAACAATCCACACATGCCCAACTTAAACAATCAGGAACGTAGATAATCAATGAGGATAATTAAGAAAAATAAGGAAAGAAGAAGAAAACAAACACAGAATCTCACAGGGAATGATGAAATATAATAGCCAAATAAACAGTTCAGGAAGCTGTTTACTATACATTTGATTATAGTCTATACAACATTCTACCAGAGTTATATGTACACATCAGGGGTAAATAATCAATGCAGTAGAATAGCATGATGTAGGGAAAAGTAATAATAGTAACATACCAAATCTTCGTCTTCGTCCTCCGAAGAATAATCTTCAATACGCTGAAAAAACTCAGGACCGACCCGAGCGTAATGAAAAGACAAAACATTCGTGTCAGGACTAAAATACTCTTATGAAAGTCAAATCAATATCACGAAATATGAGTGTAACAGCGTTAGAGATGTTTATGGGATTTTGCATCTCATATCTAGTGTATAACGTGCATGCAATAACTTAAGGGATGTTATAGGATTTTCCATCTCCTAAGGATTCGTTAAACTATTAGTATACACTATAGTAGGTAATGTCTATCAGTAAAATAAATATCAAAATAAAATAGCGTTTAAGGATTTACATTGATCTACCTTAATACATCTTTATAGTTTAAACCAAAGTCGTAATGGGCACGCATAAGGATAAATATGACAAGGCATGTGAGGCAATGCCTAAGGTAGGATTCTACCAGTTTACCCTTTCTAGCTGGTCGTAACCCATCCATGGACGACCGCGACCATAACTCCGAACAAAAAGGGTGCACCCATCGAGTACAAAATCATGAGTAATACGAGTGATGAATGTCGCTAGAGGTAGAAACCTCATTGGCCAGACATGGGCTTCTGTTTTAGTCAATTTAATTATGACACGAGTGTCAAGGCTATCCATCATCGTTCTCTTATTTCATTCCAGTAAACGTTTGCCAATTCAACCACTATATTCTGGATTTCATCCACCGCGTACACGAATGTCAAAGTGGTTCCAATATTGATAAAGAGTATGCCAATAAGAGGCCTCAGCCTCTTTAACAACCAAACGTCGTTTTACACACCGGTTGGTTCTTTTATATTTCAAAAATAATTCGTACTTGATATTAGAGTATCATATTCGTTTCAAAATCAAATCCATTTTGTAATCATAATATTTGCTTCAAAAATCAAATCCATTTTGAAATCATCATATTCGCTTCAAAAATCAAATCCATTTTGAAATCGTCAAATTCGTTTCACAAATCATATTTTACTTCAAAATGGCAATTCAGTTCAATATATCGATTTCACTTCAAAATTTGATTCATACTACAATTTAGGTTATAACTTCACTTTAACCCAATTCGTATTTAAATCTAAGGTTTAAATATAAACATTCCACCCTTTTGACCAGTTTGAATTTTTAGGAAATGGTTTAAATAGTTTTAAAATAATTAAATAGTTAAAATAGTTTAATAGAAAATCATTCGAGTACTAAAATGGTTTATATAGTAAAATAGTTTGGAAAAATCAAAATAATTTGAATATTTAAAGAATATAGATTTTAAACCGTTTATACCAGAATAATTCATTTATAAATAGTTTTAAAGTCAAACTAGTTCACTTTCCAAATTTTCTAATTCAAATCAGTTCCAACTCCCATTTTGATTTAATCGATTCAAGTCCGATTTAAAGTCGAATTTTACTTCGTGTAATGACCCATAATTTTTGACCTCGAAAATTCGACACTAATATGTTCACTGTAGAAGTGCCGAGCAATCGAACGCCGAAAATCCTAGATTGTTAGGGTAAAGAAGAAAGAGGTAGAAGAAGAAACAGAAAACAACAGCATAGAATCTCACATTCGCAGCAGATTAAGATAAAATATCAATTAATAGCATTTTACAATGAAAAACTGTAATTGTCAGTTTACATTCAATATATCAGAGTACAATCATTTACAAATAAACTGGACAATCGTAACAACTTGTTCAGAATACAAACAGTATAATCCCAAATACATAGCGGTAATATACTCCATACGTCCCTGCCATCTATGAGACGACCCGACTTTCCACTCCCAGAAAATCGCATCATCAATTAAAAAAGAAAGGGATAGAAGAATAAAAGAAAGAAGAGAAAAAAGAAACAACACTAGAATCTCAACAGCAGAACGGATAAATTATATTAATAACATAAGTATTTACATAATATACAATATCAATCAAAAATACACAGCATACACATCACATATACCAAACAGTTATAAACACCCGTATAGTATTTACAACTCAATACAATCACAACACAGAGAACACACAGCGGAACTATATATCTACAACGCAGAAGCCTCCTGCTCCATTGCTCCTCCAATATTCGTCAAAGCTAACCTGAATCTCTTGGCTACTCGTAAAAATTTGAGTACCCAAGAGTTTAAGAAAACAAAGATAAACTCCGGGTCAGACATGGGTCTGGTGTGAGTAACAGGTTAAAGTTGCTTAACTTTTAAAAATCTTTTGAAAAGAAAGGTATCACGTAAGACTTCCCACACATAAACATGGAAAAGTTTTCACCTTACGCTAACCAAAACATTTGATAGGAAATCCGATGATATTATAATAGTGTCTAGGGTTTTCAAGTAAATAAGAAATAGCCGAAATTGTTACATCTATTAAATTCCAGCTACTAGCCACAAAAGTGGGCAATACAATCAAAACTGTTGGCACTTATTGGATTTTGGATTCCATACAATGGCAGGGCTACTGGGGTACCGCCCGTCACAGTACGTGGCCTAGATCACCGTACCGAGGAGTACGTCCGCTCCCCTGCAACACAAGGCCGGAACCATTCCTTACTGAACAGTTCCAAACAAGACAACCCCGCAGTTGTTTGCAACCAACTGCCCACACATCCGAATATAAAGGGACTTCTAGACAGGGATCAATCTCGCTCTCCAGTGGGAGCTACCCACGAAGCCTTGCTGAACCTCCCCTGTTTTATCCATTCCCGGTTGATGAGGCTTGAGGCTACTACCTTTAGAGAACACATCTCTTAGAATGCTCATCGTCCACCTGACGATGTTCTGAAAGCATTCAAAACATACAAGTTCATTCCGGGTTCAAACGAAACCGAAGGCATTATCTCGCTACACTCATTTTGGAATCACCCTCAGAGTTAACGACAATAACCCTTGCACTCTGAATCTTCATCTCGAACCTATAAGAACTAGTTCCGTCAAACTCATCACGGAATCACCCCCAGAGTTATACTGATGTATAGTCCTTACACCTCGAGTCTTCATTCTTCACATAAGATTCACGACCTATCGTTAATTTGGATCGATGTGGTTTTCGAATATCCAAATATGGAAACCCGATCCCGGTCTCATCGAAATCCAAAGCGTGTCTTTCAGGTCCAAGTTGTTTTAAAGGTTTAAAACAATTCAATTCAATATTATCTATATACACACAGATAGATAATTCACAATATCATAATAGATAGTCAATATTATCATCACAACAGATAATCTATATTATCATTCCAAATAGATAATTCATATCATCAACTCAATGCAACCATAGCATCCAAATCATACATCATTTATCTCATATCTGAGATCTCAATCATTCAGGGTAATCAGTAACAATCAGCATTCATAAGCAATGACTTATAAATCACCATCCTATACTTCTTCCTCAATTGATTTAAAATTAAATTAATTACTCATCCATATAAATCTTGCTCACATATTCCTTAATTAATTACAAATCAAATAAATTAATTACCCTCAAATAAATTACCCTAATTAATCATCTTGATTAATCATTCTTTAATTACATTCAAGTAATTAACCTCCAATTTATTTCACAAATTAATTATTCCAAACCAGATTCAGTAATTAACCTGTAATTACTTCATAAATTAATTAATAATAATTAATTACATTAATCCTTAATTAATTACATTAATTAATTTCTTCATTGATTAATTGTTCTTATTAATCAATCCTTAATTATATCATTAATTATTTAAATTAATGATCCCAAATTATTTTATAATTACTCTATTAAATTAATTATTAATTATCCTATTTGATTAATCATTCTTGATTAATCACATTAAGTAATTACATTAAATTAATTACATCTATTTATTTTCTTCAAATAACTCAATTGTCAAAACCCTAAATTAATTACACTAAGTAATTAATTATTAATTACTTACTTAAGTAATTATTCGGTATACTAATTACATATTAATTACACAAAGAAATTAATTTTCCAAGGCTGCTCCATTATCCAAGTATCCTTCAATTAAATTACATCAAGTAATTTATCTTCTTAATTACTTCACTAAGTAATTATTCATTTTTAATTACATTGGTAATTACTTCTCAAATCAACCAGTGATTAATTTAAATTAATTAAACTAAATTAATCAACTTAATTAATCAAAAATAAAATTAATTAATTACAATTAGCAATTAATTTCCTTAATTACTTTCATTAAGTAATTATCCTTAATTACTTTCTTTTTGATTTTTTAATGGCTTCTGTCCCAACCACTCAACCCTTACTATCAACCATACCCATCGTACTTCCCCCCTTACTTTCCACTGTTTGCAACCAGTCTATACCTGTCCCCCCTGTCCTCCTCCCGCCGGACCCTCCGCTTCTTCCCCAGCAACCTCCACCACCTTACCCACCATTGGTTTACCATCCTCTTCCTCATCTTGATTCTGCTGCCCTTCCCAACCCTATTCCATCTCAACTTTCCAGTCCTCCTCTCCATGACAACACTGTGCAATGGAACTCTCTTTTCAAAACCAAACCACGCAATGCGGGTCTGCACTCGCCTGTATCTGTTCCTCTGATATATGATGGCAAAGTTCTAGTACCACCAGAAAATGTGATTGCAGCAGGTAATGAAGTTTGGGGTGATTATCTTGTCGGCTTCTTTCTTGATAAGCCTCTTTCTTACCTTACTGTCATATCGCATCTCAAAAAAGCTTGGAAACTAAAAGGCTCAATCAAAGTTAAATCCGATGGATATTTGTTCCTATTCAATCTGTCTTGTGATGAAGATAGAAGGAATATCATTGCTTCAGACCCGATAATTATGAGGAACAAAATATTCATTGTTAAGCAATGGGATCCCACAGTAGGAAATAGTTGTAGTACGATTCGCTCTGTTCTAGTTTGGATCATATTATCCAATATTCCCCTTTATGCCTGGTCTCACATGGGAATTAATTGGCTTGCTTCTCGAATTGGAAAATTCATGTGTATGGATGCTCAAACTGAAAAACTGGAGAGAATAGGATATGCAAAATGTATGGTGGAAGTTACTCCGGATAAGGAGTTGATTTATGAGTTTCCGGTGCGACTAATGGATGGTACTGACCAAACTGTGAAAGCAAATTATTTATGGAGACCAGAAATATGCAACAACTGTAAAGTTTTTGGCCATGGAACTCAACAGTGCTTAGTAATGGCAATGGAAGACATAGAGGAAGCAGTAGTTATGGATGATGAGAATAAAAGAAAGGAGGGACGTGATTATGAGAAGGAGATGATTTCTAAAGTCACCAAACAAAAACAAGTTTGGAGAAGGATTGAAAAGAAGGGGAATAAGTTAATTAGAGAAAATGAAAAAAGAATTGAACCTGATGAAACAGTACCATATGCTGCAAATAAACGGCGAGGTGAGAATGCTACTTTACTAAACAACAATGACTTGAAGAATATGACTAAAAGAAATAATGAGGAAGGAAAAAGGAATAACAATAGATACAAATTTTTAATGGACGACGAGTTGACGGAAGCATGCAATCAAAATGGGGACAATGTATCAGAAAAAGATTACTGTGTCAATACAACAAATTTGGAGGAGGGAGAAATAGTGGAAAACAGCAATGATCAAGTGCTGGCTGAAACCGAACTTGTGCATGCAACAAACATAATGCAACCAGTAACACATGGCATTGATAGTAATATGACCACAGCTGATTCTATGAATAAGCATGAAACAATGCAAAAGGATAACAACATATTGGAAACTGCCATCTCTTCACCAAGCCAAACCCTAAACTGCTCAAACACTCTCATTCTAAATTCTTTAAACTCCAGTTTTATTCCCATCACTGACAATGTTGAAATTCAATTCAGAAATTCACTAGAAAAAGATATCCTTGCATTGTTGATGGCATTGCCATCAGATAAACCACATCCCTATTCATTCACTGGTGAACTGCCAGGATGGAAATCACTGCCAACCTCACCAAAATCACAATCACATCAAGGATCGGGGAAACATAGTGATACAAGACTGAAACAAAACAAACAACACATGATTGATAAATCATCAGATCTCAGGGGTTCTCCTGCTACCAGGAGCATGAAAACTGTCATTCATCAATCACTGAAGTATACTTAATGACGCACAACCTTGCTAGTTGGAACATAAGAGGAGCTCACACATCCAACAAACTAGATCAAGTCAAATATCTTATTAAACAACATAATCTCTCCTTTGTAGCCATTCTAGAAACCAAACTTAATGAATCTCTTACTGTAAAAGCTGCTAGATACATCAACCAATCATGGAATCTGCACCATAATCTGGATCAAGCATCATATGGTCGCATCATGATCATTCATAATCCCTTAGTCATCTCTATCTCCCCCATTCTCTGCACTGATCAAGTCATGCACCTTCAAGCCAAACTTAACAACCCCCTTCTACCTTCTTCATTTCCATAGTTTATGCTCACAACTCTGCCAACTCACGACAAACCCTCCTCAACCTTCTTCCTGCCTTCAGACAAAACTCCCACCCATGGATTGTTCTTGGGGATTTCAACTGTTGTTACAAATTGCAAGACAAGCTTGGTGGATCCCCTCTGTTACAAAAAGACATTATTCCTCTTAATAAAACAATTGATGATGCTTGTCTCCTCCCTATTCCTACCTTTGGAGCTGAATATACATGGAACAATAGTAGTAGGACTGGTACCAGGACCTTCACTAATATAGACCATTCTTTTGCCAATCTTTTAGCATTAACGACCTGACCTACTATGTCTTCCTTAATCCCTCACCCTGTGCTATCTGATCACTCCCCTATCATATTCTCTACGGGACAGATGTTATTAAAAAAACAAAAAGGCTTCAAATTTTATAGTACTTGGGTCCATGAACCTGGGTATACTAGTATAATTAGTAAAGTATGGTCTGAAAAATATTATGGCAATCCCATGTTTATTCTATGCAGGAAATTAAAAGCTACCAAGGAAGTGCTGAGGGTATGGGCAAGGAAAAACTTTGGAAATGGTACCTTAAAGTCAGATTTGCTGAGGCAGAAGCTCATTGAAGCTCAAAACTTTATGGTGAGCAACCCTGATAATGCTGATGCTGCTACAAATGAGGAAAGCATTCATGAACAGCTTCATGAAGCATTGAAAGTTGAAGGAAAGATGAGGAGACAACAACTGAGACTTAAGTGGGCACAAGATGGTGACAACAATATAGCATACTTCCATGCTGCCATCAAAATCAAACAAGCAAAGGAAAATATCTCGCACATATATGATGAATTTGGAGTGCTTCACTCTGGCCCTGCTGATGTTGACCAAGCCTTGGTCAACTACTTCAATTCCTTGCTTGGTAATAAAAATAACTTCAAACCTGATCTTGAAAAACTTGACAATGTGCAGGTTCCACAAGTCCAAAAGGAGGAAGCAAACACCCTTGTTGCTAAAGTTACTGACAGAGAAATCAAAGACACTCTTTTTTCGATGAACAAAAATTCCAGTGGTGGTCCTGATGGATTCAATCTTAAATTCTTTACCCACCGTTGGGATTTAATCAAGGAGGACTTCTTAAAGGCAGTTCATAATTTTTTCAACAAGTCCAAACTATTATTGGAAGTTAACGCCACCAATCTGGTGCTAATTCCTAAAGCTCATCATCCAACATCTGTTGAATCATTCAGACCTATATCGTGTTGCAACGTCATATACAAATGCATATCTAAAATTCTAGCCTTTAGACTTGTTGTTGTTCTCAGTAGACTCATCTCCAAGAACCAATCTGCTTTCCTGCCAAAGAGGAATATAATTGATAATATTCTACTATCTCATGAATTGATCAAAGGATATGGTCATGCCCAAGCTTCAAAGAATGCAATGCTGAAACTGGATATAAAGAAGGCCTTTGATAGCATTCACTAGAGTTCGATTGTCAGAATTATGGCTCTCATGAGATTCCCTAAAGTATATGTGGCCTGGATATACAACTGCGTATCTACCCCTTCTTTCTCCATCTATCATAATGGTGGCAATACTGGATTCTTCAACAGCAAGCAAGGGATCAGGCAAGGAGACCCCATATCATCATACATATTCATTCTTGTGATGGAAGTTTTAAATGTACTGTTGACAAATAACTATGAACAGAAGAAGATTCTGTATCATTCTAAATGCAGATCACCACAAATTACATCTTTATTCTTTGCTGATGACATATTATTATTCACTAAACCTGATCAGACTTCCCTAGAAAACATTAAAACAACATTACACAATTTCTATCTTATGACTGGTCTTGAACTCAACTTAAGCAAATCACACATGATCACCTCTGGGATCTCTTCTGAACATGAAACCCAATTATTGTCATTATCTGGTCTTCAAGCTATGAATAACAGCATGTGCTATTTGGGACTTCCTCTTTGCTCTTCCAGAATAACCACTGCAAACTGCTTGCCACTGTATGACAAAATTTGTAGCACCATGAATTGTTGGGCCAATAGACTTCTTTCTCAAGCAGGCAGGCTAGTGCTTATCAGATCTGTCATTTCCTCTATGATAGTGCACTGGGCTAGGGCATTCATTCTCCCCATCAAACTCATCAAAATGGTAAGAAAAGCAATGTTAAGGTTCTTCTGGACTGGAACCATCCATAATAGGAAATTAATTCCCTGCTCCTTTGGAATTATGGAGCTTCCTAAAAACAAAGGAGGTCTGGGCATTCTTAACTTACAAACTTGGAATAGAGCTGCTATCAGTACGCTAATGAACGCCTTACTAATCAATGCTGACAACTTGTGGGTACAATGGACAAAAACCCATAACGTGGGTAGCAAGAACTTTTGGACCATGACTGTGCCACAAAATTATAGTTGGACATGGAGAAGCCTTCTGATGTCAAGAGCATCCCTTCTTCCATTTATCAAAGTTAAACTTTCTGCTACCAGTGTTGCTAGCTTCTGGAATACTCCTTGGTTGGAGGATGGTTTAATCTTATCCAATATTTTCACTCCTCAGCAGATCATGCAATCTGGTATTAATAGTGTTGCTATAGCTTCTGATTTCATTACTGATGGGAAGCTATCACTACCATATACCAGTAACCAAGTCATTAGAGCTGTTTGGAATAAGTATCAATCTATGACTTTCATTCCTGCTATGACTGATGAAATACTTTGGAAAGGAAAACCCCACTCTATAGCTTCTGTTTACAAAATGCTTGTGATCTTTCCTGCAACAATCAACATAAAATGGCATAGAGTCCTATGGACCAGAAAATCAACTCACAGAGACAACCTAATGTTATGGAAGGTAATTAACAGTGCACTTCTAACCAAAGACAGATTGTTCAGCTATGGGATGCATGTTGATCCTCTTTGCTTCTTCTGCAAGTTGCTTCCTGAGACGGTAAGTCACCTATTCTTTGAATGTAGCTCTCTTTTGGGATTGTGGAAGCATCTCATGACAGCGATGAGTATTAATCATCTTCATGGCTTATCCAGTGTGGAGTGGGCTCTCATAGGGAAGGCAACTAGATGGAAGAAAAATGAAAGTTTTGTTTATTTTTTCCTGATCAAAAGATATCTGAACTTCGTTCGGGAAGAAAGAAATTTGAGGTGCTTTGAAAACAAGTTGAGGAACAGTGAGCAACTTATGCATGCTTTACATGCCAACATAAAGATAGGAATAAAGGATTGTGAATTTGATTTCACATCCTTCGTCTCGACTGATTGGATATAGTGCTCTTCTCCTCTCTGTGTTTTCGTTTCTCTTTTCTTTCTTTTTAATCACTCGTGTGATTGTTTTCCGTTTGCGATTGTGAGCTTGTTCATAGTCGCTGTTTCTTTTCTCTTTTTAATAACATCCTGGTAGGGCACCAGTTAACCCCGCTTGCCTTTCAAAAAAAAAAAATTACATTAATTAATTATAAAATAATACTATGTTAATGACCTTTATTAACAGTAACAAATCTTTAATTACTTTTTCAAAGTAATTAACTGAATTAATCAATATTAATTCTTTATTTATAAAACTCATTAATTAATTTCTAATTGTTAAATTAATCAAGTGATAATTAAAAACTTAATTAATTATTAATTACTTGATTAATAATTCAATTCTTTAATTAAATTAATCAAATCTTATTTAATTAATTTCTAAATCACACTTTAATCAAGTTTAATTAACTTACTTAATCTTTTTATTAATTAAATAAACCCTTAATTATTTAATTAATATCCTAATTATTAATTAAATAAATTAATTATAAACTTAATTACCTTAATCAGGTAATAAAATTTTAAGTTCAAAATAATTAAATGAAAATCATTAACCTCTTTAATGATTTAATTATCATTATCAAAGTAATTTAAAAACAAATTGCTTTTAAATTTTTCTAAATTCCATTTTAAATTAAAATTAAAATGAAATCAAATTTAAACAAGATTTTAAGTATTTAAAAACTCTTTAGTTTTCATTTTAAAGAATCACTTACCTCTTAAAGCAATTTTAGAAGAACAGTTTAACTTTAGCCTATATTCAGTTTAAATAAATTTAAAATACCTTAAATAATTCAAGTGATATTGAACATATAAATTCAAATCTTATTTATATTACAACCAAAATTCAAATCATGCTTTTAGATTTAGATTCAAAGATTTAAATTTAAACCCTGTTTTAAATTTCATTACATATGTTATAAAATTCTAAAAATATTCAACTTGATTATAACATTTGAGTTTATAACTTGTTTTTATTTGAAACTTTCAGATTAAATCTTCAAATTTGGATTCAGGTTTAAAATTTAGATTTAACTTAGAAATTTAAATCTTGTTTTAAAATCTTATTTTCAGATTTAAAAATTACTTTATATAAAAACTGAGCAGGTTTCAGTTTTTTTTATATATTTCATTTCTGCAAATCTTGTTTATTCAAAATCTGAAATTCATACCTATTTGAATTCATAATTTAATCTTGCTTTAAGTTTAGATTTAAACTTGCCTTGCTTATTTTTAAATTTAGTTTTAAAATTTAAAAACCTGAAACAGTTCAGGTTACAGAAAACAAAACACCGCGACTAAAAACTACCCGAGTTCAACCCCATCTTACTTTGAGTCACCCTTGCCTTAACTTCGAGCAAAAACTGAAATGACCCAAGCTCCACATCTTCACCATATTCCAGAATCCAAATCTCCTCCATATGACTACTGTGCACATGCACATAATCCATGGGCAAATTCCAATCATCATTGATGATCATCCACATCCACCTTCCACCCTTGAATCCACTTGAACACCTAAGCATCAGAAAACTCCATTTCACCAAAAATCAAAAGCTAACCCCACTTCTAAAACCTGGAAACCACAGTGCAGATCCCAAACCCCACACCCGTCAATGACGTGTTCTCCTTCCTCCGACCATTGTTCAGGCTATAATTCCGGCTAGTTCCTCCTCTTGAACCCAGCAACCATCCTTCAAAAACTCCTAACACTCGATCAACCCTAGAGAGAGGAAAGGGTCGAATTTCTAACTGATCACAAGACTAGGGTTACAGATCAATTTTTCATTTCTCTGCTAGTCCAAAGATTAAATCATCAGGTTGATAATTTTAATGAAGTTCCTGATCACTCATCTTCACCCACATGAAACTTCAAACTCCTAGATTTCCAAGATCAACAGAATTTTACAAATTCATATTTTCAGATAAAAGTGAACTGTCCCTATAATCTTAAACTATAAATTGTATTTCCTGAGTTAAAAATCATGTTTTCTAGAATGTTTTCAGATCCCAATCTTAATTCAATAAATTGAGGAATTTATGTTTAAAACAATTTCATGTTTTTCTGAACATTTTTGGTTTCCAGAAAATATTTTGAATTTAATTTACCTTATTAAATTTTCATACTCAGATTTATGGTTACCAAACAAAATTTGTTTGTAGTCCATTTTCTCAATAATGGTTAAGTCATGAGACTACTAAAAGTTTGAATTTAAAGGCTTAAGTCAGGTACATCAGCAATTACTGATACTAACAAAGCATACATACTTATATAAGTATAAAGTAATTTCCAAAAATTCATATACAAGCAAATTGCTGCAAATTTTATCATGCATCTATGGTTTAAGATTTAGGAAGATGATTATGTTATTCACAAGCAAAGATTTTCAGAAACAAATCAGGCAACCTACATTTACTTAATTATATTTAAACAAAATGTTACTCACCTTTTTTTTTAAAAAAAAAACAGAGCCTCTTGATTCCTGAATCCTGCCTTTCTTCATTAAATGCTGCCGTGTTATTGCACAGATTATAAACTTCATACATGCAGGTCTAAAAATGCTTTTGCTTCCTTGTCCAAATTTCATGCATGCAGCCCTTTTCAAAGTTGATTCCAGAGATGCAAATACAGTTTTGTCTTCAGGTGGGAAAGAAAGAAATGCGGACTTGATTATGATTTGCAGTAACTTTGAAATTGCATGTTGATCTTCTTGTTACAAGTTTTGGTTTTGAGAGGTGTTACAGATCTTAGATTTGCTTTTTGAAATGAATTTGCAGATTTTGTTTTTGAGGTGTTTTGAGAGTTTTAGATTTTAAGTGAAATGTTTCTTTGATTCAACTAGCATTTGATTTTTAAAAGATAATAAAGGAAAGTGAAAAATGTTTTAAAAGGCTGAAAATACTTTAATAAAAATAAAGAAAAGATTAAAATCAAATGACACTTGTCATTTCGTTTGTTTTACAACCTAACACTTGTAGCTTAGATTTGTTTAATACTTAACACTTGTCTTTATTTAATTAAGTTATATTTTTAAATGTTGAAAAAGAGTTTTCTTTAATTTATTTTATGTTTGAATGAATATATATGATTTTCTTATTTTAAGAAAATGCAAATAAACAATTTATAAATTAGAACTTATACAAATATTTTAAAGAATTAATTAGTTTGAGTTTCAAAAACAACTTCAATTCAATTTAGTCCTTTGAATCCCGAATTAAAATCAATTTATTTAATTTAAAATGATAATACTATTTCCTTATTTTAATTCCTTTTATATTTATGAAAAATAGTATATTCTTAATATGGCTTAAAATAGCAATTTAACAAAATTTGTATGATTTATAAAGAAATTATAAATCACTTTTATATTTAAATGAATTTAAATCATAGGCTATTTTATATTTTAGACTTATATAAAATATTCTCAAATCATATTACTCAAATAATATCTAAAAAGAAATAAAATCAACTTTTTTTTAAAATTTAAAACAAAAATTAAGCTAAGACAAATTTTAAACAATTTAATACTTATTTTAAATATTATCAAACCATATAATTACTAGTTAAAATAGATTTTAAAAAGCCTAATATTAATTTAAAACATAATTTCCTAATTACTAGATATTTTATTAGAATTTAAAAACAAAACTTCATTCATTTATTAAATTCCAAAACAAAGATAAACTATATTATATATACAAATATATATATACATTATAATTTAAACATTTATTTTAGCATTTTAAAAAGACAAATCACAAATTAAATATTTATTAAATCTGATTATTAAACCAAAACATATTTTATTAATTAATATTGTCAATATCAATTTAATTTTATATAAAGATTATTAAATTGATTTTGTCAAAAATTCCGGGATATCACATTCCTTCCCCCTTAAAAGAATTTCGTCCCCGAAATTTAAAACAAAGGTAATTTAATAACCTATTTAAGACTTTAAATTTTAAAACCAAGCATATATCAAACATATGCTAACAACCATAGAAATCAATTCATCCAATCAACCAAATTAACCATCTAGACAAAATTCTGGATAGAGCTTTCTTGAGTTTCCCAAGTAAACACCGGAATACTCGCTCTATAGAACCCAAACAATCAACACTACTAAGCTACAGAACTCCTACTCATCTATATCTATAACTGAACAAGACATCAGACTATAGACAAGTCTGACTCAACCTTCAAATCTCCCAAAACAGCAGATTCCAAAACCAGAGATAGATCATACACGTACTCCCATAAAGATACGTGAACACATCGAATTCCAGTTATCCAAATTGGCAATTCAATTCAGAAAATTGAACACTTATCAAAAAATAGTACACAGAAGAAATCCAAAATATCTCGAAGCTAGCTTACCCAACCTTACCCAAAAGTTATAGCTTCTAAAAACTGAGAAACTTATCCAAAATCAGATCTCCGACTTCAGATCCACAAAACTCTTCAGACGATCTCGGGCTATCTACCTCCTACCTGATCAGCTCAATCCTTGCTGATGTCACGAGAAACAAACTAGACCAAATCCAATCCTCTAGAATGATCCTCCCCGATCAACCAAGATCAAAAACAAACTCCACTCACAACCACCAGAAGAAAACAAACTTCTCCTATCAGGAAAAGAAAAACAGATGCACTCCCCAACTGCTTCCGCTGCACAACTCTGACCTGGAGTAGAAAAGAATGCTGATGAAGGACACAAGCACAACTGGACAGCATAACCAAGAAGATCTTTGATAACCAAGAAACACTCAAAAATTCCTCCAATCCTGAGCTGCTTCAACAAACTCCATTTTCGAGGAACCAACCTTCAACTAGTTGAACCACCGGTACCACTGAATCTCTAGATGAGGATAACTCCTGACTTCCAGAAAACATCCAGAAAAATCTCCAACAATCCAAGAGAATACTCAACTATCGCAAGTCACTTTTGCGATCAATCCAAATTGAAATCCAAAGAAAACTGTTCTCTCTTTACCAATCAGAACAGCTTATGTTGGTCTTGCCAATCCATCGAAGAAATGGATTCACTCAGCTGCTTCTGAATTCCTTCTCCAGAAAACTGCTAAGCCAGAAAACTTTGCCGACACACTGAACACTCCGAGCTGCACTGCTGACACCAATGCCAAAGAATTTCCAATTCAAAGCTCTTCGAGAAACTCGGACTTTAAACCAAACAGAAACACCCTGCTGATTTCAGCTACAACACCGAAGCAAACTTACTTCCTTAAACTTGTTCCAAAGAAATTATCTTCGGAAACATCCATAGTCACCGCATCTCATCACGCAGCTACTACTTCCCTGGATATCAAGATATCATCACTCGCTTCTGCTCAGGCAACAGATCCAAACTCTACTCATCCAACTTCAAAGATGAACTCCCAACCTTAACAGATTACCTTCAGAGATCAATGAAGTCCTTACACTAAGCTACAAAGCTTACTCGAGACGGTATTAGGTCTACAGTCTCAACAAATACACTTCCAACCAAACATACAAACTCCAACCAATCGGTAATCGGGTTATACACACCACTACCCCAATCTGCCTTTATAACTTATATTGGGAAACTCGAACAGGTAACCCGAACAGGTAACCCAACAGATAGGTAGAAATAATATATATATATAAATATATTAAAATTTACAAATACGCTCTCTCAAGATAGACACCACTCCAGAGCCTAGGTATTCACTCAACCTAATGCTCTGATACCAGCTGAGACGACCCGACTTTCCACTCCCAGAAAATCGCATCATCAATTAAGAAAGAAAGGGATAGAAGAAGAAAAGAAAGAAGAGAAAGAAGAAACAACAATAGAATCTCAACAGCGGAACGGATAAATTATATTAATAACATAAGTATTTACATAATATACAATATCAATCAGAGATACACAGCATACACATCACATATACCAGACAGTTATAAACACCCGTCTAGTATTTACAACTCAATACAATCACAACACAGAGAACACATAGCGGAACTATATATCTACAACGCAGAAGCCTCCTGCTCCATTGCTCCTCCAATATTCGTCAAAGCTAACCTGAATCTCTTGACTACTCGTAAAAATTTGAGTACCCAAGAGTTTAAGAAAAAAGATAAACTCCGGGTCAGACATGGGTCTGGTGTGAGTAACAGGTTAAAGTTGCTTAACTTTTAAAAATCTTTTGAAAAGAAAGGTATCACGTAAGACTTCCCACACATAAACATGGAAAAGTTTTTACCTTACGCTAACCAAAACATTTGATAGGAAATCCGATGATATTATAATAGTGTCTAGGGTTTTCAAGTAAATAAGAAATAGCCGAAATTGTTACATCTATTAAATTCCAGCTACTAGCCACAAAAGTGGGTAATACAATCAAAACCGTTGACACTTATTGGATTTTGGATTCCATACAATGGCAGGGCTACTGGGGTACCGCCCGTCACAGTACGTGGCCTAGATCACCGTACCGAGGAGTACGCCCGCTCCCCTGCAACACAAGGCCGGAACCAATCCTTACCGAACAGTTCCAAACAAGACAACCCTGCAGTTATTTGCAACCAACTACCCACACAGCCGAATATAAAGGGACTTCTAGACAAAGATCAATCTCGCTCTCCAGTGCGAGCTACCCACGAAGCCTTGCTGCACCTCCCCTGTTTTAGCCAATCTCGGTTGATGAGGCTTGAGGCTACGATTACCTTTAGAGAACACATCTCTTAGAATGCTCATCGCCCACCTGACGATGTTCTGAAAGCATTCAATCAATACAAGTTCGTTCCGGGTTCGAACGAAACCGAAGGCATTATCTCGTTACACTCATTTTGGAATCACCCTTAGAGTTAACGACGATAACCCTTGCACTCTGAATCTTCATCTCGAACCTATAAGAACTAGTTCCGTCAAACTCATCACGGAATCACCCCTAGAGTTATAATGGCGTATAGTCCTTACACCTCGAGTCTTCATTCTTCACATAGGATTCACGACCTATCGTTAATTTGGATCGATGTGGTTTTCGGATATCCAAATATGAAAACCCGATCCCAGTCTCATCGAAATCCAAAGCGTGTCTTTGAGGTCCAAGTTGTTTTAAAGGTTTAAAACAATTCAATTCAATATTATCTATATACGCACAGATAGATAATTCACAATATCATAATAGATAGTCAATATTATCATCACAACAGATAATCTATATTATCATCCCAAGCAGATAATTCATATCATCAACTCAATGCAACCATAGCATCCAAATCATACATCATTTATCTCATATCTGAGATCTCAATCATTCAGGGTAATCAGTAACAATCAACATTCATAAGCAATGACTTATAAATCACCATCCTATAATTAATTTAAAATGAATTAAATTAATTACTTCTTCCTTAATTAATTTAAAATTAAATTAATTACTCATCCATATAAATCTTGCTCACATATTCCTTAATTAATTACAAATCAAATAAATTAATTACCCTCAAATAAATTACCCTGATTAATCATCTTGATTAATCATTCTTTAATTACATTCAAGTAATTAACCTCCAATTTATTTCACAAATTAATTATTCCAAACCAGATTCAGTAATTAACCTGTAATTACTTCATAAATTAATTAATAATAATTAATTACATTAATCCTTAATTAATTACATTAATTAATTTCTTCATTGATTAATTGTTCTTATTAATCAATCCTTAATTATATCATTAATTATTTAAATTAATGATCCCAAATTATTTTAGAATTACTCTATTAAATTAATTATCAATTATCCTATTTGATTAATCATTCTTGATTAATCACATTAAATAATTACATTAAATTAATTACATCTATTTATTTTCTTCAAATAACTCAATTGTCAAAACCCTAAATTAATTACACTAAGTAATTAATTATTAATTACTTACTTAAGTAATTATTCTGTATACTAATTACATATTAATTACACAAAGAAATTAATTTTCCAAGGCTGCTCCATTATCCAAGTATCCTTCAATTAAATTACATCAAGTAATTTATCTTCTTAATTACTTCACTAAGTAATTATTCATTTTTAATTACATTGGTAATTACTTCTCAAATCAACCAGTGATTAATTAAAATTAATTAAACTAAATTAATCAAAAATAAAATTAATTAATTACAATTAGTAATTAATTTCCTTAATTATATTTATTAAGTAATTATACTTAAATAATTCTCAAATGATTATCTTTAAATTAATTAATACAATTAATCATTAAAATTAATTACATTAATTAATTATAAAATAATACTATGTTAATGACCTTTATTAACAAGTAACAAATCTTTTATTACTTTTCCAAAGTAATTAACTGAATTAATCAATATTAATTCTTTATTTATAAAACTCATTAATTAATTTCTAATTGTTAAATTAGTCAAGTGATAATTAAAAACTTAATTAATTATTAGTTACTTGATTAATAATTCAATTCATTAATTAAATTAATCAAATCTTATTTAATTAATTTCTAAATCACACTTTAATGAAGTTTAATTAACTTACTTAATCTTTTTATTAATTAAATAAACCCTTAATTATTTAATTAGTATCCTAATTATTAACTAAATAAATTAATTATAAACTTAATTACCTTAATCAGGTAATAAATTTTTAAGTTCAAAACAATTAAATGAAAATCATTAACCTCATTAATGATTTAATTATCATTATCAAAGTAATTTAAAAACAAATTGCTTTTAAATTTTTCTAAATTCCATTTTAGATTAAAATTTAAATGAAATCAATTTAAACAAGATTTTAAGTATTTAAAAACTCTTTAGTTTTCATTTTAAAGAATCACTTACCTCTTAAAGCAATTTTAGAAGAATAGTTTAACTTTAGCCTATATTCAATTTAAATAAATTTAAAATACCTTAAATAATTCAAGTGATGTTGAATATATAAATTCAAATGTTATTTATATTACAACCAAAATTCAAATCATGCTTTTAGATTTAGATTCAAAGATTTAAATTTAAACCCTTTTTTAAATTTCATTACATATGTTATAAAATTCTAAAAATACTCAACTTGATTATAACATTTGAGTTTATAACTTGTTTTTATTTGAAACTTTCAGATTAAATCTTCAAATTTGGATTCAGGTTTAAAATTCAGATTTAACTTAGAAATTTAAATCTTGTTTTAAAATCTTATTTTCAGATTTAAAAATTACTTTATATAAAAACTGTGCAGGTTTCAATTTTTTTTTATATTTCATTTATGCAAATCTTGTTTATTCAAAATCTGAAATTCAAACCTATTTGAATTCATAATTTAATCTTGCTTTAAGTTTAGATTTAAACTTGCCTTGCTTATTTTTAATTTTATTTTTAAAATTTAAAAACCTGAAACAATCCAGGTTACAGAAAACAAAACACTGCAACTAAAAACTACCCAAGTTCAACCCCATCTTACTTCGAGTCACCTTTGCCTTAACTTCGAGCATAAATTGAAATGACTCGAGCTCCACATCTTCACCATATTCCAGAATCCAAATCTCCTTCATATGACTACTGTGCACATGCACATAATCCATGGGCAAATTCCGATCATCATTGATGATCATCCACATCCACCTTCCACCCTTGAATCCACTTGAACACCTAAGCATCAGAAAACTCCATTTCACCAAAAATCAAAAGCTAACCCCACTTCTAAAACCTGGAAACCACAGTGCAGATCTCAAACCCCACACTTGTCAACGGCGTGTTCTCCTTCCTCCGACCATTGTTCAAGCTATAATTCCGGCTAGTTCCTCCTCTTGAACCCAGCAACCATCCTTCAAAAACTCCTAACACTCGATCAACCCTAGAGAGAGGAAAGGGTCGAATTTCTAACTGATCACAAGACTAGGGTTACAGATCAATTTCCCATTTCTCTGCTAGTCCAAAGATTAAATCATCAGGTTGATAATTTTAATGAAGTTCCTGATCACTCATCTTCACCCACATGAAACTTCAAACCCCCAGATTTCCAAGATCAACAGAATTTTATAAATTCATATTTTCAGATAAAAGTGAACCGTCCCTATAATCTTAAACTATAAATTGTATTTCCTGAGTTAAAAATCATGTTTTCTAGAATGTTGTCAGATCCCAATCTTAATTCAATAAATTGAGGAATTTATGTTAAAACAATTTCATGTTTTTCTGAACATTTTTGGTTTCCAGAAAATATTTTGAATTTAATTTACCTTATTAAATTTTCATACTCAGATTTATGGTTACCAAACAAAATTTGTTTGTAATCCATTTTCTCAATAATGGTTAAGTCATGAGACTACTAAAAGTTTGAATTTAAAGGCTTAAGTCAGGTACATCAGCAATTACTGATACTAACAAAGCATACATACTTATATAAGTATAAAGTAATTTCCAGAAATTCATATACAAACAAATTGCTGCAAATTTTATCATGCATCTATGGTTTAAGATTTAGGAAGATGATTATGTTATTCACAAGCAAAGATTTTCAGAAACAAATCAGGCAACGTACATTTACTTAATTATATTTAAACAAAATGTTACTCACCTTATTTTTTTTTTCAAAAAAACAGAGCCTCTTGATTCCTGAATCCTGCCTTTCTTCATTAAATGCTGCAGTGTTATTGCACAGATTATAAACTTCATACATGCAGGTCTTAAAATGCTTTTGCTTCCCTGTCCAAATTTCATGCATGCAGCCCTTTTCAAAGTTGATTCCAGAGATGCAAATGCAGTTTTGTCTTCAGGTGGGAAAGAAAGAAATGCAGACTTGATTATGATTTGCAGTAACTTTGAAATTGCATGTTGATGTTCTTGTTACAAGTTTTGGTTTTGAGAGGTGTTACAGATCTTAGATTTGCTTTTTGAAATGAATTTGCAGATTTTGTTTTTGAGGGGTTTTGAGAGTTTTAGATTTTAAGTGAAATGTTTCTTTGATTCAACTAGCATTTGATTTTTAAAAGATAATAAAGGAAAGTGAAAAATGTTTTAAAAGGCTGAAAATACTTTAATAAAAATAAAGAAAAGATTAAAATTAAATGACACTTGTCATTTTGTTTGTTTTACAACCTAACAGATGTAACTTAGAATTGTTTAATACTTAACACTTGTCTTTATTTAATTAAGTTATATTTTTAAATGTTTAAAAAGAGTTTTCTTTAATTTATTTTATGTTTGAATGAACATATATGATTTTCTTATTTTAAGAAAATGTAAATAAACAATTTATAAATTAGAACTTATACAAATATTTTAAAGAATCAATTAATTTGAGTTTCAAAAACAATTTCAATTCAATTTTATCCTTTGAATCCCAAATTAAAATCAATTTATTTAATTTAAAATGATAATACTATTTCCTTATTTTAATTCCTTTTATATTTATGAAAAATAGTATATTCATTAATATGGCTTAAAATAGCAATTTAACAAATTTTATATGATTTATAAAGAAATTATAAATCACTTTTATATTTAAATGAATTTAAATCATAGGCTATTTTATATTTTAGACTTATATAAAATATTCTCAAATCATATTACTCAAATAATATTTAAAAAGAAATAAAATCAACTTTTTTTTTAAATTTAAAACAAAAATTAAGCTAAGACAAATTTTAAACAATTTAATACTTATTTTAAACATTATCAAACCATATAATTACTAGTTAAAATAGATTTTAAAAAGCCTAATATTAATTTAAAACATAATTTCCTAATTACTAGATATTTTATTAGAATTTAAAAACATAACTTCATTTATTTATTAAATTCCAAAACAAAGATAAACTATAATATATATACAAATATACATATATATACATTATAATTTAAACATTTATTTTAGCATTTTAAAAAGACAAATCACAAATTAAATATTTATTAAACCTGATTATTAAATGAAAACATACTTTATTAATCAATATTGTCAATATCAATTTAATTTTATGTAAAGATTATTAAATTGATATTGTCAAAAATTCTGGGATATCACAATCTAGCTTGCCACCTGAGCTCTAGAACGTCCTAACCTGAAAATTTGTAATACTCGATCTGACCCGAGCATTACAATAAAGTAACACCCGGGTTAGGCTGGAAACCAGCGTGAGTAAACCCATACAACATGAGATACTGGTATAAAACTTAGTTCCAATCCTAGGTAACTCGTACCTCACTACGAGTTTTTATCTTGTTTATAATCAATACTTATTATAAAACAATATTTAATAACTATTACTCAGTTAAATGGCCATCCTACTTAATTTATTTCAGTCCAGCCTGTTTGATTCTAAACTCAAATCTATAAAGCATTATTGTAGATTAGCCCATTTATAAATTCCATAATCTCACTCTCTCTTTAATCACAGTTTCAACCTTAATCGATTTCCAAATTGATTTTCAAAATTAACTCCATTTTGAAATAAATTCCTTTACTGACCCAAATCTATTCCAAAACCCATTAATTCCAGATTCATCCTTTTATTACGATTTAAACTCTTATTTAAATATGACATTATGAACTTCACACTTCATTTCAAAATTTCCCCGTTTAAATTCTCCCAAACCATTTTAAACCTGAATTTAAAAATAAATCCTTTATTTCTTTAAACAATATCACTTAAGTTTCAAAATTCATTTATTCCCATTTATGCAAAAACCTCTTTCCCCATACTCGAAATTTATTTGATAGGAATTTAAATCAAACTCTTTATCCTTTCCCAAATTCATTCTTTTAATTTATCACATTTCACTATATTTATTTTACTTTTGAATTCGCTCTTTTATTTTCCTTTAAAATCCAATCTTTATATTTTTGATATCTTAATATAGCTAAAATATATTCAGTCAAACCATAGCATTCAATATTTTGAATTCCCAATATAATCTTCATAGATTATCAAATAAAACATATCACCGAATATGAAAATAAATTCCAACATTTTGAGGAATCCAGTTGGATCCCTCCAACCTGTTTCCCCTGCATCCACAGTTGTTAGCACAATATAAAAATACCAATCCCACTTCGAGGGGGATATCGCGGTATATAGGGTCATCCGCTATTATGTGGGACGCATAAGGTCTCATTCGCTATATAATATAGAAATATCAATCACTTCGATATATATATATATATATATATATATATATATATATCATCCAGACTGATAATAAATCATCAATTCAAGCAATCAACCAATAATTTAAATTTTACTATTTAAATTAACTGATAATCCAGATGTGAGTAAGATTAACTCACCTTTGATTTTTAATATGCAGATCTTATCCAAACTGGCTTGTCTCTCCCCGATTTTAGACCCTGTATAAACATTATACGGTTCATTAACATTTTAAATGACCGAACAATTAATTGCCATTTTAACAAATTTAATTTAAACTAATTTTCTTTTAAATAATTTTTGGCAACTAAAATAATTAAAAAGTTAATAAATCAAGAGTTAACCACTATAATATATTATCCCAAAATTAAGCAGTAGATTTAATATGTGTATAAGTATATTTGTTTTATTTTTATTTTCTTTTGAAACTGCCGAAAGAAAACTTATATACATATGTTTCCTGTCTGACTATATTAACTAGAATTATATATGTATAATTATCTAAAAAAACAGAATTGTTTCACCTTACTGAAAAATTAAATGCTGAGTTATATTTGTTTATTAAACAGAATTTCCCTTCTGTATAAATAAAAATGTATTAAGTTTTTGAATTGTTTAAACCTATACTGTATGTATAATAAAATGAAAATGTATTAAATTAAATCAGAATTTCACCTTACTGTATTAAAAAAATTCATATATTAAATCCAATAAATAAAAAGGAATTTCCCAAAACCCTACTGCAGTTCAACACCTCGACCCTCACTCACCGCCGACTACCACTAGTCATCGCTCACACACAATCCTAGCTTTGATCGAAAATGACTCGTGACCCACCTTCGAAAGTTGACCTCTGCCTTACCCAGCTCACAACCGCACTTCGCCTCCAAGCCGAACGATCGACCAGCTCGCAGTCGCGTCCCCCCACCCTAACCTCCTTTGTTTCGCATGCCGACCCTAAAGCACCATGACTTGATTGCATCGCCGACATCGACCTCTCTGCCTAGCTTCGCCTACACCTCAAGCTCTGACCATGGCAAATCCATTCGAATCAACTGTCGACTAATTGACGAGCTTAAATTTCTGTTTTCGATTTGAGTCGAAGTCGCCCCTTTCTTCTTTCGAAATTGTTCTGATTAGAGGCCGCGTTCGATTTGAGAATGCACTATATTGCGGGGGAAGAAGACTTGATTTTTGAAGAAGAAAGTTTGTTCGGCCATTAATATTTTTCTTTTGATTTCGCTTTACTGTATTTGATTCTTTTTCTTTGAATGCTTTTGGAAGAGGGAACTCGATTTAACTGAAATGGAAAGAAAGGGGATCGATGCTTTTGAAATGAAAAGGGGAAACATGTGTAGATGGTTGCGTGCTTTACCCAACATGCTACAGTGATTTGGAAAGGATGGGAAAAAGTTCTGTTGTTAAATTAACCGACTGGTCAAGATATACAACATATAATATTATTAAAATTTTAATTGCCTCGAATTTCGCAACTCAGAATCTCGACCTTCAATCAAGACGTGCTGCTTGGAGTTCATAATGCTATGCCACTATTTCGAACGAAATGGAAAAGGTTTTGAGGCCTAACTCGATCGTATGGAGAAGAAAGCTTTTTGGACCCAGTTATTATATTTAATTTTTGATATAGATTTCAGCGCGTTTATCTATCGTACGATCACACGACAACTCCAAATGTTACGAAATTTGAAATCCGATAACAATACACTATTACGGATCCAATGGAACTGGTATCGCCAAATTCCAGGACTGTGCCTTGGAAGGCTATCTTTAATTATCAATTTAAATGATATATTTTTAAAACTGAAAAAATCACCTTTAAATTCAATTTCAAAAGTTCTATTACCTTCAGTATTATCAGTATAAATTTCATAAGCCCTTAAATTATTTTTAACCAGCCCAGATTTCCCGATTCAGGAATTTACCCAATTTCCAACCATTAAATTCAATAACTAATTATCTAATAATTTGTTATATTTGAAATTAAACTTAAAAATTAACTTTTAAATATTTGAAATCAATTAAATATTCCAATTCCAAATGTCCAAAATTCTGAGTCATCACATGTGTGTTATGGAACTTGATTATGTTTATTATTATCGGCAAGCAAATTTTTTATAAAGGCATAAAGTATTAAAAGATATATGCATATCATATCGAAATTTATTTTTGTGTTAGATTGCCCATTGAGTGTTTTGAAAATTCCAGTCGATGCGCCTGATCAAAGGTTATTGATAAGAATTTCGTAAATACTAGGATGAGACAGTTGAATATGGTATTGTGAGTTATAATATTTAAAATAATTATAAAGGAATTATAAATATAAAGAAAATATGTTTTGGAAAAATGTATATAGTAGTTGAGCGTAATTTAAAATATTTATGTCTACCATTTATATGGTTAAAGTAGATCATCATATACCATAATCATAACTTATAGATAACAATTTAGTAAAGATATTACAATTACGAGTAACTATAGCATTTTAGAACATAATGGTATTTGTGATTTCTATTTTGTCCCATAGCCCTAAAACAATCGTGGCATCAGTATCGTTTTTGATTTACATGAACAATCTCATTGCCTCTTATGGAAGAAATGGGTTTGTAATCAGATGGTAAAAAGTAAATGTTAAAGTAGAAAACTCTTACACCTTACATTGGTCTTTGTAACAACCCGTATTTTTAGCTATTTTAATTAGAAAATTTAAGGTGATTATTGAAGGAAAATGATTATTAATGTAATTTGTTGAATAATTTAATATTTGAAATTATTTGAATAATTGGATAACGGGTTTAATATGATTAAAAATGATTTGTAAAATTCTATTTTATCATATTAAAGTTAGAATGATGTTGTAGAACTTTTAAAATCGAATTAAAAGTAAATTTGTGAAAATTGAATATTTTAATATTTAATTGACGAGTTAAAATAGCCATTTTTCAAACAGTCTCGGATTTCGACGAAACTTGTTTCATCGGATCCGTAATAGTAAATTATGGTAGGATTTCAATTTTCGTAGCAATTGGACTTGTCGTTTGGCCGTGCGAGCTTGAAACGCGTAGAAATTTAATTTCGAATTTAATTAAAATAATCGACTTCGAAAAGCTATCTTCCAGATATGATCGAATTAGGCCTTGAAACTAGTTCCATTGCGTCCGGAATGGGGGTAAAACCTTATAAACGCCTGGCGGCACGTCTCGATTGGAGTTCGGATGATTTTGGACCTACCTATATAAATACACACGCAAACCGAGACAGTTTTATATTATTTTAATCCAGAAACCCTAATTCTAAATCATGGCCGCCACCTATTCCATGGCCAGAAATTGTCGATCTTCTTTCCTTAATATCTCTCAATCCGTTCGATGAAATCGAAAAATTCCAAAAGCAAAAGTGTAAATCTCGACGAGCTCTTCAAATCCATACGGTTGATGTATGCTAATTTTTCATGGATTCGTCCAAATCTGACTTGGAAGTGTGTACGTATTTCCTTGGATTGCGTGCAAACGACGGCGAATGACGGGATGAAACTTGGCGCGTAGGTGGCTTTGGTGAAGGGCTTCGTGGTGGCGCTAGCTGATCGTTCTGGAAGTCGACGAGGTGGTCATGAAAATTGCTTGAAGATCGGCGGCTAATGGGTTTGCATACGTGAATTTCACGTTGGGGAAGAAGCGCCGGAATCACGGAGATGAGAGCTGCGCTGCAGTGCAGATCCGAAAGTGTTTGGAGCTCATAAAAATTTTATGTTAAATCGAACGTCGTTCGATTTGATTTAAAATCGTAAAATCAAGGTGAGTGTTTTATAACGCTCACAACGTACTGAATATCTTTATGCTAGTTAAATTTGACATTATGCATAGTTATGATTTTATTTGTTGTTGTTTGATAAAATTTAATTATCATATTGATTGTCATTTGAATTCACCGTTAAAAAAATTAAATTGACAGTTAAATTAAAATTAAAATTGAATTGCGATTAAATTACCTGACATTGATAAATATGAAATTGCCGTGAATTGTATTGCCTATTGGATGATGTATTTCGATGGATGTTATTGGTTGATATTTAAATGTTTGGATGTTTATTTGTTTATATATATCCTGCTATGCATACATATGACACTGTGATTGATTTAAATGATATATTCATCCCTGACATTTAATTGTAATAACTAATCATTTGGCCATAGGTTAGAAAATTATATACGGACACCGAGTTGGATAAATTTAATGATTTTAAAAGTTGTTTTGAAATTATTTAAATGAATTGATTTTAAGAATAAAATCCAATTTATGGAAATTGAATTATTTTGAATTGGAGCTCGAAATGTTAGAATTTAAACTTGGTAAACGAAATTATTAAATAAAATCGAAGTTTAGATTTAAATTGAAAATTGAAATACGGTGTAAATTTTTGAAAGTTGATTTGTTTTAAAAGATTGGACTTTTAATCGAACTCTGAATATTTCTAAGAAAATTGATATGAAATGATATTTCAAGTTTGAGTTTGGAATTGAAAATTTATTTGAAATTTAGATTTAAATTAATTTGGAATTGAATTGAAATTTAAAGAAATTTGTGAATTGAAATCGAAATTTACGTGGAATAGAAATTTATTCAAGTTGAAATTGGAATAAATCGATTAAATCGAAATGGAATTTGGATTTGATTTGGATAGGAAATTTGGGAAGTTGACCGGTTTGACTTTGGAATTATTTATCAAATAATTTTTGATTTTTTCCAAACTATTTTATATATAAACCATTTATATTCAAATTATTTACGATTAAACTATTTAAATATTTTCTATTAAACTATTTTGAATTATTTAACTATTTTAAACTATTTAAACTATTTTCTTAAATTCAAACTGGTTAAAGAGACGGAAATGTTTATATTTAAACCTTTGGTTTAAATACGAACTAGGTTAAAGTAGAGATTATAACCTAAATTGAATTCGAATCAAATTTTGAAGTGAAATTGATTTATCGGACAAAATTGATAATTTTGAATATATGATGATTTTGAAATGGATTTGATTTTAAAGCGAATATGATATTTTGTTATCAATCATGAATCAATTTGAAATATAAAAGAGCCATCAGTGTAATAATACGTAGTTATTAAAGAGACCGGGATCGGATATGGACATACTCTCTGTCGATACCGAAAACCACTTTAATAACTATTATACGCGGAGTGTTGATCCAGAATGAAGTGGATGGTTTGGTGAACGCGTTGACTGAAGAAAGAGAACGATATTGGATGACCCCTGACATGACTAAAACAGGAGCCGCGCCGGGCCATTGAGGTTCGCCACCTCTAGCGGACACACTTCTTCGATACCATATCTATTACATTTGTGATTTGATTTAGGTGCACCCCTTGATTTGGGAGTGTTGTTTCGCGGTGTTGAGGTAGTAGCTGCTATGCTCAACATCAATCTGGATCACGCAACTACTAGTATCCTAGTTGGTATCGCCTCATGTACCTTGTCATACTGATTATCCTATTCGCGACCACTACGTTTTGGTTTGTACCTTGAGTATATGGATTGCCCTCTGGTGACTTCCGGTTTTGGGAAAACTACGGTCTTGTATATGCTTTTGGGAATATAAAATGTGTTAAGGGGGATTATGGTAACGCCTTAACGCTATTTTGATACTTTATATTACTGATAGACATTATCTACTTAGCGTACATTACTACCTAGTAGATAGTTTAACGGATCCTTGAAAGGTGGAAAATCCCGTAACATCTCTTAAGTTATTGCACGCACGTTGACACTGGATATGAGATGTCAAACCCCGTAAACATCTCTGACGCCGTCACACTCATATTTATTTACGATTGATTTAACTTTCATATGGATATTTTAGTCCTGACTCGAGTGTTTTGTCTTTTCATTACGCTCGGGTCAGTCCTGAGTTTTCATATTTTTGAAGATCTATTCTGGAGGACGAAGACGAAGATTTGGTATACTATTACTATTATTATCTGTGCATCATGTTGTCTGCTGCATTATTTATTTGTTCTGTTGTATATGTATAACTCTGATAAATGTTGTATAAATAATTGTCTAAGTATAGTAAACAGCTTCATGAACTGTTTATTTGACTATTATATTTTATCGTTCCGCTGCGAGATTCTGTGTTGTTTCATTTCCTTTATTTCTTTTCTTTTCTTAATTACCCCAATAACCATCTGCCTTTTTTTTAATGGTTTGGAACCGGCATGTGTATTTGATCGTCGGTTTAAACTGTTCAAAAAGGCGGGTCGTTACAGTTGGTATCAGAGCTTTGGTTTAGCGATAAACCTTGGCTCTAGTGGGGAATAACTCATTGAAATAGAGGTAAACTATATGAATGAGTTGAGTGTATATGAGAGAGCGTACTTGTTATTTGATATAAAATGGTTTTATATTGTGTTAATTTGTTCCGTTGAGTATTTATGAATTCTGGTCGATACTTGGGACGCCAAGGCGTCGATAGGAATTTCTAAACACTCGAATAGGACAAACCAACACAATATCATTTTGGAATATATTTTATATAAAAGAATTATTTGAATATTTATTCATTTTGATTGAATTGATTGTTAGGATATGATAATATTAGATTATTATCGTTATTGTTTGATCAGTCAATATTTACAACAATTGATTAAATAACAATGGATTTAGGAAAATGAAATCTTGTAAACACAATTGATAATGAATATAAATGAATTTTAACTTGGATTTGGGA
Organism: Allium cepa; assembly: GCA_030765085.1. Lineage (NCBI taxonomy): Eukaryota > Viridiplantae > Streptophyta > Magnoliopsida > Asparagales > Amaryllidaceae > Allium > Allium cepa. Next base: position 5,818,006 of record CM060937.1, read on the forward strand.
ATTTAAATTCCGGTGTTTGAGATTGACTCACAAGAATTTGAAAAATATAATATGAGCATTATATGATAGTATAATTGAGTTGAAATTGTTTTCGAAGGAATTTTTTTATGATAAGTGTTATATTCCCTTCTCTTGACGCTAGAAAATGATTTCGATGATGTGTGCACGCATCATTGGCGTTTATTTTCGAGAGTCCGAGTGGGGGAGACCACTTAATAGCTTGTCTAAACCTTGTTTTGACTCAAATTTTATTTTGTTTTGCATTCTCTATAGTATGATTTGATATATAAATTATATAAGTATATACTATTTCAAACCTTGATTTGAAATGAAACCGGGATTGGAATTCTTAAGTTCTTTAATAATTAATGATTTTTTTATGATTGAAATGAATTTAGACTTGAATCATTAAGGAACTTCTGAATTGTGAAATGAGAAATGAACCTAAGAGCTAAGTGAAAATATCAATTGAAGTAGAAATCCTTAGAATTAGGAAATTATGAACTTAAAATAAAATTGAAACTGTAAAACTCGCATAGCATTAAATTTCATTATATAGCTTAGATATAACTTACCAAAATACTTAAGAAGTTCAAAAATGTTATATGAATTGTTAATTTGATAATATACAAGTATAGGTTTGAATAATGAAATATGCATTTAATTAATGGTTTGCAAATATAAATAAAATTGTTAGTAAATAATTGGAATTTAAATTAACATTTAAAGGTGATTCACAATTATGTTAATATAAAATGAAAATACTATATGTGAATGTAAATGTGAAATTAAATTATAGTGAAATTTAAGTAATGACTTAAGAATTGATAAATTGAAAATTCAACTTTAAATGAAAAGAAGTTGTATGTTGTTTAACTACATTCTATTTGCATAACTATAACTTACCAAATACTTAAAGGGTTTAAAATGCTAATAAGGATAAGTAGAGAAATAATATACCAGTGTGAGAGTGAAAAATAAAATGTAAAGATCTATTGATAGTTGTAAATATAAAAGAAATTTAAGCTGTAAAATGAATGATACATGTATAAGTGAATGAATAAAATTTAAACTTAATGAAATATAAAATTGATAAATGGAAACTAATTAAATTTGAATATAACTAAATGTCAATAAACTTGGAAGTGTATGAAATTAAAATTGACTTGGAAATGTATAATTGATTTAGTGTAGATTTTGGATGGATGCTAATGTTTGATATGCATTGGTTGTTAGATGGATGATAATTGATTAAGTAGAATTCATTAGTGTTAATGGAAGAATAAACGGAATAAAATTTTAAATAATTAAATTCAAATTGGGAGCAAATTGACTTGAATTAAAAATGTGAATGAAACAAACTTGAATAAATCGGAAACAAATTGAATGTAAACCTATTGCATGGATGAATAAGAAAATAGATGACTTTGTGTTTATGATTGTTCTTTAGAAAATTTGAAGTTGTGATGTTTTGTACTTTGAAATAATAAAAGCAAATTTTTGGAAGAAAAAAAAATCCAACATTGTCCAATATATGCTGAAACGAAAACAACCATAACTTTTAAATGGCTGAACGGAATTCGACGATTTTAGACTTTTCGGAAAGCTTAGAAACTATAGCACAACTTTTGTTTAGATAACTTGAGAAAATTCCTTCGTCTGCTTGGTTAAAAACTTGAATGTTACTCGCTGTCCTGTGTAAAAATAAGTAAAATCAGCAGTATACACCGTTAGTATTTTCGCCATATCTTTTGACTGGTTTATCGGAGTTTGATGATCTTGCACTTTATGGAAAGCTAAGAACTTAAGCTAAAACTTTTGTTTTAAGTGTTTTTTGTTTTGATATCGTTTAGAAGGTCGAAAACGTGGGTAAACGTCGCTGACCTGCGCATTTCATTACCCAGGCTGAGGCGTATCCTCTAAGTAAAACGGCCGTAACTTTTGAATGTATGGTCCGAATTCGATGATTTTGGACATTCCGGAAAGCTTGAAATGAATACAATAACTTTTTTTTAAATTCTGTTGCCAAATTTTATAGTTTAGGTGACCTAAAACTGAGATTTGTTTGCTGTCCTGAAATTGGAATCTCAGTTTTGAAGCTAAATAGGTTATATATATGTTGTGTAGGCTAAATATATCGATCTATCTTTATATGCATGGTTCTAACTTAGTTATTGAGCATTTTAGTAGGTAGCAAAGGGGTTGCGCTTCGTTGTAGAGCTCGCTTCTGTGCTAAATACAAAATGTAAGTAAACTGCTAATAAATGCTAAATAAAAGGTACGCTTATGGTTTTATATGGTATTGGTGATATATATATGTTGTTTCCCCAGATATGGGATGCCTCATCATTGAGATGAGATGTATATTTGATATATATTGGTTATATTTGTGTTATATATTGAATTGTAAAATTTTTCGATCGAGCCGCGCAAAGGAGACCCTGCCGAAATTTTCCGTGAATCTGGGTGTTAGAAAAATTTTCAAGTTTTTAAATTTTATAACTTGTTTTGATAACTAACTTTTAAATTTAGAAATCCGTTCGGAGTAACATTGTGGAAGCGTAGTTATGACTTTATAAATGGAATTTCATTGTTTTATAAGTTGGTAACTTTGAATAAAATATATCTAATGTTGAATTCTATACTTAGTTCTCTTTCCCTTCTTTTCCTTTTCGGGGACGAAAAGTTTTGAGTGGGGGAGAGTGTAATGACCCGTATTTTTAGCTATTTTAATTAGAAAATTTAAGGTGATTATTGAAGGAAAATGATTATTAATGTAATTTGTTGAATAATTTAATATTTGAAATTATTTGAATAATTGGATAACGGGTTTAATATGATTAAAAATGATTTGTAAAATTCTATTTTATCATATTAAAGTTAGAATGATGTTGTAGAACTTTTAAAATCGAATTAAAAGTAAATTTGTGAAAATTGAATATTTTAATATTTAATTGACGAGTTAAAATAGGCATTTTTCAAACAGTCTCGGATTTCGATGAAACTTGTTTCATCGGATCCGTAATAGTAAATTATGGTAGGATTTCAATTTTCGTAGCAATTGGACTTGTCGTTTGGCCGTGCGAGCTTGAAACGCGTAGAAATTTAATTTCGAATTTAATTAAAATAATCGACTTCGAAAAGCTATCTTCCAGATATGATCGAATTAGGCCTTGAAACTAGTTCCATTGCGTCCGGAATGGGGGTAAAACCTTATAAACGCCTGGCGGCACGTCTCGATTGGAGTTCGGATGATTTTGGACCTACCTATATAAATACGCACGCAAACCGAGACAGTTTTATTATTATTTTAATCCAGAAACCCTAATTCTAAATCATGGCCGCCACCTATTCCATGGCCAGAAATTGCCGATCTTCTTTCCTTAATATCTCTCAATCCGTTCGACGAAATCGAAAAATTCCAAAAGCAAAAGTGTAAATCTCGACGAGCTCTTCAAATCCATATGGTTGATGTATGCTAATTTTTCATGGATTCGTCCAGATCTGACTTGGAAGTGTGTACGTATTTCCTTGGATTGCGTGCAAACGACGGCGAATGACGGGATGAAACTTGGCGTGTAGGTGGCTCTGGTGAAGGGCTTCGTGGTGGCGCTGGCTGATCGTTTTGGAAGTCGACGAGGTGGTCATGAAAATTGCTTGAAGATCGGCGGCTAATGGGTTTGCATACGTGAATTTCACGTTGGGGAAGAAGCGCCGGAATCACGGAGATGTGAGCTGCGCTGCAGTGCAGATCCGAAAGTGTTTGGAGCTCATTAAAATTTTATGTTAAATCGAACGTCGTTCGATTTGATTTAAAATCGTAAAATCAAGGTGAGTGTTTTATAACGCTCACAACGTACTGAATATCTTTATGCTAGTTAAATTTGACATTATGCATAGTTATGATTTTTATTTGTTGTTGTTTGATAAAATTTAATTATCATATTGATTGTCATTTGAATTCACCGTTAAAAAAATTAAATTGACAGTTAAATTAAAATTAAAATTGAATTGCGATTAAATTACCTAACATTGATAAATATGAAATTGCCGTGAATTGTATTGCCTATTGGATGATGTATTTCGATGGATGTTATTGGTTGATATTTAAATGTTTGGATGTTTATTTGTTTATATATATCCTGCTATGCATACATATGACACTGTGATTGATTTAAATGATATATTCATCCCTGACATTTAATTGTAATAACTAATCACTTGGCCATAGGTTAGAAAATTATATACGTACACCGAGTTGGATAAATTAAATGATTTTAAAAGTTGTTTTGAAATTATTTAAATGAATTGATTTTAAGAATAAAATCCAATTTATGGAAATTGAATTATTTTGAATTGGAGCTCGAAATGTTAGAATTTAAACTTGGTAAACGAAATTATTAAATAAAATCGAAGTTTAGATTTAAATTGAAAATTGAAATACGGTGTAAATTTTTGAAAGTTGATTTGGTTTAAAAGATTGGACTTTTAATCGAACTCTGAATATTTCTAAGAAAATTGATATGAAATGATATTTCAAGTTTGAGTTTGGAATTGAAAATTTATTTGAAATTTAGATTTAAATTAATTTGGAATTGAATTGAAATTTAAAGAAATTTGTGAATTGAAATCGAAATTTACGTGGAATAGAAATTTATTCAAGTTGAAATTGGAATAAATCGATTAAATCGAAATGGAATTTGGATTTGATTTGGATAGGAAATTTGGGAATTTGACCGGTTTGACTTTGGAATTATTTATCAAATAATTTTTGATTTTTTCCAAACTATTTTATATATAAACCATTTATATTCAAATTATTTTCGATTAAACTATTTAAATATTTTCTATTAAACTATTTTGAATTATTTAACTATTTTAAACTATTTAAACTATTTTCTTAAATTCAAACTGGTTAAAGAGACGGAAATGTTTATATTTAAACCTTTGGTTTAAATACGAACTAGGTTAAAGTAGAGATTATAACCTAAATTGAATTCGAATCAAATTTTGAAGTGAAATTGATTTATCGGACAAAATTGATAATTTTGAATATATGATGATTTTGAAATGGATTTGATTTTAAAGCGAATATGATATTTTGTTATCAATCATGAATCAATTTGAAATATAAAAGAGCCATCAGTGTAATAATACGTAGTTATTAAAGAGACCGGGATCGGATATGGACATACTCTCTGTCGATACCGAAAACCACTTTAATAACTATTATACGCGGAGTGTTGATCCAGAATGAAGTGGATGGTTTGGTGAACGCGTTGACTGAAGAAAGAGAACGATATTGGATGACCCCTGACATGACTAAAACAGGAGCCGCGCCGGGCCATTGAGGTTCGCCACCTCTAGCGGACACACTTCTTCGATACCATATCTATTACATTTGTGATTTGATTTAGGTGCACCCCTTGATTTGGGAGTGTTGTTTCGCGGTGTTGAGGTAGTAGCTGCTATGCTCAACATCAGTCCGGATCACGCAACTACTAGTATCCTAGTTGGTATCGCCTCATGTACCTTGTCATACTGATTATCCTATTCGCGACCACTACGTTACCTTGAGTATATGGATTGCCCTCTGGTGACTTCCGGTTTTGGGAAAACTATGGTCTTGTATATGCTTTTGGGAATATAAAATGTGTTAAGGGGGATTATGGTAACGCCTTAACGCTATTTTGATACTTTATATTACTGATAGACATTATCTACTTAGCGTACATTACTACCTAGTAGATAGTTTAACGGATCCTTGAAAGGTGGAAAATCCCGTAACATCTCTTAAGTTATTGCACGCACGTTGACACTGGATATGAGATGTCAAACCCCGTAAACATCTCTGATGCCGTCACACTCATATTTATTTACGATTGATTTAACTTTCATATGGATATTTTAGTCCTGACTCGAGTGTTTTGTCTTTTCATTACGCTCGGGTCAGTCCTGAGTTTTCAGATTTTTGAAGATCTATTCTGGAGGACGAAGACGAAGATTTGGTATACTATTACTATTATTATCTGTGCATCATGTTGTCTGCTGCATTATTTATTTGTTCTGTTGTATATGTATAACTCTAATAAATGTTGTATAAATAATTGTCTAAGTATAGTAAACAGCTTCATGAACTGTTTATTTGACTATTATATTTTATCGTTCCGCTGCGAGATTCTGTGTTGTTTCATTTTCTTTATTTCTTTTCTTTTCTTAATTACCCCAATAACCATCTGCCTTTTTTTTAATGGTTTGGAACCGACATGTGTATTTGATCGTCGGTTTAAACTGTCCAAAAAGGCGGGTCGTTATAGTCTTACTATAAAGAAATTAGTAGATGTATTGTGCTAATGACCTCTTTGACATCGTCACGCACAAAGCTATGAATTTATAAGTGAAATAAGATATTAGTCATTTTCAATGAAGTTATGTTGTCAATAATTTACATATATTTACATAAAAAATTTGGTTAATTTTCCAAGTATCATACGTTTAGTTTGCTACTATAAATATATTTATATCTCAGTTAGTATCTTATTTGAAAAGCATCATGATAAGTCAATTGATTTCAAACTAAATATGGCTGTTAAAGTCTGATTTATGTCAAATATATCTTTATTGAAAACAATGAGAAATCAATTTTGTCTCCACAGACTTATATAGAAAATGCATCCAAAATTCTTCATGTTATTATGCATGTTGCACTTGTTGCTGCGTTATGAGTGTCATGGTTATTTGAACTGGTTATATATTGTTAAATCCATTTCATTATCAAACTTCAGTCCTGATCCATTTTTTTTCCTCATTGGTTGTTTAGGCTAGAGTGCTTTTTATGTTTTTATAGTTCCATAGAGAGTAATTAACGGAAGATATATATTTATGAATTGAAATTGAAATTTAAAATTTCTAATTGGGAAATTATAATTTGGTAGAAATTGAAAATAATCGAATATGATATGACAAAGAAGAAAATAATAAATTATTTGAAATATAAATACTTGTCATTTTGAATTTGTTATTATATGTAATTCATAATGTTTTCAAGTTTACTTTACTAGGAAGGGTCTTAAGTATACTTCATTAACCATTGTCTACTTAATATTATATCCTTTGGTTTATGTTAACTTGTATATAATGACGCCCTAGTATGAATTCATGTTTTATTCTCTGTTTTATACACAGTTGCAATTAGAGCCAATATTTAAAAGAAACAATTATATTTTCAATCTATTAAAATAGCAAATCAAAATTTTAATTTTTATCTACATTACCTACAGTAAACTAGTCAGTGTCAGTTAGCAAAGCTCTAGATTTTGGAGCATAAGAAATAGCTGACAACAATATTATAGTTTGAGGAAAGAAAACCACATTCAAAAGTGTCCATTGACAAGTCTGCTTTTAAAGATGATTGTTTAAATCTTTGTTTTGATAAAAGTGGATGAACTACATGCTAGTAAACGATTTATCATGCTAAAGAACTAAGTTGACAATCTTGGTTTCCTATTATAGAGGTAACAATAAATACCCATATGATTTAACCAACATAATAGGTTGTATCCTTGAGTGATACCAAGTCAGTTGTATATATTGAAAATGTATATTTTTTGAATTAAAATTTCACTTCTCTTTAAGCTATATGATTAATAACTTGAGTTATAATTATTATTGTTGCTTTTAAGGATGCTTTAAGACAGTTGTTAAAGTTGTTAAATGAACAATTTAATTTCGTTGGCAATTCTTTCCAGGTATACATGGTTGCATGTTTTAAGCTTAATAATTGAACAGACATGTAGCTATATCTTCATAATTAAACGTGCATATTATATAGTTTGACTGTTTGTTATTTTACTCCGAAAACAATGTTTGAAGCTGTTTACACTTTAAATTTTTTATTTTACATATTTCATGCTTAAAATTAAATAGTAGTACTGTACTTGCTAAATTATATCACATATAGCAGCTTATTTTCCTAGCATGTTTTATTGCTTAAAAAAATTGCAGTGCTTTTGGCTTTTAAGTTAAGACATAATAAGTTACATTTAAACATTATATATAATAAAAATTAATGAACTTGAGTTATCTTTTAGTAGTATAACCTAAATCTAATTTGCACGTAACCACTTATGACATTTGCATAAACATACGACTACTCAGGAAAGATATAATAAAAACCAGGAAATTATTGTGAAGGACAAAATTTCACAGCTTTTTAGCCTCAAGGACAGACCTTTAATATTTTATCCTGAAGGAAAACTTTCTGTAGGTATCAGTTTTTAGTTATTGATAGCAGTTTTTAGGTATCAGTTTGTAGTTATCGGTAGCAGTTTTTAGGTATCAGTTTTTAGCTCGGTATCAGTTTTGTTGTCCTTATGAATAATTTTGAAAAATGTTTGTCCTTCTGAATAATTTTTAGAAAAATGTTTGTCCTTGTGGTAAAAATACTGAGGTCGTGTCCTTGAGGCAAAAAATATAGAAAGTTTTGTCCTTTAAATTAATTCTATATTTATAGCATGGATTACAAAAGAAATTTAAATTTCAAAAATGTACTTTATACGGTCATATTGCAATGTTATCAGGTTTAAACATAGACATGATCAAGCACGATTTGCACATCATGTTTTTTTTTTGAAAATAACATACAGCAAGCAATTTGTGCATACATATAGAGTATGCTTGATGTGTTGTTAATTTTTAAAGAAAAGGCTTGTTGTAATTGATATTTAACTCATATCACTTGTATGTTTAAGTTGTTCCCAAACTATTCTTAAACTCGAAGAAGAATTCTTGAATGGTTCTAATAGTTAGCTTAATAAAATAACATTTTCACTTATCATTGACTAGGTCAATAGGATATCATATAATTTTCCTTCAGATAAGGATGAATAATTTAGAATCCTAACATTTTGAAATTGATTAGAAATTTGTAAATTAAAAATGTGAAGTTGTTTGTTTGGTTCGATGAATGCAAATGCAATACTCATTAAATACTTATATATGAGACTTACATTTTTATTTAAGTTAAGTATAGCTGCTCTAGAAGGCCTCCTACAACTATGTGGCGGCATTAGCTCGCTTTTGCTCGTAAATTAGTATTGTAACCTACTTTAATGTAATGATCTACCTTTATGGACATTTTAAATCGACAATAAACCACACACGTCAGACTCAAACCATTCAAAAGGGCAGATTGTTATGGGTTAAATAAGAAAAAAGAGAGAAATAAAACAAATACATAGTCTCACAGCGGAATGACAAAATATAATAATCAAATAAATAGTTCATGAAGTTGTTTACAGCTAACATTGATTATTCTTTTATAATACAGATCAGAGTTACATACAACAAGAATAAATAATAAATGCAGCATAACATGATACAATGGAATAAATATAATAAAAGATAACAGTATAAATCTTCGTCTTCATCCTCCAGAAACCAATTTTCGATAAACTGAAAAGCTCAGACAGACCCGAGCGAATTGAAAAAACAAAACACTCGAGTCAGAACCAAAAGATCTTATGTAAGTTAAATCAACAATAAATAAATGTGAGTGTAACGACATCAGAGATGTTTACAGGGTTTGACATCTCCTATCTAGTGTCAACGTGAGTACAATAACTTAAGAGATGTTCGAGATTCCCATTTCCCAAGGATCCGTTAAACTATATACTATGTAGTACAATACGCTATTATAATAGTGTCTACAGTAAAGTATTAATATAGCGTTAAGGCGTTACCCATATCCCCCTTAACACATTTTATATAATGTTGTAGTCTATGCAGATACTATGAACTCCACCTGTAGGTCAGCTATCAGGGAGCACTCCATAGGTATGACAGGAAACAATCTCGTAGAAGGCACGATAGGGCATGTGAATGTTATCCCGCTTTTTGGCAAAGCCGTGATACCAAAAAATCGATCGAAAACAAAGGACAGTTCGTCTCCGAGATTGATCATGCTTAGCTTAACTATGGATATCACTGAATTTTGTCCGAGCCCAGATTGAGCTACAATTAAAGGGACATGACAAGAAAGGTCACAAAAGTCAGCATCTCAAATTTCAAGTCAATCCGAGTTCATACGCTCAAGTTATGATCGATTCAAGTTGGAGGAAATAACCTTAAGTTCGAATCCATCAGAAGATCATGAGTTCGAATCCATCGACTTCCTCTTACCTCGAATCCATGGGATCACTCCACTTCGCATCCATCAGGTTGAAGTCCTTCGAGTCCATGAAGTCACTCCACTTCGCCTCCATCAGAGCATATGAGTTCGAATCCATCAGGTGGCCAAGCTTCGTATCCATCCCAATGGCCTTCTCGAATCCATCAAACGACCTCTACCTCGAATCCCTCAAGGCAAGATACTTCGAACCCATGCAGTTGATTCACTTCGAATCCACTCTGTTGAGTAAGCTTCGTATCGATCAGCTATGGGATACCTCGAATGATTTGAACGAACATCTCATCGAATCCATTCCCTCGAATCCACTAAGTTGTAGCGTCTAAAACCATGGATTCGATCCAGTAAACTCGAAGAAAAAGCAGGATCAACCCGAGAAGCACGCGCCACGTCACCATTCGCACGCATAAGCCATCGATTCGACCCTAATCGATTCGAAGGAGATCGATTCGAACGGGACGCATCAACCGAAAATGCAATCTTGAATCGATCATAACTCGAAATCAACAAGTCCAAATGCTGTGAAATTTTCACAGGAGCTTACGCACACACTGAAGAATGTCCACACCAAATTTCACCTCGATTGGACGCATTCTTGATCGATTCGAAGATGAGTTCGAATCGATCCCAAAGTGGGCCCGGATTTCCAGAATCCGGGCGTGTGGGCCCCCTCACGTGCCAGAAGTGGTCTCCCCGGATTTTAGGCGAAATATCAGCCTCCTACACCTATAAATAGAGCCCCTGGTCATTCGGAAAGGGGATCGGAGAATTTCCAGAGAAAAAGCTCGCCCGGGCGGTGCCAGAATCACTCCATATCATCATCACAACCACTGATTTCGAATTTAAGCCTATTATCTGCTGTACTTCGCTCTAGAACACTTGTAATCTTCAAGTATTAAGCAATAAAGTGATAAAACTTCATAGTGGACCTAGGCAAATTGCTGAACCACTCTAAATTATTGTCTTCCGTACAATTTACTTTTCTGTGACTTGGAGTTTTTGTTAGATAATCCTCATTTTCAATTTGATTTCTTCATTTATTATCTCTTCAAAAACTTCCAAAGGGTGTTGCCCAATTTTGGTGCAGACACTTTGGTGCTTTCACTGAGAAAACCTAGGTTTTCTCCTGCTCATTGGATCTGTCATCGATACCGGATTGCATAAATCTAAGAGAGAGATCCAGACTTCAATTTCAGACTCCTTCCATACTATTCAGATTTACTAAAATCTAGGAAAGGATTCTACACCTCAAGATGGTTAGCACGAGAACCACTTCTACTGCTGCCGCCCAAGAAGGCCGAGATAGACAAAATCCCCCGCAACTACCTCCACCCAATCAAGATGATACCGGGCATTCAGATCCATCAGGTCCGGTCACTCGACAAGAGTTCTAGACATTACTCCAGGAACTAACCCAAAGTCGACAACAGCTGACCGAACAATTACGTGCCAATGTTGAGTTGACTAATCAGCTAAACCGCCAAAGGCGTAGAAGATCTAGAAGGGACCACGCCCCTCATTCCTCCACTGAAAGCTCTGCCTCGTCTGATTACAGCGGCAGATATACTCGTCCCAGGCTAGACGGAAGTCATGCGCATGCTGCTGGTCACCCGCAAGCATTAACTGTTGGGCATATAAGAGTTGGCCCTTCTTCCAGTTTTTATACAGGACCCTCCTCCCGAGGGGGCATTGTTCCACAACATACCACGGATAACCAAGCCACCGCCACCACAGTTGACATAGGAGTTGATACCCGAAATCGCTCCATTCAGAACTACCACCAGCAGGAACATGTTCCAGGACCTTATGTCCCAGAAGACATCGAGCCAAGGAGGCGGGATACGGATCGTCGACCGCGCCCGATCCTACCTCGCACTGTGGAACCCGACCACACTTTGGCTCGCCACCCTTGGAATATAGCAACACCTGATCTCTCAGCTATGGTACGCCAATTGATCCGCGAAAGTCAGGGCTTAACAAATGACGATTGGGGAATCTCCCGAAGCCATAATCCATTCACTGATGACATATTATATGCTGAACCTCCTCGGCGATTCAGGATGCCGACTCTGCCCATATATGAAGGAAGTTCCGACCCTAATCAACATATTCTAAAATACGAATGGTCGATGACTGCTGCAAGAGCTGATGATGCAGTAAAATGCCGTAGTTTTCCCATTTCTTTAGGGGGAATTGCGACGATGTGGTTTACACGATTACCACCACGATCTATCTCTTCATTTGACCAATTGGCTACTAAGTTTGTTAAACAGTTTCGTATGCACATTGCCAGGCCTAAAGACGTAAATACTTTATCTAGTGTCACTCAAGCTCCAGGAGAGACACTCAGGCGATATTTGGAAAGATTCAATGCCGCTTGTGCGGAGATCACTAACCCAAATGATAATTCAATCTTAATGGCCTTGACTAAGGGGATTGACCCCGACTCTGGATTTGGAAATTGGCTGGCTGGGAAGCCTCCCGCATCGTTGGATCGTTTCTACTCCAAAGCCGCTCAATTCTTAAGGCGTGAGGATACGAAACAATCTAGGAAGCAGGACGATGCGAGACCAGGCAATGAAGGAATTCAAAGCAATGTGGCAGTTATACAGTCAGGGGAGAGCTCTGGAAAAGTACAATTGAATATTCAAAACAAGCAAACCCAGCCGAGGAACGACGATAATGGAAATAAAAAGCAAGATCAGAATCATGGCCTGCGGCGTAGGGCGCAAATGTTTGAAAGCTATACACCACTGAATACGTCACTGGAGAATGTATATCTATAGACTTGTAATGCAATGCAGTATAAGAAGCCGACTCCGAAGCCGTCGTCGGAGAGACAGATTCAAACAAGAAAGTTCTGTAGATTCCACGAAAGTTACGGACACAATACCAATGATTGCAGACATTTGCAAGATCTTATTGAAAAATTGATCAGGGAAAGGAAGCTAGATCAATTCGTGCGGACACCACAGGCTGGTGGTGTGGGCCTGTCAAACCAAAATCGTGCACAAAACCAAGAGAGACAGGAGGAGCCCGCTCGTACAAGCGGGAGGTTGGTTATAAATACATTTAGTGGTGGTCCTTATTCAGCGGACCGAAGCTGGAGGGAAATGGAATCATATGCCAATTCGATCAGGCATGTGGATTTCGAGAGTTGCAATACGCTTGATGAAAGGGCCCCGGCCAAAAAACAAAAAACGATGGCAGATGACATCGTATTCAGAAACTGTGATGATGATAAGGTTGAAGCCCCAACTATAGACCCACTAGTCATATCTGCCCAGGTTGGTCCTGCTTGGATGAAGAGGATCCTGGTGGACAGTGGAAGTTCAGTAAATATCTTGTTTAAGAGAGCATATGATCAAATGAAGATGGAAACCAAAGATTTAAAACCTTGTCAATCTAGAATCCATGACTTTGATGGAAGTGCTAGTATACCCACTGGAGTGGTGGAGTTGCCAGTGGAGCTGGGAGTCGGAGAACGTCGAAGAGTCCGAATGTTACAATTTGTTGTCTTAGATATCCAGTCTCCGTACAATGCTTTTTTGGGCCGACCGACCCTTGCCGAATTTAGGGCAGCGATTGCCCCGTGGTGTTTAACTTTGAAATTCCCCACTGATCGTGGGATTGGGGTCATTCAAGGAGATCAGGCTGCTGGGAGAGCCTGCTATGTTGCCGAACTGCGAAAAGCGCAGTGAAAGGAGAAAGGAAAAGGCATGGAGGAATCTCTCTGCGTCTGTTTCGCCGACGATTGACAATTAATGTCTGGGCCTCGGCCCGGGCACCACGACCAATTCCAGAAGGATCTTGACCCCAGAGACACTGAAGATAATAATGAATCTAAAGAAAGTCAAGCTTCCCCAGCCGAGCTGACGATTGATGTTCCAATTGATGATGATGATGATTCAAAAATGTTAAAAATAGGGTCTCAGCTAAACCCACAAGCACAACAGGAATTGGTCGAATTTCTCCAAGCAAATCTAGACATATTAGCTTGGACGCACTCTGATATGTGTGGAATCTCGCCGAACATCGCGAGCCACACCTTAAATATTGACCCACGGTATATCCCGGTTAAACAAAAGAGACGCGGTATGGATCCAGAGAGATCTGCCGCCCTCAAAGAAGAAGTTGATAAGCTAAAGGCAAATGGGTTTATCCGGGATGCTTTGTACCCAGAGTGGGTATCCAACCCTGTACTTGTCCGAAAACCGAATGGGAAATGGAGAACGTGCATTGATTACTCTGATTTAAATAAGGCTTGTCCAAAAGACAGCTTTCCACTTCCCCGAATCGATCAACTTGTGGATTCAACGGCCGGACACGAATCACTATCTTTCATGGACACTTATTCTAGTTACAATCAGATACCCATGCATGTGCCCGACCAAGAACATACGAGCTTTGTAACTGACCTGGGACTATACTGCTACAACGTCATGCCTTTTGGGTTAAAGAATGCCGGAGCAACTTACCAACGCTTAGTCAACCGAATGTTTGCCGACCAAATCGGGAAGACTATGGAAGTTTATGTAGATGACATGTTGGTGAAATCGCGATACTCCACTGATCACGTCAAGGACTTAGAGTCAATGTTCAATGTCCTCCGGAGATACGGGATGAAGCTTAATCCGCTGAAATGTCATTTTGGAGTCGCATCCGGAAAATTCCTCGGGTTCATCGTCAACGCTCGAGGAATAGAGGCCAACCCCGAAAAGATCTGGGCGATCAGGAATCTTCAAACTCTAAGGACTATAAAGCAGGTTCAGAGTCTTAATGGGAAGGTTGCAGCACTGAGCAGGTTCATCTCGAAATCAACTGACAAGTGCATACCCTTCTTCGATCTAATCCGAAAAGGGAGACGAAACTTCGAATGGACTACGGAATGCGAGGGTGCATTTCAATCACTAATTCAGCATCTTTCCACACCGTCGATTCTTTCAAAACCTGTTGATCATTAACAGTTATACCTCTATCTGGCAGTATCTGATAACGCAATCAGTGATGCGTTAGTTTGGGAGGAATACCGAGTGCAGAAACCGGTCTACTATGTTAGTAAACGATTAACCGGAGCCGAGAGAAATTATCCAAAGTTAGAAAAATTGGCATATTGCCTAGTCATCGCCTCAAGGAAGCTCCGTCCGTATTTTCAGGCCCATCCCATCACTGTGTACACCGATCAGCCGTTACGACAAGTCCTCACACGACCTGAGACGTCTGGCAGGTTACTGAAATGGAACATTGAACTGAGTCAATTCGACATCATATATACCCCGAGAAGAGCCATACACGGTCAAGTCCTAGCGGATTTCATTGCCGAATTCACTGATCCTAAAGACTTACCTGAAACTAGCAAATCCCCCGAATACATATGGAAGCTGTATACTGATGGTGCGTCCAACGATCGGTGCTCGGGCGCAGGGGTAGTGCTTGAAACCCCCGAGGATCGATCCATATGCTACGCCTTAAAGTTTGATTTTCGTGCAACCAACAATGAAGCTAAATATGAAGCTTTTCTTACTGGGTTGTAGCTAGCCCGTGACCTAAGAATTATCGCTGTGGAAATTTACTGTGATTCCCAGTTTGTAGTATGCCAAGTTCGAGGTGAATACCAGGCCAAAGATCGAAGACTAGCCGCTTATCTAGCCCGAGTCCGGGAGATGCTTGATCAGTTCGATTATTATACCATTTTCTACGTACCCCGAGAGCTCAATCAGAAAACCGATTCGTTGGCAAAGTTGGCAAGTACAGGCGAAGCCCAACACTTGGGACTCGTTCCTGTCGAAACTTTATCCTCTCCGAGCATTGATCGAGCAGAGAATGATTTCACATTTGAAGCTACTTCCAGTAGGGAATCGTGGATGACCCCCTACCAAGATTACATTGAGCATGGTATATTACCTGAGCGTCGAAGTGAGAAAAGACAAATTCTTCGAAAAGCTTCACGATTTGTCATTCAGAATGGAGTTATGTATTGAAGGGGATATTCTATTCCTCTTCTCCGGTGTATCGCACATGACGAAGTCAAATGAGTATTACACGATGTGCACGAAGGAGAATGTGGAGATCACACTGGGGGGCAAGCACTTGCCAAGAAAATACTCCGATATGGATATTATTGGCCTACCGTTAATCGCGATGCTATGGACTTTGCCAAAAATGTGATAAATGCCAAAAACACGCTCGGATTCCTAGAGCCCCACCTACTGAGATAACCCAAATGGTCAGTCCATGGCCATTTGCAATATGGGGAGTTGATATAATTGGTGCATTGCCTTTAGCTAAAGGTGGCGCGAAGTACGCCATCGTCGCAGTTGATTACTTCACCAAATGGGCTGAAGCTGAACCTCTTGCAACAATTATGACAAAGAAAGTAATCAACTTCGTGGTACGCAACATCATCTGCCGGTTTGGTCTCCCGCATACTATTATCACCGATAATGGAGCCCAGTTCGACAGTGTTGAATTCAAGAACTTCTGTCAACGATTTCACATCCATAAGAAATTCTCTACAGTAGCACACCCTCAAGCAAATGGTCAAGTTGAAGCCGTCAATAAGGTTATCAAGTCTATTTTGAAGAAACGACTGGAGAAAGCTGGAGGCAAGTGGGTTGATGAACTTCCTATGGCTCTATGGGCTTACCGAACAACTCACAAAACTACAATCGGACACACTCCATTTTCTCTATCTTATGGCTCTGAAGCCGTTATTCCAGTCGAAGTGGAAGTTCACTCTCATCGTGTGACATATTATGATCCGAAAATGAATGCCATATTACTTGCTGAATCTCTGGATCTACTCGATGAGAAGCGTGAAGAAGCTGATTTGAGGGCAGCCGCATATCGGGGTCGAGTCGCTCGAATATACAATGCCAAGGTCCGACCGCGAACCTTTGAACCCGGCGATCTCGTATTCAAGAGAATTTATCCGGTCCCTTCGCACATGAAGCCAAATTGGGAAGGGCCGTATGTGATTTCACAAAAGCTCGGGGATGGCACGTTCAAGTTGTTGACCATTGACGGTCTTACTTTACCGAGAGGTTGGAGTAGCGAAAGTCTCCGTCGCTACTACACATGACAGGCTTTATTTATCTATTTTTAGTCAATTTCTTCCTTTGCATTTTATTTTTGCATTTCGAAGCTTGAACTTGTAATAAGGCAACTGACTTTGCCATGTTTCTTACATTTCAGCAATGAAATGCCATCTCTTTGAGCCAGAGTTGTGATTCACTGAAAATGAAGTATAATATCACGATGCACAGAGAGCTAAGTTCCATCACGTGGTGGGATTTATTCAAATAGGGAGTGACTGTGATACGACCGGTCACTCACTAAGTGAAACACGAGCTCGGGGACAGAACACTACACCAGCATTTACAAGGATTGATACACGACAATCCTTTTACTAACTCCAAATTCCCAGAGTGCGAATTGGAGTATAAAAATCCAATAACTTGTTCCCAGAGTGCGAACGGACTCCAAATTCCCAGAGTGCGAATCGGAGTATAAACATCCAATAACTCGTTCCCAGAGTGCGAACGGGCTCCAAATTCCCAAAGTGCGAATTGGAGTATGAACATCCAATAACTCGTTCCCAGAGTGCGAACGGACTCCAAATTCCCAGAGTGCGAATTGGAGTATAAACATCCAATAACTCGTTCCCAGAGTGCGAACGGACTCCAAATTCCTAGAGTGCGAATTGGAGTATAAACATCCAATAACTCGTTCCCAGAGTGCGAACGGACTCTAAATTCCCAGAGTGCGAATTGGAGTATAAACATCCAACAACTCGTTCCCAGAGTGCGAACGGACTCCAACTTCCCAGAGTGTGAATTAAAGTATAAACATCAAATAACTCGTTCCCAGAGCGCGAACGGACTCCAACTTCCCAGAGTACGAATTGGAGTATAAACATAAATTACAGGTTCCCGGAGTGCGAACTCAAACATGCATGCTATCTCCAAGTTCCCAGAGTATGGACTGGAGCACATATACCAAGTCAAAATTCCCGGAGCGTGAACTGAAATACCAATACTAACTCCAAGTTCCTAGAGCGTGAAGTGGAGTATAAACATCAATTCCAGGTTCCCGGAGCGCGAACCGTGTTACATACATCGATAACTCTCAAATTCCCAGAATGCGAATTAGATTATCGATCTCAAATTATCCTAAGTCCCCAGAATGTGGACATGTGCTTAAGATTTGTGATAAGTGTGATCAACCACCAAAATACGAGTGTTGTTCCTCGAAACTTGGGGGCAAAAAAGCTTAAGTGTTGATCTCTAACTGAAGCAGTACACTGCCCGGAGTTCAACTCATTCATCAATCACGACACGTGATTGTGTTTTTCAGACTTAGCAAATAATAAAAAAAACGAACTCTACTTAACGGTAAAAAAGGCCATAAGCACACCGGGTTGAAAGCCAAACACTGCAAACACTTAAGTAAAAGAAAAGAACAACTTCCCATTCCATCAACTAGCAAAAAGACGTTTGATTACATGGCAGATCAAAAAATTTCGATCAAGTGGAGGCCGAATCCACACTTATACACGGCTCTAAAAGAACGAAAGAAGAAGTAAAAGAATTACTATTTACAACTACATGATAAGTCAAGAAGCTCAATCCTTCTTCTTCCGAGGCTTCTTCTTTGGAGTCGAGCCGCTGGACCCACTACTCGGTTTCCTACGAGATTTCTTGCCCTTCTTTGGTTCATCCTCCGGATCTGGCATAATATCAACATCTTCCTCGGAGCTGGAGGGGACAGAGATCCTTTTGGAAGGGCGAGCTGAAGGCATGGGAGCTATGACAGGTGTCTGTTCAGCAATGCTTGAGACTGTCACCGTGCCACCGGGAGAGATCACCATTAGAGAAGATAAGCTTGAGGGGGCAGTGCCGCTTCCAGAACCACCGACCGTTGTCATCATGGCCATCTCAGCGCTTATCTCAGCTCAATTCTCTTCTTCTCGAGACAACTGAGCTGCGCTGGATACGCTGGTGGTCATCATGACAGAACTGAAAACTGGAGCAGCTCCACTCATCACGAATGAAGGGTCAGGAATAGGGTCAAGAGAATGACCAAGTAGCTCCTCAATCATTTGAGCATCGAATGACATCGAGCTCCCCTCTCCAATGTCACCGGCCATGGCAGCAGTTGAAATCGCTTCGGTACAATAACTCCACGCGTAGGGTATAGGACCGGAGGAACTGGGGGCATGGGCGCGGAACTTTCAGTCACTAAACAAAGGAGAGCAAAAATAGTCAGTCCAGTAAATTCTCTCAAAAATCGTTGATTTAAAATACGAGGGAAATAATCGAAGTACCTTCCTTGCCTTGCCTCGAAGCTTGAACAGGTTCGGAGACAGCAGTCTTACCAGGAGATAACCTCGGTTGATCCGGATTGTAGGCAGGAATGACTTGTGGATCAACCGCGGCGATAACTTCAGACGAAGTCAGGACAGGAACCTCGATATTCTCACTGTGATGCGCAACACCCGAACCTTCTCCGATCTCCGTTTGCTGGATGCCGAGTTTTTCTTTCTCGACGGATATTATCGCCTCATGAAGAATTCTCCTCTCTTCCTCGCTAAGCAGACGTGACTCTAGCTCAAATTCATCTAATACTCCATCCGGACAAGACATCCTCTTGTTCTCCACTAATTTTTTCCAGGCACTGTAGAGAAGCATAGAGTAATCCCCTAGCCAGGCAAGATTTCTGTGCTCTAACACGTTGGAATTATATGTATCCAGGAGTTCGTCAAATTCGGCCTCCATCTTGAACCTCTCCGTCTGGACTTTCTCCTCTACTTCCGTTTCCACCTCCTTAACCCTTGCGACTACTGCATCGCGCTCAGCCCGGAGAGACACAACTTGCTCACACGCTTCTTGTGTGGCCGTATTAGCATCGTCTTTTTCCTTGCTAATATCAGCAAACTTAGCTTTTAACTCCTCTAGTTCTTTAACTGCCGCATCCCGCTCGGCCTCAACATTTTTGTATCGATGGCCCAAGTCTTTTACTAAAGTGTAGTGTGCCTGTTGCATCTTTGCCATCTCAACTAATGTCTCATCAACCTTTTTTAGCGACTCAACTTTGGCCCTACGGGAGGACTCCGCCTCAGATTGAAGTATATCGACAATGCGGTTCTTCTGAGCCAAGTCGGCTTCCAATTTCTCAATAATTTTGGCCCGATCAAAGGCTACTTTTGAAGCTTTAACGGCCGCCTTATACCATTCCTTGTACTGAGCATAGAAGTCGCGGGTATAACTAAGTGCTGTGGTCACGGCGTCTTCGGGAATTCTTTCAAGATTAGGAAGGAATATAAAAGCGTCGAAGCAAATTTCCGGGAAGTCGTTCTTCAATTGAGCAAGTCTGATAGCCCCTTCACCGGATGGTTCAATAGGGGCCTCCTCCGCAGCCGTGGTCGTGACAACCTCAGTTCTAGAACGATGTGACTCAAGCCTCGAAACCTGTGAAGACGGTTGCTGTCGCAGAGGCTCAGATACCTGAATATGGCTTCGGGGTGGCGGAGGAGAACGAGAAGGGGAACGGTATCTCCGATCTCTGTCCGAGCGCTCTTGACTAGAGTAACTACGAGGATGGTCCCTTGCATAATATTCTTGGCCATGATACCTCCGTTCGCGATCGCGATCGGAGTCCCCACGTCGAGATTCATAGTAAGACGAAGGATGATGCACTCTTCGGAGTTTGTCTAATGTAGATTGACGGCCAGACACAACACCTGAAAAAGAAGCAATTCAGTTAAATACCAGGTGAAAGCAATACGATTTATGCGGAAGTCGTGTAGTGTTGTGAAAGTGTATGCAAATGTGCAAAACCCCCGACCAACCAGAAGTGTCGACTGCACTAACGGGTAAAGGCTCGCTTATTTCTAATGCTTCCCGGAGTTCATCCAACCCGGACTCGTGGTGGAGAGATACATATTCCGGGATGTGTATGTCATCCAGTCCTATAAAAGCATTTCCTGATTGACAAGGAGCAGCGTCAGAGATAGTAGCTCCGCGGATCAAACGAGATACGACTACAGACTTCCGTCTCTTAAATTTAGGGACAACAGCCTTGCCTTTCCGCTTCTCTTCTATTCGGGAAAGATCACCCGCTAGCTCGGTATCTGTGGGCGTCCTTTCATCATCGCTCGTTTCTCTTATTACTATGCCGGGTTTTCTTTTCATCGTTTTCTTCTTTGTCTTCGAAGCCAGTTTCGCCAACCCCTCGATAACAATGCTCTGGCCCATCTCTATTAAACCCAATATCCTTAAGTTATCGTTAGTTAACACCGAGTCGATATGCCGCAAATCGCTCGGGACCTCTTGTAAACTTCGGACAATGCCTTTGTAATGACCGCCATTGGGCCTTGAGATGATAGTTGCAAGAAGAGCATGATATTAGTACAAGTGTTGACAATGACTATTTAAGGAAGGCCCACAACACTTACTTCTGGACAGCCATCGCCTAGCAAACCCTGGGGGCATCGAACAAAAAACCATTCATTTTTAAAATAACCGAGTCTAGTCCAGGCTCCCGTCACAATCTGGCAGTTTCGAACTGCTTCAAAAAAGGTGAAAGATGGGCTATCGCCCCTACTCTTGAAGTTAAATATGTGTCTAATCTCGGTCGGCCTTGGCGGGTGAAAGAGATGGTCCATAAATAGGACAAAAACATTGTTCAGCAGTGCGTGTCCGTTGGGATGAAGTTGTGAGGGGGCGATTCCAATGAATGATAACATCTCCCTGATATACTGGTTAAATGGAGGGAGAGTTCCGGCCGCACAGGCGTGACGGTAGAAAGCAGTATACCCTTCGGGCGGATTGTGAGGTCTGTCGTCAACGCTCGGTAGCAAAACATCATCCGGGGATAAGCTATGTTTCAGGAAAATCCGACCCAGTAAGGCTTCAGAAATACTGGACGAAACGGAGTCGATAGGATCCTCGATAAATATGGCTTCCGGCACTTCGTCCGGAGCCTGACCAACTACTTCGGGAGGAATGTCAGGGATTTCAAGCATAGGAGGAGGCGAACTCTGTACCTCTTGTTGTTGAGAGCTTGAAGATTCCATAATTAACTAACTCATCAGAAAGAAACATTAAGCACATAGAAAACCCGTTCCTTCCCAGTGTAAAGTGTGTGCGGTGTAGTGTAGTGTTGTGCATTACTTAGAAAGATTCTACAGAGTTAGAGAAAGTTTGCAAACAGCAAGATGTGCGAACGATAAAACTTTGAAAATCGAGACCGAAAATGACCGTCATCGCTGACCGTCACATCCTCGTCATCCAGATGTTACCGACCAATTCAAGCATAAGTCCGTTATATTTTGGTTAAGCCACAGTTCCATCGACGAGCTTCAAGAGATAGTCAAATATGCAGCCCTACAGTCAAGTTCAATTATGCAAGGCAGAAGCTCGTCGGAATCAAGTATTCAAGTGTGCTAAGATTCAGCTTGAAATTATTCATAGTTTAAGTGTTGGAGCAAGTCAGGGACAATTTTTTTTTTCCATCAAGTAGGGTCGAATCGATCGCTTCGTATCGATGCAGCTCGACTCGATAACCTTCGTATCGATCAAGGTTGGCCCGGCACGTCTTCGCATCGATGGACCTTAGATCGATGTTATTTGTGTCGGCCAAAGTCCTTCGAATCCATCGGGAAAATGTTCGAACCAATCAAAAATAAGAGCCTCGAATCGACCAAGTTTAAGGTCTTCGAGTCGATCGGTCTATGTGTTCGAATCGACCACACGTTACAATGGACTGATGCGAACTCCAACCGCCTTCAATCGATTCGTACCACTTCACCCCACAAACAATCGATACGAAGTCGTGCAACCAAGATCGACTCGAACTATCCCACCCTGAATCGATACGAAGCAAAAAAGTAATCAGAATCCCCTTCTTCTCCAAGAAACATCAACACTTTGTCACGATCCATCCCTCGATTCGATCAATTTCACTCAGGTCTCACAATCCTTCGGAATTGATCTCAGAAGAATTCAAGAATGATGGCAAATCCAATTTTATCGTTCTCAATTTGACTCGATCCATTAGTACCTGGTTTGTAATGATTGTGATTTAAAGGTTGAAGGTTTTCGATCGATACGAAAGAATGTCTTTCTCGAGCCTGGAGGATTGATGCGAAGGAAAAGGCAGGGAAACAGTAGAAGTAAAAAGTAAGAATGAGCCAAGCCTTGGGTATTTATATGAAGCCTAGGGAGAAGATTGGGTTGATTCGCCTCGCAGTTGATTTAACCGGTCACAACCGGTCGAGCCCCAGATCGATTCGAACGTGCATTTCGAATCCATTGCGCTTCAAATCCATCAAAGCGGCACAACCTCAAGGCTTCATCGATATGAAGCGTTTAACAAAGGCTATACTAAAGTCGCCACATCCCATCGATTCGAAGTGTGCATTTCACGAACATCGACTCACGATGATGCGCGGACTATCGATACGAACGTTCACTTCGAATCCGTCGAAAATCATCGATGAGAGTTATCGCTTCGCATCCATCAATTCGACCCGCACCAAAATGAAAAACTACTTGTGAACCTTTTACATCGATTCAGGAGAGGATCGATACCAAAGGATAATAAAAGACAATCATCAGAAGCATTGTTTCAACTCGAATTATACATCGATTCAGGAGAGGATCGACACAGAATTTGATAACAAACTGAACTGACAACGACTTACAAACACGCAACGTTAACTAAAATAAAGGAAACACATATATGCACATATGTCTGACTAATATTTGATCTTTGACATTCACAGGGATCAAAGGCTCATCTCGTCATGATATCGACGACAAACAGCCAATCACAATCACACAACGGTTAATTACAGCAATACAGAATACAACTTTCGGCAAAGCATGCCATAGTAGACCAACACGAGACTGCAGCTTTTCAAAGCACGTCATGTTTACACAAGACGTACTTTGGAGGGCAAATGTTATCCCGCTTTTTGGCAAAGCCGTGATACCAAAAAATCGATCGAAAACAAAGGACAATTCGTCTCCGGGATTGATCTTACTTAGCTTCACTATGGATATCACTGAATTTTGCTCGAGCCTAGATTGAGCTACAATTAAAGGGACAGGACAAGAAAGGTCATAAAAGTCAGCATCTCAAATTTCAAGTCAATCTGAATTCATACGCTCAAGTTATGATCGATTCAAGTTGGAGGAAATAACCCTAAGTTCGAATCCATCAGAAGATCATGAGTTCGAATTCATCGGCTTCCTCTTACCTCGAATCCATGGGATCACTCCACTTCGTATCCATCAGGTTGAAGTGCTTCGAATCAATGAAGTCACTCCACTTCGCCTCCATCAGAGCATATGAGTTCTAATCCATCAGGTGGCCAAGCTTCGTATCCATCCCAATGGCCTTCCTTCGAATCCATCAAACGACCTCTACCTCGAATCCCTCAAGGCAAGATACTTCGAACCCATGGAGTTGATTCACTTCTAATCCACCTTGTTGAGGAAGCTTCGTATCGATCAACTATGGGATACCTCGAACGATTCGAACGAACATCTCGTCGAATCCATTCCCTCGAATCCACTAAGTTGGAGCGTCTAAAACCATGGATTCGACCCAGTAAACTCGGAGAAAAAGCAAGATCAACCCGAGAAGCACGCGCTACATCACCATTCGCACACGCAAGCCATCGATTCGACCCTAATCGATTCGAAGGAGATCGATTCGAACGGGACACATCAACCGAAAATGCAATCTTGAATCGATCATAACTCGAGATCTACAAGTCCAAATGCTATGAAATTTTCACAGGAGCTTACGTACACACTGAATAATGTCCACACCAAATTTCACCTCGATTGGACGCATTCTTGATCGATTCGAACCCGAGTTCGAATCGATCCCAAAGTGGGCCCGGATTTCCAGAATCCGGGCGTGTGGGCCCCCTCACGTGCCAGAAGCGGTCTCCCCAGATTTTAGGCGAAATATCAGCTTCCTACACCTATAAATAGAGCCCCTGGTTATTCAGAAAGGGGATCGGAGAATTTCCAGAGAAAAAGCTCGCCCGGACACTGCCATAATCACTCCATATCATCATCACTGCCATTGATTTCGAATTTAAGCCTATTATCCGCTGTACTTCGCTCTAGAACACTTGTAATCTTCATGTATTAAGCAATAAAGTGATAACACTTCATAGTGGATGTAGGCAAATCGCCGAACCACTCTAAATTGTTGTCTTCCGTGCAATTTAGTTTTTTGTGACTTGGAGTTTTTGTTAGATAATCCTCATTTTCAATTAGATTTCTTCATTTATTATCTCTTCAAAAACTTCCGAAGGGTGTTGCCCAATTTTGGTGCAAACAGTGAATACGACACTTGAGGCAATGCCAGGGTAGATATACCAATTGCGGATCTGAACTGGTGGTGACGCATAGCAGCTATTGCTGCCCACCTTGGAACACACTCC
Source organism: Allium cepa (assembly GCA_030765085.1). Classification (NCBI taxonomy): domain Eukaryota; kingdom Viridiplantae; phylum Streptophyta; class Magnoliopsida; order Asparagales; family Amaryllidaceae; genus Allium; species Allium cepa. The sequence goes on from CM060937.1 coordinate 5,843,658, forward strand.
CATAGTCGAAATCAAGGGGTGGCCACCAAATCATCACAAAGTCATAATGTGGTATCGAAGAAATATGTCCGATAGGAGGAATGACCTCACTTGGCCCAACATGCCTCTTGTTTTAGTCACATCTAAGCTGACTCATGGGAGTCAAGATCACGTAAATACCTCATATAGAATCGTTCACCAAACCATCCTACTTCATTTCTGTAATCTCCGCCACGTACATAGTTGCTAAATTGGTTTTCGCTATTGGCAGAGAGTATGACAATATCCGATCCCGGTCCCTTTAACAACCAAATGCTTATTCACACCGGATGGTTCTTTTACATTTTAAAAAGTCAATTCTGATATCAAAATATCATATTCTCAAAACCATATCACTTTCAAAATCACATTCACTTCAAAAATAATATTCCTTCAAAATCATATTTACTCAAATATGTCATTCACAAAAAGGTATCAACTCCAAATTCCAACTTAGATTGTATCATCATCAAGGATTTAAATATAAATACTTCAACTTTACACAGTCTGAAATTTTAGAAAATAGTTTAGGTAGTCATATATAGTTTTAATAGTTGTAAAATAGTTTAAAATAGATTGAAATAGTTTAAATAGTAAAAATAGTTTAAATATATTTAAATTTGATTTAAAATGATTTATACAGATTTAAAATAGATTAAATGGACTTAAATTATATTAAATAAATTTTAAATAGATTAAATAAATTTAAAATAGATTAAAATAGATTTAAATTATATTAAATAGATTTAAAATAGATTAAATAAATTTAAAATGGATTAAATAGATTTAAATTATATTAAATTGGTTTAAAATAGATAAATAAATTTAATTAGTTTAAAATAGGTAAAATAGAGTAAATTGGATTAAATAGGTTATAATAGATTAAAATAAATTAAAATAGTTTTAAAATGATTTAAAATAGTTAATTTAATTAAAATAGTTTTAAATTAGTTTAAAATAATTCAAAGTTCTATCCAAACATTTCGATAACTCAATTTCGATAAATTCATTTATATTTAACACTTCAACTTTGAAATTCCAATTTAAATCATTTGAACAATTCATTAAATCAATTTCAATTTCAGCACTAACGCTTGGATTATCAAAAATATATCATTTTATATAAATAGATTTCTATTTCAAATGCCAGTTAACTGAATTCAAAATTTAAAGAATTAAAAATCATTTAATTTAACCAATCCGGTGTCCGTATATAATTTTCTGCCCTTGGGTCAAGTGGTACAGATATTTATCATTTCAATCCGCAATTTTAATTTTGCAGTTATATATAATTTCAAACCGTTATCCCTAATTAAATAAAAATCCACAAAATCGCTCGAATCTATCATTTCAACTTATAATGATTTTTTCACAATCTATAGATCGTTTGGATATGTATCATTTCAACCCATAGGGATCTTGTAGTGTTATAACAATATAAAAATACAACATCCAGTCACCCAATATCAACAATCAAACATCCATCATAATCATCATCCAAATCAACCGGTAACATCAATAGATAACTGATTATCGTTAACTGGTATTAAATTTACAATTAAATTCAATATTAAATTAAACGACGATTTAATGCAATAAAAGTCAAATTTAACTAGAATAACAATTTAAACATAGCAAACATCAACCAATTAATTTTTAATCACATCATAAATTAAATTTAACTAACATTAGATAATCTAGTAGTTGTGAGTGGTCAAAATACTCACTTTTATTTCAAATCAATTTGAAATCCAAAATAAGGTCCATATTTGAACAGTCTCAAAATTCGTCCAAACTGCTTCTATAATGTTTGGAATTTTGATACGATCACAGTGGAACAAACCGTGTGTAAATCCGACCTCATATGCAAAAGTTATTAACGTTAGAACGATTTAAAATTCAAATTTGGATAAAATAAATAAAATAATAACAAGAGAATTACCCTTCTCTTAGAAGTCGCCAAGTCAACCTATGAGCGATCTCACGAACATGTATGAACACGTCTCATCCCCCCTTTAGCTGCAACTTTGACCACGCCTCACCACCCACTCCGGTAGCCATAGACCAAGGCACGACCACCTCCAGCAAAGTCGTGCTCCACCGCGCCTCTTGGTGACCATGCGGCGTCTCAACCGTAGCCCCGCCGCCACCTAGGGTTTTAGGTTTTGAAACCCCGAACGAGAAATTCTGGTCAACCTCGTCGAGGGGCTACGACCAACAAATCTCAACGCTATCCCCCATGCTCTACAATACCTACAACAATTTCTCCGACCATTGCCCCAATCGAAAACTCTTCCAACTCCATGCTTAGGGTACGCCGATTCAGACTCTGACCAAGATTTCTGATTGATTCGTGCATTGTTTTGAAAAACAAACACTTGCCGAAGACTCCGTTCATCAAAATCTTTCCAACGATGTATAATATGATATAGTTTGAGGAGTTTTAATTTTCGATTTGATTTTTGATTTGCAGTTGAATCTAGGAATTAGAGTTTCTCCATTTGAGAAGGAGGAATAGCCAGATGGAATTATACGTATAATAATAAATAAAAAATTGCTAATGTTTAGAAAACAAGACGACTTATATTAACAAAGCCCGATAACAAAATGAACCCATATCGAATTTGTATGAACGACGAATAGCGACCCAAAAGCCCGTTTTGTCTCCTAAACGAAAATGGTCATCCCATATATGAAAATAATTATTTTCGATATTTTCAAACTCAATGAAACAAGTTTCCAGTCCTAATTCTATCGCATGAAGAAGTTAGCGTAAAAATTAGCTTATTTCAAATTGATTTCAATTAAATTTAATTAAATTGATTTCTACGCGTTTATAGTCTGTATGATCAAACGACAAGTCCGATCGCTAAGGAACTTAAAACCTTACAATAATTCACCATTACGGATTAGATGAAACTTGTTTCGTCAAAATCCGAGACAGTGGCCAAAATAACTATTTTCATGTTAATTAAATAAATTATTATTAAATTGATTAAATCACTTTTTAATTTCAAATCTTATAACTATCCGATTTTATCATTTTTGATTATTTATACCTTTACAATAATTTAAAACAAATTCTCATGTCAATTCAATGTCAATTATTCTACTAGTTAGATGTTAAATCCCAATTGAAATAAACACAATGATTATTACTTTAAATTCAAATAAATCCATTTATTCGCCTTTCCATCTTATTATTCAATCATTGGGCATCTCATGGCTGAAATTAACATTTGTTTATATCTTATAACACTAATATTTTACCATTATCATCTTATTTTTTATTAATGTAGTATTTAATTATAGTTAATTGCAATAAATCCATTTAATATAATTTTAAATTCCAATAAATTGATCAAACTTGATTTCAATTCTTTTTATTCAATCAATTGTCATATTATGAATAAATTTTACATTGGGTTACATCTTATTGAATCAATACTCTACAATTATCAGTTAAATCTACATAAGCTGCACTAATTAAGTGAATTAATTTCAATTGATTTCCAATTTAATTTAACAGACCAAATAAATAGGTAACATATAATAATTATAACCATTAACTTCAATCACATCTTATAAGTTTATTATCCACAACAAGTGTTATAATTACTACCACAACACTAATTTTATTCAGTTACAATTTATTACATACTATTTAATTAATACACCATTTAAATTATCAATTACTCTTTTAATCCAATTATTAATTAATAAACACATTATTATAATTAATTTACAATCTATAATCAATTATAACTCTTACACCATTTAAATTATTTTAATTACGTTCAAAGTAATCATGCATTACCTTAAACTTATACTGTTACATTTCATTCCCATTTATATTCTTATTATTAAATCACAAATTTTATTTCTTCCAACATTAAATCACTAAACCTTATTAAATTAACTATTTTTAATTATCGAGAATTACGGGTCATTATACTCTCCCCCACTCAAAACTTTTCATCATCGAAAAGAGAAAAGAAGGGAAAAGAAGGAATTTATACATCTTATTCAAAATATTAAATTTATAAATAATTAATTTACATAATTAACTAATTTAATTAAATTGTCAATTTATAAACAATTAAATCCTTTTATATTCAAGTTAATAGAAGTTGGAAAACATTTCTATTTTTCACAAAAAAATTCGAAGCACCAAAATTTACGGAAAAGTTCGGCAGAGTCTCCTTTGTACGGAGAGGTCCGGGAGAAATAATAATATCAATATCAAACACATAATGTCATATTTCAAAATAATATATCCTAACCACGAAAAACGATATAATCTCTCTAAAACCCGTAATCCGAAAACTTACATATTGGTCAGGCAAACACCACTTATCGTTAGCGCCAAAATTGGTCGCTAACACCCAAATTCAAATGAAAGCACCGAATCACAGTCACAAATCGCAAAGGGAATGTATGTAGAGAATATAAATATGAAGAACGGTGAAAATTAGAAAGAAAGCAGTAATAACAAAAGATTTATAGTGGTTCGGCTAACTCCAGCATACGTCCACTCTAGAAATTTCCTTTTTATTGATGTTAGAATCAATTACAGTTACAACCCAGAGTATTTAGAACAAAAATGGCAAAGCAGCCTTAGTGTAGAAGCAAAAGGGAAACAGAATGAAGATCCTCTTTTCTGAATCCCCGCATGCTGTATTTATAGGCAAAACCCAAGTTACTGGGATTCTTGAGTAGTTCGGGCCCATCAAGACCATAGCCGAGCCAACATCCTCCATTACGACCGACCCTAAGTCCTCGATAAGCCGACCTGAAGTAGCTAGGGTACTGACCCGAAGTGATTAACCTTGACTCAAAGTAAATAGGGCTGGAACTCGAAGTAATCCAATGCCGAACCCACTCTTTTAAGACACTGATCCACTATCGCTGAACAACATGTGGCCGACTCACATGCTCCAATCCCCTTGAGGCTGATCCCATCCAAACGAACAACCACGGCTTCCCACTTTTACCGACTCACTTATCGCTGATCCCTCCATTCATGCCGAACCAGGGATGCCGACCCAATCAATTCCCTTATATACCGATCGGCTTTAACTCGACCGATCCAGAAATGCCGACCCAAATCACCACCACCGAGCCGCATCTGCCGACCCACTCAGGCCGAGCCACTCGTGCCAAACCACCAATGACGAACTATATCCGATCGACCTGCCTGAACTTCCATACCATGATCGTACAATGCATGATCTCCTCTCCACGACCGAGCATGTATGATCGAGCCACCTTGGTCAAGTAACCCACACCGAACCATCCATCCAGACCGATCCATACGTGTCCGAGTGACACACACCGAACCATTGAGGCCGAACGATACATGACGAACCATATCCACCGTATCCTAGCCTCGATAACCAATTAGTCGATTTAGTTAAATCCACCTGTTTATGGCCTTGCTAAAAGGCGGGTTAACATTTGCCCCTCAAAACATGCCTTGCTATTGGAAGGTGTGGTATGAATAGCCTCAAACCCGATATCCGAAGTCCGTATGTTTTTCATAGCCATATCTTCCGATTCGTAATCCAATCCATTTTATCCAAGTACCATTGCCGTATTCTTATCCAAATCTACGACTACTCTGAGTCGATATCCGATTCTGAATCCAATGACCAAACCTTGAGCCAATTCCATAGCCATCCGAATCCGTCAACTGAATTTTAATCCAACCATAACCAATAGCCAAATCTACGACCTTTCTGGGTCGATAACCAAATTCAGGACCGCCCCGGGCCCTTTTCCAAATCCAAGACCTCAACAGGTCCATCTATCCTAAGCCAAAATCTGAATCCATGACCTCTTCGGGTTTAACTTTGAATCCGTAGACCTTGCCGGGTCGCGTTATCCTATTCCAGCCTCGACTCTCTGGTCAATGGCTTGTATGTTCTTTGGCCTCGACTCTCCGGTCAAGGACTTCTATATTCTCCGACCTCACCTCTCCAGCCGAGGACTTTTATATTCTCTGGCCTCGGCTCTCTGTCCGAGGACTTTTATATTCTCCAGCCTAGGCCCTCCGACCGAGGACTTTTATATTCTCCAGCCTCGGCTCTCCGGCTGAGGACTATTATATAGTGTTCGAGCCTATTCCATCGCTCTCTGACGAAGGGACTCATATTCTGCGATCACTGCCCCATCCTTCCGGTTGGGACCACGATTGCAAGACCTATTTTATTTGTACATTGATGCAAATCCAATCATTTAAAAGTTTTTACAGCTAGGGAAAGCCAAATAAATGTCTATACATCAAAGGGAGAAATCAAAGTTTTCAAGGAAAGGAAAAGAAAAATAAGATTACGTAGACTCAAGCGACATGGTTTATCATCATCTCAGAGCATGCCTAGGGGCCGTCCTCGATCCCTTACATGTGTAAGTGACTTAACCGTATCACTTCGAGTTTTATTACTTATTCAAAGCCATAAATCTGTTTAGTTGATAATAAGCTGACGTTGCCTAGGTCTAGTGCCATCTTCGTTCGAGGTGGGTGGTAGCCGCTCCTGTTCCACTGCTATGGCTCATTTCCTTACATGCTGCCGCAGATGACTATTGCTTACATGCTCCTCAACGATATATTTCAAATGACTGCAGTCGTTTGTGTTGTGCCCATCCGGCTCATGGAATAAGCAATGCATTCCCAATGCCCGCTCATATTTAGAAGGTTCCCTCTTTTCCGGTCTTCGATATTGGAGGCGCCCTCGAATATCCAAGTAAATCCTCTCTAGAGTCTCAGTTAAATATGTGTAAGAAGAAAACTTTGACTCCCTCCGAGGCCTTTTCGAAGTGCTACCACTGTCATTCATTTTCCTTTTTCCTCTATCATCTTTATTTGGACCCTCCCTAGGTTGACAACCACCCCTTACTACATAAGCTTCAGCCTCTCTCCCTTCTCTCTCAGCCTGCGCATCTTCCTGCCTCAGGAATCTTTCTGCCTCATGGTAGAACTCCCCGAGATCCCTCGGTGGGTCCCGTTCAAATGATATCTTGAAATCTGAATTACTTGCAATTCCTGAAACTGCCGCATCAAAACCATCGATGCATAAGGTCGATCCACCGAAGCCACTGCCACATTGAATCTGGTTAAGGAACCCTTGAGCCACTCTCCTTTCCATTGTTTCATTGATGTTAAAGTCATCATGTTCTTCGGTCTGACTAGGTGGACCCAAAATTGTCTTATAAACCTTTCAATCAGCTCCGTACATGTGCCGATAGAGCCATTTTCCAGCTGTCTGAACCATAATGTTGCAATATGCGTCAAATACAAAGGGAAGCATCGTGCCATGACCTCCTCTGATGCCCCTAGCACTTCAATATGCCTAATGTACCTCGTCAAGTAAACAGTGGGATCCGTTTTTCCTTCCATACATCTCCAGTGTTGGTAGTTTGAATCTGGCGGGTTTCTAGCTTGCCTGATTGCAGGAGAAAAGGGACTCCTATTCACATCCTCCAAGTCTCTATTTACCAACCCACCTCTCATGGCCCGCCTAACCATCTCCGCCAACCTATCACTGTTGCCACACTGTAGTCCATGTCTGTTGCCTCTAATATGCCACACGAGTTCACGAGGGAATCCTGGGACCAGCTCTCCTCAATGAGCATCCATTCCTCTATCGACACCATGTTGTACAGCTCCACCTGGTACTCCGCCCGAGATTGGATCAACATGCCTAGAGGGGTGCCCCTAGTCCCGGTGCTACTTCTGATGGTCCTGCTTTGTTTTGAATTCTGGTTGCTCCGTGCTCTTGATACCTATTTCCAGCATCTCCTGCAATTGCGTTCTCTTGACTCTGCACTCCAACTTATGCAACTTGTCGAAGTAGGTTCTGCATAATCTTTTCTTGCCTTTTCAGCATTGTTTCTACCTCATCTCTGGTGATGAAAATCGAGGCATGATTAGCCCACGAGGAAGCCTCTTGACTCCCTTCATGCCGACTTCTTTCAGTCCTCTGTCTTCTTATCAATTGCCTTGCCATAGTCTCCAGAATCCAAATTCCTAAGCCTTTAAATCCAAACTCCAAGCCTCTGAATTCCTAAATGCTAGCTTTCTCAGTGAAAGCACCAAAATTTTAGTGCCAAAATTGGGCACTAACACCCAAATTCAGATGAAAGCACCAAATCACATTCACAAATCGCAGATAGAATATATGTAGAGAGTATAAATACGAAGAACAGTTAAAATTCGAAAGAAAGCAGTAATAACAAAAGATTTGCAGTGGTTCGGCTAACTCCATCCCATGTCTACTCTAGAAATTTCCTTTTTATTGATGTTAGAATCAATTACAGTTACAATCGAGAGTTTTCAGAACAACATGGCAGAGCATCCTTAGTGTAGAAGATGAAGGGAAATAAAATGAAGATCCCTCTTTCTGAAGCCCCGCATGCTGCATTTATAGGAAAAACCCGAGTTACTAGGATTCCTGAGTAGTCCGGGCCCATCAAGACCATAGCTGAGCCAACATCCTCCATTACGACCGACCCCAAGTCCTCGATAAGCCGACTCAAAGTAGCCAGAGCACTGACCCGAAGTGACCTTAACCTTGACTCGAAGTAAACAGGGCTGGAACTCGAAGTAAACCAATGTCGTACCCACTCCTTTAAAACACCAATCCACTATTGTCGAACCACATGTGGCCGAACCTTACTCTCCAATCCCCTTGAGGCCGATTCCATCCGTACCGAACCACCATAACTTCCTACTTTTACCGACTCACTTATCGCCGATCCATCCATTCATGCCGAACCAGGGATGCCGACCCGATCCATTCCCTTTCATGCGGATTGGCTCTAACTCAGCCGATCCAGAAATGCCGACCCAAATCACCACCGACCCACATCTGTCGACCCACTCAGGCCGAGCCACTCGTGCTAAACCACCAATGTCGAACCATACCTGACCGGCCTGCCAGAACTTCCACACCATGACTGAACCATGCATGATCTCCTCTCCTCGACCGAGCCATGTACGACCGAGCCACCTTAGTCGAGCAACCCACACCGAACCATCCATCCAGACCAATCCACACGTGCCCGAGCGGCACATGCTGAGCCATTGAGGCCGAACGATAAATGACAAACCATATCCACCATACCCTAGCCTCGATAACCGAGCCATCAATTTAGTTAATTCCGTCTGTCTATGGCCTTGCCAAAAGGTGGGTTAACACTTATTTATAAAACCCAAAGCAGTATATGTTGCTTTCATAAACCTTTATTTCACTTTTTAATCCAAAGAGGTTAATTATTATATAATAAGAGGAATATTAAAGTTTTTTCAACTAATAACAACGAAACAATCATAACATAACAACAATCATTTTACAATCAAACAGTACAAACATCATTTTTTCAAAGAAACAATCATCTATCCGTAGCAATCAAAACAAATGGTTTGTTCGGGTTCATAATTTAATCATATAAAATGATAAATAACTATGAAGTAAACCATACACTCAACGGCCTAAGATAAAACTTTATAGATTATTTATAACCCTCTATACAAAATAGAAGTATCCTTTCCTAACCACTCCATAAGCCAAACAAGCAATAATTTCAATGTTATTTAAGTTTGTTTCACATCATTTAGTGTTCTTTTCACATTCATATAATGCTTATTTTCATTAATTTACATTCATTCTTACGTACAAAAGTTCATTTCTAACTTATTCATACAACGCCATTTTTCTTTCATTTTATTAGCTCACATTCATTGCTTAAACAAGTTATTTCTATTTCAATTATTGGATTATCCATTTTAGGTAAGTTTCTTTGCAATTTAATTCATCATTAATAGATTATTTCTTTTTCCCACATTCATTCTTCCATATATAGTATTATTGAATATTAAATCCATTGTTAATTCATTTCAATGTTTTCTAAAGTTATAATTATTCAATTGATATAGTACTCACTTTAACTATAAATGGCTTCCACATTAACTTAAGTTTATAATCCATTACTTACAGTATCCACCTTTACTATTCAATCTTATTATAGATAGATTAAATGTTAATTTAAGCTTATAATCATTCTTCTTACGTTATTCACTTCTATTACGTTTATTTAGTAGCTTTTTGACTATTAACTTTAGTTTATAATAATTTATAATATCAGAATTCTTATTTACATAAGAAATTCCATTGAACACTTTCATTACTAAAGTTTTACTTATGTAATATTCTATTTCTTTGTTCTTATTAACATTACAACTTTTAATATTTTAGTAAGTTATATATATATATATATATGTTTTTAGAATGCAATTGAATATTACCCAAGTTTGTCTTATATACTTAGTTACCAAAATGTTCAACAAATACTATTTCTTATTTTCATTTCCTTTTTGTTTATGGTTTACAAATTTTCAATTTCTTATCTATTTTATTAACCATTTTAACACCAAATTCCTTATTTTCATTTTAGCAGTTTCCAATTATTAATATAGTCAAGATTCCATTCATTACAATTATTTCAATTTATAATTTATTGAAACTTAAGAACTAAACAACCGGGTTCCATTTCAATCCTTTAAAAAAAATATGTACTCATAACTTATATATATATGTCAAATCAAGCTTCAGAAATAAAAATCAAGTTTCATTTATCGAAGCGGATGTGCAGTAAAACTACTACAGCAGTCTTCCAACTTTGAAACTCAAAAAATGAATGTCGATGATGCGTGCATTTATCACCGAAATTATTTTCAAACGATAGAGAGGGGAGTACAGAACTTATTTTCTTTAAAACATTTCTTTCAAGTCATATTGAAATATTCATACCAGAAAATACTACCGAATACTACTAATATTATATTCCAAAACCTTTTGAAAGACATTTCAAAAATCCCAAAACTTTAGTTCTAAACTTCAAATTTATATTTAATTTACTTGTAAATCCTATTTTACAATCAATGTTTATAAAATTTCTCTACCTAATGAATAACATATTACATCCAATTATGTTGCTTTTAAAATTATTCTTTTATATACAAAATATAATACTAGGAAAAATTATTTCATTTACCTATATTTCAAAATAATATTGTGTCGGTCCGCCCTATTAAGTGTTTAGAAATCCCTATCGGTGTAATAACGTCCCATGTACCGACCAGAATTTATAAATACAAAACAAAACGAATTAACACAATAAAAAAACCTTTTGTAACACTAATAAATACGCTCTCTCATATATATACACACACTCAACGACTCATTCTAGGATATTACTACCCTATTCTATATGAGTCAGACACCACAAAGCTAAGGTTATCGCTAAACCAAAGCTCTGATACCAACTGTAATGACCTGCCTTTTTGGATGGTTTAAAATCGACGATAAACCACACATGTCAGACTCAAACCATTCAAAAGGGTAGATTGTTATGGGGTAAACAAGAAAAGGAGAGAGAAAGAAAACAAATATAGAATCTCGCAGTGGAATGAGAAAGTATAATAATCAAATAAACATTTCATGAAGATGTTTACAAATAACATTGATAATTCTTTTATAATACCGATCAGAGTTACATAAACAAGAATAAACAATAAATAAATGCAACAAAACAACATGATGTAATGGAATAAATATAATAAAAGATAATAGTATAATCTTCATCTTCATCCTCAAAAAAGCAGTCTTCGATAAAATGAGACCTGAGCGAATTGAAAAGACAAAACATTTGAGTCAGAACTAATAAATCTTATGTAAGTTAAATCAACAGCAAATAAATATGAGTGTAATGGCGTCAGAGATGTTACGGGATTTGACATCTCCTATCCAGTGTCAATGTGAGTGTAATAACTTAAGAGATGTTCGGGATTCCCATCTCCCAAGGATCCGTTAAACTATCTACTATGTAGTACAGTATGCTATTATAATAGGGTCTACAGTAAAGTAAAGTACTAAAAAAGCATCAAGGCATTACCCATATCCCCTTTAATACATTTTATATAATGTCGTAGTCTATACAGATACTGTAAACTCCATTCGTAGGTGGGCTATCTATTAACCCGCCTTTTGGCAAGGCCGTAGGCAGGAGGATTTAACTAAAATCGACTGCTCATTTGTCGAGACTGGAATATGATAAGTTTGAGCCAGTTGGATGGATAGACGATCAATCATGGATGGTTTGGTGTGGGTCATTCGATCAAGTTGGCTCAGTCATACATGGATCGCTTGAGGAGATCATGCATGGTTCGGTCATGGTGCTTAAGCCAAGGTGGCCCGTTGCGACTGGCTTGGTGAGTACGTCTTGGTCAAGGGTGGAAAGTCACGAGTGGCTTGGCCTAAATGGATCGGCTGATGTGGCTCAGTGGTGATTTGGGTCGGTATTTCTGGATCGGTCGTGTTAGAGTGGATCGATATCATACGTGGATCGACAATTACGGTTGGCTTCGAGATGGACTCGGGTCAGAATAAGGAAGTCTCTGGGTTAGCTATGGTGAAACCAGCATAGGATGTGCATTCGAGGAGGCAAAGACTAACTTCGGGTCGGTGCTTGTATTCCTTCGGGTCAGCTAAATAGGATCAGATCGGCAGAAGAAGTGGAGGTTGGCGTATCACAGGGTCGGCATGTTACATCCGCTTTGGGTCGGCTGCTCGTTTGCTTCGAGTTATGGATAGGTCCACTTCGGGTTAATACTCAGGATGCTTCAGGTCAGCATGTACAAAGCTTAAGGTTGGTCATGATGAAGGACGTAGGTTTGGCTATGATCTCAATGGGCCCGGACCACTTAAGAAGCCCAGTAACTAAGATTTTGCCTATAAATACAACAGGAGGGCTTCAGAAAGGGGATCTTCATTCGGTTTCCCATCATCTTCTACACTAAGGCTGCTTTGCCATTATTATTCTAGAAACTATGGATTGTAACTGTAATTGATTCTGACATCAATTAAAAGGAAATTTCTAAAGTGGACGTACGCTAGAGTCAGCCGAACCACTATAATCCTCTATTGTTGGTGCTTTCTTTTTAATTTTTACAGCTCTTCATATTTATACTCTCCACATACATTCTATCTGTTATCTGTGACTGTTGGTTGGTGCTTTCATTTGGGTTTGGGTGCTAGTGACCAATTTTGGTGCTTTCATTGAGAAAGCTAGCACTTAAGGATTCAAAAGCTCAGATTTTGGTTTTAAAGGCCTAGGAACTTGGATTCTGGAGACTATGGCAAAGCAATCATCAAGGAGACAAAGGACAGAGAGGAGTAAGCAAGAGGGAAGGTCATGAGGCTTCCTATAGAGTTAATCAAGCCTCGATCTATAACACTATGGACGCGATGCAGGTTATGATGAATTCCATGTAGGAGCGGTTGATGAAAAGGCAAGAGGAAATGATACATACACTTTTCAAACAATTTGGACAAGCATGAATTGTAGGAGCTCAGATCCACAGAGCTGGTTCAGGAGGACTTAACAGGCAAGCAGATGGAGTGGTTCAGTAGGGGGCAGCCCTCAATCAGCAAACAATAATCAACCTAGATGGATCTAGACTCAGGGGCACACCACCAGGTAATGCTGGACCAATCCATGGAGAGATACCAAACGAAGCTACACAGCCCGATGCCAACAAGAGTACGTGACGAGGAGTATGTTCCCAATTTCCTCATGGACTTGGAAAGCAGTTAGGAAATGGAGATAGAGGCAACTCTTTGTGGGTAACACTGGATTAGCTGACATTATCGGGCTCTATTCGTGGAGGTCCGACCGACAAGGATTTGGAGGGAGTAAACAAAAGTCCATTTACCTGTAACATCAAAATGGCTAAGAATCGACCCAATTTCAAGCTGCCCACTTTGGAAGTATACAATGGTAAGACGGATCCCACTGACCACATGATGAGGTACACAAGGCATCTAGAAGTGCTACGGGCATCAAAGGATGCTATGGCTCGATATTTCGCCCTGTACTTGACCGATATAGCTGCTATGTGGTTCAGGCAGCTGGAGGATGGATCTATTGGAACGTGGACAGAACTGGTGGATAAGCTCTTGAAATAGTTTCAATTTCACATAAAAAGGCTGAAGAATGTGATGACACTGACGTTAGTTAAACAGAGGGCGGATGAACCGCTCAGGACTTTCTTAACTCGGTTTAATGCAGCAGTTACTTCGATGGATCGGCCGGATCCATCAATGATTCTGATGGTTGTAGTATCAGGTGTTAGGGATAATTCGGATTTCAAAGTATCATTGATACAGGACCCACCAATGGATCTCGGGGAATTCTTTCATGAAGCTGAGAGATTTCTTTGACAAGAGGATGCATGTTTGGATATGAAGTCAAAGGAAGTAAACATAGTTAAGGATAGAGGACCGCCCGATGAAAGCTCAGGTAAAGATAAGGATAAAGGGAAGAGGAAGCGCTGGGGAGAACCAAAATTCTCCACTTACATAGGATTGATTGCAACATTGGAGCAGATATTCTTGGATACTCGGGGTCGCCTCCCTTATCGAAGGTCGGCAAGGAGCAAACCCTCAGTATGCGAAAGGGAATCGGGAAGTCATTGTCTCTTTCATGACCTAAACGGGCATGATATTAACAGCTGTTGACCTCTAATGGACATAATCGAGGAGCATGTAAGGAATGGTCAGTTGCGACAATATTTCGAAACTCAGAATGCGGTGGTGGAACAGGAGTTGCCACCGCCTACCTTGAACGACGATGGCACAAGGGCCCAGAATGGTGGTCGATTGGTCATTAACTAATCATAATGGTTTGGACAAAGTAGCAAACTTTGGATAGACGACTAAGTCGCTTACTCATGTATGGGGACGGAGACAACCCTTAGACATGCTCTGAGATGATGATAAACTGTGATGCTTTGGTTTGTGAAATCAGTTTTTTCTTTTTGGCTTGGACATTTCCTTTTTTTGGTTTGGTTTTGGAGTTCGGTTTGAACTCCTAGTTTTGTTTGTTTTTTTTAATTTGGGTTCCGGTTTGGACGTTTATCTTTTGGTTTGATTTTGATTGTGGATTTTTGGTTTTTTAGTTTTATTTGGATTTCAGATTGGATTTTGATTGGATTTTCCTTTAGTTTTTTTGGATAAAAGGTCGTCGAGTGTGGATTATGCTTGACAAGGTATGGAGAGACCAGGATTCAGCCTAGGACTTAGGCCCCATATTATCTACTACATAGGTTGTCAACATGGATTATGTTCGACAAGGGTCCGAAGAGATCGGGATTTAGCTTTGGACTTAACCCATGGCATTACTCGGCGTTCAGGGACACTGAACTAAGAACACCAAGGCATCGCTAAACATAGGTCGCCGAGTGCGGATTACACTTGGTAAGAACTCGGAGTGGTTACGGATTTGGATATTGGCTATGAACAGCTAAGGGTTTGGTTATGGACCCAGAGCAGTCTTGGATTTGGATATCGACCCAGAGAGGTCGTGGATGTGGTTATTGGTTAATGGATACAGATGGATTAAAACTCGGTTGTCGGGTTCGGATGGATGTGGAATTGGATAAGGATTTGGTTGCTGGATATGAATCAAATATCGACTCGGAGCAGTTGTAGATTTGGATAAGGATATGGCAATAGCACTTGATAAAATGGATTGGATTATGAATCGAAAGGCATTTCCATGGATAACATATGGACTTCGAATATCGGATTTGAGGCTATTCAAAACATACCTTTCAATAAAAAGACATGTTTTGGGGGGCAAATGTTAACCCGCCTTTTGGAAAGGCCGTAAACAGGCGGATTTAACTAAAATCGACTGCTCGTTTGTCGGGACAGGAATACGATATGTTTGAGCCAGTTAGATGGATAGACGATTATTCATGGATCCCCCATAATACAAGACCGGTTCTACCCCTAACCTGGATAACACCGAATATGTTACCACCTCGAGTGCTCCCACCCTTATCGAGAGCTCCTTTTCCATGCACCGCCGTATCCATAATTTGTAATATATCCAGGGGTATCTAGAAAGGTGATAACATACCCTAATTTGGTGCGACCTACTTAGCCTTGCATCTCTCTTGATTTTCAGTCATTTCGGTTGATGAGGCTTGAGGATACGATTACCTTTTTAGGTAATTTATACTTGGAATGCTCATCGTCCTCCAATGATGAGGTTCTAATAGCATTTATCCTAACAAGTCCATTCCAGGTCTAAATGAAACTGAAGGCACTATTCCTACTACATCCATTTTGAAATCATCCTCAGGATTAGTAGCGATTAGCCCTTACACTTCAATACTCCATATTTGATTCCATGCTCTTATCTTCACTTCAAAAACGAATTCATTGGATCAAATTGGTTTTCGGATAACTTATCCGATCTCGGTCTCTTCGAAACAGTGTTCGATATTTCCGGTAAACTCAACTCCGGTACTTTAGGAAATAAATAGAAGAAAACGATCAGAGATCATCTCCTAACCGTTAGTGGATGGATTTCCTTGTCATCATCCTAGAAGAGCGAAATGAGTTTATACATACAGTATAGCACCTTCGACTGTAACTATACCATATGATCCCCGTGTTTCACCTAGATATTTCCAAAGTTACGTTTTTAGTCCAGATTTGATGGTCGGTTATTTAACTATCAAATAAACAATCATTCAACCATAGATTTCATTTTGCATTGAAAACAATAAGTCTTATTTAATTTAAATTTTAATAAATTAAATCTCTTTATCAAAAGGTATATATTTATCTTATTGGGGGTAAGTACGTTCACTAACCATTCTTTTCAAAAATATTTGAAAAATATTTAAAATAAATATGGAAAGCACCATGCGGTATCAACCATGGATTCGCAGCTCAATGATTACGACTCTATCCCAGAGAAATCCAAACTTAACTGTAGGCACTCTTTGCCTCCTGATTTCACCATGGAAGTATACCATTACTTTCTGAAAACTTTATTTAATAATTAAATATACTTTTAAAACAGTTAAAACAATTAAAACAATTACATAACTTTGAAACAATAATTAATTCTGATTTATTAATAAAATTCTAATCGATTCACAAGACTTGATTATAAAACTTATAATTCATTTTGATAATTTATAATATTCAAATAAATAACTTTCTAAAACATTTGTATGCTATTTTTTTAAATTACCTAGTTTAATAATTAAAAATCCTCTTTTTAAAACAAACTCAATTCCTCGATAAAAATATATTTTCCAATTCCAATACAACCAATCTAATATTTATAAATCTCTCTCGGTTTGTCACTAATCGATGTACGTCCCTAATTACATAAATCCCTTTTTACAGTTCCAAAGTAAAATCTATCATTTCTTTTTAAAACGATTTATCCATCTCATTATAAATTATTACAGTGAATTTATACCTCCAATTTATCAAATTATAATCATTTCATTTTGTTTATAAACATTGTTTATAATTCTATAGTCTCATTTTCAATTTACAACGGTTTCACATCACTTAAATCCATTACAAATCGATTTCTAAATTAAATTCCATTTATAAATCAATTCTTAAATAATCCAACTATATTCCAAAACAACCAACTCTCAATTCTACTTCCATTCCATAATTTAGAAATCTTATTTAAAATCCAGTACAACCAATTTTATACTTATTTCCAAATTCACTTCTATTCTTCCAATCTATTAAAAATATTGATTTTAAAAACCTTTTATATTTAAACAAGTATCACTTAAGAATTATTATTTAAAACCCTTTATATACATTATTCCAAAATCTCTATTTACAATATCCCGAAATAGTAAAGTACAAAGTCAAACCATTTATTTTATCCAAATAATTTCTTTTATCAATCCAAATTTCAATATAAATACTTCACTTCCAAAAATCCCTTTTTAATTTCTTTTCAAATTCAAAACATATATATATCTATGGTGTTTTAAAATATCAAAATCTAGACCAGTACTACCATAACATCAAATAAATTCAAGTCACACTATAATCTACCACAAATTATTCAAACATGTCATGTATCAGTATATATAGAATTAAATTCAGCATTTTTGAGGAATCCAGTTGGATCTCTCCAACCTGTTTCCATGCAACCATAGATGTTAATACAACATAAAAAATACCAATACCACTTCGAGGCAAGATACCACGGTAATATATTGTCATTCGCTATTATGTGGGGCGCATATGGTCTGTCTCATCTGTTCCAACGGTGGGAATATATCCGACTAATATATATACTAATATATATATATATATATATATATATATATATATATATATATATATAATATAACGTCCAATAGATAAAATAATTTTTCTATTTACCCAATCATCTAATGATTAATTATAAAATTAAACAAGCCATCCAAATGACTGAGTTTAACTAACTTTGATTTTCTGTTGTCGCCGAGACGTTCCGTTTGGAACTAAAACCGAAAGACATTCGATTTTGGCTCAAATTTCGAGAGTCTCCAAATCCATCCAAACTAGTTTCATTGCGAATCTCTCATTATCGCGATTACAACACAAAAAGTCTCATCCAAAACGGACCTCGTATGAGAATGATATATATTTTATAAGCTAATCGATAATTTAATTATATTAAACAAATTATATAATATATTTATCAAAACCCATACCCAAAACAATCTAGCCCAGCCCACTAACTACTCTCCCTTCCTTCTTCCCTAATGCACAAAGCTTGTACATGAACAAACAAATCCAAATACACGTGCACACCTGATCACTAACACCACGATTTTCTCGACAATTCTTCGAAACGACTTCACCAATGACTTCCCCATCAGAAACCACACCTACCTAGCATCTCCACTCCAACTCGAACGGCCCAGAGGGATTTGCGACCTTCTCGATTCATGCTTCACCTTAAAACATGCGACTCCCATAAATTGAACTGCACGTCACCAAACTCGGCACCCCGATGAGCCTTGATGTCATGAGTCCCATGGAAAAATCGTCGCGCCCACTCGCCACTTGAATCATCAACAAAGCTCAACCCTAATTCCTCTGCTCATCACTGTACCGATTCGATCACCCCCAACTAATGTCGCACCTTCCAAATTGCACACCAGATTGGAGCTCGTCGAAAACTTGAATTTATAAATTGGTTTCACGATTTTTAGGTGAGTATTTTGCATGAATTGTATTTTTGAAGTTTCATCATGCTTTATTTTTTTCTCTGCTTCCAACTGTGCTCGGCTGGACATATAAAAGATGAAGAAACGTGTTTAGAGAGGGAAGTATGTCTGGAAAGCGAAAAGGTATAGTGATTGAGTGAAAGGAAGAATGGCTAATGTGAAAGAAAAGCAGCTGAATGGAAAGGTTGACCGGCCAATATACGAATTAAATTTCAAAACATCTCGATTTACACAGCTCAAAACCTCGAACCCCTATTGAGGCATGCCATTAGGCATTCATAATATTATACCCCTATTCCAAACGAAGTGGAAAAGGTTTCGAATCCTAATTCAATCATATGGAGGAGATAGCTTTTTGGACCCAATTATTATATTGAATTTTCGATATTAATCTCAACGCATTTCTATCCTGCACGACCAAACGATAATTCTGAAAGCTACGAAATTTGAAATCCGATAATAATACACTATTACGAATCCAATAGTGTTAAAATTCGAGACTATTCTCTGGAAGGCTTTTTTATATGTTAATTTAAACAGGCTATTTTTAAAATCAAGCAAATCACTTATAATTCAAATTTTAAAATTTTATTTATCTTCTTTCTTATTAATATAAATTTAATAAGCCTTTAAATTATTTTTAACAAGCTTAAAACTCAAGAATCAATTATTTGAGTAAATTCAAATTATTAAATTATCCAATAAATCATTATATTTGAAATTCAAGTAAAAAAAATTAACTTTTAAGTATTTAAAACCAATTAAATATTCCAATTTCAAATACCCAAAATTTTGGGCCGTTGCATTCCTCCCTCCTTAAGTCCATACGATGTACATATATCATCTCTATGCAATATAAAATCTGATCGCTCACTCGATCATACAATTTCACTTTCGAACTAGTATCATTCACACGACCACTCTTGTGCGGACTCAGATCTGGTTTCTTGATCGAAAACCGTCATCCTCCTTGCATAGCCGTATAATATGATAGAGAATTTCAGACTCAATCGAAAATCCATATCCTAGGTTCGTTGTAGAAAATTGAGTGAAAATCATAACTCGGATCGATATAAATTAACTCGAGATTCTATGCTCGAATCTGGATCAAATCTCTATGCAAATAAAATAATATACGTACAACTTATGTATTTATTTCCAACTGATTTCTTAGCTATACCAATTTCTTTTATTCAAATTCATTTCATTTTTATTCACTTATTCACAATTATCACTCACGCTTATAATTCACATTCACCTATTTACTTGGTATATCCCTTAAATACAAATTCCACCTAAGAATTCCACCACCAAATTTCGTAAGTCTATTATAAACATTTTATACAAAAACTCTTATGTTTATTAACACTTCACCACTTAAATTTATATACATTTGTATTCAAATTCAATTTTGATTCCGTTTAACTTACTAAATAAATTAATTAGTTCATCCAATAATTTATTTTCAATCTTAATAAATTATATTTTCATTAATTAGTCCATCTAGCCTACTTAGGCTAAATTTTCGAAGTTCACTCTTATTTAGCTTAATTTAAGTTAAATTCCATCCCAAAAATAACCTTTTAAATTTTTATAAGTTATCAAACTTACTCATATTCTATAAAACATTTTAAATCAAAACTTTAGAGTTTAAATAATTTCTTAAATATTTCAAAATCATTTTTGAAATCATTTATACACACACAAGATCCCTTGGTATATCAAATTATTCCTTTGAATTTCAAAACCAAAACTAGTTTTCCAAAACAAAACTCCAATTGTAGTAATTCCTCTCTTGGAAACTCGAAAGTGAACGTCGATGATGCTGTAGTCATCATCGAAATTATTTTCCAGCGACCGAAGTGAGTTCAGTGCTTTTATTCCTTTAAAATTCCTTTTAAATATTTTCAGTTCAAAAATATTCTCCAAATATATCACTATTATTTTCCAAGATTTTGAAAAACATTTCAAAACCAATGAGAATTAAATTCCCAAATTCTTTGCCTTCAAACCCTCTTAACAATCATATTTAAATATACTTCTAAAATTTTCATTTCAATTCAAATTATAAATCACATTTACAAAACTACATTTACAAAATTCCATTTTGTTATATGAAATTATTTCTTAACAGTTGACAATAATATCAACTTTTATTCAATTACCACAATAACAAATGATAATAGTTTAATATTATCATTTCCTAACAACCAAGCACACCATATATAACTATAATAATCTTTCTGAAAAATTATTCTTTTATATGTAAAAATGTACTCTGGGTAAAATTATTTCATCTACCCCATTTCAAAACAATACCATGTCAAACTGCTCTGTTCAAGTGTTTAGAAATCCCTATCAATAACGTTAATTACAAGTATTAACCAGAATCCATAAACCACTCAATAGATCAATCAACACAATATAAAACAATTTTATATTCACTAACAATTATGCGCTCATATCTATTAATACACTCAAACTAATTATAGGGTGCCACTGTCCCTATCTCTAACGAGTTACCCCATCAATGCCAGGGTTCTCACTTACCCTTCAGCTCTGATACCAAGTGTAACGGGCGTGATTTTCGACGTTCGAAAATCGACACTAATACGTCCACTGTATTACATGTCGAGCAGTTGCATGCTAGAAAACTCGATAGTTAAGGGAAAAGAAAAAAAAGAAGAGATAGAAGAAACGAGAACAACAACATAAAATTTCACAATCACAGTGGAACAATATATAATAGATAATAACATGTTTTTATATACATAACATTATCAGAGTACAATAATCAACAACTCAATACCGGACAGTTATAATGACTTGTCCTCACAAACGCTGAATATACAACATACAATACACAACATAATATAATCAACTACGTGTGATGCGTCTTCATCATCTAGCTCGTCTCCTGAGTTTGATAACATCCTATCCTGAATCTGTAATACTCGGTCTGACCCAAGAATTAAAATAAAATAACACCAGAGTCAGTTTGGAAAAACAGCGTGAGAAAACACACTCAATATAAACTTATTAAAGTTATCAAAATCCTTTGAAAAACAAAGGTATTCCGTAAGACCACGGCACATATAAATACGATACGGGTTTTACCTTACGGTAACCTAAACATTTTATATTAAAATCATCTAATATTATAATAGTGTTAGTTCATGTACTTATTCAAACAGCCGAAATTGTTACATTATTAAATTCCATCATACTACGCTTTACAACTAAAACCGTAAAGGCATGTATTGGAGAATTGATTCCATACAATGAATAGGCACTGGGTATCACCTATCATGGTACACATCTAGAAAAATGTATAGAGGATCTCGTCGAGATTCCCTACAGCACAAGACCGGTTTTACCCCTAAACTGGATAGTACCGAATATGTTACCATCCCGGGCATTCGCACCCTTATCGAGAGCACTTTTTCCATGCACCACCATATCCATAATTTATAATATATCCGAGGGTATCTAGAAAGTTGATAACATACCCTAATTGGGTGCGACCCACTTAGCCTTGCTGCATCTTCCCTGATTTTCAATCATTTCGATTGATGAGGCTTGAGGCTATGATTATCTTTTCAAGGAATTTATACTTGGAATGCTCATTGCCATTCCAAATTGCACACCAAATTGAAGCTCATCTAAAAAATTGAATTTAGAAATCGGTTTCACGATTTTTAAGTGAGTATTTTGCACGAATTGGATTTTTGAAGTTTCACCATGCTTTATTACTTTCTTTGCTTCCAATGTGTTCGGTTGGACATATAAAAGAGGAGGAAACGTGTTTGGAGAGGGAATTGTGTTTGAAGAGGGAAAAGGTATAGTAACCGAGTAAAAGGAAGAATGGCTAATGTGAAAGAAAAGTAGCTGAATGGAAAGGTTGATTGGTCAATATACAAATTATATTTAAAACATCTCGATTTACCCAACTTAAAATCTCGAACCCCTATCGAGGCGTGCCACTAGATGTTCATAATGTGTTACCCCTATTTTGAACGCAATGGAAATGATTTCGAGTCCTAATTCGATCATATGGAGAAGAGCGCTTTTTGGACCCAATTATTATATTGAATTTTCGATATTAATTTCAAAGCGTTTCTATCCCGTACGACCAAATGATATCTCTAAAAGCCACGAAACTTGAAATCCAATAATAATACACTATTATGGATTCAATAGAACTGGTTTCACTAAAATCCGAGACTGTTCCCTGGAAGGCTATTTTTGTATGTTAATTTAAACAAGCTTTTTTAAAATCAAGTAAATCACTCATAAATCAAATTTTAATTTTTTATTATCTTCATTCTTATTAATATAAATTTAATAAGCCTTTAGATTATTTTTAACAAGCTTAAAACTCAAGAATCAATTATTGAAGTAAATTCCAATTATCAAATTATCCAATAAATCATTATATTTGAAATTTAAGTTAAAAAAAATTAAATTTTAGGTATTTAAAATCAATTAAATATTCCAATTTCAAATACCCAAAATTCTGGGTCGTTACAGTAGGCTAACTATGTTCTTCCTACGGGATATTCACTAGAAATGTACACCGCTTTGGAAGGATATCTCTAATCCTCGTGCAAGAGGATTGTTCTCAAAGTACTGAGGGAACCTCCATGGAAGTCCTACTCAATTGGTGAACGCGCCTTAGAGGGTTTGATTACATACCTATTATTGCCATGGTGTACACACACATAGGGAAACTATTATTTATTTATGTTTGTCACCCTAGACATTATTATGATATCACTGGATTTTCTAATAGAAATGATTTGGTCATCTTAACGTAAAAAACCATTTGTGTTTATTTATGGCATAGACTTACAAGATAACTTTATTTTTGAAGGGTTTTATAAAAATAAAAATCTGTGCGATTTGATTTCTCATGCTGGTTTACCAAACAGATTTAGGTGTTATTTTCTTATAATTCTTGGATCATCCCTGAGTATATTGCCAGATTTTGCTGGACGCTTTAGAGCTCCAGGAGATGAGTTGCATGCCTCCAAGTCCTATTCATGTATTTTATTTTTCGTTGCATTACTTATTTTGTATCTATCATCATTTGTGTGGACATGATGTTATAACTGTACAGGCTGATGATAGGTTAGTTTACTTTGATTGTCGTATGTTTATAAAAGTTTTCTTTTTGTAAAGATCTTCTAAGATATTATATATTATCATTCCATATGTAAGATTCTTCTATTTTTGTTCTTCGTTTTCTTATTCATTTTCTTTTCTTCCTTTTCTTTTACCCTAACATTCTGTCTTTCGGCACATAGGTTTTCAGTATGTGAGTACCATGGATGTATTTGTATCGACATTCCAGATTCGAAAAGATCGTTCATTACATTTGGTATCAGAACTGATGGTTAAGCGAGAACCTTGGCTTTGGTGGGGTATAACTTATTAAGGGATAGGGTAATAGAATGCCTAATTATGAGTTGAGTGTATAATATATACGAGGGTGCGTATTTATTATTGTTATAATTTTTTTATACCATGTTGATTAGTCTATCGAGTGGTTTATGGATTCTGGTCAATACGAGTAGCTATTGTATTATAATGACCTAGAATATAATCTCTATTTAAGTGAATATTAATATATCTTTAAATAATTAATAAATGGATTTTTATCAACAAATAAACTATTTTAAATAATAACTAATAATGATAAAATTGTTTTCATAATTTGTTTACCAATATATATAGTTCGTAGAGAAATAGAAAATGTGATCGGAAATTATTTTTCGAAATATTGATTTTACATTGGTTAAAATTTATTAAAAATGCCATAACACTACTGTAAAAACACATGCACACTACGTAAACCATTTTAACATGGTGTGTACATGTACATATGCATGTATGTTGAACCGACCCGCCTTTCTTTCCACAAAAAGACGCATCATTTTTAAGAAAGAAAGGGATAGAGAAGAGAAAAGATAGAGAAGAAGAAAGAAACAACATCAAAATCTCAACAGCGGAACAAATAAATTATATTAATCACATAATATTACATAGTATCATATACATCAGAGTTACACAACTTATACAACACATACTAAACAGTTATAAACACATGTCTAGTTATACAACTCAGTATACAATACAGACAACGACTCACAGAACAACACAGCGAAACCACCTATATATCTACAAACGCTGAAGCCTCCTGCTCCATCGCTCCTCCAGAATTCGTTAAATAAACCTGAATCCCTTGGCTACTCGTAAAAATTTGAGCAGCCAAGAGTTTAAGAAAAATAGAATAAACTCCAGGTCAGACATGGGTCTGGTGTGAGTAAATGATTAAAGTTGCTTAAATTTAAAAACCTTTTGAAAGAAAAGGTATCACTAAGACTTCCCACACATAAACATGGATAAGTTTTTACCTTACGCTAACCAAAACATTTGATAGGAAATCCAGTGATATTATAATAGGGTCTAGGGTTTTCAAGTAAAATACAGAAATAGCTAGAATGCTTACATCTCACGTTCCAACATAGTTGGGCACAATCAACACGTACGACACTTATTGGAGATTGGATTCCATACAATGGCAGGGCTACTGGGGTACTGCTCATCACAGTACGTGGTCTAGATCATCGTACCGAGGATCCACCCTAAATCCCCTGCAACACAAGGCCGGAGCCATCCCTTACTGGACAGTCTCGAACAGGACAACCCCGTAGTTGTCATGATCAACCGCCCACACAGCCGAAATAAAAGGTACCTCTAGACAGGGGTATATCTCGTTCTACTTGGGTGCTACCCACTTAACCTTGCTACACCTCCCCTGTTTTAGCCACTCCCGGTTGATGAGGCTTGAGGCTACGATTACCTTTATAGAACACATCTCTTAGAATGCTCATCGTCCACCAGACGATGTTCTGAAAACATTCAATCCATACAAGTTCATTCCGGGTTCGAACAAAACGGAAGGCATTATCTTGTTACACTCATTTTGGAATCACCCTCAGAGTTAACGAAAATAACCCTTTCACTCTGAATCTTCATCTTTACTTGAGATTCACGACCTATCGTTAATTTGGATCGATGTGGTTTTTGGATATCCAAATTTGAAAACCCGATCACGGTCTCACCGAAATCCAAAACGCCATCTTTTAGGTCCAAGTTGTTGTAAAGTTAAACCAATTTAATTCGAATTATTATCTATATTCACACAGATAGATAATTCACATATCCACAAATAGATAATTCACATTATCATCACAAACAGATAATTCACATTATCATCACACTTCAACCAAAGCATCCATATCACACAGCATCACTTATCTCATATTTGAGATCTCAAACCATTCAAGGCAATCAATATCATTAAAAATCAATAAGCAATGATTTATTAATCACCATCTATAATTAATTAAAATGAATTAAATTAATTACTTCCAACTCTAATTAATTTAAATAAATTAAATTAATTACTTTCATCACATTAATCTTGCTTACTTAATCATTAATTAAACAAATTAATTAATCATCATCTTAATTAATCACCCTTGATTTAATTATCTTTAATTACATTAATAATTAACCCTTAATTAATTACACAAATTAATTATCTATAAACTATTACGTAGTTAACCTTGATTACCTTATTAACTGTAATTAATTACATTAATCCTTAACAAATTACAATTAATTAATTACCTTACAATCACTTACTATTGATTAATTAATCTTAATCAATCCTTAATTACATTACATTAATTAATGTTCCCTAATTAATTACTTCCATTAATTAATTAACTATAATTAATTACATTGATCCTTAATTAATTACATTAATTGATTAAACTTTAATTAATCACTTCCATTAATCAATCTTAGTCAATCATAAACTGTAATTACCAACCTATAATTACTTACCTTAATTAATTAACTCCTTAATTAATTATATTAACCCTTTTGATTAATTACACCAAGTAATTAATCCTCAATTACTTCTACTAAGTAATTACCCTTTAATTACTTCCCATTAAGTAATTCCCTTTAATTATAATTACATCCTGTAATTATAGATTAATTACTTACCTTAAGTAATTACACTTATCCATCTCATTAAGTAATTATACGTAATCAATCACCAAATGATTATCTTTAATTAATCAACCCATTTGATTAACTCAAATTAATCACACTTATTTGATTAATTACAATTGGGATATTCATCTCTTAATTACCCCCTTTAAATTAATTAATCTTTAATTATAGACTAATTAATCCTTAATTATTAATTAATAAACCTTAATTATCAATTAATAAAACTTAATAACAAATTAATTAATCTTTAATTAATCAGTTAATCAACTCTTAGTAATAATTAATTAACTTTAATTGTAGATTATTTATTTCCTAATTATTAATTAATAAAACCTAATTATTAATTAATAAAACTTAATTACAAATTAATTACTTTTAATTAATAATTAATTAATTCAGTTACTAATTAATCAACCTTAATTACTTAATAATTAATTTCTAATCACTAATTAATTATCTCTAATTATCTAATTAATAATTCTTAATTATAAATTAATTAACCTCTAATTAATTAACTTATAATCCTTAATTATTAATTTTAAATAAATTAATTACTATTAATTAATTCCTTAATTAATCCTAAATCATTATTAATTAAATTAATAATACCTAATTCCCTTAATTAACTTAATTCATTTCAAGAAAATAAATCTTTAATTGTCTTAAGATATAACATTATCTTATAAGTACCTTAATTATCATTTACATTTTAAAACCATTTTACCTTAATAATTAACTAAAATTAAGTCAATAATTAAGTTTAAAATAAAATAAAATAATCATCTTAACTTGATAAATTAAAGTTATCAAAACATAACTTAAAAAATAACTAAAACATTTATCAATTAATAGTTTTAAAAGCTAGATTCGAGTTTGAATTTAAAAACTTACTTTTATATAACCTTTTAAAAATTCCAATTCATAACTTAATTTTAAATTCACTTTAAATTTACTTAACAAGATTTAAATTTAACAAACTTCAAACTTCTTAGTAACATATTAAAGAAAACATTTATATTTAAAGAATAGAATTCAAAAACAAGATTTATTACAAAAGTTTAAAAATTCCTTTATTTAAATTCAAAACTTGTTTTATAAAATCTTTTTTTTAAAAAAAAATTCCTTTAATCAACTGCTTCAGTTTGAACCTGAGAATCACGCAAACTATTCCAAGTTCCATTTTCTTTTCTTAAATTTTAAAAGTTTAGTTTCAAATTTAAATTTTAAAAACCTGTAACACAAAAACTGTTAACATATTTTAAGTTTTAAATCTACAGGCTAAACCCAAAATCCACTCGAGTTTTCACTCAAGTATTTACCCAATACCCCTGATTTTTGCTTCGAGTCAAAACCCCCAACCCAAAAAACAACAACCACTGACACAAACCCTCCATTGTGCACATGCACCAGCACCGAGCCAACTCCGACCACTGACGAACCCTCCGGTACGCCGACCATCTCCCCTGCAATCTTCTCCAATCATCAAAACACCCTTACCTCCCTCGAATCAAAGTTGAGCTACCCAGTTAAAAACTGGAACCAACTGCCATGCCCAAATCCACCTCGTAGTAGCATCTCTGACCACCAGACGATGAGAGGCTCTGACCACATCCTGCTGACACACCATGCTATCATTCCCTTGAGTATCAGGCAACTGCATCACCAGTGATGATGCGACGGCTACAAAACCCAACCTAGTCAACAACTAGGGTAAAAAACTTGCCTCGACCACTGCCGACGCCTCTGCAACTTATCCACCCTTCAAATATTTTTGCCTGGACCACTAGACCTTGCTCCATCTCTAATGATGATCTCGAACACCCCAGACCTTGTACCCAAAATCCAAATTCCAGACAACCCCAAAATTCACATTTAATACTTCGTTAAAAATTATGATTTGATTTTAAAAATCCTATCTTTCAATGGTGATTCAAGATATAAACTTGAAACAACAAATTTAGTTAATTGATTTTAACACGAGAAAAGGATTTCCACTGTATTCTTTTAATTCCAAGAGATTTCCACATCTATTCTACTTAAATAAAATTTTACACATAAATTTTTTTCTAACAAACATATGATGTTTGAAGCTTAAAACCTAACAATGATCTGTTATTTGAATTTTATTTTATTTCTACTCTCTGTAGTTTTAAAAAATAGAGAAGAACAATCATAATACACATGCACAGTCATACACATTCTTATACACAGATAATACACCTACATATAAACATGCAAGCATTAATTATTATAGAAATATAACAAGCAACAGATCAGTTATCACCTAAGGTTTTTAAGTTGATGTTTACTCACCTTTTAATGAAATGCAGAGTATTTGAAAACTGGGTTGAAACTGAAGCTTTTGAAACAAAAATGCTTTGAGGCTTTGATTGATGCAAAATGAAGCTTTGACTGAAAACAAAATTGCTTTGAAACTGGAATGTTTGAAAGCTCTGATTCACTTCAGATTTTCTTGCTTGAACTTTTGAAAACATGTTATTGTAGGCTTTGATAAAAGAGGTTTCAGGCTTAAGAATATTACAGGTTGCTCTTTTGAAGATGTTACAACTTTGATATAAAATGGTTACAGGGTTGAGGTGCATTTGATATGAGGAATGAATTATAGGGTTTTGAAAATGTTTTGAGGTGATTGCTTTCAGGCTTTGGTAATTTGATTACAAGCTTTGGAAAAATGGTTTACAGATTTTATAAATTTGATCTAAGGAGTTTTTGAGGCTTTGATTTTGAACCGAGGTGTTATGATTTTCTTGTTTTTAGAAAGTTTTTGAAATGAGATTAGAAAAGAAATAGGAAGGGAAGATAAATGATTATATAAACTAATTTATGGTTTATTTAAAATTAAAGAAAATATAAATAAAATGTGTGACACTTGTCCCTTACTTAGCTTAATATGTTAACACATGTTATCTAAAATGGTTTATAACTTAACACTTGTATTAACTTATTTTTATATATTTATAAATGATTTTAAAAGCTTTTCTTATTAAATTCCTAATTAACAAGTACATTTATAAATGCTTTCTAAATTTTATATAAATACAATCTTTAAAGAAAATAGAATATAAACTAAATATGATTTAAATAAAATCATACATAATATTTTAAACTCATTTTTAAATGCTAATTTAAAAGCTTTTGTATTTATTCCTATTAAATAAATATTTTTTTCAAATTTCTATAAACAAATTTCTTTTAAAGAAAATAATATAAACAATCTTATTTTTAAATAAAAATCTTATCCATATATTTTAAATCCAAACTATATTATTATTTTTATTTTAAGATATATATTCCTTTAGATTCAATTTTTAAATTCAAATTCAAAGTCAATTTAAAATCCAAATTTAAAATCCATTCAAATAAATATAGATATCAATTTTAAACAAACACATTATTAATTCTTGAAAATAATAAGCTTATTAAAAAAATCTAGATTTATAAAATAACACGAATTAAATTTGTTAATTATTATTCCATTTAAAATTATATTTATATCTATATTTAAAAGCAACTCATTATTAAATTGTTTGAAAAAAATAACAATTTTACCAATTTTAGTTAATTTAAAAGATTATCACATTTTAAATTCCTTGAAATTCCGGGATATCACATTCCTCCCCCTTAAAAGAATTTCGTCCTCAAAATTTAAAACAAAGATAATCTAAAGTTTTTATTTTATTTCAACCATCCAAGCATACATATCAGGCATACACTATCAATCAAACAAGTTCAATCAAACAAACAACACTAGCTATCCAGACATAGATCCGGATAAGCTTCCTTAAAATTTTCCCGAGTTTCCCTGGTACAGACACTGGGATACTCGTTTTACTGAATCCAACTAGCTATACTACTGAGCTACTAAGCTCCTACTCATCTAGATCTATAATCTACATAAGAGATCTGACCACAGTCAAGATCGACTCAACTATCAAATCCTCCTGAAATGCTGGTTCCACAACCAAAGATGAATCATACACGTACTTCCTCAGAGATATGTGAAATACCTTGAATCCCAGTCTTCCAAACTGGCAATTCAACCTACAGACCAAAGCACTTATCCTTACAAAACTCAGAAGAATCCAATATACCTCGGAGCCAACCTCATAATCTTACCAAATCTTATTGCCTCCTTTACCGGAGAAAATCTCAGCAACAACGAAGTCTCCAACTTCGAATTCCAAATTCCTCCGTCTCTTAACCACCAAATTCTTCTAACGATCGTGGGCTGCCTACATCCTTTCTGATCAGCTGAACTTTCGTTGTTGCTTCTTAAAATAAACAGAACCAAAAATATCTCAACAAAATGATCTTCTCAAGATCTACCCAAAATCAAGAACACAAACTTTACTCCACAATCATCAGTAGACTTCATACTTACTTCTCCTATTCGGAAAAGACAAAACAGATGCACTCACCAATCTGGTCTCAAATCCAGAAAAATTTCCTGTAGAAACCCTTTAATCCAAAACACTGCAACTTTCGGTTGCTTCCATTCTAGAATAGCTGCCACCAAGCTTCCACTGATAACTCTGATCTGGAGCAGATAAGAATGCCGTCGATGAACACGTGCACAGACTAGACAGCACATCCCAGAAATAAGGTTCAACAGATCCAAAAAGAGAAAACTTAGAAGTTCCCAGAAATACTGAGCTGCTTCACCAAATCCTTTCTCTAAGAGACATCCTTCTACCTAGCTGAACCAAGTCGATATGGAACTCAATCTCCAATGTGGATAAATCTCCGACTTCCCTGAAGACATTCAGAAAAATCTCTGACAACTTTTATAACTCAAGAGAACACTCAAACTATCGCAAGTCACTTTTGCAATCCTATCCAATCCAATATCCACAGATATGTTCTCTCTTTACAAATCAGAACAGCTTATCCTCGACCAATCCATCGAAAAAACGGGTCTACTCTGCTGCTTCTGAACTCCACCTCTAGGACACTGCAAAGCCAAAAGATTCCTGCTGAACACAAAACACTACCCTGCTGCAACGCTGCCACTGATGCCAAAGACTTCTATCCAAAGCTCCTCGATCCTCAAAATCAACACAACCAATCCCACACAGAGCCCTGAGATGGACAAACATTCCTTAAGAAACTCGGGCCCCAT
The DNA here is from genome assembly GCA_030765085.1 of Allium cepa. Lineage (NCBI taxonomy): Eukaryota > Viridiplantae > Streptophyta > Magnoliopsida > Asparagales > Amaryllidaceae > Allium > Allium cepa. The sequence continues at coordinate 5,876,021 of CM060937.1, forward strand.
CCCAAGCACAAGCACTCTGCTGAAACTTAGTCTCATCACCGATGCAGACACACTTCCTGAAAGTTGTTCCAAAGAAACATCTTAGGAAACATCCATAGTCACTGCATCTCATCACGTAGCTACTACTCCATCCTGAGGTTACTAAGATACCATCACACGCTTCTGTCTAACCGACAGATCCAAACTCTAGAAATCCGCTCACATGAGCACGATCAACTTACACTTCAATGATGGACTCCGAACCCTAACAGGTTTCCTTCAGAAATTGCTAAAATCCTTACACCATACCGCAAAGCTCACTCGAGACGGTATTGAGTCTACAGTCTTGACAGATACACTTCCAACCTCAAACATTCAAACTCTAATCATTGGTAGTCGTGCTACTCACATCACTACCCCATCTACCTTTATAACTTATGTTGGAAAACCCGAATAGGTAACCCAACAAATAGGTAGAAAAAGATATATATATATATATATATATATATATATATTACAAGTACGCTCTCTCAAGATAGACACCACTCCAGAGCCTAGGTATTCGCTCAACCTATGCTCTGATACCAAGTGAAACGACACACCTTTCTGCCCACAGAAAGACGCATCATTTTTAAGAAAGAAAGGGTTAAAGAAGAGAAAAGATAGAGAAGAAGAAAGAAACAACATCAGAATCTCAATAGCGGAACGAATAAATTATATTAATCACATAAAATTACATAGTAGCATATACATCAGAGTTAAACAACTTACACAACACATACTAGAAAGTTATAAACACATGTCTAGTTATGCAACACAATATACAATATTGACAATGACTCAGAGAATAACACAGCGAAACCACCTATATATCTACAAACGCTGAAGCCTCCTGCTCCATTGCTCCTCCAGAATTCATTAAACAAAACCTAAATACCTTCGCTGCTCGTAAAAATTTGAGTACCCAAGAGTTTTAAGGAAAACAGAATAAACTCTGGGTCAGACATGGGTTTGGTGTGAGTAAACGGTTAAAGTTGCTTAACTTTAAAATCCTTTGGAAAGAAAAGGTATCATGTAAGACTTCCCACACATAAACATGGTATGTTTTACCTTACGCTAACCAAAACATTTGATAGGAAATCCAATGATATTATAATAGGGTCTAGGGTTTTCAAGTAAAATACAGAAATAGCTAGAATGCTTACATCTCACGTTCCAACATAGTTGGGCACAATCAATACGTATGGTACTTATTGGAGATTGGATTCCATACAATGGCAGGGCTACTGGTGTACCGCTCATCACAGTACGTGGTCTAGATCACCGTACCGAGGATCCACCCTAAATCCCCTGCAACACAAGACCTGCGATAACCCGGATTTTCGGACATCAGATAATTGAATAATTATCTAATATTATTGGAAAATACTGATTTATAAGTTGATAAATAATTCTGGTAACGAAAGTACATATCTGAATAAGTAGTTATATATAACTTGATTTATAAATTGGATTCTAGGATTTAATTTGAATTTGAATTCAAATTTAAAGTTTTGAAATCCATAAGATGGATATTTTGCAATATTGGAATTTAATGGTATTTGGATATGCTTTTGTTCATAATTTGTTACATTTTCTTTACATAAGAATAAATAAATTAAGTAAAACCTTTACTAACATTTAAAATAAAAAGAAATAATACAAAGACAAGTGCTATCATAATCAAAATTAATATTAACATGTGTTAACTAATGAACTAAGATTTATGACAAGTGGCATTTTAATTTAATTCCTTTTTATTTTTATTTTATTTTTTTTAAACAATTTTCAGCCTAAAAACATATACTTCTCTCTATCTAGCTAAGAAACAAATATGAACTCAAACAATCCCTCAAAACAAAATTTGCCTCTAAAACCAGATAATAAATCAATCCAAACCCTGTAACTAATTATCAACAGCAAACCTGAAGCATCAAAGCTGCAAGTATTTCTTAATACCTGGAAAATAAACGCCTGCATCTTTCTTCAAATTTGGAAATTTGTTTAAAGCAAATCCAAGTTCCAATAGCATGCAGTTTTAAAATCAAAACAGCTGCAGAAATTTAATCAACTACAACAGCAAGCAGATTCAAAATCCATAGTAAAACCAGTTTTAGGAAAATGAAATGCAAATGAGTGTTCTCTACTTCTATAAAGGTGAGTAAACTGCTGCCATTTTAATTTTTAAACCTGGTGACAATGATGCTGTGAGTAAATTTTTAAATCAAAACTTTAAGTATAAAAATGTTGCATGTTGAATGTTAGCTCTGAAATGCTTGCATGTTAATTGTTTTGAGAATGATTGTTTACAGTTTTAAAAAAATTTGACTGTTCATGATAAAAGAAAATCGTAACTCCTCTGTTATTTCAAGTTCAAAGAAAAATTTCTATATAAACTTCAAATTTAAATACAGTAAGGTGATGCTGAGTTAATATCTTCAAATATAGAAGTTAGATTCAATATGATTTAAGTGTTAAAAATAATATGCAAATGAAACAGTTAAGAAAACTACAGGAAGTAGGTTATGCAGTAAAATCCAATAATTATATCAAGTAAATCATGATCGAATTTTGATGAATAAAATTTATATCCTAAATCTATAGTGCATTAAATGAATTTTAAAACAGAAATCAGAATTTTTAACTTTAAGTTGAAGATGAATTTTGAGTTTAACTAAAATTGGGGCATTTATCAAATTCTTATGACTAAATTGTTTTTAAGCTTTGAAATTTGAATCGAAGGTGTGTTTAATGTTGTGTAACACTAGAAAAATACTGATTGAATTTATTATGCAACACATATTTTAGAAATTTGATCGTTAGGGTTTTAGCTCTGTGTCTTTTCGAGTTTGAGAATTTCGATTTTGTGGAGCGTGGAGATGACCGAGTGGCGACTGGTTTGGGGTGGAGGTGAGTTAGGGTTATACGCATGTATGGCCGGAGTTTGGAGGCGCATGGTGGTCGGTGCCGTGGGTGATGGGGTTTCTTTTCCAGGCGTCGGTAGTATTGGGTTGGGTTCGAACACCCAATTTTCGTTCGAGCTCGAATCGATGGGTTCTGGGTTTTGAAATTGGGTCTGGGATGGTTTGGGGTTTGCGCAAGGGGTCGATGGGGGCGGTGGAAGCGCCGGAGCATCGTGCATGTGCACGAGGTAGGGGATTGTATCAGTGGAGTTGTTCGCGTGCGCGTGGGTTTCACTCGAAGTCGCGCTCGTGTTTTGGGTCGTGAGGCTCGTGAGTGTGCTCGGGTTTGTGAGTGGTTGCTCGTATGTTTTCGTTTGGGTTCAGGTAGATGAAGGAGGGTAGGGGTTAGGGAAGAAGGGTGTTACCAGGTTTCTTGATTTTGGGTTAGACACTTATTCTCAAACTAAGATGAAGAGGGAATGGGAGATGGAGTTGAGTTTGTGTTAGTTTGGGTTTTGGTCGAGCTTAAAGTGCAATAAGGAAGTAAAGTTTAAACTTGTTTAAAATTTCAATTTTTGTTTTTATGTTTAAAAACTTAACACTTTATATTTCTCATTACTTTATAAAGTATTAAATATTTTATTTCAAAATTAATTCACATTTTATTTGTTGAAGTTTTGAAGTGATTTTTTACAACTTTAAAATCTAATCTTTTCAAAGAGTAATTGGTTTTAATAAATTGAAATGTTTAAACATATAAGAGCTTTTTTTTAATTTTTTGGTTTTGAAAGTTAATTAAAATTTGAAATTAAAGTTTACTTTAATTAATTAAGAGATTAGAGTTGGAATTAATTAATCAATTTAGATTAATTAATTTGTTAAAATTTAATTAAATTACTTATGAATTATTCAATGGATAATTAAGGATTAATTTAAAATAAATTAATAGATTATTAATTAATTTATTAATTAATTTTGGATTAATTCATAAGTGATTAATAACTGATTAATTAAATGATTAATAAATTAGTGATTAAGAAGTTAATTAATTAATTTATTGAGAGTTAATTAATTAAGTAATTAAACATTAATTAATTTATAGTTAATAGTAAATTAATTAATAATTAAGATTTAATTAATTAAATAATTAAGGTTAGTTAATGAATAATCAATTAAGTAATTTAGATAAATTATTTTGTGATTAATTAAGAATTAATTAAGGTTAATTAATTATAAATTAGGGGTTAGTTAATAACCAATTAAGGAATGATTAAATTTTAATTAATAAATAATTATAGTAATTAATTGATAATTAAATGAAGATTATTAATTAATTTAATTAATTAATTAATAATGAGATAATTAAGAGGTGATTAATTAATTAAATGATTATGATTAATTAATTAATGTTTGTTTAAGCATGATTAAGTGATAAATACCTAAGTAATTGATTTAATTTAAATCAATTGAATTAATTATAAAATGAATTTAAGTAGTGCTTGCTTGTGGATAATTGTTTGAATTGAATATCTGAATATGGTTGATATCTATTGAATGATAGTTGAGATATTCTATGATGAGATATTTAAGTAGTGCTTGCTTGTGGATGATGAGATTAATTGCCGTAAATGGTTGAGAATAATTAATTTGTGTAAATAAATTAAAGGATAATTACTTTATGTAATTGAATATAATTAATCAAGGATTATTACATAAAATGGATAATAAATGGATGATCAATTAATGGTTTGTAATTAATTAATTATTTTTAAGTAAGCAAGATTAAAAGTGATTAAGGAAATTAAGTTGATTTAATTAGGAATGTGTGACTAATTAATCTTGCTTATGAATGATTGAATGATATTTCTGATATGAAATATTTGTGATATGATATGTTTGCCTTGAATAGTGATTATAGGATTATCTGTCAATGATGAAGTGCTGTGTAGAAAGTGACATTTTGTGATTCAGGTTTGAATTGGGTTCACCTGAATAGTGTGGGATAAGTAGTATTGGATTCGAAGAGATCGGAGTCGGATATTAGTAAATACCCGAAACCACTTCGATTAGAAATGTGCTAAAATTCTTTATATGTGATGTCAATATGTTGAATTGAAATAATATGGACACTTGAACTAAGTTAGAATACTTAGAGTTTGAATTGTGAAATAAGCAGTTGAGCATTTTAAGTAAGGAACTCGTATTGAAGTACGAGTTACCCGGGTTTTCTTTTATGGTTTGAACTTAGTATTTTGAATTATTTGGGTTTACTCACGCTGGTTTCCAGCCTGACCCGGGTGTTACTTTGATGTAATGCTCGGGTCAGACCGAGTATTACAGATTTTCAGGTAAGGACGTTGTGGAGCTCAGGAACGAGCAGGACGGCAGGAACGTTTGGAGTATTTCCGCTGAGATATATTGTTGCATATTTGGGACATGTTGATTGTATATGTTCACTGATTGTATATGTTGTAACTCTGATGTATATAAATATAAATTAGCAGATACAGTTTTCTTTTGTATAACTGTTATTATTATGTGATATTATATTTTGATCCGCTGCGAATGTGAGGTTTCTGTGACTTGTTGCTGTTTTCTTCTTCTTTCTCTTTCATATTTCACTAACTATCTGGAATTTTCGGGTTCGAAAATTCCGGGTCGTTTCATTTGGTATCAGAGCAGAAGGTTAAGCGAGAACCTTGGCTCTGGTAGGGTAACTCATTAAGGATAGGGTAAGTGGCACCCTAGAATGAGTTGAGTGTGTATATATATGAGAGAGTGTACTTGTTGTTTTCTTATATAAAGATTTTAAATGGTTTTATATAAGATTATATTTTGATATATAAAGCAATATATCTTTCTAACAAATAGTAAAAGAATTGGTTGTTAAATTATTGAATTAAATTAAGAAGTAATAAAATACAACCAAATTGAAATTTAAATTGAATAAAAATAAGTTTGAAATGGATTCAAACTAAAATTGAAATCTTGAATTGGAGAAGTATTTCAAAATAAGATGAACTAGAATTAGTTTCAAACCAAACAAATAGACGGTTATTGTGTTTAATAATGGAATGATTGTTCTTCAATAAAAAGTAAAATGTTTTATGGAAATAACCATTTAAAAAGAGTAACTTGTAAGTTTGAAAGGATGTAAATTTATGTGGGTTTCAAATTGTGCAGTTTTGAAATCTAAATTTAAACATTTGAATTAGTTTCAAAATGTTAAAGGAGATAATATTTTGAATATGATCTTATTTTAAATAAGAAATGTTATTTAGTATATTCGAATGAAAGAGGTCCTATTTCAAACAAAGGTTGTTTGAAATTTTAAAGGAATTTGTTTGAATTTAAAACCAAAGGTGGTTTAAAATTTAAAAGTAACCAGGTGTGTAAAGGAAATAAACTCTAAGGGAGAGTTTTGAATTTGGAATAAGATGTGATACCCAAGGTGATAAGTTTTTGAACTTATAAATGGAAAGATTATTAATGTGAAGTTTAGAATTTGAAATGGGAGTTCAAATTGGGTAAGGTTGATTGGATTATGTAAATTGAGTTTGACTTGGAAAAAAGTTAAATAAGTTTGAATGATCAACCTGATTTGAAATTTTCAAGATGGAATTGGAATTTAATTTGGGAAGTTAAATGGTTAATCTGAATCGGGAGTTTGTGTGACCTCAAAATGGGTTTGAGATCTAGAAATTAAAAATGAATGGATGTTTTAAATAAATTAGATAATATCATCCTGTTGTTGTTAAAAATCTTTAAGTTGTGAATTGGAATTGTTTAAATGAATGAGAAATGGTTTAAATTTGAAATTTGAATTAGTTCAAATTAAATTTGATTTGAAATGGTGATTGAAGATGTATGAGTATAAGATTCAAATGGAAAATTTGAATTGGATTGATTTGAATAATTTGGAATTGTAATTAAAATTGAATAATTTTAAATTCAAATGGAATTTGAATTGAATTTGGGAGGAAATCGAGAATAATTCAACTTGATTTGGAAATGGAATTTGAAATTGGGATTAATTCAAACTGGAGCGAAATGGATTGGAATTGAAGTGGGTTCAATTGAATGAATATTAGTCCAAAGTGATTGGAATAACTTGGGGTTGTAATTAAAGTTGAATATGTTTAAAATCAAATGGAATTTGATTTAAATTTGAAAGGGAGTTGAGAATTAATTCAACTTGAATTGGAATAAATCAAGTCCAATGGAAATTGGAGTTACTTAATATTGAAACTGGGTCAATTTAAATGAAAGAGGAAATTTAAATTGAATTGATGAGAATGGAGATTGGGAAGTGAGCAGTTTTGACTCTGGACCATTTTTAATATAAATTGTTTTAATATAAACCTATTTTTCCAAGCTATTTCATTATATAAACAACCTTTCTTTTAAAAGCCAAACTATCTTATGCTTGTTTTACAATTATTTATGAAACTGTTTAACAATTTTCTAATTATTCTATAAACTAATTACTATTTTCAACTAATAATTACTATTTTATAGCTATTTTGCAATTATTTGAAATTTCTATGACTATTTAACTATTTTCCATTTATTTTACAATTACTAAACTATTTTACAGCTATTTTACAAACTAGTAATTATTTTTCAACTACTTATCTATTTCTTTAACTTTTCAAGCTATTTTCTAAATTAAACTGGACAGAGTTTAAACTGTTATTGGTTAAATACCCAATCGAGATAAGAATTTAAGAAATAATCCAAAAATGGATTGAAGCAATTGTGAGTAAGTGAATGAAAATCAAAGTGAATGTGAATAGAAATGGAATTGATTTGGCTAATAACCAATAAAGATAAATACGTAGGGTGTACGTATGTTATTCTATTCGCATAGTGATTTGATCCAGATTCGAGCACAGAATTTTGAGATAGTATGTCGATCCGAGTTGGGATTTTTCACTCGATTTTCGACGGCGAACCTGGACATGTGTTCGTCGACAGAAATTCTATCGGTTTAGAAAACCGTCGAACGAATTTAAAATAAAAATAACCGCAAGCGCACGGTGTACGAATGTAGCACGTGGCGAATACGGGTCGATCCGCAGGGAATTGATGATTTTAAAATCCTACTCAATCAAATTAACCAAATTTGAAAGAGTGATTAACTAAAAAAAAGAAAAAATGACAAAAGAAAATAGATAAAAAAATATGAGAGTGTTAAGACAATTTAGAGGCAACTTCGACTCTCTAGATCACATAAATCAACAAAATAAAGTTATGATCTCTCTTTTCTTGTCATTAGTGAATTAGTTGATGTGCTTATCATAAGTATGGTATATTTGTGATATTAATTAGCTCAATATAAACCACCAAACTATAATACAACTACTAATACACTTTTAAATCTCATAAAATATGACAACAAAGTTGAAAGCAAAATCTATTTTAAGCATGGCCTATTAACTATTAATTAGAAATATAAGACATCAAATTTTAATTTCAACATTCACTTCTTTGCCATAATCATATGTAGATGAAGAGGCAATTTGTGTTTTGTTTGTTTAAGCATAGTCTATTTGTTATGAACAACATAGACTATCAAATGCAAAGCTAAACAATATCATTAAGCCACTTCAATCATTCTCATTAAGCACAAAAAGAGAGCATAAACATCAAATCAAGTTGAAACTACATGATTAGAGAGCTTCATTACCCATAAATTGAAGGGGTTTATCCTCTCATATTTTTCATCATATGAACAAATGTAGCAAGCAACATTGAATAAAAAGAAAAGGAAAAGATAGCAAAGTGAAATGGAAAACTCTTCTAATTGCATAAAGGAAAATCTACACTACTTGCATAAAAGAAAATGAACATGTAATTAAAAAGAAACAATAATTAACATTGCATAAAAAAAGAATTACATAAGAGAAGACATGGCTAAGTAGCCATGGAAAGAAAGAGAGATTTGATTTATTTTCTAAACTAAAACTAACTAACTAAGAGGAAGATGGCTACATGAAACATAAGGGGTATTTATACAAGTTAGAAACCCTAATGCATATTTTTGGGGAGTGCCCAAAATGCCCCTTAGGAAGTGTGGAGGCCAAGTAATCATTAACATGTCTTAATCCCCCATTAAGTGTACATGAAGCCATTAAGTCCAAAAGCATGTGCTTAGCCTTTAATTTGTACATTAAGGTAGGTGGGTAGGTGGGGTCCTCCATGTTCTTCACTTTGAATTATTTCCATCTTCATTCCTTTGTATTAATTTTATGCATGCATATCTTCATGAAACCACTTCTATTTGAGATCAAATTCCGACAAAAATATATAAAAAATTTCAATTAATTTTTCTCAAAGAAATATATGCACACAAATGACCGTTTTGCCCATATATAAAGATGAATATGTGACAATTTGGAATAATTTGAATTTTTGGTTTAAACAAGTTAAAATACCCGATATGATCATTTATTTAATTCAAATAGATTAAATATAGTGGTAAAAATATGCACATTTACGTGCACATCAAATACCCCCACACTTATCTTTTTATTCGTCCTCGAATAGAGGGAAGCTAAGATAAATCCATTTTCGTAGGGAGCACGATTGCATTGAGCATATGCAACAAGCCGTTAAACCTCTGGGTGTCCCCAGTAGGATGAGTGTTGTCTCGTGAGGGTTTTCAGCGGATACTACCCACAAAATCCAAATGCACATACGATTTTCAATAAAACGACTTTCGTTTTCCAAATCCACACTCAACTTCGAAATCTTTTACGATTTGGTTTTTCGTGCTTAAACTGTGTCTCACACATTTGACGAGATAAATGAATCGGTCTTTAGAAGACCGTTTCATTTACTTTTTGACTGTATACTTTCTCATCCCTTGTAAATAATTTCATGTAAATATTGGATTTTTATTTTATTTTTCTCCTTCCACTTGGGTTGACTGTGGGGACACAGTCAAAATCAAGTGTGTGGGGGGGGGGGAGACTCATCTTAATTTTTTTTTCATGGTTTATTTTGCTTTAAAATCACAAAAACTTGTTCGTCGACGGAAATTCTATCGGTTTAGAAAACCGTCGAACAAATTTAAAATAAAAATAACCGCAAGCTCACGGTGTACGAATGTAGCACATAGCGAATACGGGTCGATCCGCAGGGAATTGATGATTTTAAAATTCTACTCAATCAAATTAACCAAAGTTGAAAGAGTGATTAACTAAAAAAAGAAAAAATGACAAAAGAAAATAGATAAAAAATATGAGAGTGTTAAGACAATTTAGAGGCAACTTCCACTCTCTAGATCACATAAATCAACAAAATGAAGTTATGATCTCTCTTTTCTTGTCATTAGTGAATTAATTGATGTGCTTATCATAAGTATGGTATATTTGTGCTATTAATTAGCTCAATATAAACCATCTAACTATAACACAACTACTAATACACTTTTAAATCTCATAAAATATGACAACAAAGTTGAAAGCAAAATCTATTTTAAGCATGGCCTATTAACTATTAATTAGAAATATAAGCCATCAAATTTTAATTTCAACATTCACTTCTTTGCCATAATCATATGTAGATGAAGAGGCAATTTGTGTTTTGTTTGTTTAAGCACAGCCTATTTGTTATGAACAACATAGACTATCAAATGCAAAGCTAAACAACATCATTAAACCACTTCAATCATTCTCATTAAGCACAAAAAGAGAGCATAAACATCAAATCAAGTTGAAACTACATGATTAGAGAGCTTCATTACCCCTAAATTGAAGGGGTTTAGCCTCTCATATTTGTCATCATATGAACAAATGTAGCAAGCAACATTGAATAAAAAGAAAAGGAAAAGAGAGAAAAGTGAAATGGAAAACTATTCTAATTGCATAAAGGAAAATCTACACTACTTGCATAAAAGAAAATGAACATGTAATTAAAAAGAAACAATAATTAACATTGCATAAAAAAAGAGTTACATAAGAGAAGACATGGCTAAGTAGCCATGGAAAGAAAGAGAGATTTGATTTATTTTCTAAACTAAAACTAACTAACTAAGAGGAAGATGGCTACATGAAACATAAGGGGTATTTATACAAGTTAGAAACCCTAATGCATATTTTTGGGGAGTGCCCAAAATTCCCCCTAGGAAGTGTGGAGGCCAAGTAATCATTAACATGTCTTAATCCCCCATTAAGTGTACATGAAGCCATTAAGTCCAAAAGCATGTGCATTAGCCTTTAATTTGTACATTAAGGTAGGTGGGTAGGTGAGGTCCTCCATATTCTTCACTTTGAATTATTTCCATCTTCGTTCCTTTGTATTAATTTTATGCTTGCATATCTTCATGAAACCACTTCTATTTGAGATCAAATTCCTACAAAAATATATAAAAAAATTAAATTAATTTTTCTCAAAGAAATATATGCACACAAATGACCCTTTTTCCCATATATGAAGATGAATATGTGACAATTTGGAATAATTTGAATTTTTAGTTTAAACAAGTTAAAATACCCGATATGATCATTTATTTAATTCAAATAGATTAAATATGGTGGTAAAAATATGCACATTTAAGTGCACATCAACATGGATTGTTGATTGGTTCTGGATATTCTCTATCATAGTTATGGCTATGCAAGGAGAATGACGGTTTCTGATCAAGAAACCAGATCTGTGTCCACACTAGGAAGTCGGGTGGACGATACTAGTTCGGAAGTGAAATTGTGTGATCAAGTGAGCGATCAGATTGGTATAGCGTACAAATGATATGTGTACATTGTACGGATTTGAATGAAATTGATATTGAAAAGTGTAATCAAATTTGAATATTTGATTTTGAGTAAACAGAGTTAAATATCTTTGTTTTATAAAATGATACTCCCCTTGTTGAATCTTTTGCCAGTAGAAAAGGGTTTTTGGATTTGAAGTATAAAAGGAGTTTATACAAGTTTGAAATGATCCAAAGTTTTAAAAGATTTTATGTATCTGAATATATATATATATATATATATATATATATATATATATATATATATATAAAGGATCATATGAGAATTTTGGAAAAAGGGTTTTGGGAACCTTTGGATTTGGAAAAGGCTTTTGATTTTTGGGTAAAATCAATATGAGAATTTGAAAAGCCTAGTTTGAGAATTATCGATTTTGAAATAATCGATTTTGTGTAAAGGAGCTTTGTATGAGATCATACTAGGTGTATGATTTAAAGATACTATATATGTATAGTATAAAATGTTTTGATGATGCTCTGGGGAAAAAGGCGCTCCCTTGGAATGGACTTCTCAGGAGTACCACCAGGTGGTGCTGCCTTGAGCCTCAAGAGGGGGGTTCTAAAGTTGATCCTGTGAGGAGTCCGGACAAACTAGTTCCTGAGGATTATTGGGTAGCGAAAGTCGAGGGCGCTGATGCCTACAGGGGCATTTGGGTTATGCTGTGACGACAATGTAACTCGATGTCACTGCGATCTACTGTGGGGACCATAGCGAAAATTGTTTGGAGGATGAGTGTCAACGGTCTACACTTGATTTTGCTGGGAAGGCAACGCAACATCGATAGACTGCGATCTATGGTCAAGTGGTGTGGAGAAGTTTCATTTCTTTTGGTAGCGAAATTCGAGGGCGCTGATGCCTACAGTTATATGGGTTTTTGCTGTGATAGCTACGTAACCCCAGTTGTAGCTGCGATCTATAGCGGGTTCCATGGTGTAATCGAGGGGCGAGAGGCCTACAGTTATTTGTGGATTTTGTCGGGACGGCAACGTAACCATCGGGTTAACTGCGACCATGGATGGGGGTGATGATTTCTAGAGCATTCTCACCAAAGATATATCCTCTATTTTCAAAAATTGTTTTCTATATTTTTAATAAAATTATTTTCCAAATATTTTCACTGGGTGTTGAATACGGGTCTGCTAAGTACTTGTAGATTTTCAGTCTTACGCCTGATCAACGTATGACCGAATTTCTGTGAGAACAAGGATGGACTGGTTAAAACATCCAGTTATAAAAAGTATTTTTATAAAACCATTTTATAATATTATGTAGATTTTAAAAGTGTTTATTAATATTTCAAAGAATAATTTTTCTAAAAACAAGCATTTTAAATAAATTCTGGTTTCGTTCATTTTCGAGGACGAAAAGATTCAAAGGGGGGAGGAATGTGATAACCCGGATTTTCGGGCATCAGATAATTGAATAATTATCTAATATTATTGGAAAATACTGATTTATAAGTTGATAAATAATTCTGGCAACGAAAGTACATATCTGAATAAGTAGTTATATATAACTTGATTTATAAATTGGATTTTAGGATTTAATTTGAATTTGAATTCAAATTTAAAGTTTTGAAATCCATAAGATGGATATTTTGCAATATTGGAATTTAAAGGTATTTGGATATGCTTTTATTCATAATTTGTTACATTTTCTTTACATAAGAATAAATAAATTAAGTAAAACCTTTATTAACATTTAAAATAAAAAGAAATAATACAAAGACAAGTGTTATCATAATAAAACTTAATATTAACATGTGTTAACTAATGAACTAAGATTTATGACAAGTGGCATTTTTATTTAATTCTTTTTTATTTTTATTTTATTTTTTTTAAACAATTTTTAGCCTAAAAACATATACTTCTCTCTATCTAGCTAAGAAACAAATATGAACTCAAACAATCCCTCAAAACAAAATTTGCCTCTAAAACTAGATAATAAATCAATCCAAACCCTGTAACTAATTATCAACAGCAAACCTGAAGCATCAAAGCTGCAAGTATTTCTTAATATTTGGAAAATAAATGCCTGCATCTTTCTTCAAATCTAGAAATTTGTTTAAAGCAAATCCAAGTTCCAATAACATGCAGTTTTAAAATCAAAACAGCTGCATAAATTTAATCAACTACAGCAGCAAGCAGATTCAAAATCCAGAGTAAAATCAGTTTCAGGAAAATGAAATGCAAATGAGTGTTCTCTGCTTCTATAAAGGTGAGTAAACTGCTGCCATTTTAATTTTTAAACCTGGTGACAATGATGCTATGAGTGAATTTTTAAATCAAAACTTTAAGTATAAAAATATTGCATGTTGAAAGTTAGCTCTGAAATGCTTGCATGTTAATTGTTTTGTGAAGTATTGTTTACAGTTTTAAAAAAATTTGACTGTTCATGTTAAAAGAAAATTGTAACTCCTTTTTTATTTCAAGTTCAAAGCAAAATTTCTGAATAAACTTCAAATTTAAATACAGTAAGGTGATTCTGAGTTAATATCTTCAAATATAGAAGTTAGATTCAATATGATTTAAGTGTTAAAAATAAAATGCAAATGAAACAGTTAAGAAAACTGCAGGAAGTAGGTTATGCAGTAAAATCAAATAATTATATCAAGTAAATCATGATCGAATTTTTATGAATAAAATTTATATCCTAAATCTATAATGCATGACATGAATTTTAAAACAGAAATCAGAATTTTTAACTTTAAGTTGAAGATGAATTTTGAGTTTAACTAAATTTGGGGCTTTTATCAAATTATTATGACTAAGTTGTTTTTAAGCTTTAAAATTTGAAACGAAGGTGTGTTTAATGTTGTGTAACACTAGAAAAATACCGATTGAATTTATTATGCAACACAGATTTTAGAAATTTGATCGTTAGGGTTTTAGCTCTGTGTCTTTTCGAGTTTGAGATTTTCGATTTTGTGGAGCGTGGAGATGACCGAGTGGCGACTGGTTTGGGGTGGAGATGAGTTAAGGTTATACGCATGTATGGCCGGAGTTTGGAGGCGCATGGTGGTCGGTGCCGTGGGTGATGGGGTTTCTTTTCCAGGCGTCGGTAGTATTGGGTTGGGTTCGAACACCCAATTTTCGTTCGAGCTCGAATCGATGGGTTCTGGGTTTTGAAATTGGGTCTGGGGATGGTTTGGGGTTTGCGCAAGGGGTCGGTGGGGGTGGTGGAAGCGCCGGAGCACCGTGCATGTGCACGAGGTAGGGGCTTGTATCAGTGGAGTTGTCCGCGTGCGCGTGGGTTTCACTCGAAGTCGCGCTCGTGTTTTGGGTCGTGAGGCTCGTGAGTGTGCTCGGGTGTGTGAGTGGTTGCTCGTGCGTTTTCGTTTGGGTTCAGGTAGATGAAGGAGGGTAGGGGTTAGGGAAGAAGGGTGTTACCAGGTTTCTTGATTTTGGGTTAGACACTTATTCTCAAACTAAGGTGAAGAGGGAAGGGGAGATGGAGTTGAGTTTGTGTTAGTTAGGGTTTTGGTCGAGCTTAAAGTAAAATAAGGAAGTAAAGTTTAAACTTGTTTAAAATTTCAATTTTTGTTTTTATGTTTAAAAACTTAACACTTTATATTTCTCATTACTTTATAAAGTATTAAATATTTTATTTCAAAATTAATTCACATTTTATTTGTTGAAGTTTTGAAGTGATTTTTTACAACTTTAAAATCTAACTTTTTCAAAGAGTAATTAGTTTTAATAAATTGAAATGTTTAAATATGTAAGAGTTTTTTTTTAATTGTTTGGTTTTGAAAGTTAATTAAATTTTGAAATTAAAGTTTACTTTAATTAATTAAGAGATTAGAGTTGGAATTAATTAATCAATTTAGATTAATTAATTTGTTAAAATTTAATTAAATTACTTATGAATTATTCAATGGGTAATTAAGGATTAATTTAAAATAAATTAATAGATTATTAATTAATTAATTAATTAATTTTGGATTAATTCATAAGTGATTGATAACTGATTAATTAAATGATTAATGATTAATAAATTAGTGATTAAGAAGTTAATTAATTAATTTATTGAGAGTTAATTAATTAAGTAATTAAACATTAGTTAATTTATAGTTAATAGTAAATTAATTAACGATTAAGATTTAATTAATTAAATAATTAAGGTTAGTTAATGAATAATCAATTAAGTAATTTAGATAAATTATTTTGTGATTAATTAAGAATTAATTAAGGTTAATTAATTATAAATTAGGGGTTAATTAATAACCAATTAAGGAATGATTAAATTTTAATTAATAAATAATTATAATAATTAATTGATAATTAAATGAAGATTATTAATTAATTTAACATTAATTAATTAATTAATAATGAGGTAATTAAGAGGTGATTAATTAATTAAATGATTGTGATTAATTAATTAATGTTTGTTTAAGCATGATTAAGTGATAAATTCCTAAGTAATTAATTTAATTTAAATCAATTGAATTAATTATAAAATGAATTTAAGTAGTGATTGCTTGTGGATAATTGTTTGAATTGAATATCCGAATATGGTTGATATCTGTTGAATGATAGTTGAGATATTCTGTGATGAGATATTTAAGTAGTGCTTGCTTGTGAATGATGAGATTAATTGCCGTATATGGTTGAGAATAATTAATTTGTGTAAATAAATTAAAGGATAATTACTTTATGTAATTGAATATAATTAATCAAGGATGATTAAATAAAATGGATAATAAATGGATGATCAATTAATGGTTTGTAATTAATTAATTATTTTTAAATAAGCAAGATTAAAAGTGATTAAGGAAATTAAGTTGGTTTAATTAGGAATGTGTGACTAATTAATCTTGCTTATGAATGATTGAATGATATTTCTGATATGAAATATTTGTGATATGATATGTTTGCCTTGAATAGTGATTATAGGATTATCTGTCAATGATGAAGTGCTGTGTAGAAAGTGACATTTTGTGATTCAGGTTTGAATTGGGTTCACCTGAATAGTGTGGGATAAGTAGTATTGGATTCGAAGAGATCGGAGTCGGATATTAGTAAATACCCGAAACCACTTCGATTAGAAATGTGCTAAAATTCTTTATATGTGATGTCAATATGTTGAATTGAAATAATATGGACACTTGAACTAAGTTAGAATACTTAGAGTTTGAATTGTGAAATAAGCAGTTGAGCATTTTAAGTAAGGAACTCGTATTGAAGTACGAGTTACCCGGGTTTTCTTTTATGGTTTGAACTTAGTATTTTGAATTATTTGGGTTTACTCACGCTGGTTTCCAGCCTGACCCGGGTGTTACTTTGATGTAATGCTTGGGTCAGACCGAGTATTACAGATTTTCAGGTAAGGACGTTGTGGAGCTCAGGAACGAGCTGGACGGCAGGAACGTTTGGAGTATTTCCACTGAGATATATTGTTGCATATTTGGGACATGTTGATTGTATATGTTCACTGATTGTATATGTTGTAACTCTGATGTATATAAATATAAATTGACAGATACAGTTTTCTTTTGTATAACTGTTATTATTATGTGATATTATATTTTGATCCGCTGCGAATGTGAGGTTTCTGTGACTTGTTGCTGTTTTCTTCTTCTTTCTCTTTCTTCTTTCGCTAACTATCTGGAATTTTCGGGTTCGAAAATTCCGGGTCGTTTCAAGACCGGAGCCATCCCTTACTAGACAGTCCCGAACAAGACAACCCGGTAGTTGTCATGATCAACCGCCCACACAGCCGAAATAAAAGGGACCTCTAGACAGGGGTATATCTCATCCTACTTGGTTGCTACCCACTTAACCTTGCTGCACTTCCCCTGTTTTAGCCATTCTTGGTTGATGAGGCTTGAGGCTACGATCACATTTATAGAACGCATCTCTTAAAATGCTCATCGTCCACCTGACGATGTTTTGAAAATATTCAATCCATACAAGTTCCTTCCGGGTTCGAACGAAACTGAAGGCATTATCTCGTTACACTCATTTTGGAATCACCCTCAGAGTAAACGACAATAACCCTTGCGCTCTGAATATTCATCTGTACTTAAGGTTCACGACCTATTGTTAATTTGGATCGATGTGGTTTTCGGATATCCAAATTTCGAAACCTGATCCCGGTATCACCGAAAACCAAAGCGCCATCTTTTAGATCCTAGTTGTTTTAAAGTTAAAACAATTCAATTCAAATTATTATCTATATTCACGCAGATAGATAATTCACATATCCACAAATAGATAATTCACATTATCATCACAAATAGATAGTTCACATTATCATCACACTTCAACCAAAGCATCCATATCACACAGCATCACTTATCTCATATCTGAGATCTCAAACCATTCAAGGCAATCAATATCATTAAACATCCATAAGAAATGATTTATTAATCACCATCTATAATTAATTTAAAATGAATCAAATTAATTACTTCCATCTCTAATTAATTTAAATAAATTAATTTAATTACTTTCATCACATAAATCTTGCTTACTTAATCATTAATTAAACCAATTAATTAATCATAATCTTAATTAATCACCCTTGATTAATTATCTTTAATTACATTAAGTAATTAACCCTTAAGTAATTACACAAATTAATTATCTATAAACCATTAAGTAATTAACCTTACTTACCTTATTAAGTGTAATTAATTACATTAATCCTTAATTAAGTATAATTAATTACCTTATAACCACTTACTATTGATTAATTAATCTTAATCAATCCTTAATTACTCTCATTAATTACATTAATTAATGTTCCTTAATTAATTACTTCCATTAATTAATTAACTATAATTAATTACATTTTTTTCGCAAAGCCATTATAATTAATTACATTGATCCTTAATTAATTACATTAATTAATTAAACTTTAATTAGTCACTTCCATTAATCAATCTTAATCAATCATAAACGTAATTACCAACCTGTAATTACTTACCTTAATTAATTAACTCCTTAATTAATTATATTAACCCTTTTGATTAATTACACCAAGTAATTAATCCTCAATTACTTCTACTAAGTAATTACCCTTTAATTACTTCCCATTAAGTAATTCCCTTTAATTAGTTACATCCTGTAATTATATATTAATTACTTACCTTAAGTAATTACACTTATCCATCTCATTAAGTAATTATACTTAATCAATCACCAAATGATTATCTTTAATTAATCAACCCATTTGATTAACTCAAATTAATCACACTTATGTGATTAATTACAATTGGGTAATTCATCTCTTAGCTACCCCCTTTAAATTAATTAATCTTTAATTATAGATTAGTTAATCCTTAATTATTAATTAATAAACCTTAATTATCAATTAATAAAACTTAATAACAAATTAATTAATCCTTAATTAATCAGTTAATCAATTCTTAATAATCTATAATTAATTTTAATTATAGATTATTTATTTATTTATTATTAATTAATAAAACCTAATTATTAATTAATAAAACTTAATTACAAATTAATTACTTTTTAATTACTAATTAATTAATTCAATTACTAATTAATCAACCCTAATTACTTAATTAATTAATTTCTAATCATTATAAATTATCTCTAATTATCTAATTAACAATTCTTAATTATAAATTAATTAACCTCTAATTACTTAACTAAGAACCCTTAATTATTAATTTTAAATAAATTAATTAAATCAATTAATTATTCTTAATTAATTCCTTAATTAATCCTAAATCATTATTAATTAAATTAATTAATAATACTTAATTCCCCTAAATAACTTAATTCATTTCAAGATAATAAATCTTTTATTGTCTTAAGATAAAACATTATCTTATAAATACCTTAATTACCATTTACATTTTTAAACCATTTTACCTTAATAATTAACTAAAATTAAGTCAATAATTAAGTTTAAAATAAAATAATCATCTTAACTTGATAAATTGAAGTTATCAAAATATAACTTAAAAAATAACTTAAACATTTATCAATTAATAGTTTTAAAAGCTATATTCAAGTTTGAATTTAAAAACTTACTTTTATATAACCTTTTAAATTCTTAACTTAATTTTAATTTCACTTTAAATTTGCTTAACAAGATTTAAATTTAACAAACTTCAAACTTCTAAGAACATATTAAAGAACACATTTATATTTAAAGAATAGAATTCAAAAACAAGATTTATTTCAAAAGTTTAAAACTTTCTTTATTTAAATTCAAAACTTGTTTTATAAAATCTTTTTAAATTTTTTTCCTTTAATCAATTGCTTCAGTTTGAACCTAATAATCACTCAAACTATTCCAAGTTCCATTTTCTTTTCTTAAATTTTAAAAGTTTAGTTTTAAGTTTAAATTTTAAAAACCTGTAACACAAAAACTGTTAACAGATTTAAAGTTTGAAATCTGCAGGCTAAACCCCAAATCTACTCGAGTTTTCACTCGAGTCTCTACCCAATACCCCCGATTCTTACTTCGAGTCAAAACCCCCGATTCTTACTTCGAGTCAAAACCCCCAACCCAAAACACAACAACCATTGACACAAACCCTCCACTGTTCACATGACAAGCACCGGAGCGAACTCTGACCACTGACGAACCCTCCGACACGCCGACCATCATCCCTGCAACCTTCTTCAATCATCAAAACACCCTCACCTACCTCGAATCAAAATCGAGCTACCCAGTTAAAAACTGGAACCAATTGCCATGGCCAAATCCACCTCGAAGTAGCATCTCCGACCACCAGACGACGAGAGGCTCTGACCACATCCTGCCGACACACCATGCCATCATTCCCCTGAGTATCTGGGAACTCGCATCACCAATGATGATGCGACGACTCCAAAACCCAACCTAGTCAAAAACTAGAGTTAAAAATTTGCCTCGACCACCGCCGACACCTCTGCAACTTATCCACCCTCCAAATATTTTTGCCTGAACCACCAGACCTCGCTCCATCTCCAATGATGATCTCGAGCACCCCAGACCTTGTGGCCATCAGAAATTACCCAAAATCCAAATTCCAAACAACTCCAAAATTCACATTTAATACTTCATTAAAAATTATGATTTTGATTTTAAAAATCCTATCTTTCAATGGTGATTCATGATATAAACTTGAAACAACAAATTTAGTTGATTTTATTTAACATGTAAAAGGATTTCCGCTGCATTCTTTTAATTCCAGGAGATTTCCACATCTATTCTACTTAAATAAAATTTGACACTTAAATTTGTTTCTAACAAACATATCATGTTTGAAGCTTAAAACCTAACACAGATCTTTTAAGGGAATTTGAATTTTCTTTTATTTAATCTCTATAGTTTTAAAAAACAGAGAAGAACAATCATAATACACATGCACAGTCATACACATTCATATACATAGATAATACACCTACATATAAACATGCAAGCATTAATTATTACAGAAATCTAACAAGCAACAGATCAGTTATCACTTAAGCTTTTTAAGTTGATGTTTACTCACCTTTTAATGAAATGCAGAGTATTTCAAAACTGGGTTGGCACTGAAGCTTTTGAAACAAAAATTCTTTGAGGCTTTGATTGATGCAAGATGAAGCTTTGACTGAAAACAAAATTGCTTTGAAACTGGAATGTTTGAAAGCTCTGATTCACTTCAGATTTTTTTGCTTGAACTTTTGAAAAATGTTGTTGCAGGCTTTGATAAAAGAGGTTTCAGGCTTGAGAATATTGCAGGTTACTCTTTTGAAGATGTTACAACTTTGTTATAAAATGGTTACAGGCTTTGAGCATATTACAAGGTTGAGTAGCATTTGATATGAGGAATGAATTACAGGGTTTTGAAAATGTTTTGAGGAGATTGCTTTCAGGCTTTGGTAATTTGATTACAAGCTTTGGAAAAATGGTTTACAGATTTTTTAAATTTGATCTGAGGAGTGTTTTAGGCTTTGATTTTGAACTGAGGTGTTATGATTTTCTTATTTTGAGAAAGTTTTTGAAATGAGATTAGAAAAGAAATAGGAAGGGTAGATAAATGATTATATAAACTAATTTATGGTTTATTTAAAATTAAAGAAAATATAAATAAAATGTATGACACTTGTCCCTTACTTAGATTAATATGTTAAAACATGTTATCTAAAATGGTTTATAACTTAACACTTGTATTAACTTATTTTTATATTATTTATAAATGATTTTAAAATCTTTTCTTATTAAATTCCTGATTAACAAATACATTTGTAAATGCTTTCTAAATTTTATATAAATACAATCTTTAAAGAAAATAGAATATAAACCAATTATGATTTAAATAAAATCATATATAATATTTTAAACTCATTTTTAAATGCTAATTTAAAAGCTTCTGTATTTATTCCTATTAAATAATTTTTTTTTTCAAATTCCCATAAACAAATTTCTTTTAAAGAAAATAACATAAACAATCTTATTTTTAAATAAAAATCTTATTCATATATTTTAAATCCAAACTATATTATTATTTTTATTTTAAGATATATATTCCTTTAAATTCAATTTTTAAATTCAAATTCAAAGTCAATTTAAAATCCAAATTTAAAATTAATTCAAATAAATATAGATATCAATTTTAAACGAACACATTATTAAATTTGAAAATAATAAGGTTATTTAAAAATCTAGATTTATAAAATAACACAAATTAAATTTGTAAATTATTATTTCATTTAAAAATCTATTGATATATATATATATATATATTTAAAAACAACTCATTATTAAATTGTTTGAAAAAGATAACAATTTTACCAATTTTAATTAATTTAATTAAGAGATTATCACATTTTAAATTCCTTGAAACTCCGGGATATCACATATGTATTCGCTCACTTAAGTATATAAACATGTAAGTTAAAAGAAGATTTTATTTAGTAAAAATATATATACATAACATATATAAAAATATCAACACAAGTACAAGAGCATAACATGAATAATTGCAAGAGAAGGGGCTACATGTAGTAGATAGAAATGATGAAGGGGAAGGAGTGGAGATGCATGCATGTATGCATATTATATTCAAGCACTTAATTTTTTTAAATTAATTTCTTAATCCTATATATACATCGCTACTCTTTCATGTTCTCATTTGTACAACCCTCCTCTTCATTTTAAAATTCCTAAGAGCTTAAGCATAACATCTACGGCTTCCTCTTCATAATTTTTAAGTGAGAAAAACCACTTTATTTTGCAAAAAGTCTCCTCTTTAATTGTCAAAATCACTTCTACATCTTCTACAACAACCCCCCTTCCAAATTTACAAGCCTATCCACCCCAAAACCATACGATCGTTCCCTACATATACCAGGCCAAGCCCAAAGTTAACATGGTTGAGCCCATTTAGGTGTTTGAGCAACTAAAAGTTTCAAATATTGCAATATCCTAAGTTGTTTTCAAGTTTTGGCACAAGTTCGTCTTGATTTAATAAAGTTTCAATGACTAAAACTCTTGTGATTTTGGAAAGATAATAACTTGATTTGATGACTATACGTTGTGAAGATATAGTGGTTGTTGTGTCGAAATTCCATGTTGTTTGGATGGCATATGATTATATGTTTATTGTTAGACTTGGATTTGTGATTTCGATGTTCAATGATATGTTTGGATATGAATATGTGAATGATTGGTTATGATATGATGGCAGTGTGTTTATGAAACAAAACCAAGTGAATGTGATGTTAATGTTGTGAAGTTAGCACCTTGAAAACTCGCAAAGGACTTGGAATTCGATCTGAAAACAAAAGCCCTTTTTTCAAGTTTTAGATTTTGAAAATGTTTTCCATGCTTTCACCTTTGTTTTTAAGTTTTTTCAAAACTTTTCCATTTGTGATTTCAAATATATAGTAGATTGAGTTAAAGTGAGTTTTCACCTAGAAATTAATTCTAGCGAACTATGGTTATAGCGATAGTCGCCATGGATGTAGTTTGAAAATTTTCACTTTTCAAGTTTTAAGATTTTCCTTTGGATTATTTTTGAAAACTCATTTTTGATTAATTAAGTAAGTCAAAAGTTTAATGTTTAAATATATTTATTTAATTTATTAATTAAGGCAATTATTATTTAATTAATTAATTAGGTAATTAGGTTAAATAGTTAGAGTTTAAGAAAATTATTAATTAAGTTAAATATTTTTTATTAAGTAATTTTTAAACAATGATTAATTAAAATAAGAGGGAATTAATTTTTATTTAATCAATTTTATTTTATTTAATTAGAGTTAGTTAGTTAATTGATTATGATTTAATTAAAGGTTAATTATCTACCTACTTTGGATTTAATTCTTAAATGAATGTTATTTAATTAAAGTTTAATAATAGATAAAATTAGGGTTATTAATCATTTAATTTTGATTTAATTAAGATTTACTAAAGTTTAATTGAGTTTTAAACTATGGTTTAATCAAAGTTTTATTTATTTTAAAGTTTCTTTTAAAAACTCCATCAGTTATTTTTTTAACCAACTTTCTTATTTAAGTAGATTGTTTTAAACCAAAGGATCTCTTATCCGTGCCATTAATTAGCCAAATGAAATAGAGCAGTTGTAATAAAATGATGATGCATTTTATTGAAAGTAAGTCGACTTGTACTTATCACAAATACTGCACTTCGAGAATGTGATGAATGTAAGGGGGTTAATTTCGATAAGCGGGTCATGATAATCTAAGCATATGGAACACATGTGCATATGTAAATCTTACACCATGATAGTGGAATGGTCCATTATAAATATCCTGACCTTTTAAATTATCGAACATTGGTTTGAAGAGACCGGGATTGGATATTAGTTGTTATCCGAAAACCCCTTCGGACCAACGTAAGGGTTTTAATTGGAAATAGTAAAGGCAAGGCCCATGATAAAAAGGCTTTGAAGCACAAGGGCATTTACTACTACCCCTGAGGGTGATTCCAAAATGGGTGTAGTAGAAATAGTTCCTTTGGTTAGTTCATCTCCTGAACCACTTGTATGGATGAATGCTGACATTGTGTCAATATATGAAGGTGCTGTAGCATTCTAGATGGCAGTGCTTTAGTAAAGTGAATGCAGCGTTAGGCTTCATCAACTGAAAATGACCAAAACAGGCTATGCAGAAGGACTATATGGATTGCTCCCATCACGGTATGTCATTACGATATCTAGAATTGATATTTGACCCATTTTTGTATGCACCGGTACGATTGCTGATTCTAACTATGGTGGTGATGTATTCGGTAGCACTAGTCAAGTGGTAGGCCAGTTCTGTGTAGCAAGGGTACAAGATGTTCTTGTCAGACCCCATGTGTATTTTATTCAGAGGTGCACCTTTGGAAGTTAGTTCCTTACCTGTTCAATTATGGAATCCATTCTCTAATAAGTACCATATGAGTTTAGTTGTATCCAAATATGTTGAAATGTGAGATGTAAGCATTTCAGCTATTGTTTCTATTTTACTTGAAAACCCCAGACATCGTCATAATATCACTGGATTTCCATATAAAGTGTTTTGGCTATCGTAAGGTAAAAACTCATTCGTGTTCATGTTAAGTGTCGTCATATGTGATACCTTTGATTTTCAAAGTGTTTTATAAAAGTTAAATTCCAGCTGTGTTGATTTTACTCACACCAAACCCATGTCTGATTTGAAGTTTTATTTTCTTTTCCTAAAACTCTTAGGCACTCAAATTTGTATGACTAGTAAAATGATCTAGTTTTCTTTTGGAATCATTTTGAAGGAGCTAGAGCAGATGGCTTCACCGTTAGCTAGTTATTATCTTATTCCGCCATGTTTATGTACGTCCTATGTATTTTGTATGGACATGTAGTTATATCTGTCCAGTTGAAATTGTAATGTAATGGCTCTGATGTATTATATTATGGAAACGACTATGTAATATCCTATGTTTTCTATGATATGTTGTTCTGATTCATGGTGAGATTCTATGTTTGTACAGTTTCTTCTTATCTTTCCTTTCCTTCTACCTTTAATGGCTCATCTTTCAAAGTAAGAAATGAGGATGCTACATTTTGGTATCAGATCATATGTTAAGTGACCACCTATGCTTTCGGTTGAGGTCAACTTCGTGAGTGTGTATTCATAATTTTCATTCATATATGTGTGTGTGTGTCCGATAGATAGATCATCTTGATAGGTTTGATTAGTACCCTTCTTTTAAGATTTATCTCGTCCAAGTATTCTAATATTTTCCTACTATGTCCAAGTAGTAAGACATGAGTAACAAAGGCAGACAAGGTAGGGGAGTAGGTAGAACTACGACTACTGGTCAAACCCCAAATCCTGAAGGAGTTCGGATTGCCGAAGAGGTAGCACCAGAATGGCCTAGAGATAATTTTGCAACCTTATGCATGCATAACACTAACCTTGGGGGGAAATTGTTTAAAGAAACCGAGTCTTTCATGGAAGTGCAGGCTTGGTTGAGAACTTGCGAAAAGATTTTTAATGGTCTTGGTTTATCCGATGAACAGAAAAGGTACTTAGTAGCATAACAACTGCAAAAGGGAGCAGGAGCTTGTTGGGCTTTCCTTACTACAAATGTTCCAGAAGAAGAGTTTTCATGGGTTGGATTTAAATAATTTTTTTAGGACCAATTCTCGCCAACAGTAGGAAGGACGAGGATGTACCACAACTTCATTGACTTTAAGCAAGGGGATCTATCGGTAGCAAAATATTAGACGAAATTCAGTGAGCTATCTTGTTTTGGACTAGAATTGATCAAAACCCCATTAAAGAAGAATTCGATGTTTTTTTGGTTATGAGAGAAGAGTTTCATGAGAGAATGACTACTCACATTAAAGGCTTTTGTGGATTTAGTTAATATGGCTCTGAGGTATGAAGCCTTGGAAAAAAGGAAACCTACTCCAGCAGCAGCAAATGGAAATAACAATGGTGGTGGTTCTAACAAGTGAAAGTTTAATCCTAACTGGAAGAATTAGGAAAAGGGAAAGCCTGATGGTGGGGTTCAAAGGAATCATTTTAAGGATTTTTTTTGCCATTAGTGTTAGCAAAAGGGCCACATCGTAAAGTTTTGCAAGAATTTTGGCATTCAGCAACAACAACAACAGTAAAGTGGACCTATCTCCCTGATGGTCCAGAAGACTCTCCGTTTTAATTACTATCAACCTAGGCATATGGTAAAGGACTACCCACTCATGAAGAAGGTGTAGCGGCCCAAGGCATATGCCATTAAGAATGGACCATTGACTTCAACGGATGTGAAGGAAAAAGGCATCCTTAAAGGTACCTTACTGATTAATGGTATTTTTGTTTGAGCATTATTTGATACTGTTGTTTATCATAGTTTTATCCCTTGTGAATCAATAGATAAATTTCATCTTATTCCTACATTGTAGAAAATCATATGTGTGTGTCCAACCCATTTGTATGATTTGTAAGAATGTTTTCCGAGATGTTCTTAATAAGTTCGCGTTAGTTTTCATCGATGACATCCTTATTTACACCAAACCTGGGGAAGAGCACAAACAGCATTTAGAAGTGGTGTTGGAAACATTGAGGAGACATGTCCTAAAGGCGAAATTTTTGTAGTGCCATTTTTGAAAATTGATGGTAAGATTCTTATGACATATTATGATAGAAGGAGGTATTTCAATGGACCTAGTGAAAGTGGAAGATGTTCAGGAATGGAAGCAACCGTGGACTTCTACCGAGATTCGCAATTTCTTAGGTTTGGCTGGATACTGTAGTCAGTTTATTCAAGATTATTCTAGGATTTCCTCCTATTTGACTAAGCTGGCTAAGAAGGGGGAGAAGTTTGTATAGACTCCAAAGTGTGAAGAAGCATTTCTGGAATTGAAGAAGAGATTGACCAGTGCACCAGTTTTGGATGTTCTAGATGGAAATAGTGAATTCATAGTTTACATAGATGCTTGTGGAGTGGGGCTGGGCTCTATTTTGATGCTGTATGGTAAAGTGATTACATATGCATGCAGATAGTTGAAGCCTCATGAGAAGAACTATGCTAGCATGACATGGAGTTGCTGGCGGTTATCTTTGCATTGAAACTATGGAAACACTACTTGATGGATAAGCATCCTTCTATTCCTCTTAATTTGTTTATAATCTTTAAACATTTTAGAGTAAGTTTTCTTTCTTTAATTAAGTGAAAAATTCGAGCTCTTTGTGGATCATAAATCCCAAAAGCATCATTTTACTCAGAAGGATATGAACCTGAGACAAGAGAGATGGTTAGAGTTTCTGGCGTCCTACGACTTGGACATTCTTTATACGCTAAGAAAATATAATGTAGTGGCAAATGTCCTAAGCAGGAATGCTATTTTGACTCTCTTTTAGGTTATCCCGACACTTCAAGAAAGGATTGCGAGGAATTAGAATAAGGATGACATACTGAAAGGGTTAATTCAAGGTGTTGAGGAGGGTGGGTGTTCATATTTTGAGATGGATAGTCAAGCTGCTTTAAGGATGAACGAACGATTGTATGTTCCCGATGTGGATGGACTGAGGCACGGAGTTTTATCAGATCGCCATAAATCTAAGTTAAGTATTCATCCAGGAGTTCATAAGATGTATAAAGACGTGAAAAGAGAATTTTGGTGGCTAGGAATGAAGAAAGTCATTTCAGTCTATGTTAATAGATGTTTGTGCTGTCAACAAGTCAAGGGTGATCATTAGAAGGAAGCCGGATTATTATAACCTTTAGAAATAGCTAATTGGAAATGAGAAATAATATCAATGTATTTTATTGATGGTTTTCCCAGAACCAGAAAAGGAAATGAAGGAGTGTGGGTTATCATGGATCAGCTAACAAAGAGCGCACTTTTGATTCCAATAGAACCAACGAGGACCACTACCTCTTTAGCTAAAAAATTTTATAAGAGAGATAGCCAGGTTGCATGGAGTTCCTATGAGATTTGTAAGTGATCGAGACTCCATATTTACTAGTTAATTTTGGGAGGCACTACAAAAAATTCTAGGAAAAAAGTTAAGCTTAAGCACAGCACACTACCCCCAAACAGATGGACAGATAGAGCATATGAATTATATTCTAGAGGATCTCTTGAGAGCGTGTATTCTAGATTTTAGTGGATCATAGGAAGATCAATTGCATTTAGTTGAGTTCTCCTACAACAATAGCTTCCAACCAAGCATAGGGATGACACCGTATGAAGCCTTACATGAAAAACTGTGCAGGTCACCAGCATGTTGGGTTGAGGCGGGAGATAGATTAGTTTTTTGACCGGACATGATCCGAGAGGCTATCGAAAAAGTTACGGTAATTAAGAAAAGAATGAAGGAAGCCCAAGATCGCTAAAAGAATTATGCTGATAGAAGGCGAAGGGAATTAAAATTTGTGGTTGGAGACTTGGTTTTCATAAAGATTTCACCAATAAAAGGAAATATTGGATTCGGAAAAGCAGGGAAGTTAGCTCCAAGGTATGTTGTAACTTTTCGTATTCTTGAAAGAATCAAATCCCTTGCTTATAAGGTCGAGTTGCCAGAGAGATTGGAAGGAGTTCATAATGTGTTCCACGTGTCTCATTTGAGGAAATATGTTCATGACCCATCTTTGATCATGGAGCCATCGGTTCAAGAGGAATTGTAGATAGAACCGAACCCGACAATAGTTAGACATCTAGTTATGTTGTGGATCAAGATGAAAAGAAGTTTCGTAACATGGTGCGACTAATCAAGATTCAATGGAGTGATGATCCGAGAGATTGCACTTGGGAGACGGTGGATCGTATGAGAGAAGCCTATCCCGAGTTGATGTTAGAATAGTCAGTTGTTTGTCTATCGTGTGTATAGTGTATGTTTGTTTGTTGTAGATTCTTAATGCATGTCTTTGTATGTTTTATGATATGAATATATTGCTTTTCGCATAGTTTGAGTTATCTCCTCGTTTGCTAATTTCGAGACGAAATTCTTTTAAGAGGGAAGAGTGTAGCGAACAAGAATTTAATCGCTATTTAAGTGGAGATTTAAGTATATTTTCAAAATAATTAATAAATGGATTTTAATTAACAAATAAAACTATTTTATATAATAACTAATTATGATAAAACTGTTTTCAAATTTTGTTTCCCAATATATATATAGTTCATTGAGAAATAGAAAAGGTGATTAGAAATTATTTTCTGAACTATTAATTATAAATTGGTTAAAAGTTATTCAAAATTCTATAATACTATTGTAAACACACATGCACACATATTAATCATTTTAATATTATGTGTACATGTATATATGCATGTACATATTAGCTCACTTAAGTATATAAACATGTAAGTTAAAAGAAAATTTTATTTATTAAAAATATATATACATAACATATATAAAGATACATTTTCCAACACAAGTACAAGAGCATGGCATAATAGTTGCAAGAGTGGGGTAGATGTAGTGGACGAAAACGATGACGGGGTGGGAGTGGTAATGCATGCATTTATGCATATTATATTTGTTTGTACCAAAATTGGGCACAACACTCCTCGGAAGTTTTGAAGAGATAACATTGAAGAGTATAAATTTAAAATGAAGATTATCTAACAAAAACTCCAACTATCAGGAATGTAAATACACAGACAAGCGATTTAGAGTGGTTCGGCGTGTTGCCTACATCCACTATGAAGTTTTTACGACTTTATTGATTCTCTTTTAATGATTACAAGTGATTACAGCAAACAATAGCAAAATATAACTTGGAATTCGAATTCAACAGCAAGACTATGATGCAAATCTCGATCCGGCAGAGTCTGGGCGCTTCAGAATCAATTGATCCTTCTTCTGTAGGCTCTGGGGCTCTTTTTATAGGCGTTGGAGGCTGATATTGCATTCAAACTTTGGGAGACTCGTTCTGGCACGTAAGGGGGCCCACGTGACCGATCCTAGAGAGTTTCGTCTTGATCCGTGATCGATATGAAATCAATTCGTATCGATCAGGATCGTGTCCAATGGAGCTGAAACTTGGTGGAGGCAATCTTTGGCTTGTACGTAATCTCCTGTGAAAATTTCATAGCATTTGGATTGGTGGATCTCGAGTTATGGTCAATACGAATTGGGATCTTTGATTGTAGCGCTTCCTTCGAATCGATAAATTCGAATCGATCAATTCGACTCGATGATGGCATGCGTGAGCAAGTTGACGTGGCCGCGTCCTTCGTGTCGATCCGCCTTTCACTCCGGTTTGATCGAGTCACCCCGAGTATTTCGCCGTGTTCGCATCCATAACTAATGTGTCATCTCTGGCCTCTTTGACTCGATAGATATGAGCAAGTAATTATTCATGGATTCGAACAGAGGCCTCTAAGTATAATATATAACCATCTGATGGATACGAATATCGGGTATCTGATGGATACGAAGAGCCGTTGCTTTGATGGGTTCGAACTTAATGGTGGCAAACTCTAAGTGTTTGATGGATACAAACATCTGCTCTGTGGTGGAAACGAGCTAACAAAGGTGGATGGATACGAATAAGGCAGTTACTTCATGGATATTAAATAGCGTCTTATCGTTGTTGATGGATGCGAAGTAGTCACCAGCTGATCGATACGAAGATGGTGGATTCGAATACTGACAACTTGATCGATACGAACCAATAGGAACTGATCGATGCGAAGTGGGTGATGGATGCGAACCGGATCGATTCGAACCGTGGCTTATTGATGGGTACGAACTTGATCGATGCAAAATTGATGGACATGAATCGAGACGTGGTAATGGATACAGACTCTATCGATGCGAAGTTAAGTTTTCCGATGGATACGAAAATGTGGCTTTTTCCTTCAATTTGCATCAATCATATCTTGAGCAAATGTACTCGGATTGATTTGAAATTTGGAATGCTAACTTCCATGGCTTAATTTGTCATGTCTCGTCAGTTGTGGCTTGATCTGGACCCAAAAAAATTCATTGTCATCCATAATAAATCAGAGCGTACTCGACATCCGGGACGAATGTTCCTTAATTCTTAATCAGTTCCTCGATATCTCGGCCTTGCCAAAAGGCGGGATAACATTTTCCCCCCAAAGTACATCTTGTGGAAACATGACGTGCTTTGAAAAGTCGCAGTCTTCACTCTAAACAGGCATTGCTTTTTCTTTGAAAGCTGTAACCCTGCGTCGCAGTAATTGATAGCTGCATGATCAGTGCTTAGCTGTTTGTCGCCGTAATCGTTATTAAATGAATATCCAATTCCTGTTAATGCTGAAAATGGGATATTAGTTTGACATATATGTACATATGTTGGTCTGACTCTCGTTAACGTTGCATGTTCACGAGTCGTTGTCAGTTTTCTTATACCGAATTTCGCATCGACCCTCTCCTGAACCGAAGTGAAACCTGAGTTGTTACAACGCTTAATGGTTGTTTTCGGACGTTCCTTCGTATCGATCCTCTCCTGGATCTACATAGAAATTTGAAAGGTTGTTCTCGCATCGATGTGTTTGGCATTAAAGGATACAAATCACCATTTCGTATCGATGGTTTTTGTTGTATTAAATGAATAAGCGATTCATAATTCGTATTGATAAAAGTTGGCTTCTGGATGTTGTGACCTGATGGATTCGAACGGCAAAGTTCGCATCGACGCATTATGGATAGAGTCGAACCAATCGAAACGAATTGCAGTCTCGAACCGATAAACCCCTGGTGGTAACTTCACCTCGATGAAGGCAAGGACCGATGGATTCGAACGGAGCATTCGAATCGACTCGTGGGTTGACCGGTTATGACCAGTCAAGTTGACTGGGAGGCGAATCGACCCAGTCTCTCCCTAGGCTCCATATAAATACTCAAGACTTCGACCATTTTCACTTTTTTACTTTTTACTGCCGCACCCCCTATTTTTTACTTTCACATCGATCCATGTCCTTCGAGAAAGAAAAAGAACTGCATAGTGCTTTCGAATCGATCCGATTCACTCTTCCAATCCTTCGAATTTCAACTTCAATTTAGGTAATGAACCGGTTGCAACTAAATCCAAACGATGGGGTTTGAATCTCAGATCCATTCCATATTCATCAATTATCCATTCTGGTAACCTTTAAGGTTGGATCTGGGTCAAAGCTTGGTCGAAAATGGCCATGGCGATGTCTTTGTTGATTGAGGAAGAAAGAGTGGAAAAAATAAATCGATTTGTGTTTCATGTCGATCTGGGGACCTGTGTTCGAGTCGATGAAGGCAATGATGTTTTTTCTTGGATTTTGCATCGAACCCCGGAATATCTTAATGGAGACGTTGTAGCTTGTATTGATGGTGATGGTGGTAGATCGTGTCGATCGGTAACGATCAATGCGAGAATTAAGCAAGCAATCATTTCGAAATCCTCGGCTTTAGATCGATACGAATCTTATTCTCATGATTGATACGACAAGCATCGATTCGAACCTGATTGATGTGAAGCCATGGGTTTCTTGACCGATATGAATCTGATTACCAGGGATCGATTCGAAGCTATCTTTCCTGATCGACACGAACTCGAATCCTGATGATCGATTTGAAGTATTCCCCCGTTGATCGATACGAAATTCAGGTCTTGACGGCTACAAACGAACTCCCCATGATCGATTCGAACCCATCCCATGATGGATACGAGATTTTGAACACTCTTTAACACAATTCCGACGAGCTTCATTCTCGCATATCTGGACTTGACCGTTAAACTGCATACTTGATTACCTTTCGAAGCTCGTCGATGGAACCATAACAACTTTAATTCGGATCGATTGCTAACATATGGATGATTTGGTGATGACGGTCAACAATGACAATCATTCCATTTGGAATCCGATTATCTTTGTCGTTTGCCAATTTTTCTCTAACTCTGCAAAATTTATCCAAGTAATGCACAACACTGCACTGCACAACACACACTTTGCACAAGGGGAACACACGGGCTCGTCTAATGATGATTTCTCGTGAGTTAGCTAGTTATGGAAACTTCAAGCTCGCAGCCACAGGAAACTCAGAGTTCAATTCCTCCCGTGCTTGAAATACCTGAGATTGAGGTCGAAGTTATTGATCCAGCCCCGGACGAGGTACCAAATGCACTTCTTATCAACAGACCGCCAGACTCTGTTCCATCCAACGTCTCAGAAGATATGCTAAGGAGATATGCCTAAGGCACGGTTTTTCGATGGACGACGTGCTACTGCCAGGACCAAATGACAGACCACACAATCCACCGAAAGGGTATACTGCATTCAATCGACATGCGTGCGCAGCTGGGATGCTCGCCCCGTTCAATCAGTATATAAGAGAAGTGCTGTCCTTTATAAGGATCGCCCCATCTCAGCTACACCCAAATGGATATGCTTTGCTCAATAACTTGTTCATTGCATTTATGGAGCATCTCAATCGACCACCCCGACTGATCGAGATAAGATATTTGTTCAACTTCAAGAGTCGGACAGACAGTCCATCTTTCACATTTCTAGAGGCCGTGAGAAATTGCCAAATAATTACGAGGTCTTAGACCAGGCTGAGCTACTTTAAGACGGAGTGGTTCTATGTTAGATTCCCCCATGATTTTCCAGGTGATGGCTATTCAGACGTGAGTATTTCTATCTTTTTGAGCAGTCGGCAAAATAGTCGCAAATGAAATCCGAATCATATCTCTTTTTTCTTTACAGCGATAATTCAGCGACCCGAAGGCGGATATTACAAGGAAATAGTTTGGGTTCTTCAAGAGGTCCCAGGCGAAGATAGGAATATTGGCTTGGTCCTGACGGATAGGAATCTCAGAATTCTTAGGCTGGTCGAGCGAAGGCAAAGTATAAGGCTCGATGGTGCATTAAGAACTATCTTGAGGGAGCGAGTTAAACGAAAAAAGCCTAGAGTTGTTATAATCGAAGAGGCTAACTCTGAAAGAACTCACATCAATGAGGAACCATTGAGCGAACCTGCGGATGCAGCCCAGGATATTGAAGAGAAGAGAAAAGGCAAGGCAGCCGTTTCCAAGCCATCTAAAAAAGGGAGATGGAAATCCGTGATCATGTCTCGGCTCGCCTCCGGAATTAGAATTTCGGAGATATCTCTCCCAAGAATAGAGAATCTTTACGAAGGGCTCGCCGATCTTCTAATTCCGGGCGATGTGTCCTTACAGCATGATGCCGGATTGGATGAACTCCAACAAGCCTTAGTTTTAAGCCAGTCTCTGCCCACTAGCGTGGTTGACACATCCGGTTGGTCGGGGGGTTGCACATACATTCACACTTCAGGCACTACACGATTTCTGAATGTAATCCGCCCACTGTGAAAGATTACTAACTTTTGTCTCCGTTTTTATTTGCAGGAACCACGTCTGGTCAAGGCTCGATGCTTGGCAGCCTATGCAGCAAACGTCGATCTTCATCATACTATGAATCGCGTAGGAGGGAAGGAGATCGAGATTATGATCAGGGGTATTCCAGCCAGGAACGGACTAATGGGGATAGGGGATATGTACGCTGTTCCTGATCTCGCACAGCCCCTCCCAGAGCTCCCGCACCGCCTCTGGTTCATGTTTCGAGGCCTCCAAAGACTTCACGACACTGGCAGTTTTCCCACTCTTCATGGTCCGACTCTTATCGCCAAACTAAGGTAGTAGACCCTTCAACCACCGCACAGGCCCTTGTCGAACCTACTGGGGAAGGAGCGATGAGGCTTGCTCAACTAAAAAAGGATTTCCCCGACATCTGTTTTGATGGGTTTGTCTTCCCCCCGCACTTAAAAAGGGTACCGGCATCGGTCGAATCCACGGTGCATGATTATATCGCAAATATATTTTTCCAGTATCAGGAGTTGTCGAAGACCGTGAAAAAAGCATCGAAAGTGGCCTTTGATCGAGTATTCATGATTGAAAAGCTAGAGAAAGAACTCGGTCAAAAAGATCGAATTATTCAAGCGCTCAATAGTGAGGCCGAGTCTTCTTGCAAATCTGAGATCGAGGCTCTTAAGAAAGCCGACGAGGCCCAGGCGGCGATGGATAGGATGAAGCGGAAGCATTATTCCACGGTAGAGGACATGGGCCACCGGAACACCATCGTGACCGTTGAGCGGGATGTAGCCCTCAAAGAGCTTAATGAGCTTAAATCCAAATTTTCTGAAATAATGAAGGAAAAGGATGCTGCTAACGTTGCCGCACAGGAAGCGTGCGATCAAGCGGTGGTACTCCGGAGGGAAAGACACGCGGCCATGGAAAAGGTCCGCGAGGTGGAGGCCGGAGTTGATGAGAAGGTTCGGCAGGCAGAGACCAGGCTTGAGGAGGACATAGAGGAGCTTCTCGTCACTTACAACACCAACGTACCGAGACACAGGAACTTGGCGTGGCTCGACGATTACTCTATACATCTATACAACGCTTGGAATTTGCTGGTCGAAGAAGAAAAAGCGGTGCAGTTGGGTGGAGCTTTTGATGAGTTTGAGTTGGAGAACCGTATACTGAACGAAGATGAAAAGAAGGTTCTCCATGATTCTATGATCTCTTATGCAAGACAGAGACTGGGTACCCAGCACTTAGAAACCGGGGAAGGTTCCGGAGTTGGGCATCGTGCTACGAGTTTCGAGATTGTTACTTCATCTCGATCTGAGCCCACTCCAGTTATCGAACCCTAGCCCGCCCGGCTTACGACCCCTAATAGCCACGCTTATCTCCTATTAAGGAGCAT
The DNA here is from genome assembly GCA_030765085.1 of Allium cepa. Classification (NCBI taxonomy): domain Eukaryota; kingdom Viridiplantae; phylum Streptophyta; class Magnoliopsida; order Asparagales; family Amaryllidaceae; genus Allium; species Allium cepa. The sequence continues at coordinate 5,912,329 of CM060937.1, forward strand.
TCATCCGAAGTTGTTCAGCCAACTGCAAGCCGAACTGAGGAAGGTACTCTGAACATATTTCATGTGCATCTTAAATGAAGGGCTTGTTTTGAAGTGTGTCCTAACAACTTCTTTTCTTCCTTGTCCAGTGACCGAAGCTATATCGACAGAGCCTTCTGCAATCCAGGAATTACAACAAGTGCAGGAGGCTATTATCACTGAGGCGACCTCTATTGCCACGGCCTTGCCCATCGATGTAACGCAAGGGAGTACAATCTCTTTTGATGAGAAAATGATGAATGAACTTCTTGGCCGACATAGCGACCCCTTTGCGGACTTACCGTTCGTCCTTAGTGGGCTCCCGCCTACTTCTAGTGCTTCAACCCATTTCACTACTGCCCCCAGTGAAGCTCGTGCTGCTCGAGAAGCAGAGTTTTTGGCTGAAATTAATGCTGAGATGGAGGCAGCGACACATGGCAGTAGTTCCGAGAGTGTAACAACGGCGGTCGGCCCAACTCCACTTAGGGTGATATCTCCTGGGGGCACACTCGTCGATACCAGTATGCCCATTCTGCCCCTAGTTGTAAATCCGACTCCTCCGACTCCTCCTAAAGAGAATATTCCTTTAAGTTCAAGTTCGGAGGAAGACGTTGATATCGTGCCTTCTTCAGGGAATGATCCGCCAAAGGGTAAGGGTTCGAAGCGAAAAACCGCTAGCGGTTTCGGCGGTTCCGCCTCGAAGAGAAGGCCGAAGAAGGAAAAGTAGATAAGCCCCCTTTGGCGCATTTTTGGCAGTCAGGAATGTACTTTTGTCTTTCTTTCATAGGCCATGTATAGATGCAAGCTCGGCCTCTTGCTAGTAGAATTTTTTTGGAATAACTTGTACATGAATCTTCGCATACAATTTAGTTGAAATGAAATTTAGTTTCTTTTCTTCAACTTTCATTTCTTTTATGCTTAAGTATTTACAGTATTTGAATTTCAGTCCAGTGTACTTGTGGTGTTTTTACCTTCAAGTTGAGTTCGTTTCATTTGCCGAGTCCGAAAATCGTGATCACAAGTCATAATTAGGGACCAAGTCGGACTTGGACGTTGTACTGCTTTGGTCAACTATTAACACTTAAGCTCTGCCCTCAGTTCCGGGGATGAGTTGTAAAGATTGGCTTGCGATCGCAAATTATTTCTACCCCTTCAGGTTTTGCGTCGTTAGACCAATGCTAAAATAAATAAGAATTGAGTGGTTAAATCATACTTGTTTATTTATGAATAGTCACATCCATATTCCGGGGACCAGCATTTGTATTTAGGTGATCAGTCGCGCATGCCGAAGTTGTTAAGAACATGTCCACACTCCGGGGACTTAGGTTAACTTATGAGTGGTCGTTCGCACTTCAGTTATACCTATACTCTGACTGCACTCTGGGGACGCAGAGTCATTTGTAATCGATAATCTGGTTCGCACTTCGGGAATCCGAATGCTATCGTCGTTTGAAACACAGTTCGCACTCCGGGAACTTTGACTTAGTATTTATACTCCAATTCACACTCTGGGAATTTGGAGTTAGCATTTATATTTTGGATCTCACTCCAGGAACCTGGAATTGATGTTTATACTCTGAATCACGCTCTGGGAATTCGGAGTTGGCCGACAGATGGGCAGTCACACCTATTTAGGATTTTTAGGAATTCATTCACACTCTGGGAACGATGGATTTATCAAGATCATGGATGGTCGGATCACATCCACCCCGAGCTAACAAGCGAGGTCGTTAGATGGACGGGTCCATCCTCCTTGAACTTGTTTAGGATACGGTCGAAGTCGTTAGGCGGACGGGTCCACCTTCTTCGAAGCCGTATTTATAAGTTTTATGCTCCAACTCGCAGTCTTGGTGTTTGGAGTTAGTATTTATACTCTGATTCGCACTCTGGAAACCTAAAGTTGATGTTTATACTCCAATTCGCACTCTGAGAATTTGGAGTTAGTGTTTATACTTCGGATCGCACTCTGGGAACCTAGAGTTGATGTTTATACTCCAATTCGCACTCTTGGAATTTGGAGTTAGCGTTTACACTCCGGTTCGCACTCTGGGAACCTAGAGTTGATGTTTATACTCCAATTCGCACTCTGGTAATTTGAAGTTAGTTATAGGACTGTCGTGTATCGGTCCAGTTTTGCCTTTAATGTGGCAGCTTGCCCCCGAGCCGAGGTTTCACTTATTGAGTGGCTGGTCGTATCACAGTCACTCACTATTGAATAATTCCATTATACGATAGAACTTAGCTCGTCGTGCACCGTGATAGTTGAATGTTGCACTCGGTGAATCACAGCTCTAGCTTGAAGAGTTGGTAATTTATTGCTGGAACAGAAAAACATGGCAAAGTTAGTGCCTTATTACAAATTCGAACTTCAAAATGCAAAGACAGATTGCAAAGGATTTATAGAATAAATAAATGAAGCCTGTCATGTGTAACAGTGACGAAGGTTCTCCCCGTTCCAGGCTCTTGACAAAGTGGGTCCTCCACTAACGGCGTTTATCACTAATCTCCCACCGGTACGGGCGGGGTCCTCCTGTCTCGCCCGATCGGGCGTATTATTCTAATTTGACGGGCCCGCTTCTCCAGGCTACGGCGCCCGCACAAATTGTTCTAGCTTCCTTTCTCTGATCAACTTTTCCACGAGATCTTACAAATGGCGATATTCATTTGTATTGTGCCCGTAACTTTCGTGAATCCTGCAAAATTTTCCCATCTGGATTTTCCTTTCCGACGACGTTTTTGGCGTAGGTTTTTTATACTGAATTGTATTACAGGTCTGTTAGTACAAATTCTCCAGTGATGTATTCAAAGGAGTGTAGTTGTCAAATATAGGATTCTTGAGCTGTGGGCCAAGACTCCGATCTCGCTTTCTATTCTGATTCACATTCTCCCTCCGCTGAGTTTGTTTGTTCTGAACGTTCAATTGAACTTTTTCGGAACTCTCACCGGACTGTTTGATCACAACATTGCTTTGGATCCCTTCCGTGCTTGGCCCTGCATCAGTGTGCTACCTAGACTGTTTCGCATCTTCCCTTCTCAGGAATTGAGCTGCCTTGGCGTAGAAACGGTCCAATGATGCCGGTGGTTTTCCAGCCAACCAGTTGCCAAATTCAGAATCAGGGTCAATCCCCTTAGTCAACGCCATAATAATGGAGTTATCATTCGGATTGCTGATTTTGCACACGCAGCATGGAATCTCTCTAAGTAGCATCTGAGCGTCTCTCTAGGAGCTTAGGTGACGCTAGATAGAGTGTTGACATCTTTCGGCCTTGCGACATGCATGCGGAATTGCGCAACAAATTTTGTGGCCAACTGGTCGAAGGAGGAAATGGATCAAGGTGGTAGTCGAGTGAACCACATGGTAGCGATGTCCCCCAAGGAAATGGGAAAGCTACGACATTTCACTACATCGTTAGCCCTAGAGGCGCTCATCGACCATTCATACTTCAAAATATGTTGGTTGGGGTCAGAGTTTCCTTCGTACATGGGTAGCGTCGTAATCCTGAATCGCCGAGGGGGTTCAACGGTAAGGATATCGTCGGTAAAAGGAGTTTGACTTTGAGAGATTCCCCAATCGTCATTCGTGAGACCCTGGCTCTCACGGATCATCTGACGTATCATGGCCGGAAGATCCGGCATTTGTACGTTCTGTGTGTGTCGAGCCAAAGTGTGGTCGGGTTCCACATCATGAGGTTGCACCGGATGTTGTCGACGGTTCAGGTTCGACTGATTTCGGGCATCGGCCCCTGGTTCAACCGTGGCGATCATAATGCGGTAGTCTGTGGTGTAATGAGGAGGAGTACCCTCTCATGAGGAGGGTCCGGTCTGGAAACTGGCCGATGGACCAACTCTCAGCCGCCCAATGGTCATTTCCGGTTGATGTCCAGCAGTTTGTATGTGACTCCCATCTAGTCGGGGTGGTGGAAATCGATGATGATAATCAGAAGAGGAACAACTTTCGGTGGAGGAGCGAGAAGCATGATCTCTCCTAGATCTCCTCCGCTTCTGGCGATTCAGCTGGCTGGTAAGCTCGGAATTTACGCGTAGCTGCTCTGTTAGTTGTTGCCGACTCTGGATCTGCTCTTGAAGCAGCAACTGGAACTCTTGTCGGGTAACCGGGCCAGATGATTCCGAGGGTCCGGTAGCGTCTTTGGTTAGAGGGAACTTGTAGCGTGGGATTCTGTCTATCCCGGCCTTCTTGATCGTCAACGTTGGAGGTGGTCCTTATGATAACCATCTTGAGGGTTGAACTCCTTTCCTAGACCTTGTGCAAATCTTAGTAGAATGGAAGGAATTCAGATCAGTGATCTGGATCTCTCTCTTAGATTTATGCAATTCGGTATCGACGATAGATCCAAGGAGAAGGATAAAATCTAGATTCTCTCAATGAAAGCGCCAAAGTGTTTGTACCAAAATTGGGCACAACACTCTTCGAAAGTTTTTGAAGAGATAACAGTGAAGAGTATAAATTTAAAATGAAGATTATCTAACAAAAACTCCAGCTATCAGGAATGTAAATACACAAACAAGCGATTTAGAGTGGTTCGGCATGTTGCCTACATCCACTATGAAGTTTTTGCGACTTTATTGATTCTCTTTTAATGATTACAAATCATTACAGCAAATAACAGCAAAATATAACTTGGAATTCGAATTCCACAGCAAGAGTATGATGCAAATCTTGATCTGACAAAGTCTGGGCGCTTCAGAATCAAAGATCCTTCTTATGTAGGCTTTGAGGCTCTATTTATAGGCGTTGGAGGCTGATATTGCACACAAATTTCGGGAGACTCATTCTGGCACATGAGTGGGCCCATGCGACCGATCCTAGAGAGTTTCGTCTCGATCCGTGATCGATACAAAATCAATTTGTATCGATTAGAATCGTTTCCAATGGAGCTGAAACTTGGTGGAGGCAATCTGTGGCTTGTACATAATCTCCTGTGAAAATTTCATAGCATTTGGATCGGTGGATCTCGATTTATGGTCGATACGAATTGGGATCTTTGACTGTAGCGCTTCCTTTGAATCGATAAATTCGAATCGATCAATTCGACTCGATGATGGCATGCGTGAGCAAGTTGACGTGGCCACGTCCTTCGTGTCGATCCGCCTTTCACTCCGGTTTGATCGAGTCACCCCGAGTATTTCGCCGTGTTCGCATCCATAACTAACGTGTCATCTCTGGCCTGTTTGACCCGATAGATACGGACAAGTAATTATTCATGGATTCAAACAGAGGCCTCTAAGTATAATACGTAGCCATTTGATGGGTTCGAATATCGGGTATCTGATGGATACGAAGAGCCATTGCTTTGATGGGTTCGAACTTAATGGTGGCAAACCTAAGTGTTTGATGGATACGAACATCTGCTCTATGGTGGAAACGAGCTAACAAAGGTGGATGGATACGAACATGGCAGTTACTTCATGGATACGAAATAGTGTCTTATCGCTGTTGATGGATGTGAAGTAGTCACTAGTTGATCGATACGAAGATGATGGATTCGAATACTGACAACTTGATCAATACGAACCAATAGGAACCGATTGATGCGAAGTGGGTGATGGATGCAAACCGAATCGATTCGAACCGTGGCTTTTTTGATGGGTACGAATCTGATCGATGCGAAATTGATGGACATGAATTAAGACGTGGTGATGGATAAGGACTCTATCGATACGAAGTTAAGCTTTCCAATGGATACGAAAATGTGGCTTTTTCCTTCAATTTGCATCGATCATATCTTGAGCATATGTACTCGGATTGACTTGAAATTTGGAATGCTAACCTTCGTGGCTTAGTTTGTCATGTCTCATCAGTTGTAGCTTGATCCGGACCCGGACAAAATTCATCGTCATCCATAATAAATCAGAGCGTACTCAACATCCGGGACGAATGTTCCCTAGTTCTTAATCAGTTCCTTGATATCTCGGCCTTGCTAAAAGGCGGGATAACAATATTCAAGCACTTCATAATTTAGTTAATTTTCTAAGCTTATGTATACCATTACTCTTTCATGTTTTCATTTTTACAACCCTCCTCTTCATGTCTTCCTTTTCATATATTTTAAAGTGAGATAAACTACTTCGTTTTGCTAAAAATCTCCTCTTTAATTCACAAAATCACTTCTACATCTTCTACAACACCTCCTCTTCCAAAGTTATAAGCCCATCCACTCCAAAACCCCATGGCCATGCCCTACATACACTAGGCCAAGCCCAAATTTCACATGGTCGAGCCTATTTAGGTGTTTAAGCAACTAAAATTTCAAATTTTGCAACACCCAAAGTTATTCTCAAGCTTTAGCAAAAGGTCGTTTTGATTTAATAAAGATTCAGTGAGTAAAACTCTCATTTTTGGAAAAAATTAATAACTTTGATTTTTTTTGAATTACATGTTGTGAAAATATAGTAGTTATTATCTTGAAATACCATGTTGTTTGGATGGCATATGGTTATATGTTTATGGTTAGGCTTGGATTTGTGATTTGGATGTTAAATGATATGTTTGAATATGAATATGTGAATGGTGGGTTATGATATAATGGTGGTGTGTTTATGAAACAAAACCAAGTGTATGTGATGTAAATGTTGCGAAGTTAGAACATTGCAAAGTCGCAAAGGACTTGAGATCCAATTTGAAAGAAAAAAACTCTTTTTTCTAGTTTTGGATTTTGAAAATGTTTTCCAAGTTTCACTTTTTTTTTAATTTTTTTTTATAAACTTTTCCATTTGTGTTTTCAAATATATAGTAGCTTGACTGAGTCGCCTAGAAATTAATTCAAGCGAACTACGCTCATAGCTATAGTGGCTATAGATCCAGTCCGGAAAATTTCACGATTTTAAGTTTTAAATATTTTCCTTTGTATTGTTTTTGAGAATTCATTTTTGATTAATTAAGTAAGTCAAAAGTTTAAGTTTTAATTGTTTAATAATCTATTTATTAAATTTATGAATTAGGGTAACTATTATTTAATTAATTATTAAGTAATTAGATTAAATGATTAGAGTTTAAGAAAATTATTAACTAAGTTAAATATTTTAATTAAATTTTTTTAAATATTGATTGATTAAGATAAGAGGGAATTAATTTTTATTTAATCAAGTTTATTTTATTTAATTAGAGTTAGTTTTTAATTAATTATTATTTAATTAAAGGTTAATCACAACCTAATTCGGGTTTAATTCTTAAATGAGTTCCATTTAAATAAAGTTTAATTATAGGTAAAATTAGGGTTATTAGTGATTTAATTTTGATTTGATTAAGATTACTTAATGTTTAATTGAGTTTTAATCTATGATTTAACCCAGGTTTATTTATTTTAATTTTTCTTTTAAAAACACTATCGGTTATTTAGTTTTGACTAACTTTCTTCTTTAAGTAAATTGTTTTAAACCAGTGGATCTCTTACCATGCTATTAAGTAGCCAAATGAATTAAAGCAGTTGTAATAAAACGATGATGCATTTTATTGAAAATAAGCCGACTTGTACTTATTGAAAGTGGCTATGCTCCAATATCAAATGTAAGTGACTACTATGGCTAGTTATCACTTAGGATCGTTGTAATATGGAATGTATTATAATATAAAATGCAGAAACAGATAATAATAGTGAAGTAAATAGGAATAAGCACACCGGGAGTTTTTATACTGGTTCGAACTTCCCGTTCTACGTCCAGTCCCAGACTTCCCTCTGGAATTTCTCACAATAACCCCTCACTTAATCCGGAGGAATATGTAAACAACATCCGAGCAACGAATTAGGATTTTCCACCTCTAACAACTGATAGAAGACTTTTACCGCCTTAACAACCGAACAGGACTTCAACAGTCTCAATAAAATTGTTTTGACACTTTGTGTTCTTGATAACACTGATTTGTCTTTGATAGTACAACCTTCCTATAAACTTTTCCTCAAGTATATATTATGTGTAAAGATTAGAAAGGAAAATATTGCTTTGAATCGAAGAATAAGTTAATTAATTCAGAGATTCAAGCAATATATAAATTGTGATTGCTTGTAGAATCCAGAGATAGATAGTAGAGTATGATCAGAAAACAAAATAAAATTCGGTGATTTGAGAAGTGAATCTCATGTGTTTATATAGTAGATAAATAGCTACAACTATTCATGAAGAGTTTTGATCAAAGGATGCAGCCATAACCCTTCAAATTGGATCATAACTCTTCGCAAATGGAAGTGTCTCTCCAGGAAAATAGCTTTTAGAATCATTCAGTTGACTGACCCAAAACGACCAGCCAACTGAATATTCAAAGTTGGCCTAAAACAGAGCATATCTATGCAACTGAACAGGTTTAGTCGACTGGTCATTTTTGGTCAGTCGACTGACCTAATTGTCAGTGCACAGTTCACACATTTTTAAAGAATTTGAATTTTAAAACAACTTTGATTTTGTGCAAACTACCTGAGGATATATTTTAACAATTCTTAGACTAAAAACTTCAACAAATAAACATACTATACTCAGTTTTGAAGTCTTGCCTCCTTTGTAATTTTAGTATCATATCTCTTTCTCTTTTTGTCGCTCGATCATATAGTCTCATCACTAATTTGTTTAAGCTCTTTGTCACGAAACAAAACTTATGATTCAACATTCTCCCTCATTTTGATTGATGACAACCTATTTTAGATGATACTATATTTTAAGAAATATATAACAGAAGTTATATATATCTCCCCCTCAAAATCTGGCGACATATGTAATCCTGTGAGAAATGGTTAGTCATACAAATTTCTCCCCCTTTGTCATCGATAAAAAGGAAATAGACAATAGTTTCATCATTGAACTAACAACATAACAATCACTGAAAAAATAATGTTTCGAATTGTATTAAGCTACTTATACGAGCTCATAAAAATAAACAGTAGTAGAAGTGAAAAATAAAGTTAACTTACTACCATCAAGAAATATCAATATCACTCATCAGAGTCAGACACTGTTTTGTTTTTCACTTACATTGGTCCTTTGCCTCTTGAAGAACTTTCCACAAATTGTCTACCACCCCCATTTCCGCTCATATAAGAACTTGTGTGTTCTTCGAATGTAGACCAAGTAAATCAAGGAGCTGGACGTTTTACCGGATCACGATGTGAAGTGCAGGTAGTTGTGGAAGAGGAACAAGAGATTGCATCCTATAAAATCCCGAAAATCTTTTAATTTTTTCAAATTTTTTGCCAATCTTCTTTTCAAGATTTTTGACGCGAGAATCCAAAATGACTTTATTTCGCGCAATTAGATCAATGGATTCCCGGGTGCTTTGGGATTGGGTTGGTGCACGAATGTCATCTCTTTGTTGCCATGGAGTAATGGTTTGTTGACGAGGTCGTGATTGCCGATCTTGAAAAAACAAGATAATGAGAGGTCTAGGAGGCAATTTCATTAGATTATTGTGCGACTATTTAAAGTTTTAGGAATAGAGGTATTGAATTCCGAAATAAAAAATTGTAGGTTCATAAGTAGCCGCATAATATACTCGTCGTAATAGATGATGTTCAATCGACCTTGGTTAAAAGACAAGAACTCATCAAGAATAAGCTTAGGCCAATTGATTTGGACATATCCCCAAATTGCATACAATGCCCTAAAATTTTTCGGATATACAAGTTCGTAAGAACCAGTATGAGGAAGAATTGTAAGCACTAAGGCTCGATGCATAATTCGAGCTGTAGGGCGTAAGGTGATAGATTTTAGTTCAGTCATGTCATTTTCCAAAAACCTATGACTTACTTCATCTCGTTCGCCTATAGAACATTTAAATCTTCGAAGGGAATACCATTAGTTGGTGTGTGGAGCATATGTCCAATTCTATCTAATGACAAGAATATTTGTTGACCATAAACTAAACTCCATACGAAACTGTCACGATTTCATGGATTATGATGACCCAAATTTAAATTTTCATAAAAGAGTTTTACCATAGTATGATTAATTTTGAGATTCTTCTGATTGTGGTAAAGAAGAGATTCTATACGACTTCTTCTTGCAAGCTCTTGAATTCTAAATGAACCAAAGTCAGGAAACACAACCAAAGATCCTTTGAGAAAGCGTGCTTCCTTCATTTTGTTCCATATTTGTGGAGACCGCCTTTGTTGATGATATAACCTTTTGAATTATCTCCAGAAGTGACTAATCCTTCATTTGAGTAGACAATGTTTGTTAACATGTCCTTATTACCATTCATGTGTTTCGAGCAACTACTGTCTAAAATCCTATTTCCTCTTTTTTTAAGTGGTACCTGCAAAAAATAAAGATTAAGATAGTACCACTTTCTTTTTAGGGTCCTAAGAGTTAGGTCTTAGGAAACTAAACCCAAGAAGGTTTAGAATTTCCATTATAAATATAATTCTCATTTTTATGAACAGTTTCCATAAATGTTTTGATATGCTTATTCCTAATTAAGTTGTTATTTGTTTTAGAAATCCACATTTTAATAGTTTTAAAATCTTTTGAAACTGTTTTCTTAATATCTTTCTTAATTTTGTTTTTAAACTTATTATTAAACTTTCCAATTTTCTTATATCCTAGTCCCATTTTATATGAAGTAGACTGAGAATTTTCTATTATTTTAGAAAGATATTCTTGTCCTCTATTAAAATTAGAAATATTTTTATTAATATCTTCTAACTTAGCTTTGAGACTAGATTTTTTTTTAACTCTAACGCTTTAGTGTTAGATTTTAAATCATTAATTTCAACTGATAAATCATCATTTTTATTTTCTAAATTTCTAATTCCTGAGTTATCATAGAAAGTTGAGATGTTAAATTAGAATTAGATTCTTAAGATTTTTCAACTTCTTCTTCCAGAATTTTCTTTTCATCTCTTAGCATACTAAATTCTAATTCAGATCTATTTAGTTTTCCTCGTAACTCCTTATTTTGCCTTTTAGTTTGTTTTACAAAATCCACTAGTTCTGAATTAAGTTCAACCAGATCATCAAAATTTAATTCACATGCATCATCACCTGTAGCCATGAAGCATACATTTGCTTGCTCTGTGTCACTGTCATTCTCTGATGATGAAGAAGAATCCGAATCATCCCATTTTACTGAAAATGCTTTCTTCTTGAATTTTTTCTTCTTGAATTTATTTTTCTGTTTCTCTAGACAATTTTTCTTCATATGCCCCTTTTTATGACATTCATAACACTCCATGATAGAAGATGATGGTTTATTTCTATTATTATTATTGTTAGAGTTATTTTTGTAACTCCTGAACTTGTTATTAAATTTCGGAAACTTTTGAAATTTTTAGCAATAAGTGCCATATCCTCTTCATCTGAGTCAGAATCATCTTTTTCTGCTCGAAATGCTAGATTCTTCTTATCCTATGCTCGAACTTTCTTTGCCTGCAAATTTACTTAATATGACATTAGGTTTCCTAACTCTTCTGGTTTCATAGTGGAAAGATCATTTGCTTCTTCAATAGCTAGAACCTTTCTTTCCCATTCATCCGTTAAAGAGTTTAGAATTTTTAATACTATATCAAAGTCAGAAATTTTTTCTCCTAGTGCCAATAGTGAGTGATATATATATCTTGAAATCTAGAGTACATGTCATTTATACTTCCGTTTGATTTCATTTTGAAATTCTAGAACTGATTTTTCAACATAGAAATTTTGCTCTGTTTGACTTTGTCAGTTCCTTCATGAGTTACTTTTAGAGTTCTCCATATCTCATAAGTAGTTGTACACATAGTGACTATATTAAACTCATTTTTATCTAATGCACAAAATAACATGTTCATAGCTTTAGCATTTGAAGTAGCATCAGAATTTTGTGCAGTATTCAAAGTTGAAAAATCTTCTATTGGCATGGTATATTCCTTTTGGATAAAATTCTAGGTTTCAAAACCATTATCTTGCATATATATTCTCATTCTAGTTGACCAATAATTATAATTCATGCCATTGAACAGTGGAGGTCGTGTAGTAGATTCACCTTCAACAAACTAACGTTAATGGCAGCGCTTGTGCTGGTCTTGTTTTCCATATTAACAAAATAAATTATCAAATAACTATGTTATGAATATAGGATGTCTAGCTCTGATACCAAATGAAAGTGGCTATGCCCCGATACCAAATGTAAGTGACTACTGTGGCTAGTTATCACTTAGGATCCTTGTAATATGGAATGTATTATAATCTAAAATGCGGAAAATGATAATAATAGTAAAGTAAATAGAAATAAGCACGCCAGAAATTTTTATACTGGTTCGAACTTCCCGTTCTACGTCCAGTCCCAGACTTCCCTCTGAAATTACTCACAATAACCCCTCACTTAACTTGGAGGAATAGGTAAATGACACCTGAGCAACCGATCAGGATTTTTCCGCCTCTAACAACCGAAAGAGGACTTTTACCGCCTGAATAACCGAACAGGACTTCAACAGTTTCAATGAAATTGTTTTGACACTTTTTGTTCTTGATAACACTGATTTGCCTTTGATAGTAAAACCTTCACATAATCTTTTCCTCAAGTATATATTGTATGTCTAATGATTAGAAAGGAAAATATTGCTTTGAATCAAAGAATAAGTTAATTAATTCAAAGATTCAAGCAATATATAAATTGTGATTTCTTGTGGAATGCGTTGATAGATAGTAGAGAGTATGATCAAAAAAAATTCGGTGATTTGAGAAGTGAATCTCATGTGTTATATAGTAGATAAATTGCTACAACAATTCACGAAGAGTTTTGATCAAAGGATGCAGCCATAATCCTTCAAATTGGATCGTAACTCTCCGCAAATGGAAGTGTCTCTTCAGAAAAATAGCTATTTGAATCGTTCAGTCGACTGACCCAAAACGACCAGTCAACTGAATATTGAAAGTTGGTGTAAAATAGAGCGTATCTGTGTAACTGAACAGATTCAATCGACTAGTCATTTTTGATCAGTTGACTAACCTAGTTGTTAATGCACAGTTCACACATTTTTTAAAGAATTTAAATTATAAAACAACTTTGATTTTGTGTAAACTACTTGAGGATAGATTTTAACAATTCTAAGACAAAAAAATTCAACAAATAAACGTACTATACTCGGCTTTAAAGTCTTGCCTCCTTTGTAGTTTTAGTATCATATCTCTTTTTCTTTTTGTCGCTTGATCATATAGTCTCATCACTGAATTTTTAAGCTCTTTGTCATGAGTCAAAACTTATGACTCAACACTTATCACAAATACCGCACTTCGGGAACATGATGAATACAGAGGGTTAATTTCGATAATCAGATCATGACAATCTAGTCATATGAAACATATGTTCATATGTAACACTTACACCCTGATAGTGGAATGGTCCACTATAAACAACTTGACCTTTTAAATTATTGAACGTTAGTTTAGAGAGACCGGGATAAGATATTATCCGAAAACCACTTCGGGCCAACATAAGTGTTCGAATTGGAAAAAGTAAACACAAGGTATAAGAGAAGGACTTTGAAGTGTAGGGTTATTTGCTACTCACCCTGAGGGTGATTCCAAAATGGGTTTTGTGGAAATAGGGACTTTGGTTTGTTCATCTCCTGAACGACTTGCATGGATGAATGCTGACATTGTGTCAACATATGGAAGGCGATGTAGCAATATATGTGGCACTGCTTTAGTATAGGTAAATGTCGCCTCAGGCCTCATCAACTAGAAATGACCAAAACAGGGTTTGTAATAAGGCTACGTGGGTCGCTTCCATTAGGATATGTCATCATCATATCCAAAATTGATATTTGACCCATTTTTGTATGCTCCGGTGCGGTTGTTGATCCCAACCATGCCGGTGATGTATTTGGTACTACTAGTTAAGTGGTAGGCTGATTGTATGTAGCACGAGTACAAGATTTTCTTATCCACCTCAGGTGTATTTTTTTTAGAGGGGCACCTTCAGAAGGTAGTTCCTTACTTAGTCATGTATGGAATCCATTCTCCAATAAGTACTGTACGGATTTAGTTATACCCAAATATGTTAAAATGTGTGATACAAGCATTTCAGCTATGTTATATTTTACATGAAATCCCGAGACATTATCATGATATCCTTGGATTTCTATATAAAGTGTTCGGTTATCGTAAGTTAAAAACCCATCCGTATTTAAATGCAGCATGATCTTACAGGATAACTTTGGTTTTTAAAGCGCTTATAAAAGTAAAATTTAAATTGTCATGAGTTCACTCATGCCAGATCCATGTCTAACCCAGAGTTTTCTACTCTTTTCCTAAAACTCTTGGATACTCAAATTTGTATGAGTAGCCAAGTGATATAGATTTCGTAAAGAAGCATTTTAAAGGAGCTGAAGCAGGCGGCTTCACCATTAGCCAGTTATTAGCTTATTCTGCAATGTTTATGTATGATCTATGTGTTTTGCATGGACAGATAGTTATAACTATCCAGTTGAAGTTGTAATGTAATGACTCTAATGTATAAATATTATGGAAATGACTATGTAATATCTTATGTTATCTATTATATGGTGTTCTGGTCCATGATGAGATTCTATGTTTATGTAGTCTCTTTTATCTTTCTTTTTCTTTTATCCTTAATGGCTCATCTTTCGAAGTAAGAAAGGCGAATGTTACACGTATTGATAGGGATATTTAAACACTTGGCCAAGACAAACTGACATAGTATTTTTTTTTTGAAATTGGTAAATGAAATAATTTTTGTAACGCCCGGCCCCTATACCCACGCCAACCAAGAGTAATACTAAGTATTATTGTCAGAAAGCATGGAGAATGGGACTCGATAGGGCTAAATGTTGTACTCATTCTCTTGAACTAACGCTGCCACGAGAAATTTCATGACCTTTTTTTACCATTCGTGCTCAGTCTCGGTTCAAAGTAATGGTACAAGATAAGTTTTTCCCAGGTTACATAGTACAGAATATAATAGAACGTACAGTTCAACACAACAATATCATAATGCATAATACATATCATAATAGTACTGTCCACAATACATAGTCCATAGTACATATCACTCCCAAAATACATTGTGACGACACAGAATTTTTGGATGTTTGAAATTGGGATATTTAATTGATTTTAAATATTTAAAAGTTAATTTTTAATTTGAACTCAAATATTATTTTTATTAGCAATTAAGTTATTAGATTTAATAAACTGAAATTGGGTAAATTATTGAACCTTTAGTTTTAAGCCTGTTAAAAATATTTTAAAGGGCTTGTAAAATTTATATTGATAGCACTGAAGATAGTAAAAGGGTTAAAATTGAATTTGGAAGTGTCTTATTCAGTTTTGAAAATATATCGTTTAAATGGATATTCAAAAATAGCCTTCCAAGGCACAGTCTCAGAATTCGACGAAACCAGTTCCATTGGATCCGTAATATTGTATTATTATCGGATTTCAATTTTCGTAATGTTTGGAGTTGTTGTGTGAGTGGACGATATATAAACGCACTGAAATTTATATCAAAAATTTAATATAATAACTAGGCCCAAAAGGCTATCTTCTCCATATGATCGAATTAGGACTCGAAACCTTTTCCATTAAGTTCGGAATAGGGGCATAACCTTGTAAACGCTCAACGGCACGCCTCAATAGGATATCAATATTTTAAGCTATGGATTCAAAACGATTTGAATTTAAATTTAAAAATAAATTTTGACCAGTCAAATGATTTCAAATCAGCGTCTTTCCCTTTCAGTTCAAACATCACTGTATACATCCCATCCAATACGTAAAGTGTTTCAAACACGCCAACTCCTTTTTAAAAAAAATCACGCCTCCCTTCCTTATATTTTAAAAGCCGAACTCAAGAAAATAATTTCGTTCAAAAGAAAAAAGGGGAATGGCGCTACAGAATAAATCGTTCCCCTTCTTTTATTTTTCTCCTCTTAATTTCGGTTTAAAACGAAATTGAATCTGTTCGATTTCTTAGAAAAATATTAAATCAAAAATCACATGCTTTTCCCTTCAGCCGATTCGCGAAATCGATTACCGTATAAAAAAATAGGAGAAAGAGGCGATTTCGAGTTTTAGCAAGGGGGAGTTCGAATTGAAATTCAATGGATGGGGTAGTAAAGGGCTTGGAACTTGGTTTGCTCGATTTGCGATATGGAGGCGATAGTTGGGACTTTGACGGCAGTGATTGGAGCCTTGTGTTCATCATTTCGGTTTAGGGTTTGGTCATGGAGGGTCGTACGCTTACGCGAAAGCGGATAGCGACGAGGCGGATCTGGGTGGCGTTCGTGTGCGCGAGACGATGGTCGATCGAGCAATAAGGTAATCCTGTTTTATTCTTACAAATTAATTTTTGACATAATTAATTGCATACAGTTCATTAATTTACTGATGAGATTTAAAATACATACAGATTGATTTGATTTTTAGGACACAGTAAGATTCGTAAACAAATTTATTTTTTTATTTTTTTATTTTTCAATCTAAGGGTTTATCTATATATAGAGAGAAAAGGTTTGGGAAAATATATGTAGAAAATTTTAAAATAGTTGATAGTCTATATAAAGTATGATTTTGGAAGCTATATAAATTTTAAAAAAATATATTTGTAGTTTCAAAAGAAAAATATAATAAATATATATATGTACATTTTAAAATTTTAGATTAATTTTAAAATAATGGAATATAGGGATTTATGTGTTTAATTAAGTTATTATTTTAGTTACTAAAATATTATTCAAAAGGGAATTAGTTTGAAATTTAATTATTCATGAAAATTTAAATCATTCGTTAAATTAAATTACTAAATGATGATTGACTGTTCGGATGTTAATAAAATCATCTAATAAATTCAAGGTTTAAAGTTATTGAAATAGATAAAAAGGGAATTTGTTTAATTAAATTATTGGTTAATTAAATTTATTAAATGGTAATTGATTAGTTCAAATGACAGTAAACCATATAATGTTTATACAAGGTTAAAATCTGAAAGAAATCAAGCTGGTGTGGATCAGATTGCAAATCTATAGTCAAAGGTGAGTTAATCTCACTCTTCTGGATTTTATTTAAATTCAAATAGTTAAATTTAAATAATTGGTTGAATGATTGAATTAATTTGATGAGCTATATTATATATAGTAGTATATATTATATATTGGAGTGATTGATTTCCCGCATTATATAGCGGATGAGGCCCTACGTGCCGCATAAAAGCGGATGATATTATATAAACCCATATACTGCGATATTCCACATCGAAGTGGAATTGGTATTGTGCTAATATCCGTGGATGCAGGGAAATAGGTTGGAGGGGTCCAACTGGATTCCTTAAAATATTTAGATTTGTTCTAATAATTCTGTGTTATGATTATTTGATATGCTGTGATGAATTATATTAATAATTGGAATATTGGATACCATGGTTTGATTGAATATTTCAGCACACTGAGTTATTAATATATATAAAATTGGATTTTGAAAGAAATATAAGAGTAAATTTTTAAGTGAAATAATTATAGAGAATTTGAATAAAAATAAGAATGAATTGGAAAAGAATAAATGTTGATTTTTGAATTCTAATAAATAAAATTCCAAGGATGAAGAATTAGATTTTTAATAAATGGAAATAAGTGATTTTTCTTAAAAACTCAAGTGTTATTATCCAAAGTAATAAAGAATTTATTTTAAATTTCAAGGTTTGAATTTATTTGCAAGGATAAAGAAGAAATTTGGAAAATGTGAAATTGGAATTTTCGGTTAAAAAGTTTTTAAATCATAATTAAGAAATAAAATCTGAAATCTATGGGTTTTGAAATAAAATTGAGTAAGAAAAGGAATTTATTTCAAAATGGGAGAAATTTGGAAATCAATTTTGAAGATTGATTAAGTGTTTAAAACCGAGATTTTTAAAAGGGAAGTGAGACTAAGAAATTTATAAACTGGGTTTATAAAGGTATAGTAATATATCAGTGGATATTTGAAGAATAAATTCACAATGGGAATTTATTAAAGGAATGAGAAATTTTGTTTAAAAATAAATAGTGATTTATTTTTAAAGGACGTGAAGAGAATTATATTTCCCTGGATAGCCAAGTACGTTTTCAAAGCAAATTTTTAAAAATAAATTAAAAGCTTTAACGTTGTTTAAAAAGCATGTTTAAGAAAATTTATTATTTTTAAATGTTTAAATTCTAAAGTAAGTATCTTCCAAATCTATTATTGTAGTAATTATTTAAAGATGACTTGGTATTTTGTTTTTAAAAGAGAAAATCTAGTTTTATATTTTATAAAGTAACCTCATTTTCAGATATTCCTATAGTATATATTTTTAATAAAGTATTGAAATAGTTTTCAATTTAAATGTTTTAAATTATATTTTATAATAAAGTGTTTTAAATTATTTTAAAAATTTAAAGCTTTGTACTTGGTATTTTCAGTGGAAATAAATAGTTGGAAATTCATTCCATGAGAAGAGTGTTGTTTGAAAACTGTTTTCAAAAGGGGTTAAAATAGAAATATATCTTGCGAAGATATTTTGACGTTAATAAATAATTCAGGAGAAATTATTTATGTTTGATGGTTGTTTGTGAATGTTATTTGATAGTTAAATAACCGGCTATCAATATTGGCCAATGCGCTGATCGTTTCGAAGAGATCGAGATCGGGATTTATTTCCTGAAAACCACTTTGATCCGGTTTGAACGTTTTTGTGTGGAAAACAAGAGTTTGGATTCGAAGGTGGAGCAGTGAGGTATAAGGGATAGTTGCTACTAATCCTAAGGGTGATTCCAAAATGGATGTAGTAGGAGTAGTGCCTTCGGTTCCGTTGGAACCCAGGACGGACTTGTATGGACGAATGCTTTCGGAACATCGTCAGGTGGACGATGGGCATTCTAAGTGAAACGTTCTAAAAGGTAAAGCTTAGCTTCAAGCCTCATCAACCGGGAATGACTGAAAATCAGGGGTTATGCAGCAAGGCTATGTGGGTAACACCCATTAGTGTGAGGTCATCCCTATCTAGATATCCCTTTTATTCGGCTTAGTGGTTCGGTTGCTGATCCCAACCGTGGGGTGATCTTACTCGGGATTATCCAGTAAGGGGTAGTCCCGGTCTTGTGTTGCAGGGGATTGGGAGTAATCCTCGGTACGGTGATCTAGGCCACGTACTATGATAGGTGGTACCCCAGTGCCTAGTCATTAGTTGGAAATTCATTCTCCCTACATGCCTTTAAGGTTTTTGTTTGTATAACCCACTTTGTGGCTAGTAGCTGGAATTTAATCATGTAACAATTTCGGTTATTTTAATAAGTATTTGTAAATAGACCCTATCATAATATCAGAGGATTTTAATAAAAAGTGATTTGGCTATCGTAAGGTAAAAAACCCGACATGTTAATTTGTGGCATGTTCTTACGAGATGCTTTTGATTTTCAAAGGATTTTGAAACTTTAATAATCCATTTGAGTGTGATTTCTCACGCTGGTATTCCAGACCGACTCCGGTGTTATTTAACTATAATGCTCGGGTCAGACCGAGTATTATAGATTACAGGAAGGGATGCAGTGGAGGTGGATGGCGATACGTACTTCCGTATTTGTGTTAGATATTCCGCTGTGTTGATTAGCTGTGTATTCAAATTGTGAGGACAGGTTATGATTACTGTCCAGTTGTATGTTATGTATACTCTGATGATGTAATGTACAAACAGATGTATTTTCTTTTATGTAAAGATCATTTATTATCTATTATATTTTATTCCACTGCGATGGTTAGATTCTGATGTTGTTTTCTATGTTCTTCTCTACCTCTTCTTCTTTAACCCAAATGGTTCTTATTTCCGTACATCTTGAGTTGATTGATGGAGAATAGTGTCAACTCAAAGGGGTACGGATTTGCGGGTCATTACATTTGGTATCAGAGCTGGAGGTTAAGCGAGAACCTTGGCTCTGGTGAGGATTACTCATTGAAAATAGAGTGCGTAGTACTCTAGAATGAGTTTGAGCGTATTAATAGTTATGAGCGCGTATTTGTTAGTGGATATTAAAATGGTTTTATATTGTGTTATTTGATTTATTGAGTGGCATATGAACCTTCGTCGGCACAGTCTGGACAACTGTATCGAAGGGGTTCCTAAACACTTGAATAGTACAATTCGACACAATATTGTTTTCGAAAGCGGGTAAATGAAATAATTTTACCCAAAAATATGTTTTGATATAAAGGAAATATTTTCTTAAATTGTTATATAATTTGGATGTTTGGATGATAATATTTTAAACAAATAAGATTATAAAAAAATTAGTATGACTCGTATAATCAAATGGAAAAAAAAGTGTATGAGCATAAATTATACAAATGGATTATCGTTGAAATTGGATACAAATTAAAAATTGAAGATTTAAATCTCGGGGATTTCGGAAGTGTTTTTCGAAGTATTTTGAAAGGAAAATAATAATATTATTTTGGTGATATTTTTGAAAGAAAACGGTTTTAAATAGGTTTTGGAGATGTCATAGCACTGAAATCGCTTCACTGGGAAATAATTCCAATGATGATCGCGACATCATTGGTGTTCATTTTCGAGTTTCTAAGTGATGGATTGCTGTCGTGGTCATTGTTTTGGAATGTTTTGAGAAAAACAAAGTTTGTTTTTGAAATTTCAAAGGAAATTTGTTGGGGATAAAACCAGGATTGGTTTAAAAATTTGAGAAGTGTGATTTTGAGATAATGGTGATTTCAAAATGATTTGAAAACCAAAAGTCCAGTGTTTAAAAATCCTGAATTCCTTAATTAAATAATTTAGAGATCATCGGGAGATAAGTTATAAACCTATAAATGGTGAATGATTTTGATGAGGAATATGTGGATTGGATTTTTGGAATTGAAATTAAAGGTGAGAGTTAAAAATGAGAATTTAACTTGGATTAAGATTTAACTTTGAAATTTAGAGATCGTCGGGAGATAAGTTATAAACTTATAAATGGTGAATGATTTTAATGAGGAATATGGGGATTGGATTTTTGGAACTAAAATTAAAGGTGAGAGTTAAAAATGAGAATTTAACTTGGATTAAGATTTAACTTTGAAATTTAATTGATGATTGGAAGAAATAATTAGTAAATCTTGAATGTGATTGGAATGGGAAAATAGAAAACAAATTTGGATTGGGAGATAAAATTTAACTGGATTGAAACTAATTGAATTAAACTGAAAATAAAATTCCAATTGTATTTGAATTAAGTTGAAATTGAATTGAAATAAAATAATTTAAGATGTAGAAGACATTAAGTGAAAGTAAGTTGAATAAGAAATTAAACTGGAGTAAATAAATTCTGATTGCTTATAAAAGAATTGAAAGGCATTGAATAAAAATATATTTGGCTAAATAAAAATATATAATCCCTAGTTAAAAAGGGTATAGTGTGAATGAGATTGATTGTAAATGGATGAAGGTGTGGATATAAATAAGTGTGTGACTTGTAAAATTTAGAAGTAGAATAAATAAGTCCAGAATAAAATTTGTTTCATATTTTGGAAATTGAATAGAAATCCGAACTTGAAATACAAAATAGAATTTGAACTTAAGTAAACTAATGAAGTGATGTGAAAGAAAAAAAAAATCAAATATTTAATTGGAAGTGGGAGTGAACTAATTTGGGATGAATTAGTTAAGGTAATATGTTAATAAGATTTAAACTGGTTAAATAGAAGTTGAATTGGGAGTTATTAATGGAGTTTGGAAATGAAAACCTGAGTTGTAAATTAAATTTGACTTGAGTAGTTAGTAAATTGAATACAATTGAAATATTGTCGAATAAAAGAAAGTTGGATTGAAACAGAAATGGTTTGAATTGCATATAAAGCCCAAGAAGGTAGAAATAAATTGAAAACGGCCTTGTAATTAAATGAGTCGTGAATGAATTGAATTTGGAAATTAAAATGTACAATAACTAATCAAATAAATTTATAGATTGAAATAAGATTTGATTGAAATAGAACCAAGTTAAATTGAAAAGGAAAATTTATTTGCAAATGAAGTGAGCTTAAGTTTGAAGTTGGACTAAATTAAAGTAAATTAACTTAAATTTAAAATTTGTAGAAGCCTGGCTTCACGAAAGGGTGAAAGTTGAGTAAATAAGTTTTTGGGTTAAATTAATTTGGAAAATGGATATTGATATAAGCATTGAATGTTGTCAAGCTTTATGAAATGGTTTTGAATGGAACCTGTAGAATAATTGAAATGAAATGCAAGTGAATGGATTAAAATTTAAAATGCAATGAAAATGAGAATGATTGAATTGTGAATGAATTTAAAATGGAATGAAATTTATATAAATTGAGTTGGAATCAGTTTAAATTGGTTATAAAACTTAAGTAATTATTTATTCGCATGGATATCATCAAATTGCATAGAATGAATTGTCGTTTGACGTAAACGGAAGTAAATAAAAATTCTATGAATTGGTAGAAGTAAATAAAATTGAATTTTGGAATCAATTGAAATAAATGTGAATTGTTGGGTTAAAAATGAATCGAATGTAAGAAATTGAGTTGTAAACCATTAAAATTGAATGAAATGGCATATGAATTGGTTGAAAGCAATTGAATCAGTTTTGTAATCATATAAATTGCCCATGGAAAGTGTTTGGTGCCTGTTGCTTATGAAATGCATGTGTTTAGCTATTGAAAGTAAGTGAAATGTTAATAAATTTCATACATTTAGTACTTACATGTTTGAATTAAGTATGTACAGGTACCGGGAAGACATTTGGCTGGATTTGGACGCACTAATTGCTAAAATGATAAGCCGCTTGCTTAGAAATGCTAAATAAAGGTACGCCTACGTAATAAAAATAGGAAATGTGAACTGTTTTTGTTTTTCCTACCGTGTGGGTCGATGTATATATATTTATATATCTTGTCAAATTGCAAAAGCTCCTCCGTTAAAAGGAGACTCTGCCAAAAATTTACGAAAATTTTGGGAGTTTGAAAATATATGGAAAATTTTTGTTAGCGACAAAACGATTTCAAATTGGAATTGAAATAAGAGATTTTGGAAATGGAAATTGAAACTAATTGTTTAGTTGGAATTAAAGGATTAAGAAAGTGAATTTGGGACTTTTTTATTTTAGAGGATAAATTGAAATTTGCTCGGCAAAGGTATATATATTTAAATTTCTATATGAAATTTGATGATTTTCTAGTCTAGCCACTTGGCTTTTGTTTTCTTTTGAAATATGGAGGCCCGTAGAGGCATTTTGTAGTTGTACCGAGCTAGCCGTGCAAAGGAGACGCTGGCGAATTTTTTCGAAAATTTGGAGACTTAGAAATTTTTTGAGAAAGTTTTGATATTTAAATTTGGATTTAAATTAAAATTTAAATTGTAACGACCCGCCTTTCATTCCATAGAAAAATGCATCATTAAGAAGAAAGAAAGGGATAGAAAAGAGAAAAGAAAGGAAAGAAAGAAACAAACAACATCAGATTCTCACAGCGGAACGAATAAATTATAACATATCACATAAAACATTACATAGTATCATATACATCAGAGTTATACAACTAATACAACACATACTAGACAGTTATAAACGTCTGTCTAGCAATTACAATTCAAGTATATCAGAGAAAACAGATACAACTCAAACACAGCGGAACCACTACATATATCTACACGCTGAAGCCTCCTGCTCCATTATCTCCTCCAGAACTCGTCAAAGCAACCCTGAATCACTTGACTACTCATACGTAATATGAGTACCCAAGAGTTTAATAAAACAGAAAATAAACACTCGGGTCAGACATGGGTCTGGTGTGAGTAAACGGGGATAAAAGTTGCTTAACTTTAGAAAATCCTTTTGAAAACAAAAGGTATCACGTAAGACTTCCCACACATAAACATGGAAAAGTTTTTACCTTACGCTAACCAAAACATTTGATAGGAAATCCAGTGATATTATAATAGTGTCTAGGGTTTTCAAGTAAATAAGAAACAGCCGAAATTGTTACATCTATTAAATTCCAGCTACTAGCCACAAAAGTGGGTAATACAATCAAAACCGTAGGGTCTCGTAGGAAGAATGGGTTTCCATCAATGGCAGGGCTACTGGGGTACCGCCCGTCATAGTACGTGGCCTAGATCACCGTACCGAGGAGTACGCCCGCTCCCCTGCAACACAAAGCCGGAACCATTCCTTACTGAACAGTTCCGAACAAGACCACCCCGCAGATTGGCCGTCGCCAACTGCCACACAACCGAATATAAAGGGACCTCTAGACAGGGGTAAATCTTGCTCTCCAATGGGGGCTACCCACGAAGCTTTGCTGCACCTCCCCTGTTTTAGCCATTCCCGATTGATGAGGCTTGAGGCTACGATTACCTTTATAGGACATATCAATCTTAGAATGCTCATCGTCCACCTGACGATGTTCTGAAAGCATTCAATCCATACAAGTTCGTTCCGGGCTCGAACGAAACCGAAGGCATTATCTCGTTACACTTGTATTGGAATCACCCTCAGAGTTAACGATGATAACCCTTGCACTCTAAATCACCATCTCGAACCTATAAGTACTATTCCGTCAACTCATTACGGAATCACCCACAGAGTTATACTGACGTATAGCCCTTACTCCTCGAGTCTTCACTTGCTCCACGTGGAATAAACGACCTAATGTTTAATTGGAATCGATGTGGTTTTCGGATATCCAAATATGGAAACCTGATCCCGGTCTCATCGAAACCAAACGCCATCTTAATGTCCAAGTTGTACTTGAGGGTTTAAACAATTAACTCATTTCATTATTATCTATTTCACACAGATAGATAAACTACATATCACAGTAGATAATCACATTCATATCATAAACGGATAATCTGTATCATCATCACAAACAGATAATCATCGCAACCAAATAATCCATCACAAACTATCATACTTAAACCATGTATTCATATCATACAGATACGACTCATCTCATTACTGAGATCACAACCATTCAATCAATAATATCCATAAGCAATGATTCATTAACCATCAATTATAATTAATTTAAAATGAATTAAATTAATTACAACCATCTCTAACTAATTTAAAATAAATTAATTACGACATTTAAATCCTGCTTATATATCCATTAATTAATTAACCTAGTTAATTAATTATTTCCTAAGTATTTAACTTGATTAAGCACTTTTGATCAATCATCCTCTAATTACAATAAGTAATTTGTCTTTAATTAATTTCATAAATTAATTAACCTTAGTCATAAGTAATTAATATTTAATTACTCATTTATTAATTAATTAAAATTAAATATATTCGTCCTTAATTAATTACAATTAATTAATCACTTATTCTAATTATTACTTAATCAAACAATCCTTAATTACATCATTAATTATAATAATTAATGATCTCTAATATTTAAATAAATTATTTAATTTAAATTAGTTACATTTAGTAATTAATCTAATTATTAATCACCTTGATTAATATTAAATTTAGTAATTAACTATCTTTAATTACTCATTAACAAATTAATTATCCAATAATTAATTTATCTTAATTAATTAATCTCTTGATTAATTACAAAAGTAATTATCCAAATTACTTTATTAAAATAAATCACCTTTCACTAATTACATTCCAGTAATTACCAATTATTACTTTTCTAAGTAATCCTGCTCTATTAATTACATTAAGTAATTACTTCCATTAAATCATTAAATGATTTCTTAAATTAATTAAACTAAATTAATTAATTTAAACAAATCACATTATCAAAATTAATTGCAATAAGTAATTAATTCCTTAATTACTTTTACCAATTAGTAATACTTAACAAATTAAAATTGATTATATTCAATTAATTAATCTAGTCAATTATCAAAATTAATTACATTAATTAATTATTTAATTATCCATAGATAATTATTTTTATTGATTAACAACATCTTCATTAATTACTTACTTAAAGAAATTTATTTTAGATTAATTACCAATAAATCATCTCTAATTAAAAATTAATCTAAACCATTATTTAAAACCAAATAATTAAGTAAATTCTTAATTATCTTAATTATTTTCAAAATAATTTATTTACTTATCAAATGACTTCATTTACATTCAAAATATATCTAAACAATACATTCCTAAAATTAAAGTCAAATTCCTTTTTAAAAAAATCTAATATTTAAAATGTTTAACTATTTAAACATTAATCCAAATTTAAATAATTATAAACCTTAAAATAAAATGAATGTTAAAGAACATTACTTAAATATAAAAGAAAAGTTAAAACAAAATTACTTGATTAAAATAAATCATGCTTTGAAAATAGATTGACTATTTTAACTTTCAATTTTAAATTAACACTTCATATCTTAATTCAAATATTAAAAGAAATAATTCTTCTAAGTTTAAACCTTATTTGAAATCAAATTTCATTTTCAAATTTACTTTTAAAACATTTGAATCTGTTCAAAACTTAAAAAGTTGTAAAAAAACCGTTTGAATCAAAAATCTAGTTTTAAAGATAAACCTGAAACTGTTTTAATCTTGATTTAAAACTAAATTAAATCTGGATTAAAATTCAAAATTTTCATTTTAAAAAAAACTTGAATTCAAAATTCCATTTGAATTCAGTTTCAACTTCCACTAAAATCAAACTCCTGCACTAAAATTTGAATTTCATTCAAATTCAAAAACTGCAAAACAATCAGGTTTTAAACCTGTAATCATATACCCGAGCAACCCCTTAATTTACTTCGAGTTTCCATCCCACTTGCTTCGAGTCAAAAGCACAAAAAGCCGAGGAATACCCGAGTCAAAATACCCTGCACACCCCAAATGTTCACCAGACTCCAAACATGTATGGTGCATATGCACCATCATCTCGGCGAACTCCAGCCACTCCAACCTACTACTACAAATCACTGACCATCTCCTTATACGATCACAACCACCCAAACCCCCACATCAACTTGAAATCAAAAATAGGAAAACAACTGCAGCCTGGAAAAAACCCATCTACATCATACCCCAAACCTGTCAACAGCCATAAACTCGCCTCCTCCGATCATCACCATCACTGCAACTCCGGCTAATGACCCATCTACATCCCCTCTGAAATCTCCCAAAGCCTCAAATTACTCGAAGCAACAGAGAGCATGTGAATAAACTAAGAACTACAACACTTAAAGACAAGGATTTGAAACTTGGAAAACCCCAATCCCCATCTCCTCTCTCTCTGATCATCCATTGCCAGAATTTCCTCCATTCTTACATCAAAACTCCACTACAGGAAGCATTTTAACCCCCAAAATTCACTAGCCTACAAATACTTTCAAAATTCCTATTTCTGTTCAAAACAGAAATGCCTTTCCCCCCAACAGTTTATTTAAAACTGTAATATTTGTTTTTAAAATTCCCAGTTTCCAACATGTATTCTAGTTATAAACTTGTTCTAATATTTTAAGATATTTGAGATTCATGATTATTAAAAATAAGGACAGTTACATTTGTTTTCAGAGGCACAGATTTTTAATTAAACTAAATTTAACAAAAATCATAATTTATAAACCTAAATCTATGCTAAACAAACATATTTGGTTTACATAATAATTTCTAACAGAGATCTAATCATGTGGAAATGGATTTTTATCAAAAATCCTAGTTAAGAAAACAGAATTCATGTCTGTAGATAGCTAGCATCACACACAAATGCATATTAATGAACACACACAGAACATCATCACATTATAATCAAGCAAACATGCTTGTTTCTATCAGTACTCATGCGCAGATACTTTAGGCCTTTTTGCTTTATGAGGTATCTCATTTCAAATTAAAAACAGAGCAGATTTCATCAAGACAGTATTGATTTTTTATTTAAACAATCATGTATTAGAACTTGAGATTTCTGAAAACTTGTTTTGCTTTACTTTTAAAAGTTAAGAACTGTTTTTAAAATTAGAAGCTTACTCACATGATTTATGAAGATGCAGAGCACAAATAGATGCAGATTTTATTTTCCAGGAACTGTTTTGAAACTGCAGGTTGAAATCTGGGCTTGCATTTTGATTACAGAAATTGCTTTAACTTGGTGATGTAAATTTTTGAACTTGCATGCAGACCTTTATTCTCATTGCTCAGATTCAAATTGAGGTTGAACTCCAGCTTGATGTTGAAATATTGCATGCAGACTTGGGTTTTAATGTTGCAGATTTTGATTGAAGATTGGTTTTGCAGATTTGAAGTTGTAATTTGCAGATTTTAGATTGCAGATTGGCTCTGCAGATCTTGATTGAATTTGCAGATATGTAGTTTGTTTTGTAGAAATTGATTTTGCAGATTTTTATCATGCATTTTGTTTTGGGTTTTGATTTTGCTGAAATCTGATTTTCAGATTCAAATGAGAATGTTTTAACCAAATGCATTTGTTATATTTTCTTGTCAATATAATTAAATTTTAAAAATAAATTAGCTTGCCACTTGTTATGTTTAATTTGTTATGTGATTAAAAGTGTCCATTTTATGGTTTAAGAATTTAACACATATGCATTTCAATATTTAAAAGCAATTTCTTAATTCATAATTGTATTTGAATTTTATCCTAAAATCATTTCAAATTTATTTTAGCATGTTTTAAATGTTTATTAACATTAGCCTTGAAAATGATTACATGTCTACTTAAAAACTTATTTTAAAACTATACATTTTAAATGTTTGCTTGAATATTTTTCAAAATAATATTCTTTTAAAACTAAATTTCAAAAGAGAAGATTCTTAAAAGAAGAATAATGTTGAGTTTATCTCATTCAAGAGTTTTAAATGAAATGTTATACTTTAACATGAATGTATTAAATTTATTTCAAAGAAAACAATTTTCTTTAAAATAAACAAAATAAATTTTTATTATAAAACAAAATTTAAACTATATTTATTTTTATAAACAAAATAAATACTTCCTTACATTTATATGAAAATATAAGATAGATTTTTAAAACAAACTTTTGAAAAATTTTCAATATTAATTTAAAACAATTTTACAACTTATACATTTATATATAATAATTAGAAAATATCCTTTATTAATATTTAAATTAAAATTAAAATCAAATCTTCTATTTACAATGTATAAACATTTATACATTATAAATAAAATATTTTTAAACCAGCTTAGAAAGATAAATTTATTACTTAAATATTTTTAACATTTGAAAACAATATGATTTCCAAATTAACTATCATTATTATAAATTTTGAAAAGAATAACACTAGACAAATTAAATGATTATTAATCTTCAAAAGAAAATTCTTTTTTGAATTAAATTATTAAATCAATATTTCATTATTTTAAAATAATTATCAATGAGATTATTAAATAATTATTGCCTAAATTTCCGGGACATCATATTCCTCCCCCCTTAAAAGAATTCCGTCCCCGAAATTTAAAAGCAAAGGTAATTTAATAATCCCATACAGATTTTAAAATTTAAAATAGAAAACATATGCTGTCAACCAAAATACTAGCAACCATAGCAACCAATTCAAACAACAATCCTAATTATCCGGATAAAATTCTGGATAAGATTCCCTAGAGTCTTCCAGGTACAAACACCGGGATACTCGCTCTACAGAATCCAAACTAGCTACACCACTCAGATCTAGAGCTCCTATATATCTAGATCTACAAATCTAAACATGATACTGGACCTTACACAAGTCCTGATCAACTTCCAAATCTCACAGAACTACTGATTCTAAAATCCAAAGATAGACCATACAAGTATTCCCTTAGAGATACGTGAAAACAAAACAAATTCCAACCATCTGAACTGGCAATTCAATCCTGTAGGTCAACACTTAATCCTTAAGAGGAACAGAAAGATCCAATCTCTTATCCTCACATCTCTCCTATCGATCCTGGGCTGCCTTTAACTTCTAGAACAAACAAATCTTCACAGATGCCTCACAGAACAAATCTGGACAAAGAAATAAACGATCTCCAGATCTTACTCCTATTCTGAAAACAGAACAGATGCACAAGACATCCAAGTCTCCAGATTAAAACGAATTTCCTGTAGAAATCCTTTGATCCAAGACAAAACTCAAATTCCCATAGAATCGGGTGTTGCTTCTATCCTGGAATAGCTACCACCATGCTTCCACTGCGCAACTCTGATTCTAGAATGCTGTTGATGAACACAAGTATAAACTTGATCAACTTATCCCGGAAACATTGTTCATCAAATTCCATAAAATCTCAGTGACCTATCCGATTCGGCCACAACATTACAACAAAAATTCAACCAGGAAACTAGATCCGATCAATCTTGCCATCTTAAATAGATCTCTTTCTCAAAGAATCTCCTACAAAGCTGAACCACCTGTAAAGCTCCAAGAACCAAGTCCAAACAGAACTCAAACTCTCGATGCGGATGCAAACCATAACTTCTTCGAAGATATCCAAAAAATACCACTTCGATAACTCAAACATCCCCTAGAGATGCTCCAATCCAAACAAAGGTCACACAGAGAACCTTCGAACTATCGCAAGTCACTTTTGCGATTCCACCTAGTTCAGATCCCAAGAAATCGTTCTCACTGCAAAATCAGAATAGCTAAAGCCTTCTATCCAAAAGAAGAACTAGTGGTCTACCTCTTAACTACTAACATCACTCCTATCTGGCTTCCAGAAGAAATGGACAAGCTCCACCATCTTCCTGGACTTCTGACAGAAGAATCACAGAGATTGCTGAACCATCGAAGAAACATGGCACTCACTGCTGCTACTGCTGCCAAAAACATCCTTATCCAAAAGCTTACCGAATCACAAGCTATACCAGCCTCTTCACAATAGAGACTTCAAAGGACAGATAATCCTCAGGAAACTCGCTCCCAAACCAAGCACAAAAAACTCTTCCAAACTGAGTCTCACACTCAAATATAGACAGAACTCCTTCCCAAGGTTGCCAAGATACCAACTCTGGCTTCAGCACTCCCAACTAATCCATACTCAAGAAAATCCACTCACACGAGTGCAATCCAGCTTACAATTCAAAAATAAACTCCGAATCTTGAAAAGATTTCCTTCAGAGATTGGTGAAATCCTTTACCGACTGCAGAACTACTCAAGATGCCCAATACTGCCCTAGCAGATTCACTGCCAACCTCAAACACTCGAACTCCAACCATTGGTAGTTGTGTTACACACACCACTACCCTATCTACCTTTATTACTTATATCGGAAAACCCGAACAAGTAACCCAATCTAATAGGTAGAAATATATATATATATATATATATATATATATATATATATATATTCAAAATTACAAATACGCTCTCTCAAGAAGGACACTACTCCAGAGCATAGGTATTCGCTCAACCTAGTGCTCTGATACCACAATGTAACGACCCGCCTTTCATTCCATAGAAAGACGCATCATTAAGAAGAAAGAAAGGGATAGAAAAGAGAAAAGAAAGGAAAGAAAGAAAGAAACAACATCAGATTCTCACAGCGGAACGAATAAATTATAATATATCACATAAAACATTACATAGTATCATATACATCAGAGTTATACAACTAATACAGCACATACTAGACAGTTATAAACGTCTGTCTAGCAATTACAATTCACGTATATCAGAGAAAACAGATACAACTCAAACACAGCGGAACCACTACATATATCTACACGCTGAAGCCTCCTGCTCCATTATCTCCTCCAGAACTCGTCAAAGAAACCCTGAATCACTTGACTACTCATACGTAATATGAGTACCCAAGAGTTTAATAAAACAGAAAATAAACACTCGGGTTAGACATGGGTCTGGTGTGAGTAAACGGGGATAAAAGTTGCTTAACTTTAGAAAATCCTTTTGAAAACAAAAGGTATCACGTAAGACTTCCCACACATAAACATGGAAAAGTTTTTACCTTACGCTAACCAAAACATTTGATAGGAAATCCAGTGATATTATAATATTGTCTAGGGTTTTCAAGTAAATAAGAAATAGCCGAAATTGTTACATCTATTAAATTCCAGCTACTAGCCACAAAAGTGGGTAATACAATCAAAACCGTAGGGTCTCGTAGGAAGAATGGGTTTCTATCAATGGCAGGGCTACTGGGGTACCGCCCGTCACAGTACGTGGCCTAGATCACCGTACCGAGGAGTACGTCCGCTCCCCTGCAACACAAAGCCGGAACCATTCCTTACTGAACAGTTCCGAACAAGACCACCCCGCAGATTGGCCGTCGCCAACTGCCACACAACCGAATATAAAGGGACCTCTAGATAGGGGTAAATCTTTCTCTCCAGTGGAGGCTACCCACGAAGCTTTGCTGCACCTCCCCTGTTTTAGCCATTCCCGGTTGATGAGGCTTGAGGCTACGATTACCTTTATAGGACATATCAATCTTAGAATGCTCATCGTCCACCTGACGATGTTCTGAAAGCATTCAATCCATACAAGTTTGTTCCGGGCTCGAACGAAACCGAAGGCATTATCTCGTTACACTTGTATTGGAATCACCCTCAGACGACGATAACCCTTGCACTCTAAATCACCATCTCGAACCTATAAGTACTATTCCGTCAACTCATTATGGAATCACCCACAGAGTTATACTGACGTATAGCCCTTACACCTCGAGTCTTCACTTGCTCCACTTGGAATAAACGACCTAACGTTTAATTGGAATCGATGTGGTTTTCGGATATCCAAATATGGAAACCCGATCCCGGTCTCATCGAAACCAAACGC
Source organism: Allium cepa (assembly GCA_030765085.1). Taxonomy (NCBI): domain Eukaryota; kingdom Viridiplantae; phylum Streptophyta; class Magnoliopsida; order Asparagales; family Amaryllidaceae; genus Allium; species Allium cepa. The sequence continues at coordinate 5,945,065 of CM060937.1, forward strand.
CATCTTAATGTCCAAGTTGTACTTGAGGGTTTAAACAATTAACTCATTTCATTATTATCTATTTCACACAGATAGATAAACTACATATCACAGTAGATAATCACATTCATATCATAAACGGATAATCTGTATCATCATCACAAACAGATAATCATCGCAACCAAATAATCCATCACAAACTATCATACTTAAACCATGCATTCATATCATACAGATACGACTCATCTCATTACTGAGATCACAACCATTCAATCAATAATATCCATAAGCAATGATTCATTAACCATCAATTACAATTAATTTAAAATGAATTAAATTAATTACAACCATCTCTAACTAATTTAAAATAAATTAAATTAATTACCACATTTAAATCGTGCTTATATATCCATTAATTAATTAACCTAGTTAATTAATTATTTCCTAAGTATTTAACTTGATTAAGCACTTTTGATCAACCATCCTCTAATTACAATAAGTAATTTGTCTTTAATTAATTTCATAAATTAATTAACCTTAATCATAAGTAATTAATATTTAATTACTCATTTATTAATTAATTAAAATTAAATATATTCGTCCTTAATTAATTACAATTAATTAATCACTTATTCTAATTATTACTTAATCAAACAATCCTTAATTACATCATTAGTTATAATAATTAGTGATCTCTAATATTTAAATAAATTAATTAATCTAATTATTAATCACCTTGATTAATATTAAATTTAGTAATTAACTATCTTTAATTACTCATTAACAAATTAATTATCCAATAATTAATTTATCTTAATTAATTAATCTCTTGATTAATTACAAAAGTAATTATCCAAATTACTTTATTAAAATAAATCACCTTTCACTAATTACATTCCAGTAATTACCAATTATTACTTTTCTAAGTAATCCTACTCTATTAATTACATTAAGTAATTACTTCCATTAAATTATTAAATGATTTCTTAAATTAATTAAACCAAATTAATTAATTTAAACAAATCACATTATCAAAATTAATTACAATAAGTAATTAATTCCTTAATTACTTTTACCAATTAATAATACTTAACAAATTAAAATTGATTATATTCAATTAATTAATCTAGTTAATTATCAAAATAAATTACATTAATTAATTATTTAATTATCCTTAGATAATTATTTTTGTAACAACCCGGTAATTGCATCAATTAATAATCGACATTTAGACGATAAATATTGTTGCAAGATTCCATTTGGGGTTTTTAAATTTGAACTAAAATTCTTTTATAAATTGTTAAAAGAAATTCTGGGCTTTGAAATTAAATAGTGGTCCATGTTTTTACATTGGGCCGTGTTAATTCTCAAAGCATAAAACCCGATCCCCCTTTATCCATTTTTCATTCGTTCACCAACCCTAACCAAATCACGAAAATAATGGCGGTCGTTCCTTTCGTTCTCTTCGATAATTAGGGCGTTTCAAAGTCAGGGGCGTCGTCTTCAATTCAATCGAGTTCATCTTCAATGGAGCATGGAGCCTTCGCACGTCTTCAGCAGCTAGGGCTTCGGCAATCGATCCCCCAATTCGAACGACAACTTCAAAATTGGTCGAGCCGTCTTCACTTTCATAGCAAAGGTGAGTAATTTACATTACTCACTTCTAATTCGAAACTGATTGACTTTGTATGCTTAATTTGTTTTCGTGGTTGTTTCGACTTCGATTTGATATTTGTTCGTGTTGATACTTTTCTGCCTTGAGTTGATTTTGGGTCTGCTTTTGATTTTGGCTTGACTTGTTCGATTCTTTGATCTGGTTTGGTTCGATTTCTTGTTATTTCGGGTTTGCACTTGCATAGCACTGAACTTTGTTTCGAATTCTGTCTGTCTTTACCTCGTTTACCACCAGTGTTCATTCATGAGTATAACTGGTTCGATTTGTTCGATCATTGACTTACATTCACCCAGATGCTGTTGACTTCACTTACATTCGATTTTATGTTGTTATCGCCTCGTGCTCTGTTAGTTGCTGGCCTTTGTTGTTGCTTCGGCAATGTGCTTTGTTTTTTGTTGTGATGCTTGCATTATCCAGTTTCCTGTATTTGATTACTGGTGCCTCATTTGGTTCAAAATGCATTCACTTGCCTACCCATTCATCACATAGTTTCTGTACTGAGTTTAGAACAGGGTAGTTGATTGATGTACACCCCTGTGTACATTTCTCTGTGCACATTGAATTTGCTGTATTTATGAGTAGTTACTGTTTTGGTCATAACTTCATTTAAGGGCCAGTTAAAACCATTTGATAGTTGCCAGTTTGCGTAGTTGGAATTATATCGCCTTTGTTAGTGCTCGAGTTTGATACATTGCATTAATGCCTTGTATTCATTTGCATTTGGCCCATTGTATTTAATTGGTTGTGTGCTGTGGTGCCATAATTTTGGTGCCCTCACTTCCATCCTACTGCCTTCATGTAATTCACGTGCAGTTTGTAGTTTCTGTCTTGTATCACTTGTGTCACTTGAAGTTGCACTTGATAGGCCCAGGTCCATTCTTTCTTGAGCCTGTTGTGCTGTGCATTGAGCATTGTTTTGTTTTCTAGTCTTCATTGTTGTTTCGGCTGTTGCATGCTTTGTTCATGCACCTTGTGTTACTGTCCAATTTCTTTTAGTGTTTGCTGATGCATTTGCGTCATTTGGTTGATAACCCACGGCTTGACTTGACTTTGCTGCAGTGTGCATATATGGTTATTTATAACCATTTCACTTTGAGGCTGTGTCACTGATGTCAGCTTGCCTTATTCATTTCTCAGTCGAACTTTGGTTCATTTTACAGTGTCATCCCCCATGTAATTTGCAGTTGCATTTCTGGTCAATATTTGCACCTGTGTCACCGATGTTGGTTTGCATTATTTTGTTCATTTGGATTCAACAATCTTGTTGAGTTCACTTGAAATCCCCGTATGCATGTCATATGGGTTTACTTGTGGTACACTGTACTGCATTTCTGAGTTAGTTATTGTCATTTTCTACATATTTATATATGTGGCCTTGTACCACTTGATGGCATTTGGATTGATTTTTGAATTACACTTGAGTTGAATCCGGTGACTCGGGTTTGATCTTGTGTTTGCTTGTGAATTTTCATTGGGTATATCATTACTGTTGTGGCAAGGCAGTGCACGCAAGCATGAACTGCAGCCACACGGTATTCATTGGGCACGTCATCACTGTAGTGGCAAGGCAGTGCACGCAAGCGTGAACTGCAGCCACACGGTACTTCTTTCATTGTTATTTCTTTTGCTTTTGATTTATGAATCTATTTCGTATTCCATATGTAGTAGTGGCGAGGCAGTATACGTGTGCGTATACTGCAGCCCTACTCGTGTTGACCTTTTAATTGATGTTCCAATTGTTTTAAATTGGTTCGCGTTATATTTACCATTATCTGATTTCTTATTTAAGAATCGGATAGGTAAATTTATTTCTGTGACTGTCGTCTATTCATTATTTAATTATTATTGCTTCTGTGCACTAATAACTGAGTTTGAATTAGACTGACCTGAGTATTATTTTCTTTTGAATTTAATACTCGGGTCAGACCGAGTATTTACAGGTTGTAGATTTTTAGCTTCAGGTTGCTGCTTGAGCTATGAAGACTTTTCATATCTTTTGGAGTTGTCGTGTCATAGTATAGGTTGATATGTATTCATGTATATTAGTCGATAATGTACTTGTATATATGTAACTTCCTGAGTCGACTGTTGTAGTTGTATCACATGTATCGTGTCAAATGTATCGTAACTGGCATCAGTTATTATATATATATATATGAGACTTTCTGTTTCATCTGTGTTCCGCATTTATATTATCTATATTATTATTTTATATTTTGTCCTAGACTATTATAGCCACCGTGTAGTAGCTTTGAGTTTGCATCGGCATGTCGGATTTCCTCCTGAAATGAAATGCACGTTTTTACTATCTGGCATATCGGTGCTCGCCCAAAGCAATTACACGGATGGTCGCTCCTCAACAGCTTATTCTCCGTGCTAGTCGACAGCACTACACCATAGTGTTCTTGGCTAGCGTGGGTATAGAGGTGGGGCGTTACAATTTTTATTGATTAACAACATCTTCATTAATTACTTACTTAAAGAAATTTATTTTAGATTAATTACCAATAAATCATCTCTAATTAAAAATTAATCTAAACCATTATTTAAAACAAAATAATTAAGTAAATTCTTAATTATCTTAATTATTTTCAAAATAATTTATTTACTTATCAAATGACTTCATTTACATTCAAACTATATCTAAACAATACATTCCTAAAATTAAAGTCAAATTCCTTTTAAAAAAAGTCTAATATTTAAAATGTTTAACTATTTAAACATTAATCCAAATTTAAATAGTTATAATAAATGACCTCAGCAACTGCAGCAGCCGATTCTTCCGCCGCCGCCACTTCTTCAATTGCCGCTGCCACCAATCCAGCTGTCACCGATGATGAAGATCGGGAGGGCTGGCAGGAGGTCCGCCGTCGTGGAAAGCAGAAACTAGATACCCCCTCTAATCCATGGTCAAACCCTAAAACAACTACATCTCTTTTTAAATTCAATAAATCACAGGGTGTTAGATCATGGTCGGATTTATTTGATAAACACGTCTCTATCAAAGAAGATGTTATCTTCCACCAACCAGCTAAGGACGATACAGGTGATTTTGCTATTATAGATGACTTGGATTACAAGTTATCCAATGAGATGTGGAATAACTCAATATTCATTTATCTTACGGGTAAACGACCATACTATGTGCATTTTAATGCGTATATTAAAAGGATCTGGAAACCTGAAGGCTCATGGGAAATTTTCTCTAGAGATAATGGTTTTTTCTTAGTAAAGTTTGAAAATCATGCTGATTTTGATAAAGTATTAAATGGGGGTCCCTGGTTTATGGATAGTAGACTTATTTTTATGAAAAAATGGGATGCTAATTTCCAATTTGAAAGAGACATGTTAGACTCGTATCCTATTTGGGTAAGGTTAAATAATCTACACCTATCTCTGTGGAATGCTAGGGGCATTAGTAAACTTGCTAGTCTTATTGGTAAACCTTTGGACATTGATGATTTCACCAGAAATGTTAAAAGGCTTAAATTTGCAAGAGTGTTAATAGAAGTGACAGCTGATGCTACTTTTCCCAAAATAATCAGAGCAAAAGATAATAAAGGAAGAATTTATGAACAAGAGGTGGAATATGAGTTTATTCCACCGAGATGTAAGCAATGCAGTTGTTTCGGACATAGTGACTTACAATGCCCAAATACAACTACTCAAAAGTGGATCCCCAAAGTTTCAGCACCAAACCATACTGCTTCTACTAATACACTGACTGAACAAACTTCTAAACTGCCTGAGCACCCTAGTAGCTCAGTGCCAAAAAATAGCCTAGACCATAATAACTACAAAGATTTACAACAGACTAATTATGAAGCTGGCTTTAATACTGGAAGTCCCACACCTGAGGAGAGGCAGTCCAATCTGGAAGGGCAGCATTGTTTAACAGAGCAGAATAAGAATCCACCACTGCAAAATCTTGTTCAAATAAATGAGTCTCCACTGAGTGAACATTCTCTTCAGAATAAAGCTGATCAAGGTAATCCCTGCATGGTTGAAACTCCTGTTGAAATTCATTCCCCTGGACGCTCAGCAACTGCGGAGTTAGAACTTTCAATTGCAATGTCCCCAACAAGGTCTGCAACTGCTTGTCAACATAATAAGTATCTGGCAAATGCTGAGGCACATCATAATAAATCTCCTGCAACTGTTGCTGTTGTACAACATGATGATACACCTAATAATATACAGGAAATTAATCAGATGGGAATTGAATTGGATGTGGAATCCATAAACTCAGAAGAGGAGGTTTATTTTTCTGACCAATATACTAAAGAAAATCCAAAATATGTGGAACAATTCAATGACAAAAACAAAGAAAAAAAGAAAAATAGGAACACTTTGGCTCGTGTAACAAGGAGCCAATCCAGACATTCTTAATGTCTATTATATGTTGGAATGTAAGGGGTCTAAATGGTGAAACTAGAAGATTAGACCTCTTTAATTTAAGAAATAAAGTTAATCCTACCATAATTGCTTTTCTTGAGAATAAGATGGGGGATAGTAGTATTCAGATATTTGCTAACATGTTTGGTAAAGATTGGGAATGGATAGACAATAATTCAGCATCGTCTAAAGGTCGTATACTGATCACTTGGCACAAATCCATATGGAACCTATCTATCAAAGATAAATCTGAACAACATATTACTGTTACTTGTAATAATGTAGGTGGTTTGAATTTCATATGCACATTTGTTTATGCCCATAACTGGGCTTCTCTTCGCAGACAATTATGGTCTTATTTAGTTCAAACATCAAAGCAAATTAATAATAATTGGATGGTAATGGGGGATTTTAATGCAGTTCTTAAAACTAATGAGAAAAGAGGTGGAAGTACCCTTAGACTATCCCAAACAGAGGAGTTCAACAAGTGTGTTGTAGCAGCTGGCCTCTCTGAAGCTATCCACTCTGGCCTGAAATTTACTTGGTTTAGTGGAGAAGTTAAAAAAATTGCCTGCAGACTTGATAGAGTTCTTATAAATGACAAAATTCTAACAAGCATCCCAAATTTGAAAATATCAGTTCTTCCTAGCTCAACAAGTGATCATTCCCCATTACATATTCAATTTAATCAACAAGCTAACTCATTGAAAGGAAAACCTTTTAGATATGGAAACCACTGGCACCAAATTGAAGGATATGCTGATGTTGTAGACTTCAATAACATTACTAAAACTGATGGAAATTGCTGGTTTTCCATGGTCATGATGCTAAGAGAGTTAAAAAAGAGATTGAAGAAATGGAATAGAGAAAGGAATAAAACAAAGGATACTATAAGTCATTTACAACAAAAATGTGAACAGATGCAGACCCTTCTTGATACGGACCCTCTTGATGATGATAGAATCTCAAATTATTTTTCTACACAACAGAAACTTAAAGAGGCATTGCATTTACAAGCTATACAAGCTAAACAAATGGCAAAGGAGAAATGGCTCACTCAAGGAGATGAATGTACCAAATTTTTCTATGCTAAGATGTCTTATAGGAGGAACTGCAATGCTCTTATTAACTCTATAAATGACCAGGGGGATATAGCAACTAATATATCCCAATTTGAACAGGGAGCCATATCTTATTTCACAAATTTATATAATAGTGAGATTAAGATAACTTTACCTCCTATTAATTGCAGGGCTATAATATCTGATGTGGGAAGGCAAATGTTGCAAGAGACTGTTACTGAGGAAGAAGTAAGGGCTGCTGTCTTCTCCATTCACATAGACTCCTCCCCAGGACCTGATGGTTGGAATTCCAAGTTCTATCAATTGCACTGGCAACATCTGAAAAATCAATTATTAGAAGCTATTCAGGAATCTTTCAACACTGGCAAAATTCTTCATGAATTAAATCACACATTTATCACTCTTATCCCAAAGGTAGAAAGCCCTACTATGATTGAAGAATTTAGACCTATTGCATGCTGTAATGTGCTATATAAGATCCTCAGCAAGGTAATATGCAACAGACTTACAAAAGTCCTCCCTGATCTAATTTCTGAATGTCAATCTGCTTTTATAAAAGGAAGACACATTTCTGAAAATTCTTTACTAGCTCATGAACTAATTAGAAATTTCAACAAACCTGGAGCTGACAAAATGTGTCTAAAGATTGATCTACAAAAAGCATATGATAAAATTAATAGACAATTCATTATACATGTACTACACTGTATGAATTTTCCTACTTCTTTGATCAATCTCATTGAAGAATGCATATCTACCCCCACATATTCAATAATTATTAATGGTATCCCCAAAGGATATATAACTAGCAACAGGGGTTTGAGACAAGGTGATCCCCTCTCCCCCTACTTATTTGCAGTTGCCATGGAATTCTTTACACTACAAATGGAAATAGCTTGTCACAATTCTTTGATTCAGCCTCTGTTTAAACATAACCCTAATGTCAATCATCTTTTATATGCTGATGATTTGATAATTGCTATTAGAGCTTCCTCTTCTGCAGCTCAGGGTTTACTACACATATTTGATCAATTACAGTTATGTGTGGGACTTGAACTAAATAAAATTAAGGAAGGACAACTTCCTGTCAAGTATCTTGGAGTTCCTTTATCAACTAATGTAATTACTGATCGTGAATGTGGTGAACTAGTTGGTAAAATCAGAGACAAACTCAATGGTTGGAGCTCTAAATTACTTTCTTTTGCTGGCAGAATTGAATTGGTACACACAGTTATCACTGCTAAAGTTAGATTTTGGCTTCAAACATTTCACATTCCTGATAGTTCAATTGAGAAGATTAAATCAGCATGTGCAAACTTCATCTGGAGGGGGGGATTACATAAAGTTAGTTATGATATTCTTTCTAGGCCTAAAGCTGAAGGAGGTGTTGGTCTTATCAACCTGAAAGACCTTAGAAAGACTTACCAAATCAAACATGGATGGAATATTCTAACATCAAATACTCTTTGGGCCAGGTGGATGAGAAATAGATATATAAAAGGAAGTTTCTGGACAATGCATGAGGATATTAACTCTTCTGGGGTTTGGAAATGTATTTTAAGAAGCAGGGAAGTTCTGAAAACATGCATATCAAAGAGAATTGCTAATGGAAGGGATACTTATCTTTGGAGGGACCCATGGATAAATGGAAAATCATTTGCTAACAAATATGGCTGGGGTATGATTTCATGTATTGGGGAATATGATGACCTAGTTGCATCAATCATTTATCAGGGCACTTGGATACCAGAACAAAAAGGATTACATGCCATAGCTGAAGATGTCAAGTACATCCCTATCTACTCATCTGAACCTAATGATACTTGGACTTGGAATTATACAAAAGACGGCATTTTTACCACCAACAGTACATGGGAAGCAATTCGAACTAAACATACTAACAAATATTGGGCAGCCCCTATCTGGTCCAGATCTAACAACCCAAAGATGGCTTTCACAACGTTTAAAGCAATTAATTTAAGACTTCCCACAGCTGACAGATTAGCAAGATGGGGTATGGAGGTTAATCTAACATGTAAACTATGTAACTACACTCCAGAATCACACAATCATCTATTTTTTGAATGTGAATACTCCACTCGTGTACTAAGCCATGTTAAAAGCAAAAATCGAGACATGCATGCGATTTCTACACTTGAAGACGAACTGCTATACCTGAGCCACAGCAAGAAAGGAGACCTGCTGACCCATTTGCAGACCATCAGCCTCACTACAACTGTTTATCACCTCTGGAAGGAGAGGAACCGGAGAATCTTCAAGAGCACTGCAAAGGATCATAAACAAATTCAAATTGCAATAGAGCAAGATGTCAAGATACTTGTAAGAAGAATTAAAGGAAAATTATTTACTCATGTGACTGATTTGGAAAACAAAATCCTCCGAGAATGGAAAGTGGATCCGCCATGAACCTATGCTTCAGATTTTAGAAAGGGGCATTTGTTGTTTTTGCGTTGATTGGTGGAATGTTCTTTATAAATAAACTTAGCACGTGTTTTGTTTTACTTTCTATGTAATACACGAAACATGTATATTTGTTCTGAGCTTTGATGAATCAATAAAATTCACCAATTTTCAAAAAAAAAAAAAAAAAAAAAAAAAAAAAAAAATAAAATGAATGTTAAAGAACATTACTTAAATATAAAAGAAAAGTTAAAACAAAATTACTTGATTAAAATAAATCATGCTTTGAAAATAGATTGACTATTTTAACTTTTAATTTTAAATTAACACTTCATATCTTAATTCAAATATTAAAAGAAGTAATTCTTCTAAGTTTAAACCTTACTTGAAATCAAATTTCATTTTCAAATTTACTTTTAAAACATTTGAATCTGTTCAAAATTTAAAAACTTATAAAAAAACTGTTTGAATCAAAAATCTGGTTTTAAAGATAAACCTGAAACTGTTTTAATCTTGATTTAAAACTAAATTAAATCTTGATTAAATTTTAAAATTTTCATTTTATAAAAAACTTGAATTCAAAATTCCATTTGAATTCAGTTTCAACTTCCACTAAAATCAAACTCCTGCACTAAAATTTGAATTTCATTCAAATTCAAAAACTGCAAAACAATCAGGTTTTAAACCTGTAATCATATACCCGAGCAACCCCTTAATTTACTTCGAGTTTCCATCCCACTTGCTTCGAGTCAAAAGCACAAAAACCCGAGAAATACCTGAGTCAAAATACCCTGCACACCCCAAATGTTCACCTGACTCCAAACATGTATGGTGCATATGCACCGTCACCTCGGCGAACTCCAGGCACTCCAACCTACTGCTACAAGTCACTGACCATCTCCTCATACGATCACAACCACCCAAACCCCCACATCAACCTGAAATCAAAAATAGGAAAACAACTGCAGCCTGGAAAAAAACCCATCTACATCATACCCCAAACCTGTCAACAGCCATAAACTCGCCTCCTCCGATCATCACCATCACTGCAACTCCGGCTAATGACCCATCTACATCCCCTCTGAAATCTCCCAAAGCCTCAAATTACTCGAAGCAACGGAGAGCATGTGAATAAACTAAGAACTGCAACACTTAAAGACAAGGGTTTGAAACCTGGAAAACCCCAATCCCCATCTCCTCTCTCTCTGATCATCCATTGCCAAGAATTTCCTCAATTCTTACATCAAAACTCCACTACAGGAAGCATTTTAACCCCCAAAATTCACTAGCCTACAAATACTTTCAAAATTCCTATTTCTGTTCAAAACAGAAATGCCTTTCCCCCCAACAGTTTATTTAAAACTGTAATATTTGTTTTTAAAATTCCCAGTTTCCAACATGTATTCTAGTTATAAACTTGTTCTAATATTTTAAGATATTTGAGATTCATGATTATTAAAAATAAGGACAGTTACATTTGTTTTCAGAGGCACAGATTTTTAATTAAACTAAATTTAACAAAAATCATAATTTATAAACCTAAATCTATGCTAAACAAACATATTTGGTTTACATAATAATTTCTGACAGAGATCTAATAATGTGGAAATGGATTTTTATCAAAAATCCTAGTTAAGAAAACAGAATTCATGTCTGTAGATAGCTAGCATCACACACATATGCATATTAATGAACACACACAGAACATCATCACATTATAATCAAGCAAACATGCTTGTTTCTATCAGTACTCATGCATAGATACTTTAGGCCTTTTTGCTTTATGAGGTATCTCATTTTAAATTAAAAACAGAGCAGATTTCATCAAGACAGTATTGATTTTTTATTTAAACAAGCATGTATTAGAACTTGAGATTTCTGAAAACTTGTTTAGCTTTACTTTTAAAAGTTAAGAACTGTTTTTAAAATTAGAAGCTTACTCACATGATTTATGAAGATGCAGAGCACAAATAGATGCAGATTTCATTTCCAGGAACTGTTTGAAACTGCAGGTTGAAATATAGGCTTGCACTTTGATTACAGAAATTGCTTTAACTTGGTGATATAAATTTTTGAACTTGCATGCAGACCTTTATTCTTCTTGCTCAGATTCAAATTGAGGTTGAACTCCAACTTGGTGTTGAAATATTGCATGCAGACTTGGGTTTTAATGTTGTAGATTTTGATTGAAGATTGGTTTTGCAGATTTGAAGTTCTAATTTGCAGATTTTAGATTGCAGATTGGCTCTGCGGATCTTGATTGAATTTGCAAATATGTAGTTTGTTTTGTAGAAATTGATTTTGCAGATTTTTATCATGCATTTTGTTTTGGGTTTTGATTTTGCTGAAATCTGATTTTCAGATTCAAATGAGAATGTTTTAACCAAGTGCATTTGTTATATTTTCTTGTCAATACAATTAAATTTTAAAAATAAATTAGCTTGCCACTTGTTATGTTTAATTTGTTATGTGATTACAAGTGTCCATTTTATGGTTTAAGAATTTAACACATATGCATTTCAATATTTAAAAGCAATTTCTTAATTCATAATTGTATTTGAATTTTATCCTAAAATCATTTCAAATTTAGTTTAGCATGTTTTAAATGTTTATTAACATTTGCCTTGAAAATGATTACATGTCTACTTAAAAACTTATTTTAAAACTATACATTTTAAATGTTCGCTTGAATATTTTTCAAAATAATATTATTTTAAAACTAAATTTCAAAAGAGAAGATTTTTAAAAGAAGAATAATGTTGAGTTTATCTCATTCAAGAGTTTTAAATCAAATGTTATACTTTAACATGAATGAATTAAATTTATTTCAAAGAAAACAATTTTCTTTAAAATAAACAAAATAAATTTTTATTATAAAACAAAATTTAAACTATATTTATTTTTATAAACAAAATAAATACTTCCTTACATTTCTATGAAAATATAAGATAGATTTTTAAAACAAACTTTTGAAAAATTTTCAATACTAATTTAAAACAATTTAATCAATTTTACAACTTATACATTTATATATAATAATTAGAAAACATCCTTTATTAATATTTAAATTAAAATTAAAATCAAATCTTCTATTTACAATGTATAAACATTTATACATTATAAATAAAATATTTTTAAATCACCTTAGAAAGATAAATTTATTACTTAAATATTTTTAACATTAGAAAACAATAAGATTTCCAAATTAACTATCATTATTATAAATTTTGAAAAGAATAACACTAGACAAATTAAATGATTATTAATCTTCAAAAGAAAATTCATGTTTGAATTAAATTGTTAAATCAATATTTCATTATTTTAAAATAATTATCAATGAAATTGTTAAATAATTATTGCCTAAATTTTCGGGGCATCACATGAATAGGTGGAGTAAATAATGTTGTTGGAAACTATGGAAGATTTTGGGAAGTTAGTTGGAGTAATAGTGGGCCTTTAATAAAAGATATGTCATGGCAAGTTGATAAAACTGTTTGGTTTTGGGAAAATAGTAATAGGTATTGGATCATTCTTCTTAACTAACAATTTCGCGGACGAAATTCTTTTAATGGGGGAGGAATGTGACGACCCGAAATTTTTGGATGTTTGAAACCGGGATATTTAATTGATTTTAAATATTTAAAAGTTAATTTTTAACTTGAATTCAAATATTATTATTATTTAGTAATTAAGTTATTGGATTTAATAAACTGAAATTGGGTAAATTATTGAACCTTCAGTTTTAAGCCTGTTAAAAATACTTTAAAGGGCTTGTAAAATTTATATTGATAGCACTGAAGTTAGTAAAAGGGTTAAAATTAAATTTGGAAGTGTTTTGTTCAGTTTTGAAAATATATCGTTTAAATCGATTTTAAAAATAGCCTTTCGAGGCATGGTCTCGGAATTTGACAAACCAGTTCCATTGGATCTGTAATATTGTATTATTATCGGATTTTAATTTTCATAATGTTTGGAGTGGTTGTGTGAGCGTACGATATATAAACGCGCTGAAATTTATATCGAAAATTTAATATAATAACTGGGTCCAAAAGGCTATCTTCTCCATATGATCGAATTAGGACTCGAAACCTTTTCCATTGAGTTCGGAATAGGGGTATAACCTTATAAACGCCTAGCAACATGCCTCAATAGGATATCCAGATTTTAAGCTATGGATTCAAAACGATTTGAATTTAAATTTAAAAATAAAATTTGACAAGTCAAATGATTTCAAATCAGCGTCTTTCCCTTTCAGTTTAAATGTCACTGTACACATCCCATCCAACAAGCAAAGCGTTTCAAACACGCCACCTACTTTTAAAAAAAAATCACGTCTCCCTTCTTTATATTTTAAAAGCCGAACTCAAGAAAATGATTTAGTTCAAAAGAAAAAGGGGGAATGGCGCTACAGAATAAATCGTTCCCCTTCTTTTATTTTTCTCCTCTTCATTTCGGTTTAAAATGAAATCGAACCTGTTCAATTTCTTAGAAAAGTAATTAAATCAAAAATCACGTGCTTTTCCCTTCAGCCGATTCGCGAAATCGATTACCATATAAAAAAAAGGAGAGAGCGGTGACTTCGAGTTTTAGCGAGGGGGAGTTCGAATTGAAATTCGATGGATGCGGCAGTAAAGGGCATGGAACTTGGTTTGCTCGATTTGCGAGGTGGAGGCGATAGTTGGGACTTCGACGGCGTTCATTTCGTTTAGGGTTTGGTCATGGAGGGTCGTACGCTTGTGTGAAATCGGATGGCGGTGAGGCGGATCTGGATAGCATTCGTGGTGCGCGAGACGATGGTCGATCGAGAAGTAAGGTAATCTTTTTTTATTCTTACAAATTAATTTTTTACTTAATTAATTGCATACAGTTCATTAATTTACTGATGAGATTTAAAATATATACAGATTGATTTGATTTTTAGGACACGGTAAGATTCGTAAACAAATTTTATTTATTTATTTATTTATTTATTTTTCAATCTAAGGGTTTATTTATATATATATATATATATATAGAAAAGGTTTGGGAAAATATATATAGAAAATTCTAAAATAGTTGATAGTCTATATAAAGTATGATTTTGGAAGCTATATAATTTTTTTTTTAAATATTTGTAGTTTCAAAAGAAAAATATAATAAATATAGATATGTACATTTTAAAATTCTAGATTTATTTTAAAATAATGGAATATAGGGATTTATGTGTTCAATTAAATTATTATTTTAGTTACTAAAAGATTATTCAAAAGGGAATTAGTTTGACATTTAATTATTCATGAAAATTTAAATCATTAGTTAATTAAATTATTAAATGATGATTGATTGTTCGGATGTTAATAAAATCATCTAATAAATTCAAGGTTTAAAGTTATTTAAATAGATAAAAATGGAATTCGTTTAATTAAATTATTGGTTAATTAAATTTATTAAATGATAATTGATTGGTTCAAATGACAGTAAACCATATGATGTTTATACAAGGTTAAAATCTGAAAGAAATCAAGCTGGTGTGGATCGGATTGCAAATCTATAGTCAAAGGTGAGTTATTATCACTCTTCTGGATTTTCATTTAAATTTGAGTGGTTAAATTTAAATAATTGGTTGAATGATTGAATTGATTTGATGAGCTATATTATATATAGTAGTATATAGTATATATTGGAGTGATTGATTTCTCGCATTATACAGTGGATGAGACCCTATGCGCCGCATAATAGCCGATGATATTATATAAACCCATATACCGCGATATTCCACCTCGAAGTGGAATTGGTATTGTGCTAACATCTGTGGATGCAGGGAAAAAGGTTGGAGGGATCCAATTGGATTCCTCAAAATATTTAAATTTGTTCTAATAATTCTGTGTTATGATTATTTGATATGCTGTGATGAATTATATTGATAATTGGAATATTGGATACCATGGTTTGATTGAATATTTCAGTACACTGAGTTATCAATATATATAGAATTGGATTTTTGAAAGAAATATAAGAGTAAATTTTTAAGTGAAATAATTATAGAGAATAAATAGTTGGAAATATAATTCAGTGGAAATAAATAGTTGGAAATTCATTCCATGAGAAGAGCGTGGTTTGAAAACTGTTTTCAAAAGGGTTGAAAATATAAATATATCTTGCGAAGATATTTTGAGGTTAATAAATAATTCAGGAGAAATTATTTATGTTTGATGGTTGTTTGTGAATGTTATTTGATTGTTAAATAACCGACTATCACTATTGGCCAATGCGCTGATCGTTTCGAAGAGACCGGGATCGGGATTTATTTCCTGAAAACCACTTTGATCCAGTTTGAACGTTTTTGTGTGGAAAACAAGAGTTTGGATTTGAAGGCGGAGCAGTGAAGTGCAAGGGCTACTCGCTACTAATTCTGAGGTTGATTCCAAAATGGATGTAATAGGAGTAGTGCCTTCAGTTCCGCTCCAACCTAGGACGGACTTGTTTGGATGAATGCTTTCGGAACATCGTCAGGTGGACGATGGGCATTCTAAGTGAAACGTTCTATAAGGTAATGCTTAGCCTCATGCCTCATCAACCGGGAATGACTGAAAATCAGGGGTTATGCAGCAAGGCTATGTGGGTAGAACCTATTAGGGTGAGGCCATCCCTGTCTAGATGTCTCTTTTATTCGGCTTAGTGGTGCTGTTGCTGATCCCAACTGTGGGGTGATCTTACTCGGGAATATCCAGTAAGAGTTAGTCCCGGTCTTGTGTTGCAGGGGATTGGGAGTAATCCTCGGTACGGTGATCTAGGCCACGTACTGTGATAGGTGGTACCCTAGTGCCTAGTCATTAGTTGGAAATCCATTCTCCCTACGTGCCTTTACGTTTCTTGTTTATATAATCCACTTTGTGGCTAGTAGCTGGAATTTAATCATGTAACAATTTCGGCTATTTTAATAAGTATTTGTAAATAGACCCTATCATAATATCAGAGGATTTTAATAAAAAGTTATTTGGCTTTCGTAAGGTAAAAACCCGACATGTTTATTTGTGGCGTGGTCTTAAGAGATGTTTTTGATTTTCAAAGGATTTTGAAACTTTAATAATCAATTTGAGTGTGATTTCTCACGCTGGTATTCCAGTCTGACTCGAGTGTTATTTAACTATAATGCTCAGGTCAGACCGAGTATTATAGATTACAAGAAATGATGCAGTGGAGCTGGATGGCGATACGTACTACTGTATTTGTATTAGATATTCCGTTGTGTTGATTAGCTGTGTATTCAAATTGTGAGGATAGGTTATGATTACTGTCCAGTTGTATGTTATGTATACTCTGATGATGTAATGTACAAACAGATGTATTTTCTTTTGTGTAAATATCATTTATTATCTATTATATTTTATTCCACTGCGATGGTTAGATTCTGATGTTGTTTTCATGTTCTTCTCTACCTTTTCTTCTTTAACCCAAATGGTTCGTATTTCCGTACATCTTGAGTTGATTGATGGAGAATAGTGTCGACTCAAAGAGGTACGGATTTACGAGTCATTACATACATAATAACATACATACCATAATACATATATCAACTACTTCTAAGTCCAAGCTGTAAAGATCAAAACCCCAAAACGTGGAAAATGATAAGAATTCTGCTACAGTCCACGCAACCTAACCTGCAACCACAATCCTCAGATTGACCCGAGGATTATAAAACAAATCATACGGGTCAGACTATTTCTAATGTGAGTGAAGTAAGATCTAAGGACAATGATTATCTCAATCAACAAAATGAAAAAAAAACACCACATGTATAAGCCAACATGAGGCATATATGTGTGTGTGAACCAACATGTAGATTTAATTTCATAAACAATTCATTTAAGCAAACAATGGTTTTAGACCAAAAATATCGTACGTAATCCAATATGATACCAACCCAATTATCATATGTAAAGCAATATTATAATAAACAAGTTCATATACACAATCTCTAAAGATACTGGGTTTTTTAAATCAACTTTAATATTTTCCAAAAAAAATCATTTGCATTATGGGAATTATGGGATAAATGTAACATGACTCGTAAAATATACCAAATTAACAGACGCTAGTATTGTAAAATCACAGCGGTAGAGCTTGAGCGCGCGCGGAGACATCAGCACCGTAACCTACTCATAACGCCATAATACACCTGGCGATCAACCCAAGATAACCAAAACGGTCTAAGGCAAAGGCCTTATGCCACCCGTTCACGGATCTACACGTGGGACCCCGGCCCCCATCCATCATAGTTCGTGACCCGTCGATCGGAGATCCCAATGAAAAATAAGATTAGCCCAGTGTAGTAGACCGTTGACCTTTGGTGGTAAAATGGCAAGTGACATACCACCAATTCAGGTAGCGATCCTGAATCAGGTCGGCCAAGATGGAGTTTTGGCCCATTGGTACAACAGAGTCCAATCTATACCCACCTAAAAATCAAAAGTCTTTATGACTTCAAAACAATTCTTAAAAAAAAACCTTTGATAAACCCAGTATAACATTCATAAAGCAAATAAAATTAGCAAAACAATTGTCCATAGAAAATAATTACGTCTCCATTTCGCATTAATACACAAGTACCCCATAATACTTATGTATCAAGGAGAAACACAAAACTTAATTTATTGGTTTAAAGTTATTTAAAATTCGTTAAGTTGAAAAAAATTCATAACAATTTGTAGAATTTGGTAGTGAAATAACATGTTTTAGCATGCAAAATGCTATCAAAATTCTAAATAAAATTTTCTTTATTTTCAAAACCCATATTTAACGATAAAAGAATTTCTTTTTTTTAACCAAAATAATTTAAATTAAAACTATAATTATTTTTCTTTTTTTTGCTTTTCTTGACCAAGGCTGAACAGTGCAACCTGGACAATTTGGGCTGCAAGGTTCAACCCCTAGGGCTGCAAAATGCAGCCCACCTGGGCTGCAGGCTGCACCTGCAGCCTCGAGCTGGGCTGCTACTGCAGCCTCGCCTGGCTGCCCTTGCAGCGCTTGCCGGGCAGCAAACTGCAGCCCAGCCCGGGCTGCAGAAGCCCGGAGCTGGGCCGCACCTACAGCCCAGACCCAGCCTAGAGCTGGGCTGCACTTGCAGCCTTGCCCGGGTTGTAACTGCAGCCCTGAGCCGGGCTGCACCTGCAGCCTTGCCCGGGTTGCAACTGCAGCCCTGAGCCGGGCTGCACCTGCAGCCCCGCCGGGCTGCACCTGCAGCCCCGCCTGGGCAGCAACAGCCTGGGGCTGCGCTGCACCTGCAGCCCCGCCCAGGCTGCACCTGTAGCCCTGAGCCGGGCTGCACCTACAGCCCGACCTAGGCTGTACCAGCCCAACGGGGCTGCACCTGCAGCCCTGAGCCGGGCTGTAACTGCAGCCCCGCCTGGGCTGCAGCTGTAACAGTCCGCAAATGAGTACCCCTTGAGTCAACACTATTCTACATCGATTAACTCAAGTGGAACAGAAATACGAACCATTAGGGTTAAAGGAGAAGATGTAGAAGGAAGAAGAAACTAAACAATATCAGAATCTCACAGTTGTAGCGGAATAAAATATAATAGCAAATAATAGATCTTTACACAAAATGAAACTATATCTGTTTTATACATCATATCATCAGAGTATCTCATACAAACAACATTTACCAGTCATACAATTCCATACAATTCACAGCAGCGAATATATATATATATATATATATATATATATATATATACATAAGTACGTATAATACGTCTCAGACTTCATTTCCTCTTCTGCTCCATAGCATCCTGTCCTGAACATATAATACTCGGTCTGACCCGAACATTATAATGAAACAACACCCGAGTCAGTCTGGGATACCAGCTGATTATAATGCACCCAAATTGATTATTAAAGTTTCAAAAATCCATTGAAAACAAAAGCATCCCGTAAGACCACGCCACAAATAAACATGTCGGGTTTTTACCTTACGATAGCTAAAACACTTTTTATAGAAATCCTCTGATATTATAATAGGGACTATATACAAATACTTATAAAATAGCCGAAATTGTTACATTCATTAAATTCCAGCTACTAGCCACAATCGTGGGTTATACAAACAAAACTCGTAAAAGGCGCGTAGGGAGAATGGATTTCCAACTATTGTGTAACGACCCGAAATTTTTGAACCGAAAATTCCAGATAGTTAGGAAAAAGAAGAAAGAGATAGAAGAAGAACAACAAGAACATCAACAACTCACATTTGCAGCAGATAAAAAATATAATAATAAATAATAACAGTTTACAAAAGAATACTATATCTATCGATTACATTTAATATACATAAGAGTTTCACATATACACAGTCACTGAGTATTTACAATTATCATGTCCCAGATTAACAATAATAAAAATACAGCGAAAATACTCTATACGATATTGACATCCAGCTCGCCTCCTGAGCTCCCAAATGTACCTACCTGAAAAT
Organism: Allium cepa; assembly: GCA_030765085.1. Taxonomy (NCBI): domain Eukaryota; kingdom Viridiplantae; phylum Streptophyta; class Magnoliopsida; order Asparagales; family Amaryllidaceae; genus Allium; species Allium cepa. The sequence goes on from CM060937.1 coordinate 5,965,073, forward strand.
CTGTAATACTCGGTCTGACCCGAGCATTACACCAAAGTAACACCCGGGTCAGGAAGGAAACCAGCGTGAGTAAACCCATTTAACAAGGAATACAAAGCAAACAACTTATATAAACCCGGGGCAACTTATATCAATATAACCAATTCACAATTTGCCATAGACAACACTTATTTCACATATCAATTTCTAAGTACCAAACTTAGACAAAATAATCCAATTCTCTTAAATCATTTCATTCCAGCATATAGATTTCACATATCAACCTATAAAATATTCAAAGTGGTTTCGGATATTTCCTAATACCCGACTCCGGCCTCTTTGAAACTCGTGTTGTCCAAACCCAAATTATCAAAATGAAATACTCAACATTTCATATCAGGAATATCATCTCATTCAAGCATCTAATACCAATCAATCATTCACAAGAAAAAATTTTCGCTTCCAAATTAATTTATTTGTTTCTAATTGAATTTCTGACCTCCAATCACTTAGATTCCTTCATTTAATATTAATTAGTTTCAGATTAATAAATCAACCATTCCTTCATAACTCATCTTAATTATTTACCATGGATTAATTATTTTCATTAAATTTATGATATTAAGTATTTTTAACGAAATCAATGAGTAATCTTTCATTACTTCACAAATTAATTAACCATAATCAATTACACAAATTCTTAATTACTTACATTAATTAGTTTCTCATGAGTCATTTTTATTAATTCATCTTAATTAATCAATCTTTAATCACATCGTTGATTATATAAGTTAATGGTTCTCAATTATGTTTTGACTTGTTCTAATCTAAATTAATTACTTTAATTCAATCCTAATATTAATCATTCTAGATTAATCTCAATCTGTAATTAACTATTCTCTTTATTTACTTCTTTAATAAATTAATTACCCCATAATTAATTATCTTAATTAATCTCTTGACAAATTTCACAAAGCAATTATATTTTATGAATTACATTAAGTAATTATTTATCACACCATCAAATGATTATTCTGAATTACTTATACTAAGTTAATTAACTTACAACTTAATTTATTATTTATTTAAACACCTTTAATTACTGAATTAAATAACCCAAATCATTAATTAATTAAATTAATTAATTATCCATTTCAATACTACAAATCATTAAGTCGTTAGTAACTTTTAAACGGAAACATTTCTTCTTTATTGTTTTAAATTTAAAACAACTTAAAATTCCCAATACTTCGAGTTAGGCAACCATTAACTCGAGAACCATCCAATACCAAAATCACCAGAACATCAATTCACAGTGCATATCAAATCAATTAAATCATTCAATCAAATATTTTAATTTAACCATTTAAACTCAAATATAAATCTAACAAAGAGAGATTTACTCACCTTTGCTTCCTAAATTTGCAATAAACTTCAATGTTGCCTTGGTTTATCCGCTTTGACCTTGAATAAACAATTTATATGATTTCAGTAATATTTATACGGTTTATTAATATTCGAGATAATCAAACAATTATTATTATTATATTTTTTTGAAATGCATAGTTAAATTAGAACAGCATTGGTTTGAACCTTGCTGTAAATCAAAATTCTATCTATATATTTCTATTTTCCCAAATTTGTAAAAAAAAAGATTCATTAAACCTTATATTCCAATTTTCTTTCAACTACAAAACTTATATACATATTATAAATTTAAAATTAACAGAAAAGCAGAATTTCGAACCTCACTGTCGAGTCGACATCGAACAGAACCCTAGATTCACCTTACTTGTATCGCCGACCTCGGTCCACCCTTGCGACCCCAATCACTGCCGCATCGATTGCCAGAGAATCGAATTTCTCTGCCCTCGCGAATTACCGCTATCTCCATTGCGCAGCTTCCATCGCGAGCTCCCAGAACTCCTCACCCAAACGGCGAACGCGGCCTTCACTAGAAATGAAATCGACAACGTAAAACCATTTTTTTTCGAATTGAACCCGAGAATTTGCTGAGACTTCGATTTTTTCTTTCTTTCACAGGAACTGCAATTCGCGATTTAGGACAAAGGAATGTAGCGTGACAAAGAGGAAGGAAGATTGTTTTGGGGGTTTTGAATTCGAATGAGGCTGGAAGGAGAAGTGTATTGGAAATAGAAATCTAAAACTCGGCCATGATTAAATTTTGAAGAGGAACTGATTTTCTTTAATTTATTATGCACGGTACACTTCCATATGAACGATAAATATCTATCTCAGAGACAAAGCTGCGCGAATTAAGGAAAAGTAAATAGCGTGTTGGAGAAGATATGGACAATAATGGTCGGCTACAGTGCTTTTGAGGTGAAAGAAAAACAATGATGTGAAAGGATACGGCTAAAAGTTTAACCAGTATAAATATTCAATTTAAAATTTCAACGCGTTTATACATCGTACGCTCACACAACAACTCTGAATACTACGAAAATTGAAATCCGATAATAACTAACTATTACGGATCCAAAGGAACTGGTTTCGTCGAATTCCGAGATTGTGCCTCGGAAGGCTATTTTTAAATTCAATTTAAACGATATATTTTCAAAACTGAACAAATTACGTTTACATTAAATTTCAACCATTCTATTATCTTTAGTATCATCATTATAGATTTTATAAGCCCTCAAATTATTTTAAATACGCTTAGAATCTCGGATTCAACAATTTACCCAATTTCAATTATTAAATTCAATATTTAAACTATACAATTCAATGATTTAATTATCAAGTAAATATTGATATCCTGAAATTCAAGTTAAAATTAACTTAATAATATTTTAAAATCAATTAACTATTCAAATTTAAATTGTTAGAAATTCCGGGTCATCACATTCCTCCCCCCTTAAAAGAATTTCGTCCCCGAAATTACTAATTAGGGAGAATGGACCAATACCCGCTTACTTTTTCCAAAACTCACAATTCAACTTCCTACCAACTATCTTTTATTAAAGGCCCACTATCACCTTAGCCAACTTCCTAAAACCTTCTATGGTTTCAAAAAATACCCTTTTTGCTCAATCATCTAAATTTCAATTTAAAACCAAATTTTGAATTATCCAAAAATTTCTCAATTTTTTCTAACTCCCTAAATTCCCGAAATTTTTTGCCAGCGTCTCCTTTGCACGGCTAGCTCGGTACTACCACAAAAGGCCTCTACGGGCTTCGAAATTCCAAAAAGAAAACAGAAAGCCAAGTGGCTAGATCAAAAACCCAATCCAATTCATACAGAAATTAAAATACATACCTTTTTGCCGGGCAATTCACATTTATCTATTGGAACCAAATCCAATTTTCTTTCCCTTAATACCTGCATATCTTACTTAGCAACAATATACAATTGTAACCTTTCAAATCATTTATACTTTTTCTTACAGAAGTTTTCACATATACTTCTATGCAAATTAGTTTTCCCTATTTCATGCGAATTCAATTCTTCTTCAATTATGAATATTAAATTTTATTTTTCATTTATAACTGATTCACATTAGTTTCATTTACTAATTTACATTAGCTTTCCAATTTGAAATCGATTTGTCGTTAATCAATTTTTCTCAAAAATTTTCCAAAAATGTTCTAACTCCCAAAATTTCCGGAATTTTTTTGGCAGAGTCTCCTCTGTACGGAGGAGCTTTTGCAATTTGGCAAGAGATATAAATACGTATACATCGACCGACACGGTCGGAAAAAGCAAAAACAGTTCATATTTCCTATTTTTATTGCGTAGGCGTACCTTATTTAGCTTTTTAAGCAAGCAACGTATTAATTTTAGCAAAAAGCACAACCAAATCCAGCCAAACGGCTTCCCGGTACCTGTACTTACTCAATTTAAATATGTGATCACTATATATATGAAGTTTATAACATTTCTCTTACTTAAACAACTGTAACACTTCAATTCTAAAAGAAATGCATTCAAAATAACTTCCACAAGCAATTTATATGTTTTTAAAACTAATTCGATTGCTTTCAACCAATTTATATACCATTTCATTCAATTTCAATGGTTTGGAACTCAATTTCTTACATTCCATTGAGTTTTAACCCAAACAAGCTCATATTTACTTCAAATGATTCAGAACCAATTTTATTTAATCTCTATTGACTCATAGCATTTTAATTACTTTCATTTACGCCGAACGACAACCATTTTTATGCAATTTCGACGATATTCGTTTAATAGAGTATCTATTTTAGTTTATAACTACTTTAAATTAATTTTCAACTCATTTTATATTTAATTCCATTTCATTTCTAATTTATTCACCCACCATTCATTAGCTCAACACATTTCGTTCTTGTATACTACTAACCATTCCCAAATTAATTCAATCCAAGCTTTATTTAATGGGTTTTCACCCTTATTCGAAGCCAAGCTTCCATAAATTTTATACTTAAGTTAATTTACTTTAATTATTCCAACATCAAACTTACGTTTACTTCTATTTGATCCTCATTTAATCAACTTCCATTAAATTCAGTTAGCCCATCAATTTAAAATTTAAAATTTAAAATTCACCTACTCAACTTATCAAAATAATATCCAACCACATACTTATCTCATTTATACTTCAAATTAATATATCACCAAATTTAAGTTTAGTCTGATAATCTAATTCCAATCACAATTTTGATTTAGTTTTTATTCTATCAGACATCATCCATTTAATTTAACTCAATTTATTTCTATTCACTTGGGTTTTGTTTTGCAACTCAAACCATTTCTATTATAATCACTTATCTTATATCCTATTTACTTGCAAATTTCATTAAATATTATTCAAATCACCCTTGAATTTTATTTGTAATTCAAACCATCACATTTTTCAATCCAACTCTATTTTATTTTTATTTCACAACATTTCTTCTTTTTAATTCATTATCAATTCTAAGTCGAATTCTATTTAAAATTCGAATTCATTTCCAAACTCCACTATTAATTTACCATCCATTTATTTACCAAAGTTCAATTTTATTAACATACTCAATCCAACAATTATTCAACCAATTAGCTTATTTCCAACTTCTAAATCACTATTCGATTATACTTACAAAATCACTTCATTAAAATTCCAATTTGGATTTCCTTTTTATTTTCCCCAAATTTCCAATATCTTTATTTAAAAAATTTAGAAATGCTTTTAAATTTACATCATACTATTAAAAAAGCTTTTTATCACAATATTTCTTATAACTCGATGTCTCAACCAGTCCATCCTTGTTCTTATAGAAATTCAGTTATACGTTGATCAGGCGTAGAACTGAAAATCTATAAGTACTTAGCAGACCCATTTTCAACATCCAATGAAAACACTTTTGAAAATAATTTTATTGATATTATAGAAATAAGTTTTTGAAAATATAGAGGAAATATCTTTGGTGAGAATGCTCTGTAAATCGTCAACCCCATCCATGGTCGCAGTTAACCCGATGGTTACGTTGTCGTCCCGACAAAATCCATAGATAACTGTAGGCCTCCGCGCCCCTCGATTACACCACGGAACCCACGACAGATCGCAGCTACAACTGGGGTTACGTAGCTATCGCAGCAAAAACCCATATAACTGTAGGCATCAGCGCCATCGAATTTCGCTGCCAAAAATGAAACTTCTCCACTCCACTTGACCATAGATCGCAGTCTGCCGATGTTGTGTTGCCTTCCCGGCAAAATCAAGTGTAGACTGTTGGCACTCATCCTCCACACGAATTTCGCTATGGTCCCCATAGTAGATTGCAGCGACATCGAGTTACACTGTCGTCACAACATAACCCAAATGCCTCTTTAGGCATCAGCGCCCTCGACTTTCGCTACCTAATAATCCTCAGGAACTAGTTTTGTCCGGACTCCTCACAGGATCAACTTTAGAACCCCCCTTGGGGCTCTAGTCAGCACCACCCGGTGGTACTCCTGAGAAGTTCATTTCAAGGGAGCGCCTTTTTCCCCAGAGCCATCATCAAAACATAGATACTATACACATATAGTATCTTCAAATCATACACCTAGTATTATCTCATACAAAGCTCATTTATACAAAATCGATTATTCCAAAATCGATAATTCTCAAACTAGGCTTTCCAAATTCTCATATTGATTTTACCCAAAAAAATCAAAAGCCTTTCCAAATCCAAAGATTCTCAAAACCTTTTCCAAAATCCTCATAAGATCCTTTATATATATATACAGATATATATAATTTTTAAAACATTGGATCATTTCAAACTTGTATAAAACCCTTTACTTATTTACAATTGCCTTAATCCCCATTTGGATTATCACTTCAATTCTTATCTCGGTTGGGTATTTAAATCAATAGCAGTTTGAACTCCGACCAGCTTATTTTTTAGAAAATAGCTTGAAAATTGAAAAATAGATAAGTAGTTGAAAAATAATTATTAGTTTACAAAATAGCTATAAAATAGTTAAATAATTGTAAAATAGTCGAAAAATAGTTGAATAGTTTCAGAGATTTTAAATAATTGCAAAATAGTTGTAAATAGAACTTAGTTTGTGAAATATTTGAAAAATAGTAATTAGTTTAGGAAACAATTGAAAAATGTTTAAATAGCTCCAAAAATAATGGTAAAACAAATATATAATAAGTTAGCTTTAAAAAGAAAGGTTGTATATATTTAATAGCTTAGAAAAATAAGTTTGTATTAAAACAATTTATTTAAAATAGTCAATAGTCAAACTGTTCACTACCCCAACAATTCAATGTACACTTCCATCTAATTGACTCAATTCTAACTTGAATAACTTCAATTTTTGTTGAAATTTATTCCCAATTCAAGTTGAATCAATCTTGATTCCTTCCCCAGTTTAAATCAAATTCCAGTTGATTTTAATACTGTTCGATTTTAATTTTAATTCCATATTATTCCAATCAATTTGAATTATTATCAATTGAACCCATTTCAAATTCAAATCATTTCAATATAATCCAATTTAATTTCCCATTTACATTTTAAACTTATACATCTTCAATCACCAATCCAATTAATTCAAACCAAAGTCAATTTGAACTAATTCTATTTCAGTCAACATTTTAAACCATCTCGAATTATATAAATTCGAGTTAAATTCTCAAAGGTTGGTTTACCTTTTTAAACCAAATTAACTTTTATTCAAAGTTTTAATCGATTTAACTTCTGAGTTCAATTCTCAAAATCCCATTTTAAATTATCTTTACTTATGTATTTCAAGGTTCCAAATAAGAATTCAATACAATTTTATTTTAAAATTTTAATTTATTATTCAATTTTATCTTCCAGTTTGAAGCCAGTTCTTAAACAAGTTTATTTTACAAACTTAATTATTCAAATTTATTTTATTTATACACTACCATTCTCCATATAAAGCTTTTTATTAACAATAGGATGATATCATCCAATTTATTTTAAAACGTCCATCCATTTTCAATTTTTAAATCTCAAACCCGTTTTGAAATCACACACATTCCCAATTCAATCAACCATTTAATTTTCCAAGTTAAATTCCAATTTACTTAATCCAATCAATCTTACTCAATCTGAATTCCCTCTTCAAACTTCAAAATTCTTTCCCTCTTATAAGTTCAAAACTTATATCACTTTGGGTTTTTACATCACACTTCAGGGAAAAATCAAAACTCAACCTCTTAGAGTTTGTTTCAAATTATCTTTGACTTCATATATATATATATATATATCCATACATATATACATATTTGTTTCTTGCCCCTCCCAGCCATGTTTTAAAATTTTAAACCACCTTTGGTTTCAAATCAAATTTTCAAACAACCCATTGTTTGCAACAAGCCCAGTTATCCAAATAATACTTATTTATTATTTTTCATCATTTTGAAACAAAATTTCCGAATTCTAGGACCAGATTTAGAATTTCATTTTCAATCAATTAAATTTTAATTTAGTTGTATTCCTATTTCTACTTAATTTAATTCCAATTCAAGATTCCAATTTGGTTGTATTATATTACTTCTTAATTTTAATTTCAATAATTAACAATCAATCACCTTAATATTTATTAGAAGGAAATATTGCTTTATATATCAAATATATTTTATACAAAATCATTTAAAACCTTTATATAAGAAAATAACAAGTACGCGCTCATTTATATATATATATTCTCAACTCATTTTAGAGTACTACAGACTCTATTAAATGAGTAATCCCCACCAGAGCCAAGGTTCTCGCTTAACCTTTCGGCTCTGATACCAAATGTAACGACCCAAAATTTTCGAACCGAAAATTCCAGATAGTTAGGAAAAAGAAGAAAAAGATAGAAGAATCAGAACAGAAACATCAATAACTCACATTCGCAGCGGATAAAATATAATAATAAATAATAACAGTTTACAAAAGAATACTATATCTATAGATTACATTTAATATATATCAGAGTTTCACATATACACAGTCACTGAATATTTACAAATATCATGTCCCAGATTAACAATAATAAAAATACAGCGGAAATACTCTATACGATATTGACATCCAGCTCGCCTCCTGAGCTCCCGAACGTACCTACTGAAAATCTGTAATACTCAGTCTGACCCGAGCATTACACCAAAGTAACACCCAGGTTAGGCTGGAAACCAGCGTGAGTAAACCCATTTAACAAGGAATACAAAGCAAACAACTTATATAAACCCGGGGCAACTTATATCAACATAACCAATTCACAATTTGCCATAGACAACACTTATTTCACATATCAATTTCTAAGTACCAAACTTAGATAAAATAATCCAATTCTCTTAAATCATTTCATTCCAGCATATAGATTTCACATATCAACCTATAAAATATTTGAAGTGGTTTCGGATATTTCCTAATACCCGACTCCGGCCTCTTTGAAACTCGTGTCGTCCAAACCCAAATTATCAAAATGAAATACTCAACATTTCATATCAGGAATATCATCTCATTCAAGATCCAATACCAATCAATCATTCATAAGCAAATTTTATCGCTTCCAAATTAATTCAATTGATTCTAATTGAATTTCTGACCTCCAATCACTTAGATTCCTTCATTTAATATTAATTAGTTTCAGATCAATAAATCAACCATTCCTTCATAACTCATCTTAATTATTTACCATGGATTAATTATTTTCATTAAATTTATGATATTAAGTACTTTTAACCAAATCAATGAGTAATCTTTCATTACTTCACAAATTAATTAACCATAATCAATTACACTAATTCTTAATTACTTACATTAATTAGTTTCTCATGAGTCATTTTTGATTAATTCATCTTAATTAATCGATCTTTAATCACATCGTTGATTATATAAGTTAATGGTTACCAATTATGTTTTGACTTGTTCTAATCTAAATTAATTACTTTAATTCAATCCCAATATTAATCATTCTAGATTAATCTCAATCTGTAATTAACTATTCTCTTTATTTACTTCGTTAATAAATTAATTACCCCATAATTAATTATCTTAATTAATCTCTTGACAAATTTCATAAAGCAATTATATTTTATGAATTACATTAAGTAATTATTTATTACACCATCAAATGATTATTCTGAATTACTTATACTAAGTTAATTAACTTACAACTTAATTTATTATTTATTTAAATACCTTTAATTACTGAATTAAATAACCCAAATCATTAATTAATTAAATTAATTAATTATCCATTTCAATTATACTACTAATTTAATGTACTACAAATCATTAAGTCGTTAGTAACTTTTAAACGGAAACATTTCTTCTTTATTGTTTTAAATTTAAAACAACTTAAAATTCCCAATACTTCGAGTTAGGCAACCATTAACTCGAGAACCATCCAATACCAAAATCACCAGAACATCAATTCACAGTGCATATCAAATCAATTAAATCATTCAATCAAATATTTTAATTTAACCATTTAAACTCAAATATAAATCTAACAGAGAGAGATTTACTCACCTTTGCTTCCTAAATTTGCAATAAACTTCAATGTTGCCTTGGTTTATCCGCTTTGACCTTGAATAAACAATTTATATGATTTCAGTAATATTTATACGGTTTATTAATATTCGAGATAATCAAACAATTATTATTATTATATTTTTTTGAAATGCATAGTTAAATTAGAACAGCATTGGTTTGAACCTTGCTGTAAATCAAAATTCTATCTATATATTTCTATTTTCCCAAATTTGTAAAAAAAAAGATTCATTAAACCTTATATTCCAATTTTCTTTCAACTACAAAACTTATATACATATTATAAATTTAAAATTAACAGAAAAGCAGAATTTCGAACCTCACCGTCGAGTCGACATTGAACGGAACCCTAGATTCACCTTACTTGTATCGCCGACCTCGGTCCACCCTTGTGACCCCAATCACTGCCGCATCGATTGCCAGAGAATCGAATTTCTCTGCCCTCGCGAATCACCGCTATCTCCATTGCGCAGCCTCCATCGCAAGCTCCCAGAACTCCTCACCCAAACGGCGAACGCGGCCTTCACTAGAAATGAAATCGACAACGTAAAACCATTTTTTTTTCGAATTGTACCCGAGAATTTGCTAAGACTTCGATTTTTTCTTTCTTTCACGGGAACTGCAATTCGCGATTTAGGGCAAAGGAATGTAGCGTGACAAAGAGGAAGGAAGATTGTTTTGGGGGTTTTGAATTCGAATGAGGCTGGAAGGAGAAGTGTATTGGAAATAGAAATCTAAAACTCGACCATGATTAAATTTTGAAGAGGAACTGATTTTCTTTAATTATTATGCACGGTACACTTCCATATGAACGATAAATATCTATCTCAGAGACAAAGCTGCACGAATTAAGGAAAAGTAAATAGCGTGTTGGAGAAGATATGGACAGTAATGGTCGGCTACAGTGCTTTTGAGGTGAAAGAAAAACAATGATGTGAAAGGATACGGCTAAAAGTTTAACCAGTATAAATATTCAATTTAAATTTTCCATGCGTTTATACATCGTACGCTCACACGACAACTCTGACTACTATGAAAATTGAAATCCGATAATAACTAACTATTACCGATCCAACGGAACTGGTTTCTCGAATTCCGAGACTGTGCCTTGGAAGGCTATTTTTAAATTCAACTTAAACGATATATTTTCAAAACCGAACAAATTACCTTTACATTAAATTTCAACCATTCTATTATCTTCAATATCATCATTATAGATTTTATATGCCCTCAAATTATTTTAAACAGGCTTAGGATCTCGGATTCAACAATTTACCCAATTTCAATTATTAAATTCAATATTTAAACAATACAATTCAATGATTTAATTATCAAGTAAACATTGATATCCTGAATTTCAAGTTAAAATTAACTTTTAAATTTTTTAAAATCAATTAACTATTCAAATTTAAATTGTTAGAAATTCCGGGTCATCACATAATGACTAGTCACTGGGGTACCACTTGTCAAAGTACCTGGTCTAGATAAGCGTACTGAGGATCACGCCCGATCCCCTGCAACACAAGGCCCATACTACCCCTTACTAGATAGTCCCGAGTAAGATCACCCCGCGGTTGGGATCAGCAACCGCGCCACTAAGCCGAAATAAAAGGCACATCTAGAAAGGAATGACCTTACCCGGAAATGGGTGCTGCCCACCAAGCCTTGCTGCATATCTCCTGATTTTCTGTCATTCCCGGTTGATGACGCTTGAGGCTAAGCGTTACCTTTTAGAACGTTTCACTTAGAATGCCAATCGCCCACTTGACGATGTTCCGAAAGCAATCGTCCATACAAGTCTGTCCCGGGTTCGAACGGAACCGAAGGCACTACTCCTACTACATCCATTTTGGAAATATCCTCAGGATTAGTAGCGACTAGCCCTTGCACTTCACTGCTCCATCTTCGACTCCGAACACATTTTTCCACGAAACGTAAAAACCGGATCGAAGTTGTTTTTGAGAAATAAATCTCGATCCCGGTCTCTTCGAAACGATCAACGCATTTGTCCAATATTGATAGTCGGTGATTTAACTATCAATTAACATCCATAAGCATCCATCACACAATAAATAATTCCCACATTATTTATTTTCCTCAAAGATATCTTTACTAGATATATATCCATTTTCAAAATTCCTTTGAAACACTTTTCAAATCCAATTCTTCTCATGGAATAGATTTCCAAATCTTTACATCCTTTGAAAACATCCAAGTACCAATATTTAAGGTTTAAAATAATTTAAATACTTTATTCTTGAAAATACGTTAAAACATTCATATTAAAACTTCTTACATACTTGATTTAATATATGTACATACATATACATATACATACATATATATATATATATATATATATATATATATATATATATATATACTTTCAAAAATATCTCAAATCAAACTGCTTAATAAAATATAAACTATTATCTTTTAAAATAAAGTTAAGTCATACTAAATTTTAAAATAAATTTATGAAACTCTATACAATTTCTAAATAATACTTTGATTGATTATCTTTAAAATAAAACCATTTTTATAAAGTATAAATAATAATAATATTCTTTGACATAATTCTAATTATCCTTTAAAAATAATTACTTCTATAACTATTGTGATATATTTACTTTTAAAACTCTTACAACTTAAATAATCTTTCTTGAAACCATTCTTTAATATAAATTCAAACTCTAACGTTTCAAAAATCTATTTAAAAAAAACATACTTGGCTTTCAGGGAAATACATTTCCATCTTAGAATAACCAAAGAATTCTTTTTATCAATCCAACACGTTTTATCCCAATTCAATTTTACGTTCATCCCGTAAAATCCTTTCCATACTTTAAAAATAGCTCATTTTATTTTAAACACATTGCTATTTTCTAGAAATCACTTTCAACCATACGTTTAAAATATTTAAAATAAGCTATAGAAATTATTTAATTGAAAATAATACTTAAGGAAATATATAGGGGTTTCCTAAGTATTTTAAATAAAATTTAACTTTTAAAATAAGGTTATTAAATCAAATGTTCATATTAAAATTTCCTTTGAAAACTTAATACTAAATTACCCTTTTTAAAATAATAATAATAATTAAATTCCATAATTACTTAATCAAATATTTGCTTTCACTTAAAAACATTTAAAATATATTTCTTTCTAAAAAATATTCTAAACATATTTAAATTGCAAATTTATAATTTTGAAAACTTTCTTAAAAACAAAATAAAATTTCCAGGAGAAAGCACACTTCCCATTCTTTAAAATAAATCTCGCTATTATTTTTAACAATTCACATTTCCCTTTGTAATCAAATTTAAACACTTGAAAATTTTCAACCCATTCCTTGGATTTAATCTCTTTTAAAATTCTTTACTTAAGAATTTCTTTATATTCTTTAAACCCAATTCATCTATTTATATTTAAAATTTTCAGGTTGTATTCATCCAATCACAGCACAACACAATTTAAATTTCAATTTAATTCATCGCAGCATGTAAGTAAAACACGGCATAACAAGATCTAAACAATTTATCACAGATTAATAAATAGGATATATCACAGAATATAAATCTAAATTCCTACTTGTGAGGGATCCAGTTGGATCCCTCCAACCTGTTTTCCCTGCATCCACAGATATTAGCACAACAATATATCAATTCAATTTGATAATAATTATCATATTCAACTAATCTAGCAATCATTCAATTATTGAATATTTAAATTAACTAATATTCCAGATGTGAGTGAGTTAAACTCACCTTGGGTTTTCGGCGAGCGTTCAAATTTAAATTAAATCGAACGGCGTTCGAATTAACCTAAATTTTTACTTGCTCCGAATAACTCTAGAATTGCTCCACTGCGTAGATCGCGTCGCTGCGATTCCGGCGCTTTTCGTTTCGTTGAATTCTGATTGCACAAGCAAAAGTTATTCAGTTTTAAAGATTATATATATGTAAAATTAAAACAAAAAAATCATTTCTTATTTTATTACATCAGAACCGTTCGAATAGAAAAGGAGATCTTTGCCGTTCCCATCTTCTTCCCTATCGCGAGCTACAGATGAATTGCCGAACCCAAAAAAAATCGCGCCTAGGGTTGATGCCTACCTCCAATCGTCGCCAAGAACCAGATCCAATACCACTACTCCGAAGAACAAATCGACACGCACCCATGGCTGAAGCAGTGCCAAGCTCGGTCATCCCCTGACCTCGAAATGCGTGCACGAACGCGAGACGAATGCGGCCCTCTAGCACCTCCAAATGACGACTACAATCAAGATCCAACGTTGGATCTGAAGCTCTCTCCACCCTCTACGACATTCCAGTTGGAAGTTTTGCGAAATAATGCGTGGATTGATTGCAAATTGAAGGAGAAGGTGGATGATTTTCGGCCATTGGAGTATAGAAGTGGCGGCCGGTGAAAATAGGGCTAGGGTTAGGTCTAAAAACGCGTTTTATAAACGTTTATTAATAATATTTTAATATTATCTCCAATTTTTAACAAGCTTTTACAAACGAACTCCAAATCTCACATGCCGCCTGGCGTTCCTAAGGTTTTACCTACGTTCTGAACACAATGGAACATGTTTCGGAAGCTAATTCGATCATATGCGCGAGTTACAGAATTAGACCATCAATTTTAAATTAAATCGATTAAAGTATTTTCTATGCGTTTTAAGCTTTCAGGGTCAAACAACAACTCTGTTTGCTTCGAAAATTGAAATCCGATAATAACTAACTATTAAGGAACCAATGGAACTGGTTTCGTCGAATTCCGAGACTATGCCCCGGAAGGCTACTTTAACTCGTAGATTAAACCGAGCGATTTTCAAAACCGTCGAAATCACTTAAAATTTTACTTCTAAAATTTTGTTAACTCTATTATAACTCGTATAAAGTTTATATTCACATTAGAAATCATTCTGATTCAGTTTAAATCAAAATCTAATTACTTGCATTATTGTATTATTAAATTCCGTTATTAAATTAATATAAAATCCCAAATCTCAAACGTATCGACTTTTGATTCCATCCAAAAGTCCAACATCATTATTTAAATCCAAATAGACTTAAAATAAATTTTAGAATCTAATTTTATATCTATTTACACTCAGAATCACCAATTGTTCCAATTCTAATATTAAATTATTATTATTATTCAAATTTCAATTTAATTCCCGTATTTGAAATTTAACTAATCCTATTTACTTAACCAAAATCTTTTTATTTCAAAATCAAATTATAACACATATTCAACATTTAAAATGAATTAAATGTTCAAATCTAGCGACCAAAAATTCTGGGTCATTACATTCCTCCCCCTTTTAAAAATTTCGTCCCCGAAATTTGCTAAGGTAGAAGAATGCTCCAAACCCAATAGCAAAACTTACTTATTGAAAATCTCAATTTTCACTTTGTCCAAATCTTTCAGTTTCACATCGAAACTGCTAGTTTCAATTTCTATCCCAAAATCCTTTTATTTTAAATTGTTATTTGAAATCAACTTTGTTGTTAATGAAACATTTCAATTTTTTTTCAGAAATTTTCTAACTCCTAAAATTTACGAAATTTTTTGGCAGGGTCTCCCCTGTATGGAAGAGCTTTTGCAATATCACAATAGATATAAATATATATACATCGACCCACACCGTCAGAAAAACCAAAAACAGTTCATATTTCCTATTTTTATTGCGTAGGCGTACCTTTATTAGCATTTTAAAAGCATATGGCTAAGTTATATTGCATATACGCGCTTCAACTCTATCTACTGCCTCCTATACATGTACTTACTCAAACAAACACATCAGTTTTCAATAATATGAGAATTTATCAACATTCTTTTCATTAAACTAGCCAAACCCATCAAATTCATAGTTTAAACCAATAAACCTCATAAATTTAATATGTTAACCATATTCTATTAGCACTTCAAAGATTTCAATCACCATTTAATTTCTCGAGAAATCCAAACTTCACTTTTATTTCACTTGAATGATTTAAATTCAAGTTTACTACTCTCAAACCATATTCTCATCAATATGATTAACATGTGTTTCATTAACATCAATCTATTTCAATTCAATTCCAAATTGATTCACAATCAAATTCTTATTTTCAATTTGAAGTATTTGCATTTCTTTTATGATCCATTCTCATTCATGTGCAAAACCATAAAATAAAATTTCAATTCATTCCAATTGATTCAAAAACCAATTATTTACTTACTTTAAACTATTTACCTCTGTTTACCACAAAACGACAAATTTTCAATGCAAATTTAAATGTTATTCATGTAATAACCATTACTTAAGCTTATAGTTATTTTAAATTAATCTTAACTCACTTTATATCAATTTTATTCAATTCTGCATGATTCACAATCCAAACATTCTTATCACATTGCAATTATTAAATTAAATCCTTATTCTCACTTCAAATTTATCATCAAATTTAAGTTTAAATTAAAATCATCACATTCCGTATTATGTACAACTCATACACCTTCATTTTATCACAATATTTAATTAAAACCCTTTTCACTTGCATTTAATGTTTATTACCCAAACAAAATTTATCCAAAACAACATTATAAAGCTCAACTACAATTATTATTCAATTTTCTTAAGTTATTCCACAATATTTTCATTATCTTCTTATATTAATTTTATTTTATTTTCATTTGATTCTCATCCAAATCAATTCCAACCCATTTACAAATTTTAATGCACTTTGTTTATTTATTCAGCCCATTTTAGATTTATTTTATTAACAAAGAGACCACTTTAAATTATTTCATTCATTTGAATTTATTTACAATTCAAACCATCACTATTATAATCTAGTTCCATTATTCATTCACACTCTCGGCTTTTTATTGCCAAAACTAAATTCCATACTAGAACTGGGTTTTTATTTTTCCTTTCAAAATTTTCTCAACAAACCACCAAAATTTCATCCATGCCAATACAAATTCCCTTTAATTTAGTTTACACTAAATTCATCTTCGAGCTTCTCTTTATTTAATTTTTCTTACGCTAAATTCATTCTCAAACAATTCCTTTGAATTTAGTTGAGTTAGAATTTTATTCACAAAATATCATTCTTACTTCTCTAAATTAAATTTCCTTTCAATTTAATTCTTTTCCAATTCTAATTCAAGTTCAACCAAATTTATTTAGCCATCTTGAATTTGTACCATTTCCTTTACTATCTTAAATAAGTATTTAATTACATTCATTTTTATTCATAACACAACTGAATTTTAATTTTAATTTATTCCAAATTCATCTTAATTCTATTTAATCGAAGTTAAATCCAATTTTAATTCTCCATATACAAGTTCAAAATTCATTTACTGACTTAAGTTCATTCACATCTTTATATTTTATATTTTCTTCATCTTATTTCAATTAACCTTTCATTTAGGATTAAGTTTGAATTCACCATGCCATTTAACTATTTCCCATTTGTGATTATAATCTCACTTTACTTGGGTTTACATTCTGATTTTCTATTCTAAATTCAACAACTTATTTACTTAAAAGCTTATATTGCTCATTTGAGTTATTTTCATCTTATAATCACAATCCCAAATTTTACATATATATATATCATTGAATTCTTAAGGATATAATTTTTCTTCTGATTTAATTCTTTGCAAATTTTAAATCCACAATTTCAGATTATAAGTAAAATACTTAATAGCTTGTGGTATAATTCATTACACAATGACCCACAATTACAAAGTCATTTTACTTTTCAATTTAATCCAAATCAATTTGATTCTAGGTCCAATTTATTTAACTTATCCCAAGTTAAATGCAAATTTTCTATTCACTTCCCTACATTTTATTCACCTCCACTTACTCAAGTCAAATTTAATTCCAAGATTAAAATTTTCATTTCTTCCTTTTTAATATCAACTTCACTTAATAAGTCCAATAGTTGATTCATTTTAACTTTACACATTATTTAAATAGAATTTTCCAGAATTAAATTACCCAGTTTTATTCCAAAACCATTTTGAAATATTAATCTACTTATACATACTTGGTATACCAAATCAAACCTACGGATTTCCAAACAACTTGGTTGTACCAAAACAATTTCCCCATTTTGAAATTTCCAAAACAACTGTTATACCCAACAAGTCCAAACAATATCATAACCAACCATTTTGGTAGCAATCCATCACTTTAGAAACTCGAAAATAAATTCTATTGGCCAGCATCATCAGGATTATTTTCCAGTGACTGAAGTGAGTTCAATGCTTCCTTATTTTCACAAATCCATTTCAAAACAGTTTCCATTCAAACATATTGCCCAAAACAATATTCCATCATTACCTTCAAGTCTTTGGACAACATTCCCAAACATTTCCAAGATTTTAAATTTCCAAATTTTGTTTTCAATACATTTAAAATTCTTTTCAAAATCCTCGGGATTTAAATTCTGGTTCAATTCATATTTAGTTATTTTTCTTTTGCATAATTTATACTAATAGAATTTATTTGATTATAACCATTTCAAATTTTGATTAAATTTTAGATTCTTATTTGATTATAGTATTAGCAACAAATCATCTAAATATATATAATAATTTCAGAAAATTATTTCTTTTATATCAAAATGTAATTTTGGGTAAAATTATTTCATTTACCCACTTTAAGAACAATACTATGTCGGTTTATCTTGTTTAAGAGTTTAGACACCCCTATCGATACGGTTGTACTTCCCGTACCGACCAGAATTCATAAACACTCAACCGATAAGTCAACACAGTATAAAAACAATTTTATATTCACTAAAAAGTACGCTCTCATATCTATTATTACATTCAACTTATTGTGGAGTACCATTGACTCTGTTTAATGAGTAATATCCCCGCCAAAGCCAAGGTTGTCGCCAACCTAAGCTCTGATACCAAGTGTAACAGTCTGCAAATCCGTACCCCTTGAGTCAACACTATTCTACGTCAATTAACTCAAGTGGAATAGAAGTACGAACCATTAGGGTTAAAGGAGAAGAGGTAGAAGAAAGAAGAAACTAAACAATATTAAAATCTCACAGTCGCAGCGGAATAAAATATAATAGCAAATAATAGATCTTTACACAAAATGAAACTATATCTTTTTTATACATCATATCATCAGAGTATCTCATACAAACAACATTTACCAGTCATACAATTCCATACAATTCACAGTAGCGGATATATATATATATAAGTACGTATAATACGTCTCGGACTCCATTTCCTCTTTTGCTATATTGCATCCTGTCCTGATAATATAATACTCGGGCTGACCCGAGCATTATAATGAAATAACACCCGAGTCAGTGTGTGATACCAACTGATTATAATGCACCCAAATTGATTATTAAAGTTTCAAAAATCCTTTGAAAACAAAAGCATCTCGTAAGACCACGCCACAAATAAACATGTCGGGTTTTTACCTTACGACAGCTAAAACACTTTTTATAGAAATCCTATGATATTATAACAGGGTCTATATAAAAATACTTATAAAATAGCCGAAATTGTTACATTCATTAAATTCCAGCTACTAGCCACAATTGTGGGTAATACAAATAAAACTCGTAAAAGGCGCATAGGAAGAATGGATTTCCAACTAATGACTAGGCACTGGGGGATCACCTGTCACAGTACCTGGTCTTGATCAGCGTACCGAGGATCACGCCCGATCCCCTGCAACACAAGGCCCGGACTACCCCTTACTGGATAGTCCCGAGTAAGATCACCCTGCAGTTAGGATCAGCAACCGCACCACTAAGCCGAAATAAAAGGGACATCTAGATAGGAATGACCTTACCCGGAAATGGGTGCTGCCCACCAAGCCTTGCTGCATATCCCCTGATTTTCAGTCATTCCCGGTTGATGAGGCTTGAAACTAAGCGTTGCCTTTTAGAACGTTTCACTTAGAATGCCCATCGCCCACCTGACGATGTTCCGAAAGCATTCGTCCATACAAGTCCGTCCCGGGTTCGAATGGAACCGAAGGTACTACTCCTACTACATCCATTTTGGAAATATCCTCAGGATTAGTAGCGACTAGCCCTTGCACTTCACTGCTCCATCTTCGACTCCGAACACGTTTTTCCACGAAATGTACAAACCGGATCGAAGTGGTTTTCGAGAAATAAATCTCGATCCCGGTCTCTTCGAAACGATCAACGCATTTGTCCAATATTGATAGTCGGTGATTTAACTATCAATTAACATCCATAAGCATCCATCACACAATAAATAATTCCCACATTATTTGTTTTCCTCAAAGATATCTTTACTAGATATATATCCATTTTCAAAATTCCTTTGAAACACTTTTCAAATCCAATTTTTCTCATGGAATAGATTTCCAAATCTTTACTTCCTCTGAAAACATCCAAGTACCAGTATTTAAGGTTTAAAATAATTTAAATACTTTATTCTTGAAAATACGTTAAAACATTCATATTAAAACTTCTTACATACGTGATTTAATATATGTATATATATACACTTTTAAAAATATCTCAAACAAACTGCTTAATAAAATATAAACTATTATCTTTTAAAATAAAGTTAAGTCATACTAAATTTTAAAATAAAGTTATGAAACTCTATACAATTTCTAAATAATACGTTGATTGATTATCTTTAAAATAAAACCATTTTTATAGTATAAATAATAATAATATTCTTTAAAACATAATTCTAATTATCCTTTAAAAATAATTACTTCTATAACTACTTTGATATATTTACTTTTAAAACTCTTACAACTTAAATAATTTTTCTTGAAACCATTCTTTAATATAACTTCAAACTCTAACGTTTCAAAAATCTATTTAAAAAAAACGTACTTGTCTTTCAGGGAAATACACTTCCATCTTAGAATAGCCAAAGAATTCTTTTTATCAATCCGACACGCTTTATCCCAATTCAATTTTGCGTTCATCCCGTAAAATCCTTTCCATACTTTATAAATAGCTCCTTTTATTTTAAACACATTGCTATTTTCTGGAAATCACTTTCAAACATATGTTTAAAATATTTAAAATAAGCTTTAGAAATTATTTAATTGAAAATAATACTTAAGGAAACATATAGGGGTTTCCTAAGTATTTTAAATAAAATTTAACTTTTAAAATACGGTTGTTAAATCAAATGTTCATATTAAAATTTCCTTTGAAAACTTAACACTAAATTACCCTTTTTTTTAAAATAATAATTAAATTCCATAATAACTTAATCAAATATTTGCTTTCACTTAAAAACATTTAAAATATATTTCTGTCTAAAAATATTCTAAACATATTCAAACTGCAAATTTATAAGTTGAAAACTTTCTTAAAACCAAAATAAAATTTCCGGGAGAAAGCACACTTCCCATTCTTTAAAATAAATCTCGCTATTATTTTTAACAATTCACATTTCCCTTTGTAATCAAATTTCAACACTTCAAATTTTTCAACCCATTCCTTGGATTTAATCTCTTTTAAAATTCTTTACTTAAGAATTTCTTTTATATTCTTTAAACCCCATTCATCTATTTATATTTAAAATTTTCAGGTTGTATTCACCCAATCACAGCACAACACAATTTAAACTTCAATTTAATTCATCACAGCATATAAGTAAAACACGACATAACAAGATCTAAACAATTTATCACAGAATAGGATATATCACAGAATATAAATCTAAATTTCTACTTGTGAGGGATCCAGTTGGATCCCTCCAACCTGTTTTCCCTACATCCACAGATATTAGCAAAACGATATCAATTCAATTTGATAATAATTATCATATTCAAGCAATCTAGCAATCATTCAATTATTGACTATTTAAATTAACTAATATTTCAGATGTGAGTGAGTTAAACTCACCTAGGGTTTTCGGCGAGCGTTCAAATTTAAATTAAATTGAACGGCGTTCAATTTAACCTAAATTTTTACTTGCTCCGAATAACTCCAGAATTGCTCCACTGCGTAGATCGCGTCGCTGCTATTCCGGCGCTTTTCATTTCGTTGAATTCTGATTGCACAAGCAAAAGTTATTCAGTTTTAAAGATTATATATATGTAAAATTAAAACAAAAAAATCATTTCTTATTTTATTACATCAGAACCGTTCGAATAGAAAAGGAGATCTCGGCCTTCCCATCTTCTTCCCTGTCGCAAGCTATAGATGAATTGCCGAACCCAAAAAAAATCACGCCTAGGGTTGATGCCGTACCTCCAATCGTTGCCGAGAACCAGATCCAATACCACCACTCCGAAGAACAAATCGATACCCACCCATGGCCGAAGCAGCGCCGAGCTCAGTCATCCCCTGACCTCGAAATACGTGCACGAACGCGAGATGAAAGCGGCCCTCTAGCACCTCCAAACGACGACTACAATCAAGATCCACCGTTGGATCTGAAGCTATCTCCGCCCTCTACGACATTCCAATTGGAAGTTTTGCGAAATAACGCGTGGATTGATTGCAAATTGAAGGTGAAGGTGGATGATTTTCGGCCATTGAAGTATAGAAGTGGCGGCCGATGAAAATAGGGCTAGGGTTAGGTCTAAAAACGCATTTTATAAACGTTTATTAATAATATTTTAATATTATCTCCAATTTTTAACAAGCTTTTACAAACGAACTCCAAATATCACGTGCCGCCTGGCGTTCTAAGGTTTTACCTACGTTTAGAACACAATGGACCATGTTTCGGAAGCTAATAGATCATATGCGCGAGTTACGGAATTAAACGATCAATTTTAAATTAAATCGATTAAAGTATTTTCTATGCGTTTTAAGCTGCCTGGGTCAAATGACAACTCCGATTTCTACGAAAATTGAAATCCGATAATAACTAACTTTTATGGATCCAATGGAACTGGTTTCGTCGAATTCCGAGACTATGCCCTGGAAAGCTATTTTAACTCGTCGATTAAATCGAGCGATTTTCAAAATCATCGAAATCACTTAAAATTTCACTTTTAAAATTTGATTAACTCTATTATAACTCGTATAAAGTTTATATTCACGTTAGAAATCATTCTGATTCAGTTTAAATCAAAATCTAATTACTTGCATTATTATATTTTTAAATTCCATTATTAAATTAATATAAAATCCCAAATCTCAAACGTATCGACTTTTGATTCCATCCAAAAGTCCAACATCATTATTTAAATCCAAATAGACTTAAAATAAATTTTAGAATCTAATTTTATATCTATTTACACTCAGAATCACCAATTATTTCAATTCTAATATTAAATTATTATTATTCAAATTTCAATTTAATTCCTGTATTTGAAATCTAAATAATCCTATTTACTTAACCAAAATCTTTTTATTTCAAAATCAAATTATAACACATATTCAACATTTAAAATGAATTAAATGTTCAAATCTAGCGACCAAAAATTCTGGGTCGTTACAGCAGCAGTCCTGAGCTGGGCTGTACTTGAAGCCCCGTCTAGGATGCACAATGAAGTCCCGGGTGGGCTGCACAGTGCAACCACTCCGGCTGCACCTTTGCAGTTCTGAAAGATTTTTTTATCATTTTTTTTCAAACAGAGAAGGCTGCAAGTCATTATGGCAATTAAGCAAGCACTATGCATGCATTTTAATTGTATGTATTCATTCTCATTCCTTCTTCGACCTAATAATTTAATCAACAAAACATGATTTATGGAATGAGCAAACAACCATTGTATCCAAAATTTTCACACCATATTTACATGCACAAAAATAAAATAAAAAATAAAATAAGATAAGATTATAAATTCACTCACCTAAAACTCTAAATAGCAACCTTCAAGTTCTAAATCAGCTAGCCTTTGATTGCTTGACCTTCACTTTTCAATTGCTAACAAAATCAGAAAACCCTAAATAGTTATTTACTGAAAGAGAAAGATGTTAAATGATTATAGAGATACTTACACTTAGAAATTGGGAATCTATCTCTTAGATTTGATTGTAAGTTTTAGACGAAGGGATTAGAAATTAGGTTTTCTCTTTCTCTTTTTTTTCTTCTTTCTCTTTCTCAACCTGTAGTACAGTAAAGAAATTGAGGAGAGAGAAAGATGTTTTTATTATAAATCCCCTCCTCTAGAATGTTCTCCTAATTAACCCCTTAGTTTATTTTTTTCTTTTTTTTAATACAAAGTATTCATTTTATTTTGTCCTTATTCTAGAATTTTCCTTTACTCAACATTATTTTATTCAATTTCTAGATCTTTCCTACATGACATTACAAAAATGATATTATTATTTATTATTTAATGTTGTTGTTGTTGTTGTTGTTGTTGTTATTATTATTATTATTATTTACTTTTTTTCCTTTTATACCAAATTGTAAATCAACATAAAAAAATTCTCATTTAAACTCTTCATACATAAAACGCAATTTATCTCATGTAATTAGTTATCATTCTTTAAAAAACATATCATTCTTAATTTTTAACTTTTGAAATAATTTGGGTTAACAAAATGGTTCATTTATTATAATAAATTTCATTGCCACTAAAACGACATAATTTTTAATGTGGAATAAAAGTATATGAATTCGATACCATTCATTTTCCTCTCAACCCTATTAGCATTAAATTTTCATTTTATTTTCATTTATTCATTATTTCTTCTTTTTTTCTAAATATTTAGTTTAATTTTTAACTAATTTTTTTTATTATTAAAAGATTAATTATCAATTTATTAGTTGATTCCCAATTTAATATCCCTAAAAATCGGGTTGTTTCAATTTTGCTTAGGATTGTACTTTATATATAAAAGAATAATTTTCAAAAAATGGATATAGTTATTTTTGTGTGATTGTTTGTTTGGAAATGATGGTACCTATTTATCATCATTTGTTGATTGAGTATTTATGCTTGGCTTGTATATGAGCATTTATTGTTTTGATTTAGATTGAATGCAAACACCTTGTGAATTGAGTTTTTTGACTATAAGGTGTTCGATAGTAATGTTGTTATAAAGTTTATTTTGACGTGAGAAGGAATGATTTTATATAAAGTCAATTTTATAAAAGTGGATTATAAAATATGGTTTATAAAGTGGTTTATAAAGTATAGTTTAAAAATAAAACATATTTAAATTGAGAATTTGAGAGCTTAATTCCCTTTTTTCGGAAATTGTTTTTCAAAATCTACGAAGAGAAAATAATACTAGTATTATTTGAATGTATTTATGAATAAAAATGTTTTTAAAGGGGTTTCAAAGGAGATAGAAAGTACTGAATTCACTTCTGTCACTGGAGAATATTTTAGTCATGATTACAACATCATCGATATTTGTTTTCGACTTTCAAAGTGCAGAATGCTACCATAGTAGTTTTGCTTCATAGTTATTTTGGTAAAACATATTTTGATTTACATTTTGAAAGTATGATTTGATATACTATAACGATCCATAATTTTAGCTATTTTAAATTATTAAATTTAATGAAATTATCAAATAAAATGGTTAGAAAATAAAAATTTAATGATTTTGAACATAAGTGTTGGATATGAACTTGAATGAAAATTTCAAATAAACTGATTTTAAAGTTTTGGCGATAACGAGATTGAAATGATATTATATGTATTAATAGGGTTTATAATCAATAAATGAAGTTGAATAATAATTGTGAATAATGTAGACAAAATAAAATGACGTTAATAACTAAAATTCGTTTAAAAATCCAATATTGAAATTTGTTGAATATCAAACAATTAAATTGTTAAATTCAATATTGGAAAATTATTTGAATAATTGAATAACGGGAATTGAATGACTATAAAACAAAAATAGTTGTTCTATATATTGAATTCATTTTAAAAGTTAAATCTTATCAGTTTATTAACTAATATTTCAAAAGATAGTGATTTATAGAATAATCAAAATTGTTTAATATTCAATATGCCATTTTTTGAATAATTGAATTCTAAATTTAATATGATTCAAAATGATGTTGGAAGTTGATTTAAATTTCATTTAAACAACAATGAAGATTGTTAGCACCTAAAAATTTAATATAAGTGATTAATTTAAAATTTGAAAAGTCTATATTTTAATTGACGAGTAAAAATAGCCTTTCCGGGCACAGTCTCGAATTTCGACGATACCAGTTCCATTGGATCCATAATAGTGTATTATTATCGGATTTCAAATTTCGTGACGTTTGGAGTTATCGTTTGGTCGTATGGGATGGAAATGCATTGAAATTAATATCAAAAATTCAATATAATAATTAGGTCCAAAAAGCTATCTTCTCCATACGATTGAATTAGGACTTGAAACCATTTCCATTATGTTCTTTGCAGGGGTATAACATTATAGACGCCTAACGACATGCCTCGATAGGGGTTCAAGGATTTAAGTTACGTAATCGATATATATATAGGTTTGACTTGGCTATATTTTCACATCAGCACCTTTATCTCAGTTCAGATCACTGTAGAAAGCCTCCTACATGTAAGATATCTTTATCCCTCTTTTAAAACGCATGAAATCTACAGAACGGTGAGGAAAAAACATAAATCGAACTTTTAAAATTTATTTCTCGTAAATTACTCAAGGAAAAATCCTAAACCAATTCCTAAAATCTAGTTTTTCCATCCTCTTCGATTGGGAATATGATTTGTATGGTGTGGCGCAATTGTCTGAGGGGCGACCGTTAAGGGTTCATCTCGGGTTTGGATTTTGGGGCGAGATAAGCATCGATAGGAGAAGCACATCATTTTTGAACTCGTGGTGGAAAATAGCAGCTCGGGGGTGAGTTTTTTGGTGTGTAGCTCGACATAGGGGAGTGCAACTTGGGTGTACTCGATCGAAGATAGCTACAGGTCATGAGCGTACGGTGATGTTCGAGCTTGAGCATTTTCATATGGGGAAGTCGATTTCATCGAGGGGAAGCCCATGGTGAAGGCGGGATTTGATTCCGTCGTGCATCCGTATCACCCTATTACATGCATGTGCATGAATGGGTTCGTGGAAGATTTCGTGCACAAGCATATGAATATGGGAAGAGAAGGTAGTGGAGGCTAATTTGGTCATTTAAATATTAGCTTTTGATTTAAAATAAATCGATTGATAACTTATAAATTGTATAACTCTTATATACAAGGTCCGATTGGAGCGAGGCTTTTTGCATTGTGATTATGATGACGAGAGCTTCGTAATGAAATAGGTTTGGACGGATTTAGAGACAGTAAAAAATTTGGCTAAAATCGGGCGTCGTCCGGTTTTAGTTCCAATCCGAAATGTCTCAGCAACAACGAAAATCAAGATGAGTGTTTTACAATGCTCACAATGTACTAGAATATTTTTATGCCAGTTATATTTGAATTTACGAAGTGATATGAATTTATTGGTTGTTATTTGATAAATTTGATTGCCATTTGAATTAATCTTTATAAATTAAAATTGACAGTTAAATTTGAAATTGAACTTGAATTGCCAGTAAATTACCCAATATTAATAACTATAACTATTGTTAATTATATTGTCCATTTGTATAATTGATTGTGGTGGATGCAAATTGGTTGATATTTGGATGTTTGGATGTTTAACTGCTTATATATATATATATATATATATATCATTTTATCATCTGGTATATTATTTACAGTGTATAAAACTGTAAATTGAATTATTTCGAATAAATTAAGAAATAGGTTGAAATGATATGTACCTATAATGCTTGATTTGGATTGAAATGATATTTATCCATCCCTGAAATTAAATTGAAATAACTGATCACTTGGCCATATGATACAAATTATATACGGACACGGGATTGGTTAAATTAAATGATTTTAAAATTTTGATTTGAAATTATTTAAATGATTTGGTTTCAAAGAAGAAAACAAACAAATTTGTAGAAATTAGATTATTTTCGTACTTAAGCCTTGAATGTTGAAATTTAAATTTGGTAATTGAAATGTTTAAATAACCGAAGTTAAGATTTTAAAGTTATAATCGAAATATAATTTGAATTTTTGGAAATCTATTTGTTTTAAAAGATTGAATTTCTATTCGAACTTTGAATTGCTTTGTAAAAGTTATATAAAACGATATTGTGGAATTAAGCTCGGAATATAATGATATTTGAAAATTGGATTTTAAATTGAATATTGAAGTTAAATTTAATTTTACTGACTTAAATCAATATTTTGAAAATCGAACTCGAATATATATATAAACCGAAATGATTTAAAAATTTGAGAAATGAATTGAAGTTAATTCCAAGTGGAATTGATTTGAATTGTGAAGTTGAAATTGAATCGGTTTGACTTTAAAACTAATTTCAAATAAATTATTTAATTTAAAACTACTTAAAAGCTATCTTCTTAAATATTCAAATTATTTTGATTTTCCAAAGTATTTTTCTATATAAGCCATTTTAATATTTAAATTTTTTCACTTTTTTAACCATTTAAACTATTTTTAACTACTTTAATCATTTATACTATTTTTAACCATTTTAACCATTTACACTATTTTAACTATTTTAATTATCTAAACTATTTTAAAAACTATTTAAAACTATTTTTCTAAAATTCAAACTGGTCAAGAGTGGAACGTTATATTTAAAATCTTGGGTCTAAATAATTGAGTTGAGTAAAATCGAAGTTATAACTTAAATTTTTAAATTCGAAATGATGTTCGAATCAAAGTCGAGATAGTAAGACGAAAACGATTTTGAATCGAAATAGTATATCTTGAGTAAATATGATGATTTCGAAATGAATTTGATAGCGAATATGATATTTTGATATCAAGTATGAACTGCCTTCGAAATGTAAAAGAACCAACTGGTGTGTAAACGACGTTTGGTTGCTAACGAGCCCAGGGCTGGATATGGGCATACTCTCTGTCGATACCGAAACCACTTTAACAACTGTGTATGCGGAGGATACTCCAGAACGAAATGGTTGGATTTGGCGTCGTTCGCTGGATTTGAAGAAAGAGAACGATGATGGATAGACCTCGGCATTTGTGCCAGTTTGAAATGACTAAAACAGGACGGCTTAACTAGGCCAAGTGGGCTAGTTACCCCGAGTGAACATCCGTTCTTTGATTTTCTTGGAATCGGTCCATATTATTACTCTTGTTGTTGGTTTTGATTGGTGCACCTTGATTTAGGATAGCCTCCCTTGGACTAGATATGGGATGGATGGACGCGGTGGGCGGTCGTGGTTATGATGCGTTACCACCAGCCCTGCGACTCGAACTGGTAGTATACTACCTTGGGCATTGCCTCACGTTCCTTGTAATACTTTTATCCCTATACGAGACACATACAATTTTGGTTTAGTGTTGTTGTATCACGGTGCATCCCTATCCACCGATCGTTTAATTGGTGTTTTATATGCAAACTGTACGACGATGCTTAAAAACGCGTTAAGGAAGATTAATGTAAAGCCTTAACGCTAAGAATTTTTTTATTTTATTGATTAGACATTATATATGTAGCGTACTCTACTACATATAAATATTTTGATGGATCCTTAAGAGATGAAAATCTCGTAACATCTTTTGATTTATTGCACGCACGTTGTACACTAGATAGGAGATGTGAAATCCCGTAAAAATCTTGACGCCATTACACTCATGTTATATGCGATATCGATTTGACTTACATGAGGATATTTTAGTCCGACTCGAGTGTTTTGTCTTTTCATTACGCTCGGGTCGGTCCTGAGTTTTTCAGCTTATTGAAGACTTATTTTGGCGGACGAAGACGAAGATTTAGCATATTATTTCTATTATTATTCCTGCATTATGTTATCTGCTGCATTACTTATGTATCTCTAATGTATATATATAACTCTGATAAATGTTGTATTGAATATAATCAAATGTATTGTATAAAAAGTTTCATGTACTATTTATTTGATTATTATATTTTACCGTTCCGCTGTGAGATTCGGTGTTTGTTTTCTTCTTCCTTTTATCTTATTTTCTTATTTACCCCATTAACAATCGTCTATTCTGAATGGTTTGAGTTGACACGTGTGGTTTACTATCGATTTGAAATTGTCCAAAAAAGCGAGCCGTTATAGTTGATTTCAGAGCTTTGGTTTAGCGATAACCTCAGTGTAACGGAAGGGAGATTTTCGACCTTGAAAATCAATATTAATACGTTCACTGTATAAATGCCGAGCAATCGAGTGTCGGAAATACCAGTTCATTAGGGGAGAAGAAGAAAAAGGTAGGAGAAAAATAGAAACAACAACAAAGAAAACCACAGTCGCAGCGGAACAAAATATAATATATAATAACAGATTTTAAATACAAGAACTGTGCTGTTAACATACATAACATTATCAGAGTACAAAAACCAATACGTCAATATGGACAGTTTAATAACTTGTCCTCACATAGCGGAAATAACCAAGTACGTGATATACGTCAAAACTCCTCCAGCTCGTCCCTTGAGCTCCATAGTATTTTACCTGAATCTGTAATACTAAATCTGACCTGAGCATTATAATAAAATAACATCGGAGTCATTCTGGAATACCAGCATGAGAAAAACACACTCAATTTGAATTATTAACCTTTTAAAATCCTTTGGAAATAAGGGTATCTCGTAAGACCACGTCACAAGTAAACACGACGGGTTATTATCTTACGATAACCAACACAATTTTATAGAAAGTCCTCTGATATTATAATAGTGTCTACATACAAATACTTATTCAAATAGCTGAAATTGTTACATTAATTAAATTTCAACATACTAGGTTTTATAAACAAAACTGTAAGCTTGTATTGGAGAATGGATTCCAGCGAATGACTGGGCCACTGGAGTACCATCCACCATAGTACACCTCTAGAACAATGTACTAAGGACCACGCCGGGATCCCCTACTACACAAGACCGGCCTACCCCTAACCTGGATAGGCCGAGTATTTTATCACCCCATGCGTTTCCACCCTTCCATCGAGCGCTGCTTCCATGCACAACCATATCCATAACATAAAGGTTTCCGAGGACATCTGGAAAGGTGATAACATACCCTACTTGGGTGCGACCACTTAGCCTTGCTACATCTCCCCTGTTTTAATCATCCCGGTTGATGAGGCTCGAGGTTAAACATTACCTTTCAAGGAACGATTTCTCTTAAAATGCTCATCGTCCTCCAATGACGATGTTTTGATAGCATTCGTCCATACAAGTTGCCCTAGGTCTGGACAAACTGACTCACCATCTTCATCATCTTCATCATCTTCATCATCTTCATAGTATTCATTCGTAACGTTCAAATCGAATTGAAGTGGTTTTCGGATAATTAAATCTGATCTCGATCTCTTCGACACGATTAACGAAATTGGCCAAAATTGATAGTCGGTTATTTAACTATCAATAAACACCCAAAAGCAGTCATCATGCCTTATTATAAATTTCCCAAAAATTTATTCCAAAATATCTTTTTAAGATATTACTTCCAGTTCTTCAACATTTGAAAACAGTTTTCAAATACTTATATTTTTAATGGAACATTTCTAGCCTTTCCTAATACTTAGAATATTTCCCACTTCATTTTATATTCAACATTTAGAAAATACACCTTTTATTTCCTATTTCTTTTCTCAAAATCATCTACAATTTTATTTGTAAATTTCTTAACTCGTTTACACGAATTCTATAAATCCCGGAATCCTTTAATTAATTCCTTCAATATTTCCAAAGTCAATTATGCTTACTTATAATTCCAATTTCCCTTTCTACTTCTTTACAAATTCTATTTCATTATTTCGAATCCTACTTTTATTTAACTACTTTAGAATTTCTGACCTTTTGTTTCCAATTCCATTTATTAATTTTCTTATAAAACATATTCACTGAATAACCCCATTTCTAGGCCTCCGAGAAGGTTTATAAATAAATTTAGAACATTTCAAAATTATACACATACACACGCACGTATATGAAAAAAATATGTATTTAAAAAAATAATAATTTGTTTTTAAGACATACTGAAATACTCTTTATACATCACTCTTCGGAACAGGTTAAAAAATCTGAGATTTATTAAATAAATATTAAGCATTTAAAAATTAACTACTGAAGTGTTCAAATACTAACCGACTTTAAATTACATAGTTAAATAAATAAAATTTCCTTTTTAAAATTGTAGACTTAGCATTTTGATAATTTTTTTTTTTAAATCTGGGTAACCAAATTTTCAATTTATAACCCCTCTCGATTTTCACATTTCTCCCATTCTGGTCTCCTTAACCATCATCATTTTAAAAATAGAATCTACTATTTTTTTCACCCTACTTCCATATCCTAATATAAGTTCTCCCCGTAAATTTATATTCCAAATTTATCATTCGATATCACTATCCTTCATTTATAAACTTCTTTTATAAATTTTTATAACTCCTTTTGAGCTTCACTAAAAATGATCTCATTTATAATTTCCATTTTATAAGTTCAACTTCTTATAAATTCCATTTATTTTTGCCAACGTAATATCGGTTCCAATTCTTTCTGTATTTTCCCAAATCTCATTTTAAAATCTCGTCTTTAAGAAAAAAAAATCCTTTAATATGATTTATTTTAAACTCACTATTTAAAATATTTTCCCGCATTACTTTATACGATCCAAAATTTCACCATTTCTTATTCCAACTAATCTCTTCTAAATAATCACAATTTCGATATACAAATTTTTATATTAAAATATCTTTTTAATCTCCTTAAAATTTAAAATAATATTTATGGTATTTAATATAGCCAAAAATTAATTTCCATGTCATTATAACACTTAAAAGTTTACAACAAACAATAATCCAACATTATATATATATATATATATATATATATACTAATATATTTAAGGAACCCGGTTGGATCCCTCCAACCTGTTCTCCCTGCATCCACTGGTGTTTGACAACAATAAAAATACCCATCCCACTTCGAGGGGGATATCGCGGTATATAGGGTCATCCGCTATTATGCAGGGCGGATAGGGTCTCATCCGCTATAATATGCGGGAATATCACTCCAATACTAATATATATATAGTACTATATATAGTCATGCAACAGATAATTTATAAATTTATCAACCAATCAAGCATCCAATAATTTAAATCTAAACATTTAAATTTAAATACAGTAATCCAAATGAGTGAAAAAATTTCACTTTGATTTTTACTAGAACCCTTTCCAAATTTCCTTTCGTATCCTTCGAATTAGATGCCATGACCTCGTACCAATAATTTACGACATATAAATAAATGATTTTAATTCCAATTAAAATTAAGCAACTAATTACTTAATTAAGATTTATTTATGTTAACGAATTAAAATTTAACTTCTTCCTAAATTGAATCGCGACCCCCCCTCTGTTGCGTACAGTATCATGTCGCGACTTTTAGACTGCTTTCGAGCTGCCTCGATTGCCAACCGAGCCTTCCTGTTACACGCAAACCAACACCAATCCTGACCCTAGCCTAACTGCAGCTCGAACCCACCTAATCATCGCTCGTTGTTCCACCAATACCTGCTTCATGCGCCCACCATCATGCGACCTAAACTATAGTTATTCTTGAGCTTCCAAATGCCGCTGCCATTCTTCGCGACCATATGACGCTTCTCCCAATCGCCCCTGCACGCGCTTACTTCTGGCCGCTACCCACGCTGTCGCGCACGCGCGAGCGCCTTCCCCAACTATCGTCGATCATTACAACCATCTTTGTATGCAAGCTTGTACGAGTGACTTCGAAAAAGTGAGTGCGAATTCGATTCGTTTCTCTCTGAGTTAAAGAAAGGGGAAAAAGAACGATTTTCGTTTTACCTTTTTTTCATTTCGGTTGTTTGTATTATTTCTACTGACTTGGGTAGGAATTTTAAAGAGCAGGAGGCAAAAGATAGAAGAGAGACGTAGCGTGTAAGAGTAGATGTACACTGTTTTTGAAAAGGAAGGAATCCAGCTGATGTGAATTAAAGGTCAAGTCAATTTTGTTTATATATTCATATATATATATATATATATTTAAATTTTCAAATCACCTCGTTTACATAACTTTAAATCTCGAACTTCTATCGAGGCTTGCCGCTAGGCGTTCATAATATTATACTCCTATTCCGAACGCAATGGAAAATGTTTCGAGTCCTAATTCGATCGTATGGAGAAGATAGCTTTTTGGACCCAATTATTATATTGAATTTTCGATATAAATTTCAGCATGTTGATATACCGTACGATCAAAGGATAACTCCAAATGCTATAAAATTTGAAATTTGATAATTCAACACGCTATTACGGATCCAATGGAACTGGTTTCGTTAAATTCCGAAACTGTGCCCCGGATCGCTATTTTTAAATGTCAACTTGAAAAAACTATTTTTAAAATTAAACAGATCACTTTTAAATTCAATTTTAAAACTTCTATTGTCTTCATTATTATTAATATAAATTTTACAATCTTTTAAATAATTTTTTTATCGGCTTAAAACTCAAGATACAATAATTTAACCAATATTCAATTATTAAATTCAATAATTAAATTATCCAATAAATCGCTATTTGTTAGTGAATATGGAATGTTTTATATTGTGTTGACTTATCGGCTGAGTGTTTTCGATTTCTGGTCAGAATGAGAAGTACTACCCTATTGATAGGAATTTCTAAACCCGTAAACAAGGTAAATCGACACTGTATTGCTTTAAAAAGTGCGAATGAAATAATTTTACCCAAACTATATTTTGATATAAAAGAAATATTTTTTAGAAGTTATTATAGTTTATTGGAATGTTTGATTGTTAATAATATAATCAAGATAGGATATCTTTCTAAATTTGGAATGGAATATATAACCAAATAGTGATTGTATAAGTATGATTATACATACGAGTGTAACTAGAATTGGATTCAAACTAGAATTTAAATCCCGAAAATTTTGGGAAATGTTTCAAATGAATTTGGATTAAATATTTGGAAATTTTAAAATCTAAAGAGATTTTGGAAACATGTTTCAAAGTGTTTTGAGAAAAGTAATAATGATAGTATTATTTGAAATTATTCTTGAATAAAAATATTTAAAAATGGTTTTAAAAGAAATAAAAGCAGAGAATTCACTTCGGTAGCTAGAAAATAATTTCGATGTTGATCGCGACATTATCGGTGTTCATTTTCGAGTTTTTGAGTGATAGATTGCTACCTTAATGATTTTCTAATGGAGTTATGTTTTGATAAATGAGTTTTTGATATTAAGAAACTTAAAAATATTGATTTTATATGAAAATGATATATATGTGATTTCAAATTGATTTGAAATTAAACCGGATGTTTAGACTCTGAAATTAGCTATTTAACTGTTTGTAAAATAAATAAGGGAAATAACAAATAAATTTGCAAGGAATGGTTGAAATTAGATGGTAGCCTTTGGAGATAATCGTGAACCTGAATAAGTTGTAATAAAAGGAAACGAGCCATTAGAAAACGATTATAGATCTAAGTAAAATGAAATAAGTTAACAAATGGATTGGTAAATCAAATTAAATGAAGTAACATTACCTTAAAAATGAAATGAGCTTAAGCTGTAGAATGAATGTAAATCAATTGAAACAAAGGAACTGAATATAAAAGAAATGAATGTGAATGAAAAAATAGATATAGCTAAGAATCAATTGAAATAAATACATAAGTTGTACGTATATTATCTTATTCGCATAACGGTTTGATTCAGATGCGAGCATAGAATTTCAAGGTAATTATATCAATCCGAGTTAAAAAATTTCATTCAATTCCCGATGGTGAACCCTGGATATGGATTTTTGATTTGATTCTTGAAATCTCTATCAAAGTATATGGCTATGGAAGGAGAATAATGGTTTCTGATCGAGGAATCAAATTTGAGTCTGCACTAGAGAGTCGTGTGAACGATACTAGTTCGGAAGTGAAATTGCATGACCGGGTGAGCTATCATATTTGATATTGCATACGGATGATATATGTACATCGTACAGGCTTAAGTGAAACAAATACTGTTAATTGAAAATGCAAATAAAATGATTTTAAATTATATGACTGCATATCACTGGTAAATAAGATGCAGGTGTTTAAAATCAAGAAAAATATGGATGGTCCGAAAAAAAGGTACATGTTTATTTTATTATTAGATTTGATGGTTTTATGATAGAGCCACTTGGCTTTTGTTTTCTTTTGTTGGTTTGAGGCCCGTAGTGGCATTTTGTAGTTGTTTCGATCTAGCCGTGCAAAGGGGACGCCGGCAAAATTTTCCATAAATCCCGATGTTAAATTTTTTTTGAAGCTTTACAATTTTATAACTTGTTTTATAACTAGATTGTTATTTCCGTAATCCGATCAGAGTGGCGTAACGGAAGCATAGTAAATGTTTCTAGTAATATTGTTTTATAAATTAATAACTTTGAATAAAATATACCAAATGTTAATTTCTTTACTTAACGTCTTTTCGAGGATGAAAAGTTTTGAGTGGGGGAGATTATGACGATACGTATTCTTAGCTATTTTAAATTATTAAATTTAACGCAATTATCAAATAAAAATGGTTAGAAAATAATTTTTTAATGATTTTGAACGTAAGTATTGGATATGGACTTGAATAAAAATTTAAAATAAATTTATTTTGAAGTTTTGGGGATGACGAGATTGAAATGATATTATACGTATTAATTAGGTTTATAGTTAATAATTGAAGTTGAATAATAATTGTGAATTATTTAGATAGAAATAAAATGATGTTGATAACTAAAATTCGTTTGAAAATCCAATATTGAAATTTGTTGAATATTGGGAAACTATTTGAATAATTGAATAACAGGAATTGAATGACTGTAAAATAGAAATAGTTGTTCTATAATTTGAATTCATTTTAAAAGTATCAAAATAGTTCATTAACTTACATTTCAAAAGATAGCGATTTATTGAATAATCAAAATTGTTTAAAATTCAATATTGCCATTATATGAATAATTGAATTCTGAATTTAATATGATTGAAAATGATGTTGGAAGTTGATTTAAATATATTTAAACAACGATGAAAATTGCTAGCACCTAAAAATTTAATATAAGTGATCAATTTAAAATTTAAAAAGTTCATATTTTAATTGACGAGTAAAAATAGCCTTTCGGGGCACAGTCTTGAATTTTGATGAAACTAGTTCCATTAGATCCGTAATAGTGTATTATTATCGGATTTCAAATTTCATAACATTTGGATTTATCGTACGGTCGTACGGGACAGAAACGCATCGAAATTAATATCGAAAATTCAATATAATAATTGGGTTCAAAATGCTATATACTTCATACGATTAAATTAGGACTTGAAACCTTTTCCATTACGTTCGGAGTAGGAGTACAATGTTATAAATGCCTAGCGGCATGCCTTGATAGGGTTTCAAGGATTTAACTTACGTAATTGAGATATTTTGAATATATATATACATACACACATACATACATACATACATACATACATACATACATACATACATACATACATACATACATACATACATACATACATACATACATACATATATATATATATATATATATCTGTGTGTGTGTATTGGTTCGACTTGGCTATATTTTTCACATTAGCACCTTCATCTCACCTTAGATCACTGTAGCAAGCCTCATATATGCAAGGTTTCTTTCTCCCTCTTTTAAAATGCACGAAATCTACAGAACGGTGAGGAAAAAACATAAATCAAACTTTAAAATTTTATTTCTCGCAAATTACTCAATGGAAAAATCCCAAACCAATTCCTAAAATCTATTTTTTCCATCCTCTTCGATTGGGTATATGATTTTTATGGTGCGGCGCCATTGTCTGAGGCTCGATTGTGAAGGGTTCTTCTAGGGTTTAGGTTTTGGGGCGAGATAAGCATTAATGGGAGGAAGCAACATCGATTTTGAACTCGTGGTGGGAAATAGCAGCTCAGGGGTGAGTTTTGTGGTGTGCAACTCGACATAGGGGAGTCCGACTTTGGTGTGCTCGGTCGGAGATAACTACAGGTCACGAGCGTAAGATGAGGGTCGAGCTTGAGGATTTTGATAAGGGGAGGTCGTGTTCATCGAGAGGAAGTCGACGGCAAAGGCGGAATTTGATCCATCATGCATAGCTCCGTATCACCTTATAACGTGCATGCGCATAAATGGGTTCATGGAAGATTTCATGTATACGCATATTAATATGGGAAGAGAAGGTAGACGAGGCTAATTTGGTTGTTTAAATATTAGCATTTGATTTAAAATAAAATGATTGATAACTTATAAATTGTATAACTCTCACATACGAGGTCTGATTGGTACCCGACCTTTTGCGTTGCAATCATGATGACGAGAGCTTCGCAATGAAACTGGTTTGGGTGGATTTGGAGACAGTCAAAATTAGGCTAAAATCGAGCATCGTTTGGTTTTAGTTCCAAGCCGGAATGTTTTGGTGACAACGAAAATCAAGGTGAGTGTTTCATAACACTCACAACGTAATAGAATATTTTTATGCTAGTTAAATTTGAATTTACGAAGTGATATGAATTTATTGGTTGTTGTTTGATAAATTTGATTACCATTTGAATTAATCTTTATAAATTAAAATTGGTAGTTAAATTTGAAATTGAAATTGAATTGCCAGTAAATTACCCAATATTAATAACTATTAAACTGCTGTGATTATATTGTCTGTTTGTATGATTGATTATAATGGATGCAAATTGGTTGATATTTGGATGTTTGGATGTTTAATTGTTTAGATATATCATGTTATCATCCTGTATATTATTTACAGTGTATAAAACTGTATGAATTGTTTGGAATAAATTAAGAAATAGGTTGAAATGATATATACCTATGACGCTTTGATTTAGCTTGAAATGATATATATCCATCCCTGAAAATGAATTGAAATAACTGATCACTTGTCCATAGGATAGAAAATTATATACAGACACCAGATTGGTTAAATTAAATGATTTTAAATTTTTTGATTTGAAACTATTTAAATGATTTGGTTTCAAAGAAGAAAAATATTAAATTTGTAAAAAGCAGACTATTTTCGAACTTGAGCCCTGAGTGTTGAAATTTAAATTTGGTAACTGAAATTGTTTAAATAACCGAAGTTGAGATTTTGCAGTTATAATCGAAATATTATTTGAATTTTTGGAAATCGATTTGTTTTAAAAGATTGAATTTTATTCTATGAATATTGCTAAGTAAAAGTTATATAAAACGATATTTTAGAATTGAGCTCAGAATTTAATTTTATTTGAAAATTGGGTTTTAAATTGAATATTGAAGCTAAATTTAATTTTAGTGACTTAAATGGATATTTTGAAAATCGAACTCAATTTTATATATAAACCAAAATGATTTAAAAATTTGAATTGAAATTAATTCCAATTGGAATTGATTTGAATTGTGAAGTTGGAAATGAATCGGTTTGACTTTGAAACTAATTTCAAATAAATTATTTAATATAAAACTATTTAAAAGCTATCTTCTTAAATATACAAATTATTTTGATTCTCCAAAGTATTTTGCTATATAACCCATTTTAATATTTAAACCGTTTTTCACTATTCTAACCATTCAAACTATTTTTAACTATTTTTAACCATTTAAACTA
Source organism: Allium cepa (assembly GCA_030765085.1). Lineage (NCBI taxonomy): Eukaryota > Viridiplantae > Streptophyta > Magnoliopsida > Asparagales > Amaryllidaceae > Allium > Allium cepa. The sequence goes on from CM060937.1 coordinate 6,004,700, forward strand.
TTTTTAACCATTTTAACCATTTTCACTATTTTAACTACTTTAATTATCTAAAATATTTTAAAAACTATTTAAAACTATTTTTCCAAAATTCAAACTGGTCATGATTGGAATGTTGTATTTAAATATTTGGTTTAAATAATTGAGTTGAGAAAAATTGAAATTATAACTTGAATTGAAATTCGAAACGATTTTGGAATCAAAGTCGAGATATTAAGGCGAAAAAGATTTTGAATTGAAATAGTATATCTTGAGTAAATATGAAGATTTTGAAATGAATTTGATTTTGAAGCGAATATGATATTTTGTTATCAAGTATGAACTGCCTTTGAAATGTAAATGAACCAACCGGTGTGTAAAACAAGATTTGATTGTTAACGAGACCAGAGCCGAGACATTTGGTTGTTAACGAGACCGGGGCCGGATATGGGCATACTCTTTGTCGATACTGGAACTAATTTAATAACTGTGTACGTGGAGGAGACTCCAGAACAAAGTGGTTGGATTTGGCGTCGGTTGCTGGATTTGAAGAAAGAGAACGATGATGGATAGACCCCGGCACTTGTGCGAATTCGAAATGTATAAAACAGGACGGTTGACTACGCCAAGTGGGATAATTACCCCGAGCGGACATTCGTTGTTCGATTTGCTTAGACTCGGTCCATATTATTACTCTTGTTGTTGGTTTCGATTGGTGCACCTTGGTTTAAGATAGCCTCCCTTTGACTTGATATGGGATGGATGGACGCAGTGGTCGGTCATGGCTATGATGCGTTACCACCAGCCCTACGATCCGAACTGGTAGTATCCTACCTTAGGCATTGGCTCACATGCCTCATCATACTTTTATCCTTATACGAGACCCATATGATTTGGTTTAGTGTTGTTGTATAATGGCGCATCCTTATCCACCGACCATTTAACTGGTGTTTTATATGCAAACTGTATGATGTTGCTTAAAAACGCATTAAGGAGGATTAATGTAAATCCTTAACGCTAAGAAAAATATTTATTTTGTTGATTAGACATTATATATGTAGCGTAATCTACTACCTATAAATATTTTGACGGATCCTTAAGAGATGAAAATCCCGTAACATCTCTTGAGTAATTGCACGCACGTTATACATTGGATAGGAGATGTGAAATCCTATAAACATCTTTAATGCCATTACACTCATGTTATATGTGTAGGATCTAGATTAATCCTAGAGGGGGGTGAATAGGGTTATAGCAAATTTTCTCGAACTAAACGCAAAAACAAATTGCAGAGAAATAAATATGCTGAAAAGTAAATCACACACAAAATTTACCCAGCTTCGGCAACCCCTGCCTACTGCTGCATTCCCAGATTTCTATTAGAATTAAACAATCTCCCGCTTACAAACACTCTAACAGACTCGCACACCCTGCTACCGCCTATAGAATTTTGCAAACTCGCACACCCTGCTCACTGAACTAATTCTAACTAGACAATCCGACACTACCTACAACCTAGGTGGTGATTTACCAAGATTTTAACCTTAAAAGAAAAATTAAAACAAACTTAAAAATAGTTTAAAACTAAAACCCTATTTGAAATAAAATAAACTAATGCCCCTTTTTAACAAGACCGGCCCAATTCTTTTTCCCCCGATCCTCTTCTATTTTCTTTGAGAAAAATGACGACGTTGAATTCTTGGATTTCTTTGTCAAATTGGGGCTTGAGAGATTTGAAGCTCGATCAAAGCTCTGTAATGCTCGATTTCCTTGGGATAGTATCAGACGCTCTCGTTCTCTTCTTTGCTTGCACTTTAGGGCTTTCGAGATTTAGGGCTTCTGGAAACTTTGATCTCTGGTGTCGCTTGTACTTTTGATTTCCGATTGATAGCTTGATTTTCGACTTTGTTCGCTCATAGCCGATGATGATAATTGGGTGCGAATTTATATGGATTCCATACTTTCCTATTTCATGATTTGATGACTTGATGCACACGATTTCTATTCTGTAGCGTTCGATCTTCCCTTGGTTGATACGGCAAAAACTTTCCTCTTTTGATTTTTGACTTTTTCAAAAATATGTACTTGACTTTTGAATTCGATTTCTCTGGCATCAACTCTATTTCATCTGGACTTCGGCACTTGACTATTTAAACATGAATTTTGTTTGCATCTGCATTAAATTCTTCGACTTCGAACATGTTTATTTCTGATCTTTGACTTTGAGCTTTGTCTCCTGGTTTTACTTCACTATTGACATTTGCTCTGCTTTGACACAAATGCTTCACTTGTTCATGCATTCGACATTGCCATGCTATTCACTGTTTGCATTACTGGACTTTGTTGTAACTGGACATGTTGCTTGAGTCACTTGCATTTGTTTGCTGTCATGTTTGCTGTGATGTCATATCTTTGGTGCACTCACTTGAACTTATGGCCTTGTACCTGTAGTTGTATTCATGTACATTGCATTGTGGTCTTTTCATCTATTCTGGTTGGTCTGACTCGACTTGATGCTGTAGTCTTCCTTGTTGAGTTCCTGTAGTTGCATTCACTTCATTGTCACTGCTGGAGTTGTTGTACACTTGTGGTCTTCATTTGCATAGTCTGCACATGTATTCATAAGCATTAATCATCTTCTTTGTTGTGGCCTGATCGATACATTTGTAGATTGCATTGTTGCAGTTTCCATATCTTGGCTCGAGCTTGCATGCTTCATGTTGCCTTGACTTCGGGTTGCACTGATTTTCTGTTGCACTTTGGTCTTGCATTTGGTCTGCACTTGCATGCATTGCTGTTTGGTTGCTTTGGGATTGAACTTGAGCTTTGTACTGACGATTGTTGCACTTGTGTTGCTCACCATGTTGCATACATGTTTTCCTGTGTTCATGCTTGTGACATTCATTCTGGTTGTTACTGCATTCATGTTGTTGTGCACTGATTTGAACTTGATATTGTGGCATTTACTGTTATATCACTTCGAATTGCATACTTCTTGCAGTCTTCAGTTTGTACTTCTGTTTGATCATTGAAGTATTGCTATATCTGTTGCCGTCGTTCTAACCATGTTGCACAATAATCTGATTTTCATTGTTGGTTATCTTGTACAACTTGTATTTGCTGTTGACTTTGGTTTTCATACACATGTACATGCTTTACTTGGTCCTTGACCTTTGTTGCCTCTTTGTGTACGCACTTGCATACTGCTGCTTGTTGTTTGTGTACTTGAGTCAGTGTTGTCCACTTCATGTTGTCTTGAGTATTGAACTGCTTCCTGTACTTGTATCACTGTAGTCTTGGCTTTGGTTTTGCTTCATGGTCTTGGTTCGACATTTCAGTTTGATTCACTGTTGAGTTTGATATTCACTATAACCTGTTGTAATGTGTACTTGGTCGAGTTCATTTGCATTCTGCAGTTGGTCTGCATTTTTGGTTACTTGAATACAACAGATTTCTTTTCTGTCCATGTATATAGTTGTGTAGCTTGACTTGAGTCACTGTGTTGAATCCAGTTTCACAACTCGGGTTTGACCTTGTGCTGAAGTCGAGATTTTATTTTTATTGCACCTGAGTTGAACCCGGCTTTTCATTTGGGTTTGACCTGTGCTCACCTGTCCCTATAGCGTTATCAAGTGTATATCGATGTGCACGGCCTTGTGGCATGTACAGTGATACACTGTGCATGTCACATTGTTCGTGTATGATGAATTCAAATGTAAATGATGACGAACAATCCAAATAACCGAGGCAAATCATATTTTCAAAAATCATATTTCATTTTATATTGCAAAAATATTTCTTTTTCAATTTTACTGCGTTAGTGAATATTTTTGCAGATTTCTCAGATGCTACATTCTAACTGGAATGAAATTGAAGATAAACTACGAGTGTGAGTGATATGTAGTGAGGCATTTATGTAAATTGAATTGTGATGAAATTGTACTATTCAAAATTGTAATAAATATTTGTGTGAATAAAATTTCTGTTTGAATTCAAATTCTGTGTAACTTATTCTGTTTGAATTCAAATTCTATGTAATTTATTTTATTCAACAAATATTTATTTAGTCTATGAAAAATAAAACAGTACATTAACAAATACATGATAATGAATATATATATATATATATATATATATGTTTATTATCATCAAACAAAAATCATATAAGCGCATATTCAACAATATGCGATATCGATATGACTTACATAAGGATATTTTAGTCCTGACTTGAGTGTTTTGTCTTTTCATTACGCTAAGGTCAGTCATGAATTTTTCAGCTTATTGAAGACTTATTCTGGAGAACGAAGACGAAGATTTGGTATATTATTTCTATTATTATTCTTGCTTCATGTTATCCACGACATTACTTATGTATCTCTAATGTGTATATATATAACTCTAATAAATGTTGTATTGAACATAATCAAACATATTGTATAAACAGCTTCATGAACTGTTTATTTGATTATTATATTTTATCGTTCCACTGCGATATTCTGTGTTTGCTTTCTTCTTCCTTTTCTCATATTTTCTTATTTACCCCATTAACAATCGTCCATTTTGATTGGTTTGAGTTGACATGTGTAGTTATTGTCGATTTGAAATTTTTCGAAAAAGCGGGTCGTTATATATATAAGGTTATAAGTATATATTATTTCAAAATGATTGAAATTAAACCTAGTGTTTGGTTCTTATATTTTCTGTTAAGATATTTTAAGGAATCATGTATCCTATGCATTAAGGTAGTTTGGTTATGCATCTTGTTATGGTATGTTGCTTGGTAGCTTTTAATTATTGAAGTGAAATGTGAATTTTGGTGATTTTGGACAGTCAAAAACTTTCGAATTGATATAGAAATTGAAGCTAGGTATTTTTATAAAAATATAATGGATAAGTTTAGGTGACTCTTGAATGGAAAATATGGTAAGGATTTTAACAAGTTTTAAATATGTAGAATATCCGAGTTAAGTAAAATGAATAGGAATGTTTTGTATATACGCTTAGGACATAGTAGCTTATTACACGAATTTGAACTTAACTAATAGAATGTTTAATAAATAAAGATATGACTTTATAAAATGTTTATAAAATTGAAGAAAATTTTTATGAAAGGATTCATAAATGATATTGGTATTAAATGAGGAATACTATATGGAAAATGAATGTGAATTAAAATTAAAAGTAATTAGTGTAGTTTAGAAATCAACTGGAATAAAGTACGCAATTTGTACATAGGTCATTTTATTTGCATGATAATTCTTGATCTAAGTTTCGAGTACACAATTTTGAGGTGGTTTACACCGATCTGAATTAAGATTTTTCACTCGATTCTTGATGGCAAACACTTGATACAGATTCTTGATATGATCCTAAAGTTTTCTATCATAATAGATGGCTATGTAAGGAGAATTTATAAGTTTCTAATCAAGGAACCAGATTAGAGTTGGCGTTAGAGATGTCAAGTGATCTATATTAGTTTGGAAGTGAAATCTATATAATTGAGCAAGTGATTAGATTGATATTGCATATCAAGGATATATGTAGATCGTACGTGCTTTAATATATTTGTATGCTACGTGTGTTGGCTTGTGAAGGTTTTGGGGAAATGACTCTTCAAATTGTTTGAGGAAGTATGGAGGGTAAACTAAGTAATAATATGAGGTTATTGAGCATGAGGTAAGCTTAGTGGGTCTTTTTACCATCCCGCAAGGTGAGAGGTTTTTGAGCCTACACGAACCATCACCTTTGTTTACTAATTTTTTTAATGCTGCTAAGTTTTGAATGTGATTGTTTCTTGGTTGCTATTAATTGTAGTATATTTAGTTTTGTTGTGTGATTGTTGTTTTTGGGTTGCTCATGTCAGTATTTTAACGATGAAATATTCGAAGGAGGGGGAACGCATTGACTCGAAAATGTTTTATATTTAAAAATCGAAATTCTTTAAATATTAAAGCTTGAATTTACCATAATAAAATTTATTTAATAAACCTATTTAACTCCTTTTAAATAATAATACAAAGGAAATTTTTTAGATAATAATTAACGTGATTAAACTATTTTAAGAATAATTCCTTTAATCAACGTATGAAATTATCATTCTGGGCACTGTCTTAGATTTTGATGACACCAGTTTCGTTGAGTCCAGAATAATAATTATTATGCACCAATGATTTTTGTGACGGTTGGACGTCCCATGCGATTCTGCGAGCTCGAAACGCGTAACGATTAATTTCAGAAATTAAATATAATATAATTTTCATTGTAAGTACACCACTACACTTAACCCTTTTCATCATTTTTCCTCCTTCCTTCTTCAATAAGTAGCAACCAACACTCTTCCTCTTTAATTAATTGTTTCTTAAGAAGGAGCATCGATATCTAATGATTTTTGATTCATTGAGATCACACGAGTGAGAGCTTCTAATCGGTGTGTGCAGATTAGTGTGTAATGATGGTTAAATGTACTCAACTTAAGCAGTCGAAGCTATGGTTGGGTTTTGGAAGTGCTGTAATCGGGGGTAGGTAATGGGCTGAGTGGTATTGTGCTTGTTAGGAGAAGACGAGTTGGTGGAGGTAGTATAGGGTGGTGCGAGTACAATTTGAAATAGCGCCATGTGCTTTTGTTGTTAGTTGGGTTTGGGTTGCGATGAAGTGGAGTGGCCGGAGGTGAAACAGAGGTTGTATTTGAGCTCATGTTGGTATGGGAAGCTGATTGGCACTGGTTGGAGGATCCAAAATGGGATGTGGTGATTTGCGACTATCGGTTATAGTGTACGAGGTAGCAAGTCACAATTTATTCTAGGATGCCGAGCTTCACATTTTTGGGTCTGACACACCGAGCTTGTAAAGAGAAGATCGTTACAACATTTGATTTCATGGAACGGGGCTCCATGTTGTTGGTTGGAGTGCATGGCTTTGGTGAGTGCATGCACGTGTGTACAGGGAGAAGATGGATTAACCGTAAGCGAGTAATTAGCAAGTTAATTAAACTAATTAATTAAGGCTTTAATTCAAAATCTTATAAAGTCAATAAATTTTGCATACGAGGTCCATTCAAGACATCGTCTTCATCGTTACACTCGTAGCGGGATCCTCTATGTCTTGGATTGGCTTGGGCTTAGGTGAGTTTAATCATCAGTTAATGTGTTATGTTGTGTATATATGTTTGTTGTGAAAAATATAGATTAAAATAGATAACAATGCCAGTTATTAGTTTCAGACCCCTTTGCTTTGGAAAGCAAGTGACCACATTATATATAGAATAATCTCTCTTATAACTCTCTAAAACATGTATCATGGCCCGGACTTGTTTACATGGTTTGTAATGTTGTTATGTGATAAAATTGGAAATTGTATGTGAATGTTTGATGCGAAATGCTCGCTAAAAATGCACTTTGCAATCCATCATATTTGAAACTAGTTAAATTGTTCAAAATGTAAATATATTGGGGAATATATATCAGGTTATTCTGTATACATTTTTTGAATGTGCTTGCCCTGAAGGAATTGGTTTGGGAAGTTATAGAAATTGTGAAACAAAGTTGTGTTGAAAATCTTGGTTTTTAGTAAAATAAGAAGGGTTGTTACTTTAAAGGAATTTTGCGAGTTAAAGTATTTTAATAAAAAAGTTAAAGTTTAAGTATTTTTTTATAGTTATTTTTGAATTTAAAATTAAAGGGTTATAAATTATAAAACATGCTTTTATGGATTCTAAATAAGTTACAAATTATAATACTTTAAAGTAATGTTTTAAGTGAAATATTTTAAACCATATTATTTAAGTATAAATAGATTTTTAGGAAGTTTGTAATTGTAATAACCCATAATTTTGTAAACATTTTAATTAAATTTTTATTTTTAAAACTTTAGTTTCAAAATTATTTAAGATTGAATTTCTGGAATTTTCCAATGTAAGTTTGGAATTTGCTCGTAATCCATTTTCCAAATACAATAAAATAAACATTTTTTGAAAATTTTATGTTTTGGTCATCTCTAGCCAAATTTTGAATTTCAGTTTAAATTTTTAAATTTGAATTTTTAAATTCCAATCATTTTCTTCGGAAATGTATTTTATTTTAATATTAGTTCTGCTTTTCGTTTCGTGAAATTCCATTTTATACCTTTTGAATTTGATAACTTTCAGCGTTTTACACACGATTATTTTCATTAAAATTTGTCTATTTTATATTTTCATTTTTCTACCTAAATTCTATTTTTCTTTATTTTATTTTATTTTATTTTATTTTTCCATTCTCTTTTCTAATGGATTTTATTTGGATTTTTGATTGGAAATTCAAATAGATTTAGGTTACTTTTCTTGGATAGGAAGTTAGGCCTTTTAATTTGCCTTAGCCTTTTTATTTTCTCTAACTTTTATTTACTATTTTTATTTGAATAAACTTTGATCATATTTATTTGATTTTGATTGGTTTTATTTTCAATAATAGCTTATAAATTTAGAGAGACATAGGTTACTTGTTTTTATTTGTTGCCTTTTCCTTTTCCCTTGCCTTTCCATTTGCATAGCCAATTACTTCCCACATTCATAGCTGTGATTTTCTCCTATCAATCACGTACATATTGTTCCTCAAACTCCTCTTTTCATTGCGTGCACACAAAGGAAAAAATTAATTAAATACATCAAGTTATTTGTTTTATAGTATTGCCTTTTTATTTTTCAAACCATTCAAACTCTTGCCTTTTATTGCCTAGCCTCTTTATTACTTACCTTATCCATTCATTCCTTTAATCTAGCCATACTTTTGTAAACCCTAGCCGCCATACCATTTTACAAATCACATATAATGTTTCACACCTCCTCATTTTATTCATTTGCGTGAAAGAAAAAATACAAGCTCCAAATTTATGGCTTCTCCTTCTTCCTTCTTTCCATTTTTCTTTTAATTTTCTCTTTGATTTTTCTTTTGCTATGCCCGGCTCTACCTTGTCCATGCCTTGCCGACCATCACACCAACCCCATGATCACCTCCACCAACCATCTCCTCCATGCTGTGACCATTGATGAAGACAACCTTCACCAAAAGCAACCTAAAAGCCTATTTTCCATCACCTCCTTCCCTAGTAGTCTTGGCCACCACTCAATACAACCCCATGCCTTGCTTTTCCATGACCTTATCACCTCCTTACCATGACTAGAGATGCAATTGACCCAAACAAAGCCATGGCCGAGCCCACTTGGTGGTTGAAGCAAAGGTTATGTCATGTTTATCTCATATTTCCCATTGTTTTAATTTCTATTCTTTTGCATTGAAATATATTCTTATATATGTTGTATTTGTTTGCATACGAGATTTGGATCTGACTCATCATTCACTCAAAAACATACTCATGCTTTGTCGTGCCTTTTCGTGTTTTACGGAGTTTAGATTTGGGTTTGAATTTCAATTCTGGCTTTGAAAAGGTGAGTTATTTACTCTAGACATACGTACTTTTATAATTATGAAATGATGACAAGTGAATTGTAAAAATTAATATGCTATGTTCATATATGCCTGTGATATATTTATATGATGTTAAATGCTGTTTATATGCCCGTTACATCATCTGATATGATATTATATGCTTTACTGTTATTTTATTTCCTATTTATCACTGCAAGTTTCCAATCACTATAGGTTGAAATGATACATACCCGAATGGACAATAGAATAAGGCAAAATCATTATGAGCTAAAATGATAGGCTCGAGTGATTTTTATTGTATTTGTTTTACTTGGGATTACGGGTTTGAAATGATAGAACCTGGATTTTTCTTTTTAAATTACGGATTGAAATGATATATATCCGTATCACTTGACCTAGGTTAGAAAATATTATACAGACCCATGATTATATTTTAAAATAATATTTTCCTAAAAATTTATTAAATACTTTAAAATAAGATTTTCCTAAAATATTATTAAGTAATTTTGAGTTTATAAATATATGAAATTTTAACTTAAAATTTGATTTAATGCTTTAAATTCTAAATGTTTATTGGGGTTTTTCTGTAAGTTAAAATTTATAAGTTAATAATTTGTTTTAAGTTGAATTAAAGATCTTTATTGATGATAGATAACTTAATAATTGAGTTTTACCTAATACGGAAGTTGTAAATCTAACCTAGAAATTGTTATGAATTTTACTTTATGAAATGGACATGTTTTGTATAACAAATAATGTATTTTGAACTGGTAAAATGGAATATAGTTTTAATTGAACAATTGGTAATAAAATTTATTTAACTAGAAAATCATAGGTAATTAATGTCTAAATGAATAGATCTATGAAGAAAATTCGATTGTTGTATTAACTATGATAAAATATTCTTTTGTGAAATGTTACGTTTTTTAAGATAAATAGTTATGACATTAAAATGGAAAAATGTAAGTTAAAACATACATGTGAGATGCAAGTTTAATTAATATTTTAATTGATTAATATAATAAATGTTCTTCACTGTAATAACAAAAATGAAAGAAACATGTAAAGTTTTAATTAATGCAAGAAACATGTAAAGTTTTAATTAATGAAAGAAACGTGTAAAGTACTAATTAATGAAAGAAACATGTAAAGTTTTTATTAATGAAAGAAACATGTAAAGTTTTAATTAATGTAATATTGATTAAAATGATAAATGCTCTTTATTGTAATCAAAACGTAAATTAAAACGTACATTTGATAATGTAAGTTTTAATTAGTGTGATATTGATTAAAATGATAAATGCTCTTTAATGTAATAAAAATGTAAGTTAAAAACATACATGTGACATGAAAAGTTTTAATTAATGTAATATTGGTTAAAATGATAAATACTCTTTACTGTAATCAAACGTAAATTAAAATGTACATTTGATAATGTAAGTTTTAATTAGTGTAATATTGATTAAAATGATAAATGCTCTTTATTGTAATAAAAATGTAAGTTAGAAAAATACACGTGACATGTAAATTTTTAATTAGTATAATATTGGTTAAAATGATAAATGCGCTTTACCATAATCAAACGTAAATTAAAAGGTACATTTGATAATGTAAATTTTAATTAATGTAATATTAATTAAAATGATAAATGCTCTTTATTGTAATAAAAATGTAAGTTAAAAACATACATGTGACATGTAAAATTTTAATTAATATAATATTGGTTAAAATGATAAATGCTCTTTACTGTAATCAAATGTACATTAAAACGTACATTTGATAATGTAAGTTTTAATTAATGTAATATTGATTAAAATGATAAATGCTCTTTATTGTAATAAAAATGTAAGTTAAAAACATACAGGTGACATGTAAAGTTTTAATTAATGCAATCTTGATTAAAATAATAAATGCTCTTTACTGTAATAAAAATATAAATTAAAACGTACATTTGATAATGTAAGTTTTAATTGGTGTAATATTGATTAAAATAATAAATGCTCTTTATTGTAATAAGAATGTAAATTAAAATGTACATTTGATAATGTAAGTTTAATTATTGTAATATCGATTATAATGATAAATGCTCTTTATTGTAATAAATGTAAGTTAAAACGTACATTTGACACGTAAGTTTAGCTAATGTAATGGTGTATTTTAAATTGATTAAAATGATAAATGTTCCTTACTGTAATAATAAAATGTAAGTTGATAATGTACATTTGATATGTAAGTTTTAATTAATGTAAATGACATATTTTAAATGTTTAAAATAATAAAGTTTCTTTATTGTAATAACAAATGTAGTTAATAATGTACTTTCAACTTAACATAAGAATTTCAGCTTTAAACTGGATATTACAGTAACAAAATTTATTTAACTATAAGGCTATGATAAAATGACCATGTTAAAATTGGTAAGTATACAAATACTTTGATTATATATAATGTTAAAGTGGAAAGTATTACATTCCAAAAATGCTATGATTCCTTAAGGTTACATTTCTAAAATGCCATAATTTTCTTAAGTATTACTTTTCCAAAATGCTATGATGTCTTAAGGTTATGTTTTCGAAATGCTATTATTTCTAAAATGTATTGTTTTCAAAATGCCATGATTATAAGGGTTACATTTTTAAAGTGCTATGGTTCTAAATTATTATGATTTTAATGTGTTATAATTGAATGTATAAATTTTGGGAGTGTTACAACTTTGAAAATGAATATTAATTTTCTAAAGAATAATGACACTGAATTTATATGCTTTTTAAATGAATATGTTTGATATGAAATACAAACCATTTGAAAATGAAATAACTATGGGTTATAATAATGTTTGGTTGTTAAAGAGACCGGGATCGGAAATTGTCATACTCTCTGCCAACTCCGAAACCACTTTAACAACCGTATACGCGGTGGAGATTCTAGAATGAAGTAGGATGGTGGTGACGTCCTTTGAGGTATGAACATGGACCCGACTCCCATGAGTTGGCATAAGGTGGCTAGAACAGAAGCAATTGATGGCTAATGAGGTTGCTCCTCTGATCGGGCACACTCCTTCGCCATTATATTCGGACTATGAGATTGATTCGGTGGCCACTTTTGATTCTTTTGATTTGGGGGTATGGCTCGAGATGGGCGGTACTAGCTGCTATGCGTTACCACCGACCCGGAAGTGTAATTGGTATATCTACCCTGACATTGCCTAGTTGTGCCGTGTCACCTACCATAGTGCGTCTTGTATGAGTTTGATTTTTTTCATACCTATGGAGTGTGACGACCCGAAAATCTGTGCCCCTTGAGTCGACAATAATCCACACTTGTCCAACCCAAAAAGCACAGACTGACGGAAAGTTAAGAGAAAGAAAAGAAGAGAGAAGAAGAGAAGAGAAGAAAGAGAGAAGTTAGAACCAAACAGAACAGTGCACAATCTCACATCGCAGCTGAAAATATATAATATCATATCAATGATCTTTACAAAACAGAAACTGTGTATATATATATATACACATCAATCAGAGTTCAACAATCAATCAATAGTTATCAACCTGAACTGTTATAATAACCTGTCCTTACAAATGTCGATAATTTAAAACAACTAAGCAATGTAGCGGATAATCAAGCAAATATGGATGTATGAAAATGAAGATCTCTAGCTCTCATGCTGAAGCCCCAAAAGCATCAAATCTAAACCTGTAAATATACTCGGTCTGACCCGAGCATTGAAAGGGAAGAATGCCCGGATCCGTTTGGTAAACCAGCATGAGAAACACAGTCAACTGAATTTTTTAAGTTATCAAAACTTTTCCTTTATCAAAACAAAAGTATCTCGTAAGACACGTCCACACATAAACATGGACATGTTTTTACCTTACGATAACTAAAACATTTCTTTCATATCAAATCCTCTTATATTATACTAGTGTCTAGTATATACAAATAATATTAATCATAGTCGAAATGGTTACCCATATAGCATTTCGAGGCTATTCATTACGCCTTTACAAACAAAATCGGAGCTCGTAGTGGGTTTTGGATTTCCATACAAATGACCAGGTGAAGGGAATACCTTCTAGAGTGGTACACCTTTAAATGGATGTCCCAAGGCACAGAACATCTTCCTTCTAACTACACAAGACCAGCCCACCTCTATAACTAGATGGTATCGAATATGTCATCCTTCGGTCGTTACCGACCTTACCGAGAGCACTCTAGCATACAAACCACAATAATCAGATACACGATGTCATAGCGTGAAAAGATATATCTAGAAGAGGATGATCATATCCTACTTGATAATGACCCACTTAGCCCTGCTGCATCTAACCTTGTTTTGGTCATTTCCAGTTGATGAGGCTAGAGGTAACAATTACCTCTCACAATCACAATCGCATCACTTAGAATGCCACATGGCCATTTCTATTGACTACTAATTGCCTTTCACAAAAATACAACCCTTAAGCTCATACGTCCCAAGGAGGGTGTTAAGCAACAAGAAGTTGCCTTCTCCGCCACCACTGATGTACGTTTGTAAAAAACCAATGTACGTAATATGTAGAAATGCAATGCCAGACAAACATCCATACAATTTGTCCAGGAACAGGACAAACTGAAGGTACTTTCCTACCACATCCTGTCGAGAAATCCCTAGGATTAGTAGCGAATAGTCCTTGCATTAGATATTTCATAATGAAGAGACCAACACTACTGAATGTATATTGGGATTTTAACCCCAAACGATCAATAAGCAGTCCCCCACTATGAAAATCCGAAATATCAATATCATCACAAGCAACCTGCATAATTCATCGCATATACATAGGTCCGAAGTGGTTTTCAGAAAAGTCTGGTATCATTCTCTTCGCACCAACAACGCAAAAGCGTTTCTCAACCTCACACAGAAACTAAGTCTCATAGACTTATCACGTCTCCAACTTTCAACTTGCTATCCTTCGGGCCAAGAAGGAAGCTCGATAGATTGGAGTAATACTCTGCACTATACGAATCAACATCCTCAACACAACTCATAATCAAGCCTACACAAAAGGCTACGTACTAAGTGTACGACTAAATAGTTCCCATATCAAGTCAAGGAACTAAAATTTTGGCCAATTTGATAGTTGGTTATTTAACTATCAAAGCAAACGAACAAATATTTAGCACCATAACAATCACTAGGCCCTTTTAATTAATCTTTTATTAATTAAATTACTTGCTAAATATTCACTTCAAATAAGATAGATATATAAATCAGTAGTATAGGGATTCGAATGTTGCGTAAAACATCGTTACGATAACACAAAATCAGTAGTATAGGGATTCAAAAATAAAAAATATATATAAATCCCAATACAATACAAAACATTTACTTTCAACAATCATTTACTATAACAATAGTGTTATAGTCCACCATTTTCCTATTTCTCGAAAATGTCTATTTCAACAATGGATGTTGAAATCTATGTTTTTGATATTTAACACATTTTAAAACCATCTTTAAGACATTTTATTCCATTTAAAATATCACTTCCTAAAACATTTCTTTAATATATTATTCACTGTCCAAAATCATGAATATAAATCGTTTACCAAATTTAATATTATTTCAACATTTAATTTAAAGGATAATTCACTGTCAAAATCATGAATAAAATTCCTTTATATAAACTTCTATATTTAACTTATCAGAATCAATTGATTTCGGATTTATAAAACAATGTTTGTAAATTCACAATTATATTTTATAAAAACTTCAAGTTATGAATCCCTTTTATTTACCAATTCCATTTACATCTCATTTATATGGAAAATCCAAATTTATAAGTTAATTACTTATAAATCATTTATCTTACATATTCATTTATTTTATAACTTTATAATTATAAATTTTATTCACTTATAAACTCCATTTATAACTTCATTTCAACACTTAAAAAAACTCCTTTATAATTCCATTATTTCGATTTATAAAAATTCAATTTCTATAAATCTTATATATAAAACCATTTATAATAATTCAAAAATCTCCATTTATACTATTTCATAAATAGTTAACTTCATATTTTAAAAATCAGATTTCAATTATATTTCCAAAAACATCATAATTTTTATAAAATAAAAATTATAACATTTATTTAAAATAAATCCATTCCTTTAACACTTCAAAATTCAACAAAACGTATATTTTCAAAATCACTTGAAAATTCTTTTAAATTTGGAAATCATCACTTAAACATTCTTAAAATTCCAAAAGTAGGCCCAATGCTGCAACAACACCAAATACATCAATCACGGCATTCAAACATCATATATCATATGATAACATAATATATTACAATATCTATAAATAAATCAATAATGGCGAGGAATCCAGTTGGATCCCTCCAACCTGTCACCTGCAATAAATATACATATTAGAATATGTGTACAATATCCGCTTCAAGGCAGATGTGCGCACAAAGGGTCATCTGCTCATACACGGGAACGTATAGGGTCATCTGCTCCACTAGGCAGGTATATATCCAAATATTAATCAATATATCATATATCATCCAAACAATCATCAATCATCATAAAGTAAATTATTTCTCACTTATGTAAAAATATCAGTGAGTCAGAAAAAGTGAGTTGTACTCACATTGCTTATAGTCGTCGCGATAGCATTTTATTCCGATTAAAATCAAATAAGCGTTTAATTTCAACCAAAATTCTCACTAGCTCAAATAAATCTCAATCCAGCTCCATAATGTAGTGCCTGTCAATACGGACCCAACGCAATTCATTCCCTGCGAAACGGACCTCGTACGAAGAAGTTACAAATTTTTAAAGTTTGTACGAATTTAAATAATATAATTTCACATTTAATTTTATTTTCAAACCCTAATTTTTTTTCTGGCCGTTCGTTTCTGCTTGATTGCATCAAGGCCGTGTACTTTATCTTCTCCAACACCAGATTTCGTACGTAAGTAAACCATATGGCCGCCTTCAACTTCGAATTTTCGTGCCTTCTACGACGAGCTAGAAGTCGATGGGGAACCATCATTTCAAAGCCCATCATGAGTGCCACCATCGGCCACAACGAAAGCATGCTCGGCCCCCCTTCACCTTGAAAAACGAGCATGAACACCCTAGAACGTGAGCAATTTCCTCCGTCTATGGTCAACGATTCGTCGACCTACCCATCTGGATTTGAAGCTCTTGTGATCCCCTTCAAGTTTGTAGTTGAAAGTATTTGTTAATTCTTCATGGATTGAGAGAGATTAAGAGGAGACAAACCGTAAATCCGATTGACACGAAATTTAAAATCTTACAATAATATAACATTACGGATCCAATAAAACTAGTTTTGTTGAAATCCGAGACTTGAAAAATGACCATTTTCACTCGTCAATTAAATTTTAAAATATTCAGTTTTTACAAATTAACTTTTAATTCAATTTCAAAAGTTCTCTAACATCATTCTAATTCAAACAGAATTTAAAACAACTTTATAAGTCATTTTTATTCATTTTAAATCCAAATTTTAATTGTTTCTGTAATTTCAAATATAAAATCAACAATTTAATTATCAAATTAAATCACTATATTCGAAATAAAATCTATTCAGCTTATAAATTTAACTTTTAAATATTTAAAATTAATTAAATATATGAATTTCAAATGACCAAAATTCTGTGTCGTTACATTCTCCCCTACTTAAAAGAATTTCGTCCTCGAAATTACCAAGCAAGAAAAAGTCACAATATCCGTTAAATTTTCAAAAAAATTCGTCCAAATTTGATTTACCAAATCTATTTAACCTTTTAACTTTTTCCAAAATCCAATAGTTAAACTTTTAAAAAAATTCTAAGCTTTCAAATCTACTTAGTTATCTTTTTTTGGCAAGGCCAGCCGGTTTTATAGTGGACCGTCCACTTTTTATTACGATCGTAATAAAAACATGAAATACAGGAGGAAGGTAGAGGCACCTTAACTACTATAAAAGAAAGAAGAAAATACAACACAGGAGTATGACAGGCATGTCACAGCTACTAAAAATAAATAACATGACTAGATCTCCTCCAAAAAGGAAGAATCACCAACGTCCACATCCACCTGGGTAGAACCAGAGAGCCATTCCCAAGAAGACCAAAATAGGGGCGAAATAGAACAACAAGAGAAGGATCATAAATCACAGCATCAGAAGAGTAAATAAAAGATCAATCCCAGGTAGTATCAGCAAGAATTACAGAATTTATCTCAGCATACGAACCGTCCAACTCAAGGACCAAGGAATCACCAGAAGGTCTATAATAAAGGCATCGAAGGTCCAATAGATCATCAGAAAAAAATCTAAAATAGGAATCATCCACACGGTTAAATCTTATATCAGAACGACGATCAACCCAACAATGTTCAGACTCAGCCCAAACAACGTGAGGCGGAGAAAGATCGGGCCTAGCAATGGGAACCACAGAACCATCACAAGGGATAATGGATGTCGAAGGGGATGCAGGCCGAGCAAAAGAAGGCGGCGGTCCAGGGTCAGATAAAGGAACTACAGGAGGAGAAGCAACCTGAGAGTCTTTGGGAACCCATTTCCTGAGTGGAGGCCGAGGGATCTTAGGAGCAGCAGCGGATACAATAGAATGCGAGCAGGCGAAAGCTAAATGGACAAAGGAGTGATAGGAGGAACAAATGTCAGGGACCCATCCATAATGAACACGGACATCCACCACGTGGCCAACAGCTAGCTGAACAGGAATATTGGTAGGAAGAGGCTTATGGGGAGAAATCTCTATCAGAGCCTTGGCGTATACAAGCTTTTCACGCGCAACTGTATTAGTGTCAAAACATTTCAATTTACCAACATTGCAAGCAAGCCAATTCAACCCAAGCAGCGGTTGAAGAGCAGAAGGAATTTGAGAGAAATAAACCCAAACAGGGATAGAAAAAACTTGTTCATGAGCACTTGCTACCGTTGGAGACCAGGGAGTAATAATAAAAGGTTTTCCATCAAAAAAGGAGGGCTCAGCCTCAAGAACACGACTACGTTCCTCAGAGGAGGAGAACAACAGGAAGTACACGGAGTCAACCAGCTTAACACGGAGGTCACCTCGTAGCCTCCAGGCCATACGACAAACAGTAGCCACATCATGAAGGCGATGTTTAGGGTCCAAAAAGAAGCCAACCACATATTCTGACCAAAAGTCCATACCGGCTTGCATAACATTTGGGGGAGGGATCATCACTCCATTTTCCTCAATGATTTCAAAGTCAACTGGTTCATAAACACCTGCATTACGGGGCAAGGTTGTAAAAAGTGAAGACCAAGTTTTGGGTGCAGATAGGCAAGGAGCAGCAGGACGACATTCCTCAACACCAACTGTGGCCGCAGGAATGGGGCCAACAGGGGAAGGGGCCGCAACTAATATACATTTAACTTTATAATTCAATATCAAATTTTAGTTATCACAAATTTTTCAAAAATTTTCTAACGCTTTAAATTTCAAAAAAATTCGCCAGCGTCTCCTTTGCGCGGTTCGATCGTAGTAGGATCACAACATATATATATCTCAAATATACATATCATCTTATATTTACGACATGTAAGTGTACGACTAAATAGTTCCCACATCAAGTCAAGGAACTAAAATTTTGGCCAATTTGATAGTCGGTTATTTAACCATCAAAGCAAACAAACAAATATTTAGCACCATAACAATCACTAGGCCCTTTTAATTAATCTTTTATTAATTAAATTACTTGCTAAATATTCACTTCAAATTATCTTTAAAAGGATATAATCTCAAAACCATTTCAATATTTCAAAATTGGTAAACATTTTCATATACTTATTTAATAATAAGTAATTCACAAATCAATTATTTTCAACACTTAAAAAATATATTGTATATACTTAAATATATTTTATTCTTTAAGGAAAAACATTCTCTTTAAACACATTTATTCGGGTCAAAACGAATGTTGCGTAAAACATCGTTACAACAACCCAAAATCACTAGTATAAGGATTCGAAAATAAGATAGATATATAAATCCCAATACTACACAAAACATTTTTTTTCGAAAATCATTTACTATAACAATAGTGTTATAGTCCATCATTTCCCTATTTCTCGAAAACATCTATTTCAATAATGGATGTTGAAATCTATGGTTTCGATATTTAACACATTTTAAAACCATCTTTAAGACATTTTATTCCATTTAAAATATCACCTCCCAAAACATTTCTTTAATACATTATTCACTGTCCAAAATCGTGAATATAAATCGTTTACCAAATTTAATATTATTTCAACATTTAACTTAAAGGATAATTCACTATCAAAAATCGTGAATAAAATTCCTTTAAATAAACTTCTATATTCAACTTATCAAAATCAATTGATTTCGGATTTATAAAACAATGTTTATAAATTCACAATTATATTTTATAAAAACTTCAAGTTATAAATCCCTTTTATTTATCAATTCCATTTACATCTCATTTATATGCCAAATCCAAATTTATAAGTTAATTACTTATAAATCATTCATCTTACAAATTCATTTATTTTATAACTTCACAATTACAAATCTTATTCACTTATAAACTCCATTTATAATTTCATTTCAACACTTATAAAAACTCCTTTAAAATTCCATTATTTCAATTTATAAAAATTCAATTTTTAAAAATCTTACATATATAACTATTTATAATAATTAAAAAAATCTCCAATTATACTATTTCACAAAACAGTTAACTTTATATTTCAAAAATCACATCTCAATTATATTTCCCAAAACATCATAATTTTTATAACATAAAAATTATAACATTTATTTATTTAAAATAAATCCATTCCTTTAACACTTCAAAATTCAAAAAAACTTATATTTTCAAAATCACTTGAAAATCTTTTTAAATATGAAAATCATCACTTAAACTTTTTTAAAATTCCAAAAATAGGCCCAATGCTGCAACAGCACCGAATACATCAATCACGGCATCCAAAACATCATATATCATATGATAATAGAATATATTACAATATCTGTAAATAAATCAATACTATGAGGAATCCAGTTGGATCCCTCCAACCTATCACCTGCAACAAATATACATATTAGAATATGTGTACAATATCTGCTTCAAGCCAGACGCGCGTACAAAGGGTCATTCGCTTATACACGGGAACATGTAGGGTCATCTGCTCCACTAGGCATGTATATATCCAAATACCAATCAATATATCATATATCATCCAAATAATCATCAATCATCATATAATAAATTATTTCTCACTTATATAAAAATATCAGCGAGTCAGAAAGAGTGAGTTGTACTCGCATTGCTTGTATTCGTCGCGATAGCGATTTATTCCGATTAAAATTAAACAGGCGTTTAGTTTCAAACAAAATTCTCACTAGCTCAAATAATTCTCAGTCTAGCTCCATAATGTAGTGCTCGTCAATATAGACCCAACGCAATTCGTTTCGTACGAAACGGACCTCGTGTGAAGAAGTTACACATTTTTAAATTTTGTATGAATTTAAATTACATAATTTCACATTTAATTTTATTGTCGAACCCTAATTTTTTCTGGCCGTTCGTTTCCGCTTGATTGCATCAAGGCCGTGGACTTTATCTTCTCCAATACCAGGTTTCGTATGTAAGTAAACCCATATGGCCGCCTTTAAATTTGAATTTTGTGCCTTCTACGACGAGCTAGAAGTCGATCGGGAACCATCATTTCAAAGCCTATCACGAGTGCCACCATCGGCCATGACGACAGCAAGCACGGCCCCCCTTCACCTTGAAAAACGAGCATGAATCCCCCTAGAACGCAAGCAATTTCCTCGGTCTACGGTCGACGATTCGTCGACCTTCCCATATGGATTTGAAGCTCTCATGATTCTCTTCAAGTTTGTAGTTTAAAGTATTTGCTAATTCTTCATGGATTAAGAGAGATTAAGAGGAGAAGAAGATGAAATTCTGGCCATTGGAAATTTAGGTGGTGACTAGCCCTAACCCTAGTAGGGTTTTGTAAAAATGAATAAAAGTTTGCCTTTTACAAAAAATTTCGCGACACTATTCACTCGAAATTTTTTCGAGCTCGAGACGAAGAGTGCCTCCTAGCGTTTATAATGTTTTACCCCTATTTCGAACGCAATGGAATATATATCAAGAGCCAATATGACCATATTTGGAAGATAGTTTTCAAATCGACTATTTGAATTTAAAATTCACTTAAACGAATTACTTCGCGTTTTAGCTTGCCCCAGACAAACAGTAAATCCGATTGACACGAAATTTGAAATCTTACAATAATATAACATTACGGATCCAATGAAACTTGTTTCATCGAAATCCAAGACTGTTTGAAAAATGACCATTTTCACTTGTCAATTAAATATTAAAATATTCAATTTGTACAAATTAACTTTTAATTCAATTTCAAAAGTTCTCTAACATCATTCTAATTCAAATAGAATTAAAAACAACTTTATAAATCATTTTCATTCATTTGAAATCCAAATTTCATTTATTTCTGTAACTTCAAATACTAAATCAGCAATTTAATTATTCAATTAAATCATTATATTCAAAATAAAATCTATTCAGCTTATAAACTTAACTTTTAAATATTTAAAATTAATTATATGAATTTCAAATGACCGAAATTCTGGGTTGTTACATGGAGTATCCTCCGGTAGCCTCCCGATCAGGAGGTATTACGGTACTGTATCGAGTACTAGCACTATTACGTGTTAAGGGCTATATGGGTAACCCCTTAACGTTATTTAAAAGTAGGTTTATTTTACTATAGACATTATTAAAATAGCAAAATATCACTACATAGTAAATAGTTTAATGGATCTTTAGAGATTGGGCGGTCTCAAGCATCCTTTAATTTACTTCTACCTTTTATTACAGTTCACTTGAGTTGGTTTACACTGTATAACTATATATGTCCTGACTCGAGTGTTTTGTGTTGTGCTTTACGCTCAGGTCAGATTGAGCGATACAACATTAGAGACTCACCTTCGGAGTTGGAGCTTTGCTTGAAGATCCAACCATCTATTTCACTCTCAGTTATCCAGTTGATTCCAGTGTTGTATTCAACTTTGTACTTGATTATCATTTTGTTATTTCTATTGTATCTTGTTACTTCTATTGTATCTTATTTAATTCTGATATGTATATAGTAGCTTCATGAACTACTAACTCTTTGCTTTCGCTGCATTTATTCTCCGAGTCTGTGATCTGTGATTTATTTATTTATTGTATGTTCTGAGTTTTGCCAAATTTAAAATTAACAATTCGGTACTTTGAGCAATTCAAGTCCAACATGTGCGGATGCGAATGGTTGAAAATATCGGGTCGTTATAGTAATTATACTATTTAAGTAATTTAAAGCTTATGCAATATAATATCTTTTAATTTTTTTTAAAAGTTTACTTAATATCCTAGCTTATAAATAAATTACCATTTATATAAAATTATTATAAAAATGCATTGCAATATATATAAGTTGGAAAAAAGCAGGTTAAGCCTTTTATAAAGTAAGAAAGGAAAATATGGACTTCAACACTTGTGTTAAAATGAATGATTAAGCATAAAGTGTTTCAGATTTGTAGTAAAGGATGTTTTAGTAACATTTGATTTTAAGTCCTTGAATTATATTTTAAAGCAGAAAATATAATTAAATTACTTTGGAAAATATTTGGATCTTTAACAATGGAATTTTAAAGATAATAAAAAGCATGGAATCTTGGGAAAAAGATAGAAAAGTATAATTTTTACAGTATGAAAGAGAGAAGGAGTTTATAGTAACAATGTTTGAGCGACATTGTTTTTAACCTCTTTGACTGTGTTTTAAGTAAGTAGAACTTGTTATTGATTTGTGAATATACTTATACCATTGAGATAAGTATATGAATACATTTGAGACTATTGGAATGTGTAGAAATAGTGAAGATTTAGTTAAAAAGTGAAGTTTAATTAATAAGTCAAGTTTAATTAATAAAGAAGTTTTAAATTAAAGAAGCTTAATTGTTAGAAGGTTTAATTAAATAAAGGAGTTTAATTACTAAGTGATTTGAATTAATAAATGGGATTAATTAATAAAGAAAGTTTTAAGTATAACTAAATTAGAAATTTTGATCAACGAAAGAAATTTTGTAACGACGCGTAAATTTTAACGGTTTTAACAACGTAATTAACTGAATTTTTGTAAAATTTTAAATTATAAAATTTGGAAATGAAAATTTGATGTTTGGAATATGTCTATATAAACATAGCGATAGGAAAATTTTCATCAGATAATATGGAAGTAAATTTTGTTGTGTAATTTTATTTAAATTTAAATCAGTTAATACTGGATGATAGTTAAATATTTCTCAAACCTGAAAATTTTTATATAATAAAAATGTAAACCATCTTCTGAGTGCGACGTCATAATTCGTTTCATCAAATTTGGACTTCTCTAGCCCCGTTTATCTTATTTTCGACGAATTTGCATCCGTTTAGCTGCGAAAAATCGACTTTTGATAGGACGGTCCTATCGCTGATATCTATATACCATTTCGTTCGTCTCATTGAGCTGATATCCACAGTATATTCATTTGGGTATTTCGACATCTGGCGCACGGTGAAATTTGCGAAACAGCTAGCCGTATCGGTTCCGCATTTGAGCCTATCGTTTTCCTATGTCTTTTCATTTATCCACCGTGTAACCAAACAGTCATCTGCCATTATTATTTTCGGCTTTTGACCTTTTATATTCCCAATGTTCAATATAATATGCTGGTTTGTATGTTGCTTTTGGTCTTTGGTTTCGTTGAGAAATGTAGTATTATATGCAAAGTTATATTTATTTATTTTTGGCCTGAAACTGTCTTTTTGTTTTACTCACCATATTCATTGGTTGTCCATTCATTCATTTCCTCGCCCCTCATTTTCTTTTTTTCGTTTGTGCTGTCAAACTTTTACAACAAAAAAACGTGTATATATTTATATATATTCTAAGTTTTATATATCACTTGTTTGCTAATCTTTATACATTTGCCTGAGAAGCATAATTATATTTTTTGGTGGTAACCTGCTTCACCCCGACCTTAAAACACCATCTTCCCGCACCATGGCCGCTCTTCCATAATTATACGTAAAGTTATAATTATATTTTATATTGTAGTTTTACGAACTATTATTTATTCTATTCCGCTGCTTATTGTTTTATTACTCTGTGTCTGTGATTGATTTATTTACCGTATATGCTGAGTTTTGCCAAATATAAAATTAAAAATCTGTTGTTTTGTGCAATTCAAGTCTGACATGTACGGATGCGAATAGTTTGGAACATCGGGTCGTTACAAGAAGTATCAGAGCTTTGGTTTTAGGCAAAACTTAGCATATATAGTAGAATTTAGTTACAGAATCACCTTCGCTCGAGCTTAAATCTCTTCCTCTTTGATTTGGAATTCCTTTGAATTTTAGAACATTCCTCATTTCTAAAATCCATCCTTGTCTTTCCTGTTCGTGTTCTTCTTGATTCTGGAGCATCCCATAACTCCATTTTTGTTTCGATAACCTTAGAATGATTTGTAAAGGAGTGAACTCCTTTACAATAGGCACTGATTCACCAGAGATTTTTTTATCTTCGGTTTAAATGTTTCTATCTCTTGCTATGCCCGAATGGCTTTATAGTAGACGACCAGATTAAATTCTCTTGTGATCAAGTGTCGATTTACCTCAGAATTTTGCATCGACCTTATTTTTGAAGTCACGGTTGACCCGGTTAAGGTCGCTTGTGATTAATATCAGTATATCCATCTTTCTATTTTGTAATTTGATTGTCTTATCACTCTTTCGAGCCTATCGATCTTAGTTAGAATTCTACTTGATTAGGTTCCCTTAAATTTGGATCTTTATCCTTGTTTTGAAATCCATTCTTGAATCATCGTGTGAGGGAGTGTATTTGTAAAACATTTTATATGGTGTCATTTGAGTTGTTAAGTTTGAATTTTGGGTTTCGATCGATTCTTCTAGCTAAAGCTATCGATAGGAATTCCAAAACACTTGAAGAGAGCAAATTGACATAATATTTTTTCCAAATTTGTAAATTTTGTATGATTTTCTTTTATCTATAAAAGTATAGTTTTCTGAAAGTTGATAGTTAAAGGAATTGGTTGTTGGCAATGATAATACTAGATTATCATTTATTATTTTGTCAACTCTACTAAATTATTTTCTATGATTATATGTTATAAGGTTTTCAAATTTTATAAACATGGTTATTTCATTTGAAAATGCAATAAATTTAGATTGTGGATTTGAGAATTTAATTTCCGGTACTTTTAAATTTCAAGGTTTGGGAAAAATATATTATTTAGAAGTATTTTCGGATGGAAATTGTTTTCAAAGGATAAACTTAAAAGAATTAAGGCTGGACTCTCTTCGTTTATCGCTGGAAAATAATTTCGGTGATGACTGCAACATCATCAACATTCATTTTCGAGTCTCAGAATGGAGAGACCACTTAGTAGCTTGCTACAAATTTTGTTCTGTAAAATGGATTTGATTTAATTTCTGGAGCATGATTGGACTTATAATATATATATATATATATATATATGTATATATTTATTTCAAAATTGCTTACAGTGAAACCAGACATTTAACTCTTAATTTCTATGTTAAGTGACGGGTTTCAATTATTGAAATAAGGCAAAATTTTGAATAATTAGAGTGTCTAAACTTGGAAGTGAAATTGAAATAACTTGAAACTAAGATAAAAATTAATTTGTATAATACTCAATTGCATTTTAATAAACATAGATAACTTACCTGAATTATTTTAAAGTTAAAATGTTAGGGTGAATATATAATTAAAGGTTATACAAGGAAGAAAACTTAAAGTAGTAAATTTTTTAAACTAAAACCCTACTTAATAAAAATGTTGTAAATAAAAGGTAAATTGTATAATGTTCAATTATATTCAAATACATTAATAAAACTTACCTGAAATATTCAAAAAGTTTAAATGTTAATAAATGTGGTAATTGAAGGTTATACAAGAGAAATTTTAATGATAAAAATTGTTCAAACTAAAAATTTTCTTAATAGTAACATTGTAAGTAAAAGATAAAATTTTTAAGTATTTAATTTCACTCAGAACCTTAAATAATTTACCAAGAAAAAGTTAAATGTTAATGAGAATTGGTAATTGAATAATATACAATATAAATGTGAGCAATAAGATGTCCAAAAATGATATTTTGTTAAGCGAATTTATAAATAATAAATTGAATATTGAATTGAACAATAAAAGAGAATTAATTGGTTAAATAATAAATAGTTAAAATAAATGTTTATACATTTAATATATGTTGTAAAATATGTCGAGTGGAATAAATTAAATGAAAAAAATACTATTTAAGAAAATAAATATGAATGTAAGAATAGTGAAATTGAAATCTTAAGTGAAATCAACTTAACTAGGGTCAAATGGATTTAATAAGTAAGTTAAATCAAATAAATGTTGTTTTGAAAGAAATCCTCGTAATAAATGTTAATAAAAATTAAAAGCAAATCAACTGAATGAGAATAACTTGAATTGAAATTCAACAAAATATGAATATTATTGACTAAATAAATGGATTGAAACCAAATGAATTGAATAAAAAATTAATATAAAAATTAAATGAAATTTATATAGTTTAAATTAACAATTTGAACTAACAATTTTGAATTGAATGACTATTTATTGATTTAATAAAATGGACTAAACCAAATTGTTGAATATTAATTAATTTAAATTTAAATTTATATGGTTTTAAACTTATTGTTGTATTTTGCATTTCAATCTATCTTTCTTGTTGGTTGTTTCTATGCTTCTACCTCATTCCTTTTCGGGGTTGAAAAGTTCTGAAAGGAGGAGAGTGTAACAACCCATAAATTTTAACGATTTTAATAACGTAATTAACAGAATTTTTATGATATTTTAAACATTAAAATAAATGAAAATTTGATATTTGGAATACGTCTATATAAACGTAGCAAATGGAATTTCTTTTATCGGATAATATGGAAGTAAATTCTGTTGTGTAATTTTATTTAAATTTAAATCAGTTAATACTGGATGATAATTAAATATTTCTCAAAACCGAATAGTTTTATATAATAAAAATTTAAACCATCTGCCGAGTGAGACGTCATAATTCATTTCATCAAATTTGGACTTCTCTAGCCCCATTTATCTTGTTTTCGATGAATTTGTAGCCATTTAGCAGCATAAAATCAACTTTTGATAGGATGGTAGTACTGCTGATATTTATGTACCATTCCGTTCTTCTCGTCGAGCTGATCTCCGTATTATATTCATATGTGTGTTTTGACGTCTGGCGCACGGCGAAATTCGCGAAACAACTAGCCGTATCGGTTCCTCATTTGAGCCTATTGTTTTCCTATGTCTTTTCATTAATCCACCGTGTAATCAAACAGTCATCAGCCATTACTATTTTCATCTTTTGACCTTTTCTATTCCCAATGTTCAATATAATATGCTGGTTTGTATGCTGCTTTTGGTCTCTTCTTTCGTTGAGAAATATAGTATAATATGTAAAGTTACATTTATTTACTTTTCGCTTGAAACTGTCTTCTTCTTTTACTCACCATATTCATTGGTTGTGCATTCATTCTTTTCCTCTCCCTTTATTTTCATTTTTTGTTTGTGCTGTCAAACTTTTACAACAAAATAAAAGCATATATCTTTTCCTCTCCCTTTATTTTTTGTTCGTTTGTCCATTCATTGCTCGTCTTTATACATTTTCCTGAGAAGCATAATTATATTTTGTTGGTGGTAACCAGCTTCACCCCGACCTTCATACACCATCTTCCCTCACCATGGCCGATCTTCCACTAGAACCCACCCTCAGACCTTACACAACCCACAACTCAGCACCACTGCCTCCCATCGGATCCGCTCCATCCCATTGTCATCACCCTTCAGTAGCAGCCGCTGTTACCTTACTGTAGCCCTCCTCCTTGACCTAGCCTCCTCCGCTCCTACCCCTCCATCCGTTCCATCACCACATGCAACAACTTCGACTGCCCCTTACTCCACCAACCTCCCTCGTATCCCACGTCATCATTTCTCCGACCTCCTTGCTCCATGACATCTCGCAGCCCACCATATCACGAGCACCACCCATTCCACGTCACCACTCCTCCATTCGCCTCCCAGCACCTTCCACTTATAGAAATGCCTGCTGTCTCCTTCTCCCTGACCTCCTTAGCTTCGAACCATCTCGACCAAAGTTATGCCCGCCTTCTCACCAAGACCTTCGTGCTCCACATCGGCAACCCCTCCTCACCGACGTATTCACCTTTGGCTTATTTTTTTAACAAAGTATTATATATAAGTATAAATATTATACTATGAAGATTTATCCCGTTGCTTCCTTTCGTTGGTTTAAAGAAAATATCATATAGTTATTATATTTTTAAAGGTGTTAGCCTGTTGTTCTGTTGAAAAGGAAAAAAGCAAGTATTATATATATGGGTTCTGTTTATATATAAAAGTATATAAGTTGTTCATTATATGTCTTTTATATATATTTTATGTGATATTAACATACATATAGCGGGTTCCATACAATATATATATATCTGTGTGTGTGTGTGTGTGTGTGTGTGTGTGTGTGTGTGTTTGCGTTTGTATACATGTCACGACCCGAAATACAATGTTCGAAAATTGACACCAAATACCTCACTTGTATTCGACTGCCAAAGATTCAAACATCGAACTCCAGTCGGATGGAGCTTATAACAACATTAGATGAATATAAAACAGCGGAAACAAAATGAATATCATGCATTACATCACAGATATAACATTATCATAATATCCATTACAACATCAGAGTATCTTAATACATATATCACAACTTCAAATAGGACATAACAATAGAACAATAAGTGATCATATGCCAAAAAGTCTTCAAGGAAATAGAGTGATAGCGAATCTCCAGAACTAAGCACCTTGAGATCCCAAAAGCTTTCAAACTATCTCTTAGACAAAAGCCTACCTATAGCCTCCAAACTAAAAAGTCTCCAAAATAAAGCTAACACCAAAACATGGGAACCTGCTACTAGGCTGCCCGTGTGAAATCATGGGAACCCAGAGTTTAGAAAGGAAACAATAAACTCCGGGTCAGTCATGGGACTGGTATGAGTAAACAAAAACAGTTTTTTTTTAAATAAAACAAGATCTATAAAAGAAAATCCAGTATGCCTTTGGAAAATGAAACTATCATAAGGCCTCCTAGCACACACACAATGCAATCGCACACTTGGGGGAAATTTCCCCTTATGATAGTCAAATAAGCTTAGTACGAGGAAAATTCTTTGATATTATTACTAGTGCATAGTGTGAAAACATTTCGAAAATATAATGTTAATCTTAGCCAGCCTAGGTACCATTATACTATGCCTACTATAGCCGCCACCTGAGGTGGCAGGTTATACAAATTGCAATCGTAAAGGGCTCGTATTGCTTCTTTGGATTTCCAACAAATGGTCAGGCTAAGGAACTTCCTACTGCCACATGGGTACGCCTCTGGAGGGACGTCCCAAGAACTTAACCAGTTCTCTGCCAATACAAGGCCGGGCTACCTCTGTAACTAGGTAACTACTACAAGACTATGCGATTCCCCGGTCGTTTGCGACCTTTATCCAAGGGTCCTCTATCACAAAGCAACAACCACACAGTAAATGAGATTGCAACAACCACATAGGCAAAGTATCTGGGCTCCATACCATGATACCACCTTTTTCCAGAAGGAAATGACATATCCTAAAGGGTGTGACACTCATAACCTTGCCGCATCTTTCCTGTTTCGACCATTTTCGAGGTGTGAGGTCCAATGAGGTCTCGTCCCCAAAGCTACGCTTTACACGAAAGCTATGCTTTGATCATAAATGATCAACAAATGATCATCCACACACAGCAGTACTTAGCATGCCACACTACCAAATTGGGAGTATATCGTTGATAACCTTCAACTACATAACCTCCGAGCTCGTACAACTCAGAGAAGGGTGTTAAACTAGGAGAATAAATTCTCCGCTACCAACAATTATGTATTTGAAAGAAATCTGCTTTATATCTCAAAGTGTAGTGTCAGACATACAACCATACAAGTCTGTTCCAGGTTCGAACAGAGCCGAAGGCACTTCGTCCAATAAAGGAAGAAGCCCTTGCAAATCCGGGTAACCCCGATTCCGATCGGACTCCCCATCACATGTGGATATCTCTATACTGGAGCAACTCAGTGCAGAGACATTCGATAGGTTATCCTATCGTTTTCGAAGACACCCGGTCTTCACCACAGTCTTCAAATGCTATTCATTTCATCGTATCATAATTCAGAATCGGTTATATGACACAAAGGTCCTCTCCCGGCTAATCCGAATAGGGAGCGCTCAATTTTAAAACACGTGGGTGTATCAATTACAAGGATTCACATTCAGGGTTCGATGTGGGTTTCGGATAACTAATTGAAATCCGACTCCCTGTCGCATCGAAGTTTAAATGCCGTTTTATAGGAAAAACGGTTTTCATATACATATAGGAGCAAATCATGAATCAAAGTTCAGCAGTTCACATCACACAGTATCACAACAGAAATATCAATCCAGTACACAACATTTGATGATAGTAAGTCATCTTTAATTAAGGTGAATTGATTTAAGTGAATCGGCCACATACTTATTTTTATTAATTATTTTAAATCAATGATTAATTATTCTTAACTAGGAATTAATTAAATCTTAATTGGCTTTATTAATTAATTATTCTTTAATTAATTATTTTAATTTATTAACTCTTAATCGTTAATTAATTAAAACTTAATAACTTTTATTAATTATTCATTGATTAATTAATTATCAATTACAAGGTAATTACAAATCATTAATTGTTTAATCATTATAAATAAATTTGGTTTTAAGTTAACACTTGAATATTCGATTAACTTCTCAATTTTTATTAAGTTAAATGTAAAACAATTTTATTTATTATTATTAAAAAAATAAAAAAATTTAAAATATCTTTGAATTTCATTAATTTCGAAAATCATCTCAATACCATTTACTTCACCTTCCATTAACAAACTATCATTATTTTCTAAAAAAATGTATTCAGAAACTAGTTTAGACTTATGTTTTTCAAAAAATTTAAAATTGGAATTTGCTGTTATAACGGCCAACCCGAGGCCGCCTCGAGTCGTCCCCGAGAAGAAATGCCCCCTGCTTCGAGTTTTTACCCAGATCGATCCGAGTGAAATTTTCCACCTAAAAAAAAAATTTATTTAGGCTCAAACGACCCGGTGCAATGCTAAACCAACACGACCATGGCTTCGAGCCTTCTCCCCAAATCCCCTGTTGTACTTCGAGTCAAACATCATCTCCTCCAAAAATATAATGCTGATACAACGAGACCATGTGCCCGTTGTACACCGTCCCGGCCATCACTGGTCGAAGTTACGACCGTCATCAGGTCGACGACGAAGTTCTCGACCCATCGAGCCACCCCAAAGCACGAACCATCGCCACGATCGAAAAATGAGCTCCTCGACCCATACTCCGTCGAAACCCATCACCAGAAAATGGTCTCGCCCCACCTCCTCTGGCCGTCAGCGGTCACCAAAATTCGACCGAAGCTCCATCAACGTACAATGCCGCGATTGGCACCGGTTGCACGAAGTCCAATCACCTAACGTCGACGCGGCACCTCCTTTTCAATTGCGAGCAGAAATGGGTTTTTAACCCTAATTCGATCTCGAATTAACAATTTAATTCTTTATAAATTCAATCCATATTTTTCTAGGGATCTCAAATCCCCAAGCTAGCTGTGACGGCGAACTTGAAGCCAACAAACGCTTAGATCATCAAAATTTGACAAAGTTCATTTTTCTAATCAACCCCAATATCTCAGTAAAAACTTTATAAAAAATTTAGATTTTACTTTCAAAAATCATTATTTTCAGTGGTGATTCAAATAGCATAACTGAAATCAAAATTCATGAGGTTCGAATTTCTGCATAATTTAAGTGGTGACTGCATTTTCACATTTTCCAAAAAAAAACCATATTGTTTTGCTTTGATTAATCACTAAACATAATGTATGATTAAAACAATACTTTAATTTGTTTACAATCCAATTTCAGAAGAAATGAGAGAGAGATGGGTTTGAATTTGCCAGTGTTTGACTATGTAACCCAGAGGCTAAGATGAACAGGAGTGGGAATCATGAATATATTCATACCCAAGCGAACATACACATACACAACCATTTGTTCACATGCAAAAGTTTTCAGCATCAATTCAAGCATACATACAACAACAAGTAATTGGATAGATCGGAGGTTTACTCACCTTTTTTGCCTGAAGACAGAAAGCTTCTGATAATTTTTAAAATTTGAGATGAGAGCCTGTATATTTTTTATCTTTCTTTTCCTACTTTAATCCTAAAGTTTAGATGTGCAACTTGTAAACAAAAATCTTTGCTTAATCACTATTGTATTTGTTTATTCAGTTCACCAATGACATACAAAGATCCAAGCTTTACATACAGTTTGAATTTCTTATGCACAGAGAACAGGGTCTGTAGTTGAAAACCAGAAATTTATTTAGCCTTTAAACTTGATTTGTTTCCTACAACTGATTAATACAATTGCTTAAATTCTTGCTTTATTACTGATTAACAACTTCAAATTAAATTTTTTAAAAGAAATTCAACTGCCTTAATTTATTTCAGAGGATCCTTGCACTGTTCTCTGGCCAAAACTGAAGCTTTGGTTTTTATAAATCTGCAGTTTGAATTGTTTATGTTAAGACTTGACTTTGAAATTGCAAATTCACTTAACTATGAAGTTTGAAGGTTACCTGAGAGATGGAACGTAAAACTACAGTTTAATGTTTAAGAAGATTTTCAGATTTTATATTTTTTTTCTCAAGAGGAAGTTGCAGTTTTTTCTTCTTCTGATTTTCTCTTTTTTTTCTTTGGGTATTGGAGTTTGAAATGCTCAAATCTTTGTTACTGTTCTTTCAGATTTTTTGAGAGGCTAAATAATTGAAAATGGGAAGCTGAAAATTTTTCTATGATTTTTTAAATCTTATTATTTTTCAATCAATTATATTGCATGCCACTTGTTGAAAACAATCATGAGATCTCAACACATGTTAATTTTTACTCCATCTCCTTTGTGCATGTCTAACACTTTTAATTTTGCAAAGGCAAAAGGATTTTTAAATTTTTTTATATCATTTTCAGTTTATAAATAATTATACCCCTTGTTCATTTGTGTGTATATATATATATATACAATGTTAAAAGAAGAACTGTTTTAACCAATCTTTACATTATATAAATTACACATTTATGATTTCAATAGCCAATTATTTTCCTAAAACATTTATTTTAAATTTAAATTCAAATTCCAATTCAACTTGAATTATAACCATTTATGTTTATTTATATACTAATACCTATACTTATACAATTTAAATTCAAATTCAATGTGTACATTCCAAACTACTCATATACGCATTATATATATACAATTTAAATGCAAATGATATTTAAAACATTCATTATTTCAAAATTTTAAACTCAAAAGGAATTGGAATTTTATTCATACAAATTATCACTTATTTTATTTCTTTGAGATTTTTTTCTTTTTTTTAATTCATTTTCGAATTAAATTCCAAAAGTTTTAAATATATTACCAATTTAAATTGATAAATCTTTTTAGGATGTTACAGATATCCACCCCTAAGAAAATTTCGTCCTCGAAATTTTAAAGAGAGAGCAAAACAAACAAAGAATATACGAATTCAGAAAGAGTAAAGGAATGGCTTACCAGCTTAAGCCGAGATATCCACTCTACAATTGGGAAATGATTTCTGCATATTATCTTCAGTTTTCCAAGTGCAGTCCTTTGGATCGCCACTCCACTGAACTTTAACTAGTTTCACAACTTTGTTTCTCAATTGCTTTTCATCACGATCCATAGTCCTTATCGGTTCTCTTTTAACTATTAAATTGGGAGTAATGTCGAGATCCTGTTGAGCAGCTTCTTCAATAATACTATCCGGATCATGCACATACTTCCGAAGGTTAGAAATATGGAATACATCATGCACGCCAGATAACCAGCTAGGCACCTGCACTCGATAGGCTAAAGAACCGATCCTCTCCAGAATAGGAAAAGGACCAATATACCGTGGTGCCAGCTTACTGGTCTTCCCAAACATTAATACACCTTGCATTGGGGATACTTTAAGAAAGACAGAGTCTCCAATCTGGAATTCCAAATCCCTTCTTCTACGATCATAATAACTCTTTTGACGACTTTCAGCCGTCCTCAATTTCTTTTGTATAAAATCAACATTCTCCGTGGCTTCTTTAATCATATCTGGTCCAAAGACAAGTCTATCACCAGCCTCGATCCAGCATGCAGGTGATTGACACAGATGACCATATAAAGCCTCAAAAGGAGCCATCTCTATACTGGCATGATGTAATGCCCCAAAAATTTTGAGGAAAATTATTTTAATGAAATAATTCAGTTTCAAAATATTTGGATCAAATATTGAAGGATTTCTTGATGAAATGATGTGAAAAAGCATGTGTGCACATGCACACTGGAAATGGCACAAGTAAAGGATTTAAAAATTTCTGAAAAATAATAATAATAATGATACTAAAATAAACAAACAAAGGAAGGAAGCATTTCAAATATGATTTTGAAATATGAATTATTGATCAAATTAAATATGTTTTCTATATACATTGAAATTAAAGATTTTCTGTGGAAAAAAAATGTATACATATTGAAACTAGAATAATATTTAGATACTGAAATTAAAAAAAAGAAAGACAGAAAAATCCTATTAAAAATAAGAGAGCAAATTCTTTATTTAAAGCATTGGATTGTAACTTAAGCATAACCTAAGTTAAAAATGAAATATATGCTAAATGTATTTTCAGTGAAACAGGGGGAAATTAAATAAAATAAATATTTATATACCTTTACACATATATATTTTCTATGAGTAGAAATATATTGGAACTAAGCAAGAAAATAATAATAACATTAAAATGGCATGAGATATAAAATAAGCAAGTATGTTACGTATAGGCAAAAATAGGAAAATGGGGATTCCTAGAAATAAACAAATGTGCAAAGGCAGCTAAGTCACACCTTTAACATGATTTGGGTAGACTGGTCATTTTCTGAAAAAGTAAGGAAAAGAGAATGTTGCCTTAACAAAAGAAATATGGCCGAGGTAATTGAGAATGGGAATGTTAAAATATAAATACAAAATGCATGATATTAGTCAAGACAAAAATGGAATTTTGTTTGATAAAACCCTAGTAAAAAAATACTTATAAATAAGTAGTTGTAGCCACGGGAATCAGTTTACCCGAGATACTTAAAATAAGAAAAAGAAAGAACATTTTAGAGGAAGGAAAAATAATACTCAGGGATTTTCTGGATTAACTAGAAGGAGATATTTAGGTGAGCAACTTCACCAAATTCATGGCATTAAGACCTGAGATGAGGTAGCCAATTCTCATATTGTTATTTACTTATTTCTGGTCTTGTTAAATATCATTTCGTCAATATTCATTGGATGTTTTTGGATCTGTCATGATTTTATTATGGATGTTTTTGAGTGATCTTTGATCTATTGTGATGTTTGTCTTTGGATGTGCAACTTACTGTTTTATTATACCCGGAAAAGTTTAGGCATAAAACCTTAAAATCAAGGCATGAATACTCACAACTAATGTGGATCTATGGCATGGAAATTTTAGTGGAAGAAAACATTATGAGCTGCATTATACTATGTATAAATGCTAAGGCTTAGAATAGTGTATTAGGGGTGTACTTAAAAAGTGCTGAACCCCTGATTAAAAAAAAAGTATACACTCTTATTTTAAACAAGAGGAGCACATACATCATCATATGTATGTGTATATTTCTATGAATTAAACTGATATATCTATATTAGTAGAAATCTAAATCCCAGGCAAATTGTTTGAAAAGAAAAAATGGCCCTGTGGAATTTAAACTAAGTTCAATTGAGCAATGTAAAAAAAATCCTATATAAATGTAGGTGAAATTGGAGGGTCATTTCATTTGGTATCAGAGAAATTGGTTGCATTGATTGCCAAGTATTATAGAAATATACTATGTTTGTTTATTTGGATGAAATAATTTAGATAGGAAAATATTAGCTATAGAAAATACTCACGGTGTACTGATACCCTCTGCCTAATACTTAGTGACCAGATCATGGTAGGAAGAGGATCTCATCACAATGCAGGACCCAATAAGCCACAAATGCTTGATATGAAAGAGTTTGTAAGGGTTTTAAGGGATGGAATTGGGCATAGGCCTGAGAATCCACATGAGGAACTTTTAAAACTATTGAAGGCTTATACAAATCTGGGAGGCAAAAGTTTTGAAGGGACTGAGAATGTGATGGAAATTCAAGCATGGTTGAGGACAGTGGACAGGATTTTCAATGAAATGCAGCTTGATGATCAAAGGAAGAGGGAAGTGGCTTCAAAACAACTGAAAGGAGTAGCATTAAGCTGGTGGGAGGTGACCATTGCTGGGAGAATTGAAAATGAAATCACCTGGTTCAAGGAAATGTTGGAGGCAAGATTTGTACCAGCATCATCTAAGACCACTTTACTTGAAGAATTTATTGGACTCAGGCAAGGAAATTTGAATGTCACCGAGTACACTCAAAAGTTTGAGGGATTATCCAAGTATGGAGCAATGCTAGTAGTAGATGAAGCATCCAAAAATGATAGGTGTATTAAAGGTTTGAACCCAGGACTTAGCAGAGCCATGTTACCATATGCAGACAGGACTTTTGATCAAGTGATAGACTTGGCTTTGAAACTTGAGCAACATGACAAGGAAAGGGAGAAGTATAGAAATTTTAAGAGCAACAACAACAAGAACAATAAGGGGAGATATCACCCTTATGATAAAATGAAAGAGGAGACAGATAGCAAGAAGGTCAATAACACCAAGGCTAATGATGCTAAAAAGAAATTGGTCTGCCATCATTGTGGAAAGGAAGTACACATTAAACCAAGGTGCCCAGAGTTAAAAGAAGGAGCCTTCAAATGCTACCTATGTGGGAAAGAGGGGCATATGAAGAGGAACTGTCCTGAGTATAAATAGCAAGGGAAATTGGCAAATTTGGAAGGCAAAGGCAAATCTACAGTGAAAATTGATGCTGAAAATCATGGCCAAGTAGAAGGTACGCTACTTATATGTTCCATACCCATAGCAGTAGTTTATGATACTGGAGCAACTCACTCTTTAATTTATTATGAAATAGTTAAAATGTTAAAATTAAACTGCATATTAGTTGAAACCCCGTTGCTTGTACAAAGTCCACTAGGGAGTTCTAGTCTTTTAAACATGATTTGTGTGGATGTGGAGTTAAACATAGGGGGAAATATTTTTATTTCCAATTTATATGTTTTAAACTACCCAAATATAGGTGTTATATTGGGGGTAGACTGGTGAAGGCAATTTATAGCCATAATTAATTTAGATTCATCCACCATATCATTGCAATGTCTTAGAGGCCAGAGAATCACAATTTTGTGTGAAGTGGCCAAAGAAAGGAAATTGTATCATTTAATTGACTTGGAAAAGAATTTCACTGAACTATCTATTTAAGAAATTCCCATAGTCAATGAATACTTGGATGTGTTTGGGGAAGTTAAGGGTGTTCCACACCATAGACCAGTGGAGTTTCAAATTAGTCTCATTCCAGGAGCAAGTCCAATAATCAAGAAACCCACCAGAATAGGGCCAAGTGAATTGAAGGAGTTGAAAAATCAGCTGGAAGAATTAGAAGGCAAAGGATTCATAAGGCCAAGTAATTCATGCTGGGGTGCTCCAGTAGTTTTTGTAAAGAAACATGATGGCACTTTGAGAATGTGCATAGATTACAGGGAATTAAATAAAGTAACCATCAAAAATAAATACCCATTGCCTAGGATTGACGATCTCTTTGATCAACTCAGTGGAGCTAAGATATTTGCTAGATTAGACTTGGCATCAGGATTCCATCAGATGAAGGTTGAAGACTCAAGTGTTAAGCACACTACATTTAACACCAGATATGGTTTGTATGAATTCCTAGTTATGCCATTTGGGCTAACAAATGCCCCCTCATATTTTGTAGATTTAATGAATAGAATATTCATAAATTATCTAGACAAGTTTGTACTGATTTTTATTGATGATATTTTAATTTATTCTAAGACAGTAGAAGAGCACAAAGAACATTTGCATCTGGTTTTGTCTAGATTGAGGGAAAAATATATAAAGGCAAAATTTTCAAAATGTGTGTTCTAGAAGGAGGAAGTACATTTCCTTGGTCATGTCATTTCTGCCAAAGGGATTTTAGTGAACCCTAATAAAGTAGTAGCTATTCAAGCATGAAAGAGGCCTAGCACAGTGAGTGAAGTAAGATCATTTATGGGGATGGCAGGATATTATAGGAGATTTACAAAAGGTTTTTCAAAAATATCATCACCACTTACCAACTTAACTAGAAAGAATCAAGTGTTCACATGGACAGAAAAATGTGAGCAAGCTTTTATCAAAATGAAAGAAGCTTTGGTTAATGCACCAGTACTGAAAGTGCCAGAAGGGAATGAAAATTTAATTGTATATACTGATGCAAGTAGCTCTGGATTAGGGGGCTGTATTGATGCAACAAGACCAAGTGATAGCCTATGCATCTAGGCAATTAAAGCCACATGAAACTAGATATGCAACCCATGACCTTGAACTAGCAGCAGTGGTGTATGCCTTAAAGCTTTGGAGACATTATTTATTAGGTGCAAAATTTATTTTGTACACTGATCATAAGGCATTAAAATATCTTTTCTCACAAAAAGATTTGAACATGAGGCAACATAGATGGGTATTGTTCCTAGCTGCCTATGATCTAGATATACTTTATACACCAGGTAAGGCAAACAAAGTTGCAGATGCCTTGAGAAGACAACATGCTAAAGTAGCCATGTTGATGATGGAAGAATTTAAAGATTTATCTATACTTACTGACTTGGAAATTGAGGTAAGTGATGAGACACACATGGTAACAGATGAGAATAAAGGAAGACTGAGTTTAATGACCTTACAGTCAGAATTAATCTTGAAAATAGGTAGAATTCAAGAACAAGACCTAGACCTATTGGAGAAGAAAGCTCTCTTATCAAGAGGAGAGGAAGTAATAAATTATCATATTGATAAAAATGGCTATATAAAGAACAAAAATAGGATATGTGTTCCAGAAAATGAAGAACTGAAGGAGGAAATATTGAATGAATATCATAGGAGTAAATACTCCATACACCCAGGCAGTACAAAAATGTATCAAAATTTGAAAAGAAATCTTTGGTGGAAGGGAATGAAGTCAGATGTGGCCAAACATGTTGCAAAGTGTATGACTTGCCAACAAGTCAAGGCAGTGACACAAAGGCCATCAGGACTGTTACAACCTTTAAGCATACCACAGTGGAAATGGGAGGATATATCTATGGATTTCATAGACGGCCTGCCTAAATCTAGAAGAGGAAACACAAGCATATGAGTAATAGTGGATAGGCTAACCAAAGTATCACATTTTATTCCAGTCAAATCAGATAGGAATGCACCAAAATTGGCTCAAGTATTCATGAAAGAGGTGGTAAGACTGCATGGCATTCCCAAAACCATTGTGAGTGATAAGGCTACCATTTTCACCTCAAGATTTTGGAAGAATTTTCAAGAGGCCATGGGAAATGAATTGTGTTTAAGCACTGCCTACCATCCACAATCAGATGGACAAACTGAGGTGGTGAACAAAATTCTAGAAGACTTGTTAAGGGCATGTGCACTGGATTTTGGAGGTAACTTGGAAGACTACCTCCATTTAGCTGAGTTTGCATACAATAACAGCTATCAAAGCACTATAGGGATGGCTCCGTTTGAAGCCTTATATGGCAAGTCATGTTTGTCACCTATATGCTGGGTAGAGACAGGAGAAAAGGATGTTCTAGGACCTGAATATGTAAAAGAAACTACAAAGAAAATTGGGTTAATAAGAAAAAGAATGGCAGCAGCTCAAGATAGGCAAAAGAAGTTTGTAGACAGGAAGAGAAAACAGGTAGAATATGAAGTGGGAGACTTTGTTTTCATCAAGATTTCACCCATGAAAAAGGTCTTAAGATTTGGTAAGCAAGGTAAACTCACACCAAGGTATGTTGGACCCTATAAATTTTTGGAAAGAATAGGTTCTTTAGCATACAAATTGGAATTACCAGAGGAAATGAAAGCAATGCATAATGTTTTTCATGTGTCACAACTTAGAAGATGGGTACATGATAAAGAAGAAATTCTGGAAAGACCTACCCAAATTCAAATAAATCCTAATATGGTTTATGAGAAAGAACCAGTGGGGATTTTAGCTAAATAAGAAAAGAAATTGAGGAGAAAAACTTTGAAACTAGTGAAGGTCCAGTGGAGTATTGATCCTAATGACTGCACATGGGAGTTAGAGGATAAGATTAGGATGGATTATCCTAAGCTTTTTACCAACTAAAGGTAAATTTTTGAATTTCTGGAAAATTTGATATGCATGGTTGATATGATTGAATATGTTTGTTTATGCATATGCTTGATAGATTTTCCTAAAGTCAGTGAATGCTTGTTACAAGTACTAGAAAATTGTGAGGACACAATTCCTAAAAGGAGGGGTGAATGTGATGCTCCAAAATTTTTGAGGAAAATTATTTTAATAAAATAATTCATTTTCAAAATATTTGGATCAAATATTGAAGGATTTCTTGATGAAATGATGTGAAAAAGTATGTGTGCACATGCACACTGGAAATGGCACAAGGAAAGGATTTAAAAATTTCTGAAAATAATAATAATAATGATAATAAAATAAATAAACAAAGGAAGGAAGCATTTCAAATATGATTTTGAAATATGAATTATTGATCAAATTAAATATGTTTTCTATATACATTGAAATTAAAGATTTTCTATGGAAAAAAATGTATACATATTGAAACTAGAATAATATTTAGATACTAAAATTGAAAAAAGAAAGACAGAAAAATCCTATTAAAAATAAGAGAGTAAATTCTTTATTTAAAGCATTGGATTGTAACTTAAGCATAATCTAAGTTAAAAATGAAATATATGCTTAAATGTATTTTCAGTGAAACAAGGGGAAATTAAATAAAATAAATATTTATATACCTTTACATATATATATTTGCTGTGTGTAGAAATATATTGGAACTAAGGAAGAAAATAATAATAACATTAAAATGGAATGAGATATAAAATAAGAAAGTATGTTATGTATAGGCAAAAATAGGAAAATGGGGATTCCTAGAAATAAACAAATGTGCAAAGGCAGCTAAGTCACACCTTTAACATGATTTGGGTAGACTGGCCATTTTCTGAAAAAGTAAGGAAAAGAGAATGCTGCCTTAACAAAAGAAATATGGCCGGGGTAATTGAGAATGGGAATGTTAAAATATAAATACAAAATGCATGATATTAGTCAGGACAAAAATGGAATTTTGTTTGATAAAACCCTAGTAAAAAAATACTTATAAATAAGTAGCTGTAGCCAGGGGATTCAGTTTACCCGAGATAAATAAAATAAGAAAAAGAAGGAAAATATTTTAGAGGAAGGAAAAATAATACTCAGTGATTTTCTGGATTAACTAGAAGGAGATATTTAGGTGAGTAACTTCACCAAATTCATGGCATTAAGACCTGAGATGAGGCAGCTAATTCTCATATTGTTATTTACTTATTTCTAGTCTTGTTAAATATGATTTTGTCAATATTCATTGGATGTTTTTGGATCTGTCATGATTTTACTATGGATGTTTTTGAGTGATCTTTGATCTATTGTGATGTTTGTCTTTGGATGTGAAACTTACTGTTTTATTATACCCAGAAAACTTTAGGCATAAAACCTTAAAATCAAGGCATGAATACTCACAACTAATGTGGATCTATGGCATGGAAATTTTAGTGGAAGAAAAAATTATGAGCTGCATTATACTA
The DNA here is from genome assembly GCA_030765085.1 of Allium cepa. Lineage (NCBI taxonomy): Eukaryota > Viridiplantae > Streptophyta > Magnoliopsida > Asparagales > Amaryllidaceae > Allium > Allium cepa. The sequence continues at coordinate 6,047,280 of CM060937.1, forward strand.
TGTATAAGTGCTGAGGCTTAGAATAGTGTATTAGGGGTGTACTTGAGTGCTGAACCCCTGATCAAAAAAAATACTCTGATTTTAAACAAGAGGAGCACATACATCATCATATGTATGTGTATATTTCTACGAATTAAACTGATATATCTATATTAGTAGAAATCTAAATCCCGGGCAAATTGTTTGAAAAGAAAAAAATGGCCCTGAGGAATTTAAACTAAGTTCAGTTAAGCAATGTAAAAAAAATCCTAGATAAATGTAGGTGAAATTGGAGAGTCATTTCACATGATAGCTATTGTTATATGAGAACTCGACCAGATGCAAATGGTCCTCCCAAGAACCACCAAAATCAAGTATACAAGCACGCAATAGGTCTTCTAAGATTCGGTTAATCCTCCCAGTCTGCCCATCAGACTGTGGGTAATAAGCGGTGCTAAAATTCAGTTTTGTCCCAATGCGTCCTGAAACGCCTCCCAAAACCTATTAGCGAAGATCGGATCACGATCACTCACTATGCTGTTAGGAATGCCGTGGAGACGGACAATTTCTTTCACATATAACTCTGCTAAACTTGCTGCCGTGCGGGTAGATTTCACTAGCAAGAAGTGGGCTGTCTTAGTCAAACGGTCCATAGTGACCCAAATTGCTTCATTGCCCTTCCTAGTACGAGCAAAACCGTCGATGAAATCCATCGATACTTGGTCCCATTTCCACTTGGGTACCTCTAAAGGCTAAAGTAAACCCGCCATTTTCTTTTGATCGCTTTTGATTTGTTGGCAAGTAGCACATCGACTCACATATATTGATATGTCCCTTTTCATCGTCTTCCACTAGAAAGTTCTTTTGATATCACCATACATTTTATTGACCCCTAGATGGATGCAAAGTTTAGACTTGTGGCATTCGTCCAAAACTTCACGCTTCAGCTCCAGGATGTTAGGGACACAGATTCTTCCTTTCAATCTTATAACTTTATTGTCGTCGACTTCAAAACTAGTATTTTCACCACGACGCATTTTCTCATAAATTTGATGAAAGAACTCATCTTCTTTTTGTTTACTGGGGACTTTCTCAAGAAGAGTAGGAGCAATGACAAGGTGAGCAAGAATAGCATGCTTTCTACTCAAGGCGTCGGCAACTACATTAGCATTTCCGGGCGTATATAGAATGTCAAGGTCATAAGATGCCATAAATTCCAACCAACGTTGTTGTCGCAGATTTAAATATTTCTGGGTGAAGAGATATTTCAAAGATTTGTGGTCGGTGAATAATTCGAATTTTTCACCTAAAGAAAGAGAGTTCAATAAGTATATTGTTAAGTTAAGTTAAATTCATAAATTGTTAAGAAAGCTAAAAGGATTCTTACCCAGAAGATAATGTCGCCATATTTCCAAAGCGAAGATAACAGCTAAAAGCTCCAAATCATGGGTTCGGTAGTTTCTTTCATGAGGACGTAATTGTCTACTCGCGTAGGCAATTACCTTCCCATTCTGCATTAATACTGCACCCAAACCATCACCACAAGCATCGGTATAAACAGATAAACCTTGGTTCCCATTGATAATAGCGAGAACAGGAGCAGTGGTTAATCTCTTCTTCAACTCCTGAAAAGCTTCGTCACATTTTGGAGTCCAATTGAATTTTGCATTCTTCATTGTTAGCTTAGTCAACGGACTAGCTATCTTCGAAAGTCTTAAACAGACTTCCGATAATTACCTGCTAAACCCAAAAAGCTTCGAACTTCTTTTGGGGTAGTGAGTTTCCTCCAATCAAGAATATTGGAAATTTTGCTAGGATCAATAGAAATCCCTTCTTCATTAACAATATGGCCGAGAAATTTAACTTCTTTGACCCAAAAATGGCATTTGGAAAATTCTGTGAATAGAATATTTCTCCTCAATATCTCCAAAACGATTCTAAGGTGCTCGGCATGCTCCTCTTCGGTCTTGGAATAGACCAAAATATCGTCAATGAAAACGAGCACAAATTTATTCAATACTTCCCTAAACACACTAGTCATAAGATCTACGAAGTACGCTGGAGCATTAGTTAGCCCGAAAGGCATGACTAACCATTCGTAGAACATATTAGGACCACTGAAAGCGGTCAAATGAACACAATCTTTGGCGATTCATAGTTGATGGAACCGCTGGGCCAGATCCATCTTCGAAAAGAAACGAGCGCCGTGCAATTGTTCAAATAGATCCTCAATTCTGGGTAGTGGAAATTTATTCTTGAGAGTCAGCTTATTGAGATCACGGTAATCCACATACAATCTCAAAGATCCGTCCGATTTGGCAACAAACATGACGGCTGAACCCCATTCAGAAACACTAGGTCGAATTAACCCTTTTTCTAGTAAATCATTGGTTTGCTTGACTAATTCAACCCTTTCCCTGGGTGCCATCCTGCGACTTGCATGAACGACAGGACGAGCATTGGGTACTAGGTCAATTCTGAATTCTATTTCTTGATGTGGAGGTAAGATTTCACTTCTTCAAACACATCTGGAAAATCTCTAACAAAGGGTATGGACTCCAGACCGGGTTCGGTTAACCCAAAATATACATCAACCCTTCTCTTTTAGGACTAGGATCCTCACAAGAAATCTTAATGAAATCTCCAAATTTGGTTTTAGTCGAAATCAGTCGATTATTGCAATCCAATTTGGCTTTAATTTTGCTAGCCAATCCATTCCGAGTAAGACTTCAAACTCGTTAAAATCAAGGACAAAGAGACCGATAGGGAATTGGTAACAGGAATATGAGATAGGAACGTCTCTACATCGAAGACAGAGGTTCGCGGGACCTCCAACTGGATTCTTTACGCATATAGGCTCATCAACAAAATCAGGTTCAAGATTCAATTCATTTATAGCTTGCTGAGAGATAAAACTGTGGGTAGCGTCCGTGTCAAACAGAACTCTAATAATACTATCATAAATAGTGAGATTACCTTCCAGAACTCCTTTCCTATTTTTTGCTTTGGAAGATGCAGGTATGTCTTTGACTGTGTACACCTTGGCTGTCTGAGCTTGCTTCATGACAAGGCAGTCTTTAACTTCGTGTCCCAATTTCTGACAATAATAGCATTTCCTGGGCTTTGCTTGAACGGATTGATTGACTTGTCTCTTAGGCTTCGTACATCTACTCGAATAATGGCCCTTTTCTAAGCAATTAAAGCAAGTGACATTCTTTGCTGTGCTTCCCTGATTGCTCTTCTTTTTCTCCTTACCCTGCCATGGTTTCTTGCCTCCAAATTTCCTCTTCTTCCAATTTTGATTGCTCGAATTTCCTTTCTCCATCGAGGCTTCTTGCATGTCAATTGTAGCATATCTGTACCCCATATCAACCAAATCTGAAAAGGATTCTTTGATGTGGCCAGTCATCCTTTCGTGGAACTTCTTACTCATCCCACGAATGAACCTTTCATTCTTCTTTAAAGGCGTGTTCACCAATTCTGGACCGAAATGAGACAATTCATTGAATTTGTTTAGATACTTCTCGAATGACAAACTCCCCTACTTTAAGTCCATGAATTCCTGGTACATTCGAGAAATCCTAGCTGATGGCATATAGCGCTTCTCAAATACTTCTTTAAATCTCTCCCAAGTAAACTCGTCTTTTGGCTCATCAACAGTGACTGTCTCCCACCATGCTAAGGCTTCTTCTTGAAGTTGCCAAGAAGCTATGAGTCGCATTTGATCATCTTGTAGCTTTAACCCTTTATCTTTCACAGGATCTGATCCATGCTTGGGCCTCAAATCGACTTCTTGCCGGTGATCGGCTTACCATCAAGCCTTGAGAAGCTCTTATATAAATCAGCCAGATTCGGCTGATGCTGAGTAGATAAAGCTGCTTCTGCTGTAGGGGGAACTCGGCTAGGTATTGTGGAATTTCCTCGCCCCCAGCTCTTCCTCTTCGTCTACTCATCCTTACTATCTGTAATTAAGAAAATTGATTTAGATATTTGGACGAGATATCTTAAGGAATATCAACAGTTAAAGGAAATAGACTAAGAAAATTTGGGGTTTCGGTCTCGGTTATACTCATTCTAGGGTATACTTCGTAGCTATTACTCAACCTTTAGCTCTGATACCACATATCACGACCCGAAATCCAATGTTCGAAAATTGACACCAAATACCTCACTTGTATTCGACTGCCAAAGATTCAAACATCGAACTCCAGTTGGATGGAGCTTATAACAACATTAGATGAATATAAAATAGCAAAAATAAAATGAATATCATGCATTACATCATAGATACAACATCATCATAATGTCCATTACAACATCAGAGTATCTTAATACATATATCACAACTTCAAATAGGACATCACAATAGAACAATAAGTGATCATATGCCAAAAAGTCTTCAAGGAAATAGAGTGATAGCGAACCACCAAAACTAAGCACCTTGAGATCCCAAAAGCTTTCAAAATATCTCAAAGAAAAAAGCCTCCAAAAACCGATCGCCTCCAAACCAAAAAGTCTCCAAAATACAGCTAACACCAAAACACGGAAACCTGCTACTAGGATGCCCGTGTGGAAATTATGGGCACCCAGAGTTTAGAGAGGAAACAATAAACTCTGGGTCAGTTATGGGACCGGTATGAGTAAACAAAAACAGTTGCTTTTAAATAAAACAAGATCTATAAAAGAAAATCCGGTATGCTTTTGGAAAATGAAACTATCATAAGGCCTCCCGGCACACACACAATTCAAACGCATACTTGAGGGAGATTTCCCCTTATGATAGTCAAATATGCTTAATACGAGGAATTTTTTTTGATATTATTACTAGTGCATAGTGTGAAAGCATTTCAAAAATATAATATTAATCTTAGCCAACATAGGTACCATTATACTATGCCTACTATAGCTGCCACCTGAGGTGGCAAGTTATACAAATTGCAATCGCAAAGGGCTCGTATTGCTTCTTTGGTTTTCCAACAAATAGTGAGGCTAAGGAACTTCCTACTGCCACATGGGTACTCCTTTGGAGGGACGTCCGAGAACTTAACTAGTTCTCTGCCAACACAAGGCCGGGTTACATCTGTAACTAGGTAACTACTACACGACTATGCCATTCCTCGGTCATTTGCGACCTTTATCCGAGGGTCCTCTATTACAAAGCAACAACCACACGGTAAATGAGATTTCAGCAACCGTATAGGTAAAGTATTGGGCTCCATACCATGATACCACCTTTTTCCAAAAGGAAATGACACACCCTAAAGGGTGCGACCCTCATAACCTTGCCGCATCTTTCCTACTTCGACCATTTCCGGGATGTGAGGTCCAATGAGGTCTCGTCCACAAAGCTACACTTTACACGAAAGCCATGATTTGATCATAAATGATCAACAAATGATCATCCAAACACAGCAGCACTTAGCATGCCACACTACCAAATTGGGAGTATATCGTTGATTACCTTCAACTACGTAACCTCTGAGCTCGTACGTCTAAGAGAAGGGTGTTAAGCTAGGAGAATAAATTTTCTGCCACCAATAAATACGTATTTGAAAGAAATCTGCTTTATATCTCAAAGTGTAGTGTCAGACATACAACCATAAAAGTTTGTTCCGGGTTCGAACAGAACCGAAAACATTTCGTCCAATAAAGGAAGAAGCCCTTGCAAATCCGGGTATCCCCAATTCCGATCGGACTCCCTATCACATGTGGAGATCTCTATACCAAAGCAACTCAGTGTAGAGACATTCGATAGGTTATCCTATCATTTTCGAAGACACCCGATCTTCACCACCGTCTTCAAATGCTATTCATTTCGTCGTATCACTATTCAGAATGGGTTATATGACACAAAGGTCCTCTCCCGGCTAATCTGAATAGTGAGCGCTCAATTGTAAAACACGTGGGTGTATCAATTACAGTGATTCACATTCAAGGTTCGATGTGGGTTTCGGATAACTAACTGAAATCCAACTCCCTGTCGCATCTAATTTTAAATGCCGTTTTACGGGCAAAAGGATTTTCACATACATGTAGGAGCAAATCATGAATCACAGTTCAGATGTTCACATCACATAGTATCACGACAGAAATAACAATCCAGTACACAACATTTAATGATAGTAAGTCATCTTTAATTAAGGTGAATGTGATTTAAGTGCATCAACCACATACTTATTTTTATTAATTATTTTAAATCAATGATTAATCATTCTTAACTAGGAATTAATTAAATCTTAATTGGCTTTATTTATTAATTATTCTTTAATTAATTATTTTAATTATTAATTCTTAATCATTAATTAATTAAATCTTAATCACTTTTATTAATTATTCTTTGATTAATTAATTATCAATTACTGTTAGTCCATGAGATGATGGTTTTGATGACAACAACCTTAGAATATATTATAAAATATAAATATTAACATTTCAAGTTTAGATATACATGTATATGCAGGATCTAACCATGCATGTATCAAGAATGAAGACTGTACAGTATTGAGATTCAAGATATAGAGATAGAAGACTCACGGGTATCCAGATTATCAAGAGTTCAAGTTTTCAAGGTTAAGATTGTTTTATTAGAAATATTTGTTAAAACTCATAGGAAAGCGCTGGCATCTTAATATCCAACTTATTCGTGGAATGGAATATACTTCGAGCCCGTTAAAGGGATGGAACCCTAAGTAGGATGGAACCTACGAAAATCTAGTGGGACATTGTTTTGTATCCACTAATCCTAATTCAAATGATTTTTCAAAATTATCTTGTTTTCAAAATGATTTCAAAACTTTCCTTTTAAAAAGATTCAAAACCCTCGATTCCGATTTTAAATAATTTTAGCCTCAAAACATCTTTATTTTCAGAGTCAAAATTACTCCTGATTTGAAACTGTCTTTTCAAATAATATATTATACTTTGATTTAAATTATAGTTAAAATAATATATATATTGTTCTTTATATTTACTTATGAATTTCAAACTATATTCAAGTATATTTATAAAGTTTTAATTATTTTTTATATAAGATAAATGTTATGTTTATAGAAATTCAAATCATCAAAATTAGCTGAGGGATGTCGACATGCCCATAGGACCCATGTTGACATGGTTACAGTTTGATTCAAAATTCAAAATTCAAAAGAAGTATCTATTCTCCATAACTCTTCATGAATGGTCATGGCTGTTGTTCTTCTATAAATAGGGGTCAGTTTCAATGAATTTTATTCATATTTTTTTGGTTTTTACTTCTCTTCTTCTTCCTCCTTTCTTTATACAAATTCATACCATTACTCTGCCGAAATCAACATCGAATCAAACTCGATTACTTCTGGTTTGATTCTCCATCACTATCTCTACAAGGTTCTCAGTGCTATTCAGAGTTACAGACTTCTTTGTAATGTATTAGCGAGAAATGGTGTGATTGTAGCCTTGGAAATCAATCAAAAGGGAAACGATGTGATTGTAGCCCCGTTAAATCAATTGGGTAAACTTATGGCCCGGAAATCAAGTATCTCTACCAAAGGATCGAAATTCTGGTGGGTGTACCTCATAGCCTTGAAACCGAGGGTGTAATTGTACAATTGCTGTTGAAAGGAAATCTGTACTTGTGTTGCGGGACTGGATGTAGGGTAACTCCAAACCAGTATAAAATCCGGTGTGTTCTTTCCTTTACTGCTTTTATTTTATTTCTGCATCTGTGTTTGTTTTTGTGATCATTCCTGTTTCTGTATATTGCTACATTTGTGTCTAAATTAACATAAACTCAAAAAGATTTTGTAATTCTTTATTAACACTATTCACCCCCTCTATTGTTAATCTTAGCCTTAAGATCCATAATCCGCATTTCTAACAATTGGTATCAGAGCAAGGTTTTCAAAGTTTCATAATCTGATTTTTGAAAAGTTTTCAAAATGGCTACCAACACTGGTACTGTTACTAACACTAGTATTCCTGTCACTAGTTAATTTGTAGAGGGTAAGTCTACTGTCAGACCACCACTTTTTAATAGAAGTAATTATGCATATTGGGCATGTAGGATGAAAATATATTTACAATCTATAGGATTAAATACTTGGAATATCACACAAACTGAATATTCTAAACCCACAACTAATTTTGCACAGTGGACTGCTGAGCAAAAGACTGTTGCACAAAATAATTCTAAGGCAATGAATATTCTGTTTTGTTCACTAGATAGAAATGAATTCAATAGAGTGTCAGTTTGTAAGTCTGCATATGAAATCTGAAAAACTTTGCAAGTTACACACGAAGGAACAAGCAAATTTAAACAGACCAAAATTTCCATGCTCACAAATTAGTCTCAACTATTTACAATGAATCCTAACGAGTCTATTTCAGATATGTATAGTAGATTTCAGGATATTGTGCATTCTCTAAAATCCTTGGGAAAAGAATTTTCTGAAGAAGATCAAGTCAAAAAGATTTTAAATTCTCTAACTCCAGAATGGGATCGAAAGACACTTGCGATTGAAGAGGCAAAAGACATCAGTATTTTGAAGATTGAAGAATTAATTGGGAATCTAATGTTGTATGAAGTTCAAATGATCAGGAGAAGATAAAGTAAAGCATTTGAAAAGAAATCGATGGCATTCAATGCATTGACCGATGGATCAGACTCAAACAGCGATAATGATGAAGAGATAGCTTTTATGACCAGAAATTTTAGGAAATTCCTGAAATACAGAAAGATGAATAATCTCAAGAAAAACAACTATAAGAATTCTGGAAATTAGAATATAGTGCCAAATAATGACAAGTGTTACAACTGTGATAAACCTGGCCACTTCAAAAGAGACTGTCCATATCCAGATAGGCAGAATCCTCCTATGAACAATGAATCAGCAAAGAAACGGAAGCGTGCATTTACTGCTACTCTAGATGACTCAGACTTGTCCTCAAGTGATGATGATCAGAAGACGGATAATTTGAATTTTTGTTTCACTACAGTTTACGACTCCGACGAATTCAGAGAAATGGACTTAGAAAAAGGTACATGTATCCAATATAATTGGTTGAAATTGCTTGCTTAGAATTAGTTGCTTGATTGATTTTGAATTGGTATGTTGTTTGAATTTTGAAAATTTATTTTCCATTTTTTATTATTATTTTTACCATTTTTAATTCTTTCTGAAAATTATTATAAGTATAATAATATTTCAAAAATACATAATAGACATTAATATATATATATATTAGATAACTTAGGAAAAATCAAATCATGAAAATTCAAAGGGACATGTCGACATGGCCCCAACCTTGATGTCGACATGCCTACCTGAATTTGAATTTCAAAATTTGAATTCAAATGTTTGAATTTCCCTCCACCTTTTCACTTCATTCAATTCTCTGAAAAGCTACCTTTTGACCACAGAATATGTCCTTTGAGAATCTATTTATTCACTATCTTTTATCATTTCTTTTCACTCTCATTTTCAAATTCAAACTCTCTCTTCATAACTTCAAGCTCTCTACTCTCTACTCTAATGGCTTCTTCAAGCAACCCCTCAACCATGAGAATTTCCAGAAAAATCAAAGAGCAATTATTCAATGATCCGGAGGCAATTAAAGCATACGTCAATTATGCTAATTATGCCAAAGTCCATCCCGGAAAATTTGCTATTTTTCAAGATTTTTCTACTTATGAAATTGATTCTCTTTTTGCAAACAATGGTGTTTTGAGTCTTATTGATTCCTCTCAAAATGTTTTTGTTTATTATCCTAATCTTCTCAAAATTTTCTATGCGAATTTAAATCGTGGATTTTGTGTTGGAAATGAAGATGAAATTTGGAGTAGTGTCAAAGGCACTCATATTATTTTGAATTATGATCTTTTGGGTACCATTCTCAATTGTAAGAGTTCGGGAATGGATATTTCTAACTTTAAAATCGATGAACATGATCGTGAGACATTTGATCACATTTTCGAAGGAGATGATGATTTTGATTTTAAAAATAGAAATTGTCGACCAAAAGCAAGAATTGTTAACCTTCTTTCGCAACATACTTTGACCCCGAGATCGGGAAATTTTAACAATCCCACTTCAAAAGTTTGAAAAGCTCTTTTTGATATTTTCGAAAATTATGACATAAATTGGGCGCAAGTTATTTTGGATGAACTTCATCCTAAAAACCTTGAAATGGGTGAGAACACTTTATATCATGGAATTTATCTCACTCGGATTTTCAACTATTTTAGAGTAGATTTCAATGGTGAAGAATTTGTCTCTATAAAAGTTTTCAATCATTCCAACATTTCACTTACGAAAATTCCGTTTGTATTTCAACCTTATGAGACCCTTACCGAAAAGGAAGAGCGTTTAGCTCATGAAGATATGGAAGAAGAGGAAGAGGAAGAAAGAGAAGAAGGGGATGAAATGGAAATTGAAGAAGTAGAAGGTACTTCTTTGGAAAGCATCGAATATCCTTCTAATCCATCCAACAAAACCCTCCTCAAAAACCAAAACATAACTGTGGAGAATCAACGGATTCTAAAACGATCCGTTAGTAAGAAGTTGGACAACATCTCTTCGATGATGAACAAGTTCTTTTTGAAAGTCAGCAAGAAACTTGGATTATCTTCATCATCTTCATCCTCTAACTAGTTTTATCGTTTAGTATCTTGTTGTATTTGTCTTAGTTTGCTTTATTTTCGAATGTTCATGTAGTTTGTAGTGTGCTTAATCATTGTATTATCATGGTATGCAATGAAATGAAGTTTTCTTTCTGTTATCTATCTTATCTTATCTCTGGAATAAATGTTAGTATATTATATAAATTTATATGTATACACAATTATTCACAAAATCAAATTTGTCATAAAATTTCACTAACCCATGTCGACGTCCCCTACTTGACCATGTCGACATGTACTGGTCAGAAATGGCAATTGATTTTAAATTTGAAATTTGAATAACTACCACATGTCTATTCATTTCAAATGAATTTCTACACCTATAAATACCTGTTTCTTCTAGAATTCTTCACTGAAATTTATTTCTCATTATCTATATCCTCCATTTCTTTCTCTAATTGAACTATGGCTAATCCTATTCACAATTTATTCGAAAATCTTAGAGAAACACTCACTTCATTCAAGAATATTCTCTCTTTTATTCTAAAAAACCAGCATCACTTAGAATTGAGTCAAATGCAGATGATTAAGGAACAAGAGAGGCACTTCGATGCGATACGATGGATGATCTCCTCTCTACACAAGGATGATAATGAAGCACATCCTCCTGTCTCCCTCACCAATGACAATGAGAATTGGGATGCAATTAAAGCAGACCCTATATTTGGAGAGGAAGGATGGGTGGAAGTTCCACGTAACGTTCAATTTTCTTTCTTTGTTTGATTTGTTTGAATTAATTTTTTTGGATTGATTTGGTTTGAATTGATACTTTGTGTGAATTGATTTTTTATTTTGTTTGGTGTGTGAAACATATATATACATTGAAATGTATATAGTCTTTAATTAAGTTATCATGCTCATAAGTATCTTTATTTCTTGAATCTATATATTATATATTCCACTGTATAGTTTATCAATGCAGGTACTGAGGTCCAAGAGTGAGGGGGAATGAGTTTTTGTTGATGACAAATGGGGAGAAATATAAAATAGGGTAGTTAGGCATATATTAAGGGGGAGTTGTTAGTTTTAGGGGAGTTATTAGGATAGAAGTAATATTTTATAAACAAAGGTTGTCATCATCAAAAAAGGGGAGATTGTTAGTCCATGAGATGATGGTTCTGATGAAAAAAACCTTAGAATAGATTATAAAATATAAATACTAACATTTCAAGTTTAGATATATATGTATATGCAGGATCTAACCATGCAGGTATCAAGAAAGAAGACTGTACAGTATAGAGATTCAAGGTATAGAGATAGAAGACCCATGAGTATCAAGATTATCAAGAGTTCAAGATTTCAAGGTTAAGTTTGTTTTATTAGAAATATTTGTTAAAACTCGTAGAAAAGTACTGGCTTCTTAATATCCAATTTATTCGTGGAATGGAATCCACTTCGAGCCCGTTAAAGGGATGGAACCCTAAGTAGGATGGAACCTACGAAAATCTAGTGGGACATTGTTTGTATCCACTAATCTTAATTCAAATGATTTTTCAAAATTATCTTGTTTTCAAAATGATTTCAAAAATTTCCTTTTAAAAAGATTCAAAACCCTTGATTCCGATTTTAAATAATTTTAGCCTCAAAACATCTTTATTTTCAGAGTCAAAATTACTCCTGATTTTAAATTGTCTTTTCAAATAATATATTATACTTTGATTTAAATTATAGTTAAAATAATATATATATATATTGTTCTTTATATTTACTTATGAATTTCAAACTATATTCAAGTATATTTATAAAGTTTTAAATAGTTTTTATATAAGATAAATGTTATGTTTATAGAAATTCAAATCATCAAAATTAGCTGAGGGATGTCGACATGCCCATAGGACCCATGTCGACATGGTTACAGTTTGATTCAAAATTCAAAATTCAAAAGAAGTGTCTATTCGCCATAACTCTTCATGAATGGTCATGGATTTTGTTCTTCTATAAATAGGGGTCAGTTTCAACGAATTTTTATTCATATTTTTCTGGTTTTTACTTCTCTTCTTCTTCCTCCTTTCTTTATACAAATTCATACCATTACTCTGCCGAAATCAACATCGAATCAAACTCGATTACTTCTAGTTTGATTCTCCATCACTATCTCTACAAGGTTCTCAGTGCTATTCAGATTTATAGACTTCTTTATAATATATTAGCGAGAAAAGGTGTGTTTGTAACCTTGGAAATCAATCAAAAGGGAAACGGTGTGATTGTAGCCCGGTTAAATCAATTGGGTAAACTTGTGGCCCGAAAATCAAGTATCTCTACCCAGAGGATCGAAATTCTGGAGGGTGTACCTCGTAGCCTTGAAATCGAGGGTGTAATTGTAGAATTGCTGTTGAAAGGAAATCCGTACTTGTGTTGCGGGACTGGATGTAGGGTAGCTCCGAACCAGTATAAAATCCGGTGTGTTCTTTCCTTTACTGCTTTTATTTTATTTCTGCATCCGTGTTTGTTTCTGTGATCATTCCTGTTTCTGTATATTGCATACATTTGTGTCTAAATTAACATAAACTCAAAAAGATTTAGTAATTCTTTATTAACACTATTCACCCCCCTCTAGTGTTAATCTTAGCCTTAAGATGCATAATCCGCATTTCTAACAATTACAAGGTAATTACAAATCATTAATTGTTTAATCATTATAAATAAATTTGGTTTTAAGCTAACACTTGAATATTTGATTAACTTCTCAATTTTTATTACGTTAAATGTAAAATAATTTTATTTATTATAATTTAAAAAATTAAAAAATTAAAAATATCTTTGAATTTCATTAATTTCAAAAATCATCTCAATACTATTTACTTCACCTTCTATTAACAAACTATCATTATTTTCTGAAAAATGGATTTAGAAACTAGTTTAAACCTATGTTTTTCAAAAATTTTAAAACTGGAATTTTCTGTTATAACGGCCAACCCGAGGCCATCTTGAGTCGTCCCTGAGAAGAAATGCCCCCTGCTTCGAGTTTTTACCCAGATCGACCCAAGTGAAATTTTCCAACTAATTTTTTTTTGTTTAAGTTCAAACGACCCGGTGCAACGCTAAACCGACACGACCAAGGCTTCGAGCCTTCTCCCCAAATCCCACTGTCGTACTTCGAGTCAAACATCATCTCCTCCAAAAACAAACTACTGATACAACGAGACCGGTCATTACTGGTCGAAGTTACGACCGTCGTCAGGTCGACGACGAAGTTCTCGACCCATTGAGCTACCCCAAAGCACGAACCATCGCCACGATCGAAAAATGAGCTCCTCGACCCGTACTCCATCAAAACCGATCACCAGAAAATGGTCTCGCCCCACCTCCTCTGGCCGTCAACGGTCACCAAAATTTGACAGAAGCTCCATCAACGTACGACCCCGCGATTGCCACCGGTGGCACGAAGTCCGATCACCTAACGACGCCGCGGCACCTCCTTTTCAATTGCGAGCAGAAATGGGATTTTAACCATAATTCGATCTTGAATTAACAATTTAATGCTTTTTAAATTCAACCCATATTTTTCTAGCGATCTCAAACCCCCAAGCTAGCTGCGACGACGAACTCGAAGCCCATAAACGCTTAGATCATCAGAATTTGACAAAATTCATTTTTCTGATCAACCCCAATATCTCAGTAAAAACTTTATAAAAAATTTAGATTTTACTTTCTGAAATCACTATTTTCAGTGGTGATTCAAATAGCATTACTGAAACCAAAATTCATGAGGTTCGAATTTCTGCATAATTTAAGTGGTGACTGCATTTTCACATTTCCCAGAAAAAAAACCATATTGTTTTGCTTTGATTAATTACTAAACATAATGTATGATTAAAACAATATTTTAATTTGTTTACAATCCAAATTCAGAAGAAATGAGAGAGAGATGGGTTTGAATTTGCCAGGGGTTGACTCTGTAACCCAGAGGATAAGAAGAACAGGAATGGGAATCATGAATATATTCATACCCAAGCAAACATACACATACACAACCATTTGTTCGCATGCAAAAATTTTCAACATCAATTCAAGAATACATACAACAACAAGTAATTGGATAGACCAGAGGTTTACTTACCTTTTTTTCCTGAAGACAGAAAGCTTCTGATAGTTTTTAAAATTTGAGATGAGAGCTTGTATAATTTTTTTCTTTCTTTTCCTACTTTAATCTAGAAGTTTAGATCTGCAACTTGTAAATAAAAATCTTTGCTTAATCACTATTGTATTTATTTATTCAGTTCACCAATGACATACAAAGATCCAAGCTTTACTTACAGTTTGAATTTCTTATGCACAGAGAACAGGGTCTGTAGTTGAAAACCAGAAATTTATTTAGCCTTTAAACTTGATTTGTTTCCTGCAACTGGTCAATACAATTGCTTAAATTCCTGCTTTACTACTGATTAACAACTTCAAATTATTTTTTTTTAAAGAAATTCATCTGCCTTAATTTATTTCAGAGGATCCTTGCACTATTCTCTGGCCAAAACTGAAGCTTTGGCTTTTATAAATCCGCACATTGAATTGTTTATGTTAAGACTTGATTTTGAAATTGCAAATTCACTTAACTATGAAGTTTAAAGGTTACCTGAGAATTTCATTTAAAAATAATTTGAATAATAAAATAACTTCCTCAAATTTCACGAATCAATTCCAAATCAACTCGAATTCCTAAATTCAAATTTAATCAAATCTGTACTCACCAATTTCAATTCGAATCAGTTTCTCAATAATCCATTCCAAATTATATCGATTTCAAATATAGTTTTGAACCATAAATAAACCATTTCAATTTCAATATACTTCAAAACTTTAAATATTCCATAATTTCAAAACTAAATTTGATAATTTCATATATATATATATATATATCTTAGTTCAATCAACTATTATTTAGTTTTGAAATATTTACTTAATAAATTCAATATCTTTTAAATAAAACTCAAACTTGAAATATTCATTAATCACCTTAAACCAAGACCAAGTTATAAAAATCATATCTTTTAAAGCATCCAATTCAATAAGTTTCAAATCGATTTAATTAAATAAAATTCTTAATCAAATACAATTTCAAATAAATTCAAATCTATCTTCCCAACCATAATTTATTAATATCATTATAAACTCTATATTAATATATAATTTAAATAAATACTTAACCATTTTATATTTTAATAAAATCAACCTTTATTATTAAACTTATTTCATATTAAAACAAATTTATACATAGCTTAAAATCAAGAATTTAACGATCTATAAAATAACATTTATATAATATCTAAAATCAATATTTATATAAGATCGTATATTTCTTTCCAAAACCATAGAAATCATTTTCAAAATATTTATATATGCACCAATGGTGTCTGCATAGAATTTTCTATCCTATGGTCAAGTAGTTCGGATATTTATCATTTCAATCCGTAGTTTAAATATATTTACGAGTATATGTCATTTCAACCCGCAATCCCAAATTCAATTCAATGAAAATCATTTGGGTTTATCATTTCAACCCGTAATGATTTTCTCCTATTCTACACATCGTCCGGGTATGTATCATTTCAACCCATAGTGAATTCTATACTAGCAGGGAACTTGTAGAGTGATAACAGATATGATAATAATATAACAGGTATATATCATCAATATAAATAATAGATAATGGTGTCAAATGTCATAGGTGAACAAATAGCAAATATATATAGCAATGTAAAATAACTAACAACAACATATTTCAATTGTCATTTCAATTGAAATCAAATTTAGTAAATATAAGAACAGTAATCGTGAGTGATTTTTCACCTTTTAAGGCTAGAGATGATTTGACGATGAAATGAGCTATGAATCCAGACACGAATTTTAAAGCAAAGCACTATTGAACACAAATTTGATGAGTAGAGCCGATAGCTCGGAATTGACGAAATCGAATCAAATTGGATTGATGAAGATCAAAGGTATAAGTGAACATATATCTATAACTATGTACATACATAAATTCATATTTTATATTCAAACACATTCTTCAGATTTTAAATATATATGTGTATTTCAAAATCCTTGTTTAAATTAAACTCATATATTATAGTCAAATACACACACACGCGCACATAATATACGTTGAAATAATTGCTTATATGTCTAGCCATATCATTGCTATATATAAAGCTAATATGAAATAAACTAGCATATATATTCCAAAAATCAATATATGTGACGACTGGGGAATTTTGAACATTTGATATTGAAAATATTTAATTGAGTTTAAATATTTGAATGATAATTTAACTTGAATCCCAAATATTCGAGTTTATTTGGGTAATTAAATTATTGAATTTAATAAATGGAATTGGGAAAAATATTGGATCTTGATTTTTAAGCCAATTAAAAATATTTCAAAGGCTTGGAAAATTTATATATATCATATGAAAGATAATAGAAGTTTTAAAATTGAGTTTAAAACTATTTTGTTCAGTTTTGAATTTATATCGTTTAAATCGATATTTAAAAATAGCATTCTAAGGCATAGTATCGGAATTCAATGAAACTAGTTCCATTAGATCCATAATATTGTATTATTATCGGATTTCAATTTCCGTAGCATTCGGGGTTGTCGTGTGATCGTACGATAGATAAACGCATTGAATTTATATCGGAAATTTAATTTAATAACTGTACAAAAATCTATCTTCTCCATACAATCGAATTTGGGTTCGGAACCTTTTCCATTATGTTCGGAATGGGGGTATAACATTATGATCGTCTAGCGGCTCGCCTCGATTGGAGATCAAGTTTTTGAGTTGCATTTATCGAGACAATTTGAATTTAAAATTAAATATATATATATATGTGTGTGTGTGTGTATATTCATACACAACAAACAAATTAAACACATTTCCATCTTTAACAGCACGTGTCCATTGCCTTTTCAAATTTGCGTACAAGTGTTCCTCCTCTTCTCTATTCGAATGAAATCGATTTATTCGTTCAAAACAAAAGAAATAAAAACGAAACGAACGAAGAAAAAAACAAAATAAAACTAAATCTCTTCCCTCTCTCAATCTTATTCTTCAGGCTACCGAAAATCAAAATAATAATGGCCGATCGAAAATCACCCCTTCCTCTTATCAAAAATCGTATTTATTCCTCAAAATAAGTGGTGTCCGGAGCAATCGCGAGCGCGCATAGAAGGCCGGCTTATTAGGGTTCGGGTCTCGCGTTATAGCCATGCAATGTGGTAAGGGTTTAGGGGCAACGATGAAGCTTGAAGATTGGTTGCTGTTAGAATCATATGTTAGTATCCATTTGAATGAACACTTGATAAGAGGAATTAATTGTGGGCTATTTACTGATTTGACTTTCGATTATTCAAATTAACTAATGAATAAAGCTTTCTAAATTAATTTAAATTTAATTCAAAATAAATAAATGGATTATTCGAGTTAGTTCGAATATTAATAGAATTATATAATTGTTATACAAGGTCTAAAAAATTGTAGAGGATCAAGCCGGATTTGAAATGGGTTGCATGCATAGGCAAATGTGAGATCTTCTCACTTAAATTGAAATAATTAGAATTTCAATTATTGATTGATTGTTTGATATATATATATATATATATATATATATATATATTGGAGTGATTGATTTCCCGCATTATATAGCGGATGAGACCCTATGCGCCGCATAATAGCGGATGATAAGATATAATCCCATATAACGGGATATTCCATCTCAAAGTGGAATTGGTATTTAATTGTTGTGCTAACATCCGTGGATGCAGGGAAACTGGTTGGAGGGATCAAACTGGATTCCTCAAATTTTGAATTTGTTTCATATGTTGTATGTTGATTTATTGATAATTCTATAAATGATTATATTGATGATTGGAATTTATTGAAGGCTGTGGTTTGGCTAAATAGATTTTGGTACTTTAAAAAATACCAGGATATATAATTGGATTTTTGGAAATTTAAGTAGAAAATTTTAATCAAACGAATTTCACAGAATTAGACAAATTTAAAAGAAGTAATTTAAAAGTATAAAAGCTGATTTTTGTAATCCTATCAAATTAATTTCGAAATATAGGAAAAGATTTTAATAAATGGATTTCGAGTAATATTGTTAAAAGTTGGAAAATTTATTTAAAATTCAGATTTTAAATAGTTTGGAAGAAATAAAGGGATTTATTTTAAAAGTAATAAAATTAGAAATCAATGTGGAATTTGATTTGGTGTTTGAAAATAAATTTTGAAAATTAATTTGGAATTTGATTTGGTGTTTGAAAGTAGATTTGGGAAATCAACTTTGAAAATTGTATATCAGTGGATATTTGGAAATTTAAATTCACAATGGAAATTTATAAAGTAAAGCGAAATTTGTTTTAAAACTAAATATTGGTTTATTTTTAAAAGTGTGGAAATAAATTTACGGTTTTGGAATGTAAATTAAAATAAATCGAGAAGGATATATTAATTGATTTAAATGGACCATTTTGAAATAGAAAGTGTATTTTTCCTGGAAAGACGAATATGTTTTTAGAGTAGCTTTCAAATGTAAATTAAAAGTTCTAAAGTTGGTTTTAAAAAGAATGTTTTTGGAGAAATTATTTTTGTAAATTTTTTTTAAAACTTTAAAGTGAATATTTATTAAGTTAATTATAGAAGTGATTATTTTAAAGATTTAATTGATATTTGATTTAGAAAATGGCTATTTAAATAGTTATACTCTATCTAATAATTTTATTTTTAAAATTAATTTGGGCTTGAGTTTATATGAGTAATTGGTGTCAGAGCAATTGGTTAAGCAAAAACCTTGGCTCTAGTGGGGAAATTACTCACTAGAAATAGTCAGTAGTAGTCTAGAATGAGTATGAGCGTAATAATAGATATGAGCGTGTATTTGTTAGTGAATATAAAATTTCTTTTACATTGTGTTGACTTATCAGTTGATTGTTTATAGATTCTGGTCGGCGCAGTTTGGCCAACTGTATCGACAGGGGTTTCTAAATTCTTAAACAAGGTAAACCGATACAGTATTCTTTTAAATAGGGTAAATGAAATAATTTTACCCAAACTATTTTTATATATAAAAGAAATAATTTTCCATAAATTATTATAGTATATGGTTGCTTGGTTGTTAGGAAGTGATAATATTAAGTTATTATGATTGTAATAAG
This sequence comes from Allium cepa, assembly GCA_030765085.1. Taxonomy (NCBI): domain Eukaryota; kingdom Viridiplantae; phylum Streptophyta; class Magnoliopsida; order Asparagales; family Amaryllidaceae; genus Allium; species Allium cepa. The sequence continues at coordinate 6,067,073 of CM060937.1, forward strand.
AAATTGAAATCATAACTAAAAGCTAAGAAATAAATTTATATACAAATGGGATTTGTAGGTATAATTTATAATTTGAAATAGAATTCTAGAGAAATATTTGAGAGAAATGGTAAGGATTTGAAATTTTGAGATTTGAGAATAAATCCCTTTTGAGTTTGGAAATGATTTTCAAATGTTTTGGAAAAATAATGATGAAATTATTTTGGAATTATTTTTGAGTTAGATTTGAAATCTGGTGGAATTTGGAATTTAAAAATATTTGAAAAGATGTTTTTGAAGGGATGAAAGCTCTAAACTCGTTTTGGTCGTTGGAAAATAATTTCGATGATGATCGCAACATCATCGGTGTTCATTTTCGAGTTCCCAAGGGAGGAATTACTACTCGAATGTTTTGAATTGGCAATATTTGAGAAATTGAGTTTGATTTTGAAATAGTTTGATTTTGGATATAATTTATTTCAAAAGAAAATAATGATTTTTGAAAACTTAAGTGATTATTTAAAACTCTGGAATCCTATTTAAAAATATTTGTAGAATATAATCAAGTTTGGCAACTTATAAATTTGAAGTTGTTAGAATAAAATCTAACTTGAAGAAAAGTTGTGTGAAATGTAAAAAAGTTGAAAAACTTATCAAAGCTTAAAATTTGGATTGAGTAAAATTAAGTGAAATGGAAATTTTTGTCAAGTTGGATCAAATGAAGCAAAGTATTGAAATAAAATTAGTATGTGAAACTAATTGAAGGAATGACAAATTAGATATGGTTTGAAATGAATTGAGTTCATATGGAATTGGAAGACCAGTTGAAATATAAGTTGTTATAAACCAAAGTAATGAAATGAAATAATATAGGAAGTATATGGAATATTTGCATTGAACTTAAGAAATAAAGGTACGGTGAAATTCGTAAGTAAGTTTGGTATTGGAAATATCAAAGTTAATAATTGAGTAAAGGTTAAACTGGAAATTGGGAAATGGTAATTGTGAATAAGGGATTGAAAATCAATATGAATAAAAGAAAACTGATATAGTTAATAATCAATTTGAAATAAATAAGTAGGATGTACGTATATTATTTTATTCGCATAACGATTTGATCCAGAATTCAAGCACAGAATTTCGAGATAATTATATCGATCCGAGTTGGAATTTTTCACTCGATTTTCGACGGCGAACCTGGATATGGTTTTTTGGTTGATTTTGGAAATTCTCTATCATAGTTTAAGACTATGCAAGGAGAATGACAGTTTCTGATCAAGAAACCAGATTTGAGTCCGTGCTAGGAAGTCGGATGGGTGAAACTAGTTCAGAAGTGAAATTATGTGATCGAGTGAGCGATCGGATTTGATATTGCATACGAATGATATGCGTGCATCATACAGACTTAAATGAAATAAATGTTGAAACTTTTGTAAAGAAATGTGAAAAATAATTTTGAATGTTGTAATTAGACATTATTGCTAGTAGGATATACAGGTATTATAAAGGAAAAGGGAATGGGATTTTTGATTTTGAAGATAAATTTAATCGCGCGACAAAAGATATTTATTTAAATTTCTGTATGAAATTTGATGATTTTCTTGTCTAGCCACTTGGCGTTTTGTTTTCTTTTTGAAATATGAGGGCCCATGGTGGCATTTTGTAGTCGTCCCGAGCTAGCCGGCAAAGGAGACACTGGCGAAATTTTTCAAAATTTTAGGGAGTTGGAATTTTTTTAAGAAATTTGGATAATTTAAATTTTGAATTTAAATTAAATTTGAGTTGATTAAGAAAACCATATTGTTTGGAAGTTTTAGAAGATTTGGAAAGTTAGTTGAAATGATGGTCTTTAATGAAAAGATTTGTTTTGGCAAGTTGATAGAACTGTTTGATTTTGGGAAAATGATAAACAGATTATGGATCATTCTTCTTAACTAGTAAACTAGTAATTTCAGGATGAAATTCTTTTAAAGGGGGAAGAATGTGACGACCCGAGAATTTTGAACATTTGAAATTGAAAATATTTAATTGACTTTAAATATTTGAATGATAGTTTCACTTGAATCCTAAATATCAGAGTCTATTGGGTAATTAAATTACTGAATTTAATAAATTGAATTGGGAAAATATTGAATCTTGATTTTTAAGCTAATTAAAAATATTTCAAAGGCTTGGAAAATTAATATTTATCATACGGAAGATAATAGAAGTTTTAAAATCGAGTTTAAAACTATTTTGTTCATTTTTGAATTTATATCGTTTAAATCGATATTTAAAAATAGCATTCCTAGGCACAGTCTCAGAATTCAACGAAACCAGTTCCATTGGATCCATAATATTGTATTACTATCGGATTACAATTTCCATAGCATTCGAAGTTGTAGTGTGATCGTACGTTAGATAAACGCACTGAATTTATATCGGAAATTTAATTTAATAACTGTCCAAAAAGCTATCTTCTCCATACGATCGAATTTGGACTCGGAACCTTCTCCATTGTGTTCGGAATAGGGGAATAACCTTATGATCGCCTGGCGGCATGCCTCGATTGGAGAGCAAGTTTTTGAGTTGCATTTATCGAGACAATTTGATTTTGAATTCAAAATTAATATACACACACACACACAACAGAAAAATCAAACACATTTCCATCTTTAACAGCACGTGTCCATTGCCTTTTCAAATTTGCGTACAAGTATTCCTCCTCTTCTGTTTTCAAATGAAATCGATTTATTCATTCAAAACAAAAAAATAAAATGAAACGAACGAAGAAAAAATATATGTAAAACTATGTCTCTTCCCTCCCTCAATCTTATTCTTCAGGCTATCGAAAATCAAAACAATAATGGCCGATCAAAAATCACCCCTTCCTCTTATCAAAAATCAGATTCATTCCTCAAAAATAAGTGGTGGCCGGAGCATTTACGAGCGCACATAGGAGGCTGACGAATTAGGGTTTGGGTCTCGCGTTGTAGCCATGCAAAGTGGTAAGGGTTTAGGCACAACGATAAAGCTGAGGATAAAGGTGCGACGATGCATAAGAGCGCCTATGCTCACAACATCGATGGCGACATGGCCGGATTGCGGTGGCCGATGGTCGTTAGCTGCGGCTAGGAACGATGCAGAGAAGGTTTGAGACAATGGAAGAAGCTAGGCTTCTTGGATTTTCCGTAAGTGTAATCCTAATCCCTTTTTTTGATTGGTTTGCATTTGAATAAATGATTCTAGGTGAATATAATCTACCATTTTATTGAATTACAGCGAGCATATCGATTCCTTATTGATTGAAAAATTACCGTAAGTATAAGCGAGTTAACAGCCTTCTTTTGATTCTGACTTTAAAATTGAAATATGGATGAGTTAGTTTGTCCAAAAACAAACTTTACTTATATAAATTTTGCGATAATGAATTACTTGAAGATTGGCTGCTGTTAGAATCATATGTTAGTATCCATTTGAATGAACACTTGATAAGAGGAATTAATTGTGGGCTATTTACTGATTTGATTTTCAGTTGTTCAAATTAACCAATGAATATAGCTTTCTAAATTAATTTAAATTTAATTCAAAATAAATAAATGGATTATTCGAGTTAGTTCGAATATTAATGGAATTATATAGTTATACATGGTCTAAAAAATCAAAGAGGGTCAAGCCGGATTTGAAATGGTTGCATGCATAGGCAAAGGTGAGATTTTCTCACATAAATTGAAATAATTAGAATTTAAATTATTGATTGATTGTTTGGTTATGATAGTATATATACATATATATATATATATATATATTGGAGTGATTGATTTCCCACATTATATAGCGGATGAGACCCTATGCACCGCATAATAGCGAATGATATGATATAATCCCATACCGCGATATTTTCTACCTCGAAGTGGAATTGGTATTTAATTGTTGTGCTAACATCGGTGGATGCAGGGAAATTGGTTGGAGGGATCCAACTCGATTCTTCAAATGCTGAATTTGTTTCATATGTTGTGTGCTGATTTATTGATAAATCTATGAATGATTATATTGATGATTGGAATTTATTGAAGGCTATGGTTTGGCCAAATATATTCTGGTATTTCAAAAAATACCAGGATATATAATTGGATTTTTGGAAATTTAAGCAGAAAATTTTAAGTAAATGAATTTTAGAGAATTGAATAAATTTAAAAGTATAAAAGATGATTTTTGTGATCTTATCGAATTAGTTCCAAATTATGGGAAAAGATTTTAATCAATGTATATCGAGTAATATTGTTAAAAGTTGGAAAATTTATTTAAAATTTGTATTTTAAATAGTTTGGAAGAAATAAAGGGTATTATTTTAAAAGTAATAAATTTAGAAATCAATATGGAATTTGATTTGGTGTTTGAAAATAAATTTTGGAAATCAATTTTGAATTTGATTTGGTGTTTGAAAGTAGATTTGGGAAATCAATTTTGAAAATTATACATCGGTGGATATTTGGAAATTTAAATTCACAATGGGAATTTATAAACTAAAGGAAAATTTGTTTTAAAAATAAATATTTGTTTGTTTTTAAAAGTGTAGAAAGAAATTTACGGATTTGGAATTTAAATTAAAATAAATCGAGAAGGATTTATTAATTGATTTAAATGGACCATTTTGAAATGGAAAGTGTATTTTCCTTTGAAAGCCGAATATGTTTTCAGAGTAGCTTTCAAATATAAATTAAAAGCTCTAAAGTTGGTTTTAAAAAGAATGTTTTTGGAGAAATTACTTTTATAAATTGTTTTTAAATCCTTAAAGTAAATATTTATTAAGTTAATAATAGAAGAAATTATTTTAAAGATTTAATTGATATTTGATTTAGAAAATGGTTATTTAAATAGTCATACTCTATCTAATAATTTTATTTTTAAAATTAGTTTGGGCTTTAAGTTTATATAAGATACTAGTATAATAATTTCATAACTAATATTTAAATAAGTGTTTAAAATAGTTTTTTTTAAATGTTTTAAGTATATATTTTTGGATAAGTGATTTGAATTATTTTAAAATATTCGGACTTGGCAAATTTTCAACGGAAATAAACAATATTTGGAAATTTATCCCGCATGAGGAAAGTGATTTGAAATTTGTTTTCAAAAGGTTGAAGCATGAAAATATATCTTGCGATGATATTTTGAAATAAATAATTTGGGAAAATTATTTAAATTTGATGTTGTTGTGAATGTTGTTCGATAGTTAAGTAACCGACTATCAATATTGGTCTTTGAAACGGCACTTGATTTTCGATGCGACCGGGGGTCGGATTCCAAATGGTTATCCAAAAACCACATTCCGGTTAAGCTGGAAACTATTGTGATTTACTTGAAATCTGAATGTAACACTTATTTTTTAAATAAGCGCTCATTATTCGGTTAAGCTGGGAGAGGACTTTGTGTCATAAAACCCATTCCGAATAATGATACGACGAAATGGGATTGCATTTGAAGACGGTGTTGAAGACCGGGTATTTTCAAAAACGAAAGGATTATCTGTCGAATGTTTCTGCACCGAGTTGCTCTGGTATAGAGATTTATATCACCTTTTGTGATGGGGAGTCTGGGCATGATTAGTGAATATCCGGATTTGCAAGGGCTTCTTTCCTTAATTGGAGGAAGTGCCTTCGGTTCTGTACGAACCCAGAACGGACTTGTATGGATGTATGTATGACGTTACACTTTGAGAAGTAAAACTGGTTTCTGTCAAATACATTTCTGTTGGTGGCGGAGAATTTTTTTTCCCCTTAGCTTAACACCATTCTCTGAAACGTACGAGCTAAGAGGTTATGTAGTTGATATTTACTAGTGATATATTCCCAATTTGGTAACGTGGCATGCTAAGTGTTGACGATCATTTGTTGATCGAAGCATGGCTTTAGTGAAAAGCGTAGCTTTGTGGACGAGACTTCGTGGACCTCGCACCCAGGAAATGGTCGAAACAGGAAGGATGCGGCAAGGTTATGCGGGTCGAGCCCCTCAGGGTATGTACATCTCCTTTTGGATAAAAAGTGGCATCTGGTATAGAGCCCAGATATTTAACTTGTGTGGATAAAAAGTGGTATTCTGGTATGGAGCCCAGATTATTTACTTAGTAATTGTTGGTTGAGAGGCGCCTTGGATAAAGGTTGGCCTAGATGGGGGGGCATACTCGTGACAGCTAGTTACCTAGTTACAGAGGTGACCCGGCCTTGTATTGGCAGAGAGATGGTTAAGTTCTCGGGGGAGTCCCTCCAGAGGCGTACCCATTCGGTGAGGAAGTTTCTTAGCCTGACCATTTGTTGGAAATCCAAACAAAACAGTACGAGCCTTATACTTTTTTAGTTGTATAACCTGCCATGGAATGTGGCGGTAACCTGCTATTGAACATGGTAGCTATAGTAGGTATACCATAATCGTGGTATGTTGGCTAAGATTAATTTTATACTTTCAAAATATTTTCTACACTATGCACTAATAATAATATCAAAAAAAAATTTCGCATCAAGCACGTTTGACTATCATAAGGAGAAATCTTCTCCAATTGTGCGATTGCATTATGTGTGTGGCGGGAGGCCTTATGGTAGTTTCATTTTCCAAAAGCATCGAGGATTTATTTTTATTTTATTTTGTGAAAATAACTGTTTTTAAGATCTTACACAAGTCCCATGACTGACTTAAACTCTGGGTGCCCACAATTTTCCAGACGGGTAGCCTAGAGTCAGGTTATCAGTTGTTTTGGAGCGAAGTCGAGAAAGTATGCTGTGGAGATCAGGAGACAAGTTGGATGATGAGACGTATCACTTATACTTTGTATTATACACTGCGTTTGGGTTAGTGCAAGTTCAGTTTCATGTGAGCAAGTTATAGTAACTGTCAGTATTTTATTGTGTTGTTGTAAACTCTGATGATGTATGCATAAACTGATATAGTTCTTTGTTTTAAAGATTATTCATTTATATATTATATACTATTCCGCTGCGGACTGTGAGATTCTATTATTGTTTCTGTTTCTTCTTCTATCTTCTTCTTCTTTAACCCTAATGGTTCGGTTTTTCGGCATTCGATTGTTCGGCATTTGATACAATGCGTGTATTGATGTTAACTTTCGGGCGTCAAAAAAAATTCGGGTCGTTACATTGATTTTCACACTACAACCCTTTGAAAACAAATTTCAAATCACTTTCCTCACGTGGAATAAATTTCCAAATATTTTTTATTTCCACTAAAAATTTGCCAAGTCTGAGTATTTTAAAATAATTTAAATCACTTATCCGAAAATATATAGTTGGAAACATTTAAAATAAAAACTATTTTAAACACTTATTTAAATATTAGTTATGAAATTGTAATGGATTTATAATGGATCGAGGTGGCTGGTCGACGGTGGTATAGGGTTTAACGACCTAATTTGGTTGATGATAGAAATAAGGCCAATTCGCCGTCATGGGTGGATCGGGTGCTACCGCACCAGGGGGAATCGAAGCATTGACGAGTGGAGCTGCTCCGATCGAGATGGCGTGGTTGCTGGTGTCAGTGATCATCGGCATGAGGAGGAGTTGGTTGATTGAAGTTGGATTCCAGGAAGTGCTCGAATGCTCGATTTTGATTCCAGACAAATTCGAAATAACTGGATGGTCATGTCGGTCGAGGATGATGTCGCCGACGTGTTGATGATCGCAGCGGCGATCGGAGATGACCGAACATGGTGTACACGTGCATGCGTGTACTTAAGTGCCTGGGTGATTCTGTAGGAGGAGGATGAAGTTAAACTCGAAGTTGTGATTGAGGCTTTTCGAATTTGGCTCGGGTAGTTTAAAGGGTTGGGCTCGAGCCATTATTAGTTAACCAGGTTTTAAAAATTTAAAGTCAAAGAAAAAAAGGGGGTTGCTTCATGGTTTTACTCGGGGAAATTGGGTGCGACTCGAATTCGAATCCAGGTTTGTCTCGAGTCTGGAATTCAGTATAAAAACAGTTTTAATTTTTAAAACCAAATCAAGTTGTATTTAAAACAATTTTTGTTAAAAACCAGTTCTTTTGTAAATAATAAATGTTTACCCAAGTTTTGAATTGGTTAAAAGATTTTTTAAAATAAAATTATTTTAAAATTAACTAAGTTTGAAAGTGTTTATATATATATGTAACTTTTGTTTTTGAAAAGTTTATTTTAAATAAACTTAATAATGCAGTTATGTGGTTAATTAAGAAAGATGAAAATGTTTTAAAAATATGAGTTTACTTAAAGGTTTAAGTTAATAGAATAATGATAATTCATTTTCAAAGTTTATGGAGTAATTAATAAAGATAAAATGGTTTATCTTTTAGTTAATTAAGATCTTAGGTTGTTAATGATTTATTAATTAATGAAAGTAATTAAGGATAATTACTTAAAGGATAGTTACTTAATGATAGTAATTAAAGAATAATTAATCAATTTCTTAATCGATGATTAAAAGGTAATTAATTACTTAAAATAATTACTTAATGAACGTAACTAAGAAAAATTGATTAATAATTAAGGATAATTAATCAAGGGATTAAAGGATAATTACTCAATGTAATTAATTTGTGATTTATTAATATAAGTTATTGGAGTAATCATTTATTGTCATTAATTAAGGATAATTAATTAATAATCAAAGATTGATTTAGCAAGTGATTAAAGGTTAATTAGTTAATGAAAGTAATTAAAAGATAATTTGTAATTAAAGGTTAATTAATTAAAAATAATTAAGGATTAATTACTTAAAGATAATTACTTAATATAAGTAATTAAAGAATAATTAAGGGTTAATTATTTTAATGATTAAAGGTTAATTAATTGATTAATTGAAGGTTAATTAGTGATTAAAGGATAATTAATTAATGTGATTAATTAATTAAGGTAATTAATTTGAGGATAATTAATTAATTAAAGGTTAATTAATTAATGAAAGTAATTAAGGGATGATTTATTAATTAAGGGTAAATTAATTAATGTAATTAATTAAGGATAATTAATTAAGGAATAATTAAGTAATTAAGGGTTAGTTATTTAATGATTAAAAGTTGATTGATTTATTAACTAAGGTTGATTAATTAATGATTTAAGATTAGTTAATTTATACGTTGCCTCGCCGCCGAGCTCCCATTCAAGTGGTATCAAAGTCTCCATGCGATTTTGAAACAAAAATCAATTCGATTTCGTTTTTAATCTCCGATCGCAGCCCTTTTTTAATTTTATTTTATTTTGTGATTATCAAACGCGAAGGAGAAGAGGGTGATTCGAATTAACTTGCGGCCATGGATTCAATTTCGAACGAAAGAGGGCTTTTCGTTTCTTTTTAATTTTGAACGAGATATTAAAAAAATTTCTTTTAATTTTAAGCGAACGCGTGTAAGAAAAATGACGCATGCTTGAAAAAGGCAACCACGTGTTAACTTTGTCAATTGAATATATATATATATATATATATATATATATATATATATATATATTCAATTCAAATTCAAATTCAAATTTAAATTGTTTCGAATTACGCAACTCAAAATTTCGGCCTCCTATCGAGGCGTGCTGCCAGGCATTCATAAGCTTATACCTCTATTTCGAATGCGATGGAAAAGTTCCCGAGTCCAAATTCGATCGTATGGAAAAGACAGCTTTTTGGACCTGTTTATTAAATTATATTTCTGATATAAATTTAGCGCGTTTATCTACCGTACGATCACACGATAATCCCAAATTCTATGGAAATTGAAATCCGATAATAAAACACTATTACGGATCCAACGGAAGTGGTTTCGTCGAAATCCGAGACTGTGCCCCGGAAGGCTATTTTTAAATATCGATTTAAATGATGTAAATTCAAAACTGAACAAACACTTCAAATTTCAAATTTTAACACTTCCGTTATCTTCTGTATTACTAATATAGATTTTACAAACCTTTAAATTATTTTTAACAAGCTTAAAACTGAAGATTCAAATTATTACCTATCTTTTAAAACTTAAATTTAATAATTTAATTACCAATCAAACAATGATATTTGGAATTCAAGTTAAATTAACTTCCAAATATTAAAATTCAATTAAACATTTCAATTTCAAATGTTCAAAATTTCCGGATCATCACATTCTTCCCCCTTAAAAGAATTTCGTCCTGAAATTACTAGTTAAGAAGAATGATCCACAACCGTTTATCTTTTTCGCAAAACCAAACAGTTTTATCAACTTGTCAAAACAAATCTTTTTATTAAAGATCCATTATCACTTCAACTAACTTTCCAAAATCTTCCATAGTTTTGAAACAACATTGTTTCCTTAACAATTCGAATTTAAATTTAAATTCAAAATTTTAAATCTTCAAAATTTTGTCAAAATTTTTCGAACTCCCTAAATTTTCGAAAATTTTTGTCGACGTCTCCTTTGCGCAGCTAGCTCGGTATGACAACAAAATGCCACAACGTGCCCCCAGATTTCAAAAGAAAACAAAAGGCCAAGTGGCTAGACAAGAAAATCATCAAATTTCATATAGAAATTTAAATACATACCTTTTTGTTGATAAATTAAATTTATCTTCAAATCAAAATACCATTTCCTTTCCCTTTATAACACTTGTATATCCTATTAGTAATAATGTCCAATTTCAACATTAAAAATCATTTTACACATTTCTTACAAAATTTCAATATTCAATTCATTCAAACCCGTACAATGTACTTATATCATTCGTACGCAATATCAAATTCGATCGATCACTCGATCACACAATTTCACTTCCGAACTAATATCGTTCACCCGACTTCCTAGTGCGGACTCAATTCTGGTTCCTTGATCAGAAACCGTCATTCCCCTTGCATACCGTAAACTATGATAGAGAATTTCCAGAATTAACCAAAAATCCATATCCAAGTTCGCTGTGATGACCCAAAAATCCATACCCTTTGAATCGACATAATCCACACATGTTCGACCCAAAAAACACAAACTAACGTAAAGTCAAGAGGAAGAAAAGAAGAGAGAAGAAGAGAAGAGAAGAAAGAGAGAAGATAGACAAAACAGAACAATACAGAATCTCACATCGCAGCGGAAAACATATAATATCGTATCAATGATCTTCACAAAATAGAAACTGTATATATACACATCAATCAGAGTTCAACAGTCAGTCAATAGTTAGCAACTTGAACAGTTATAATAACATGTCCTTACAAATGTCGATAATAATCACAACTAAGCACAGCGGATAATCAATAATCAAAATAGATACGCGTATACGAAATGAAGATCTCCAGCTCGCCTGCTGAAGCTCCAAAAGCACCAAATCTGAACCTGTAAATATACTCGGTCTGACCCAAGCATTGAAAGGGAAGAACGCCCGGATCAGTTTGGTAAACCAGCATGAGAAACACACTCAACTGAATTTATTAAATTATCAAACTTTTCCTTAGTTTTCAAAACAAAAGTATCTCGTAAGACAAGTCCACACATAAACACAGACATGTTTTAACCTTATGATAACTAAAACATGTCATATCAAATCCTCTTATATTATAGTAGTGTCTACTATATACAAATAATATTAATCATAGCCGAAATTGTTACATTGATTAAATTCCAACATATGGCCCAATTGGGTAATACAATCAAAATGGCAAACACGTAGTGGGGTTTGGATTTTCATACAATGACCAGGTGAAGGGGCTACCTTCCGGCAGTACATCTCTAGAAGAACGTACCGAGGACCATCATAAAGGATCCCCTACCAACACAAGACTGGCCCACCTCTATAACTAGACGGTACCGAATACATCATCCTCTGGTCGTTACCGACCTTACCGAGGGCCCTCTAGCATACAAACCACAATAATCAGATACACGACGTCATAGCGTGCAAAGATATATCTAGAAGAGGATGATCATATCCTAATGGAAGCGACCCACTTAGTCGTGCCGCATCTAAACCCGTTTGGTCATTTTCGGTTGATGAGGCCTGACGAGGTAACGATTACCTTTCACAATCACATATCACATCACTTTGAATGCCACACTGCCATTTCCGTTGATTACTAATTGCCTTCCAAAAAATTACAACCCTTAAGCTCATACGTCTCAAGGAAGGTGTTAGGCTTAGAGAAGTTGCCTTCTCCGCCACCACTGATGTACGTTTGTAAAAACCAATGCACGTAATCTATAGAAATGCAATGTCAGACAAAAATCCATACAAGTTGTCAAGGATCAGGACAAACCGAAGGTACTTTCCTACCACATCCTGTCGGGAAATCCCTAGGATTAGTAGCGAATAGTCCTTGCATTGGATATTTCATAATGAAGAGACCACTGATAATGGATGTATATTGGGATTTTAACCCCAAACGATCAACAAGCAGTCCCCCACTATGAAAATCCGAAATATCAGTATCATCATAAGCAACCTGCACAACATTGCATATATGTTGGTCCGAAGTGGTTTTCGGATAAACCGATCCTGGTCACTTCGCAGCAACAACGCAAAAGCGTTTCTCAACCTCACACAGAAACTAAGTCTCATAGACTTACCACGTCTCCAACTTTCAACTTGCTATCCTTCAGGCCAAGAAGGAAGCTCGATAGATTGGAGTAATACTCCACACAATACTAATCAACATCCTCAACACAAATGATAATCAAGCCTACAAAGAAGACTACATACTAAGTGTACTACTAAATAGTTTCCACATCAAGTCGAGGAACTAAAATTTTGGCCAAGTATGATAGTCGGTTATTTAACTATCAAAGAAAACAAACAAATATTCAGCACCATAACAATCACTGGGCCTTTTTAATTAATCTTTTGTTAGCCAAATATTCACTCAAATTATCTTCAAAAAGATATAATCTCAAACCATTTCAAAATTTTCATGTTGGAAAACATTTCCATATACTTATTTAATAATAATAATTCACAAATCAATTTATTTTCAACAATTAGAAAACATTATATATACTTAAATCACGATTAAGTATATACTGTATTCTTTTAAGGAAAACATTCTCTTAAACATATTTATTTGGGTCAAAACGAATGTTGCGTAAAACATCGTTAAGACAACCCAAAATCAATAGTATAAGGATTCGTAAATAAGATAGATATATAAATCCCAATACTATACAAAAAATATTTCCTTTCAAAAATCATTTATTATAACAACGATGTTATAGTCCATCATTTCCATATTTATTGGAAATGTCTATTTCAACAATGAATGTTGAAATCTATGGTTTCGATATTTAACACATTTTAAAACCATCTTTAAGACATTTTATTCCAATTAAAATATCACTTCCCAAAACATTTCTTTAATATATATTTCACCATCCAAAATCGTGATACAAATCGTTTACCAAATTCATTAATTCTAAATATTTTATTACAACATTTAATTTAAAGGATTATTCGCTGTCCAAAATCGTGAATAAATTTCCTTTAATAAACTTCTTTATTTAACTTATCAAATTCAATTGATTTCGGATTTATAAAACAATGTTTATAAATTCCATTTATATACTTTACAAAAACTTCAACTTATAAAATCACTTTATTAACCAATTCCATTTATAACTCAATTACATGCCAAAAATCCAAATTATAAGTTGATTCCTTATGAATTATTTATTTACAATTTTCATTCATTTTTATAACATCACAAATTATAAATCTTATTTACTTATAAAATCCGTTTATAACTTCATTTAAAACACTTTCAAAACTCCTTTATAATTTCATCACTTTGATTTATAAAAATCCAATTTTTATAAATATTATATATAAACCTTTTATAATAAATTCAAAAATCACCATTTAAACTATTTTATAAAAGTCAACTTTATATTTCCTAAAATCACATTTCAATCATTTTTCTCAAAAACCATAATTTCAATTATATTTCATAAATATCATAATTTTTATAACGATAAAAATTATAACATTTATTTATTTAATATAAACCAATTCCAAAATTCAATAAACGTATACTTCCAAAAACCATTTTAAAATCCTTTTAAATTTGGAAATCATCACTTTAACATTTTAAATTTCCAAAAATAGGCCCAATGCTGCAACAACACTAAATACAACAATCACGGCAACCAAAACATCATATATCATATGATAACAGAATATATAACAATATCTGTAAATAAATTAATACTGGTGAGGAATCCAGTTGGATCCCTCCAACCTGTCACCTGCAACAAATATACATATTAGAAAATATATGTACAATGTCCGCTTTAAGGCAGACGCGCGTACAAAGGGTCATCTGCATATACACGGGAATGTATAGGGTCATTTGCTCCACTAGGCAGGTATATATCCAAATACCAATCAATATATCATATACCATCCAAACAATCGTCAATCATCAAAAATAATATTATTCTCACTTATATAAAATATCAGTGAGTCAGAAAGAGTGAGTTGTACTCACATTGCGTCCAATAGCAGTTGTAGTGCTTTATTCCAAATGAAATTAAACAGGAGTTTAATTTTACCCAAATTCACACTAGCTCCAATCAACCCCTATACAGCTCCATCGCGTAGTGCTCGTCAATACGATTCCAATGTAAGTTGTTTCGTGCGACAGGGACCTCGTATGAAAAAGTTACGCAGTTTTAAAATTTATACGAATAAATAAAATATAATAACTTCAGTTTTCTTTTTATTTTTTTAACCTAATATCAATCTGGGCCACACGATTTCTTGCATCAACATCAGGCCGTGACTTCTTTCTTCTCCCAGGCTATCACGTACACGTGAACCAAACCCATTTGCCACCGATTTCATCAATTTATTGCCCCCTCCATGTTCATCTGCACTTCGATCAGGAATCACCGTCGCATAGCCCTTCTCGAGCTCGATCTACACCTTGAACGGCGTGACACTCGGCCATCCATAGGCTTCGAAATCCGTGGTTGAACTTGAAACGTTCGAACAAGATTTGCCATCGACTAAGTTAATTTTAAACGATCATGCCCGTTGGATTGAAAGTTCTCAACGTGCTCTATATTTTTGTAGTTGGGGATTCCTTGTAAAAATTTACGGATTGGAAGATAATTGAGGGAGAACGAAGATGAATTTCAGCCATTGAAATGAAGCCGGCGGCTAGGGTTAAGCAATTAGGGTATTGTGAAAATAATGAATTATGAAGTCCTTTTATAGAAAAAATTTCGACACTATTCATCCCGAAAATTTTCGAACTCAAAACGAGGCGTGCCGCTTGGCGTTTATAATGTTTTACCCCTATTCCAAACGCAACGGAATATATATCAAGAGCCAATTCGATCGTATTTGAAAGATAGGTTTTCAAATCGACTATTTTAAATTTAAAATTCACTTAAACCAATTTCTACGCGTTTTAGCTTGCCCCAGACAAACCATACATCCGATTGATACGAAATTTGAAAAATGGCTATTTTCACTCATCAATTAAATATTAAAATATTCAATTTTTACAATTTGACTTTTAGTTCGATTTTAAAAGTTCTCCAACATCATTCTAAATCAAATATGATTTAATATAACTTTATAAAACATTTTTATTCACATTAAATCAAAATATCAATTATTTCTACAATTTCAAATATTGAATCAATAATTTAATTATCCAATTAAATCACTATATTCAAAATATACTTTATTCGGCTTATTAAATATACTTGCGAATATTTAAAATCAATTAAATATATGAATTTCAAATGACTGAAATTCTGGGTCGTTACATTCTGCCCTACTTAAAAGAATTTCGTCCTGGAAATTACAAACTAAGAAAAAGTCACAAAATCCATTAACTTTTCGAAACAATTCGTTCAGTTTAGATTTACCAAAATCACTTAAATGTTTAACTTTCCCAAAATCCAGTAGTTAAACTTACAAAAACTTTTCTAAGTTTTCAAATCCATGTATAGTTATCTTTTCAACACCAACTAATACCGTTTAACTTTTAACTCGATATCAAAAATTTAGTTTTCACAAATTTTCCCAATTTTCTCAAAATTTTCTAACGCCTTAAATTTTCAAAAAAAATTTGCCAACGTCTCCTTTGTGTGGTTGGATCTAAAAAAACAATATATATATATCACAAATATACATCTCATCATCAAGGATGAGGCATCCCGAAGGGAAAAAAGTGTAAAAGTACGATATGTAATCCGAGATATGTACCTTATATATTATTAGCGAGCATATACGGCTAATATAGCACGAAAGCAAGCTCCAAATACGAAGCAAGCGCCATCCTCACCTACTAAACACTCAACAAACAATGAGAAACATATATGTAGAAAGTAATATCAATATACAACATATACCAATACAACAATAATATATGCCACTATAGCAAATGCAACAAAAACAACAAATCCAACCATCAAACAACTATCATCCAACAGATCATATCTATCCAGTAAATCCATAACCAAATAAATATACATTCACTTCTCACTAATATTCGTTGAATTGATTTTTCAATTTAATCACATTTGATTCATTAGCATTGGATTTACTAACAGTCATTCGTTCATATTCAATTAGTTTACATTCACTAATTACATTCAAATTTGTTCACTTTCAGTTCAAATCAAATAAAATTCAATTCTATTTACTTCCACTTTCAATTTGAATTCAATTATTTAGCTTTCCATTTCATTAGTTCAATATCATATGGATTTTTTTATTCAATCAACTAACATCCATCTAATAAACAATGCATAACCAACATTTACCAAATTAATTTAATTCGCTTACATTCAATTTGGTTTAACATCTAATTGACTTCCATTCAATTATTCAATTTCCAATTTCGTTAACTTTTAATGAATTAACATTTGCATCCACTATTCCATATCAATTTACTTATATTCAATTGATTAACATTTAATCCATATTTTATTTACTAATTCACTTTTACAATTAAAGTTGAATTTCATTATATAACTCAAATTCATATTCATCACTTCACTTTATTAATTTACTTCGATACCCAAAATCAACTTCATTTAACATTACTTAGGTTATATTTCATTCCATCTTCATCTACATTTACTTTCACTTATACAACTTAAGTTCACTACTAATTTAATTCAAATTTTATTTTATTTAACTTTACTTAAGTCAAATTCATATCACTATTCAAATTCAGATTTTGTTTTACTTAACAAAATCGTTTAACCACTTTAACTATTGGTTTTACTTACCTTTTCCCATTTTATAAGTTATTTAACTAATTTATTCAACTTCCATAAAAATTTACCTAAGTATACTACCATTCACATTTTCATAATTTCAAATCAAGGCTATATAATCACTTTACACTTAGGTTTAATTTAATTTCAATAGTATATCAAATCTAGTTCAATTTATTTAACCTTCCTTTAGTTAAATTTCATATCATATATTTTTTATTATATTAACTCAAATTTATTTCAACTTAACCAAGTCAAATTTTATTTCATATTATAAATCCAAAACTCGTTTTACTTATATTTATCAATTTCAACTCGAATTTTAAATCAAATTCGTTTAACACAACAGAATTTCAATTTTCAATTTACTATTTGTAGCAAATCCATCACATAGAAACTCGAAAATGATACTGATGATGCTGCAGTCATCACCCTTATTATTCTCCAGCAACAGTAGTGAATTCAGTGCTTTATATTCTTTTAAATATCCTTTTGTTTATAAATCACATTTATAATTCTTTACTTGTATAATTTTACTATTTTACTTTACTTACATAAGATCATTCCAAATTTACTCATCTTATTTAGATTTATAATAATATAACAGTATAATCTCTTTTACTTTTGAAAAACAACTTTCAAAATCAATAGGATTCAAATTTCACAAATTCTTAGTTAAATCCATTTTTATTTATAACACATATTTATAAATATATTCATATAGTTTCATCTCTTATACATAAGATTATTTCACATTTGTAAATCATATTAATTACAATTCCATACTTTATAATTCATTTGCTTATATAATTTATTCTTTCTACAATTGTTTCTTTATTTAGATTTTTCACACATCTTTCATTAACTTATATATATGTACATTTTCAAACAACCAAACAATCAGTTTATATACACTTTAATAATTTCAAAAAAAATATTTCCTTATATATAAAATATAATCAAGGTAAAATTATTTCGTTTACCCAATTTAAAAAGATACTATGTCGACTTGCCTCATTTAAGTGTTTGGAAATTCCTATCAATAATATGGCGTCCCACGTATCGACCAGAATTCACAAACAGCTTAACGGATAAGCAAACACAATATAAAACATTTTGTATTCACTAACAAATACGAGCTCATATATATAATACACTCAAACTCAATCTAGGGTGCTACTGTCCCTATCTATAGTGAGTACACATCAAAGCTTTGGAATATGCAAAATCTAAGCTCTGATACCAAATGTGACGACTCGAAAATCTGTACCCTTTGAATCGATAATAATCCACACATGTCCGACCCAAAAAGCACAAACTGATGGAAAGTCAAGAGAAAGAAAAGAAGAGAGAAGAAGAGAAGAGAAGAAAGAGAGAAGATATCAAAACAGAACAATACAGAATCTCGCATCGCAGCGGAAAACATATAATATCATATCAATGATCTTTACAAAATAGAAACTGTATATATACACATCAATCAGAGTTCAACAATCAATCAATAGTTATCGACTTGAATAGTTATAATAACATGTCCTTACAAATGCCGATAATAGCAACAACTAAGCACAACGGATAATCAATAATCAAAACAGATACGCACATACGAAATGAAGATCTCCAGCTTGCCGGCTGAAGCTCCGAATGCACCAAATCTGAACCTGTAAATATACTCGGTCTGACCCGAGCATTGAAAAGGAAGAATTTCCGGATCAATCTGGTAAACCAGCGTGAGAAACACACTTAATTGAATTTATTAAATTATCAAACTTTTCCTTAGTTTTCAAAACAAAAGTATCTCGTAAGACAAGTCCACACATAAACACGGACATGTTTTACCTTACGATAACTAAAACATATCATATCAAATCCTCTTATATTATTGCAGTGTCTACTATATACAAATAATATTAATCATAGCCGAAATTGTTACATTGATTAAATTCCAACATATAGCCCAATTGGGTAATACAATCAAAATGGCAAACACGTAGTGGGGTTTGGATTTTCATACAATGACCAGGGGAAGGGACTACTTTCTGGCAGTACATCTCTAGAAGAATGTACCGAGGACCATCACAAAGGATCCTCTACGAATACAAGACTGGCCCACCTCTATAACTAGATGGTACCGATTACATCATCCTCCGGTCGTTACCGACCTTACCAAGGGCCCTCTAGCATACAAACAACAATAATCAGATACAAGACGTCATAACGTGCAAAGATATATCTAGAAGAGGATGATCATATCCTAACGGGAGCGACCCACTTAGCCTTGCCGCATCTAACCCCGTTTGGTCATTTTCGGTTGATGAGGCCTGACGAGGTAATGATTACCTTTCACAATCACATATCACATCACTTTGAATGCCACAAGGCCATTTCCGTTGACTACTAATGGTCTTCCAAAAAAATATAACCCTTAAGCTCATACGTCACAAGGAGGGTGTTAGGCTAAGAGAAGTTGCCTTCTCCGCCACCACTGATGTACGTTTGTAAAAACCAATGTACGTAATCTATATAAATGCAATGTTAGACAAACATCCATACAAATTGTCCAGGATCAGGACAAACCGAAGGTACTTTCCTACCACATCCTGTCGGGAAATCCCTAGGATTAGTAGCGAATAGTCCTTGCATTGGATATTTCATAATGAAAAGACCACTGATACTGGATGTATATTGGGATATTAACCCCAAACGATCAACAAGCAGTCCCCCACTATGAAAATCCAAAATATCAATATCATCACAAGCAACCTACACAACATTTCATATACGTTGGTCCGAAGTGGTTTTCGGATAAACCGATCCCGGTCTCTTCGCAGCAACAACGCAAAAGCGTTTCTCAACCTTACACAGAAACTAAGTCTCAAAGACTTATCACGTCTCCAGCTTTCAACTTGCTATGCTTCGGGCCAAGAAGGAAGCTCGATAGATTGGAGTAATACTCCGCACAATACAAATCAACATCCTCAACACAAACGATAATCAGCCTACACAGAAGGCTACGTACTAAGTGTACTACTAAATAGTTCCCACATCAAGTCGAGGAACTAAAATTTTGGCCAAGTCTGATAGTCGGTTATTTAACTATCAAAGCAAGCAAACAAATATTCAGCACCATAACAATCACTGGGCCCTTTTAATTAATCTTTTGTAAGCCAAATATTCACTCAAATTATCATTAAAAAGATATAATCTCAAACCATTTCAATTTTTTCATATTGGAAAACATTTCCATATACTTATTGAATAATAAGTAATTCACAAATCAATTTATTTTCAACAATTAGAAAACATTATATATACTTAAATCATGATAAAGTATATACTTTATTCATTTAAGGAAAACATTCTCTTAAACATATTTATTTGGGTCAAAACGAATGTTGCGTAAATCATCGTTACGACAATCCAAAATCAATAGTATAAGGATTCATAAATAAGATAGATATATAAATCCCAATACTATACAAATAATATTTCCTTTTGAAAATCATTTACTATAACAGCAGTGCTATAGTCCATCATTTCCATATTTATCGGAAACGTCTATTTCAACAATGAATGTTGAAATCTATGGTTTCGATATTTAACACATTTTAAAACCATCTTTAAGACATTTTATTCCATTTAAAATATCACTTCCCAAAACATTTCTTTAATATATTATTCACTGTCCAAAATCGGGAATAAAAATCGTTTACCAAATTCATTTATTCTACATATTTTATTACAACATTTAATTTAAAGGATTATTCGCTGTCCAAAATCGCGAATAAATCTCCTTTAATAAACTTCTTTATTTAACTTATCAAATTCAATTGATTTCGGATTTATAAAACAAGGTCTATAAATTCCATTTATATACTTTACAAAAACTTCAACTTATAAAATCACTTTATTAACCAATTCCATTTATAACTCAATTGCATGCCAAAAATCTAAATTATAAGTTAATTCCTTATAAATTATTTATTTAAAATTTTCATTCATTTTTATAACTTCATAAATTATAAATCTTATTCACTTATGAAATCCGTTTATAACTTTAATTAAAACGCTTTCAAAACTCCTTTATATTTTCATTACTTTGATTTATAAAAATCCAATTTTTATAAATCTTATATATAAACCTTTTATAATAAATTCAAAAATCACCATTTAAACTATTTTATAAAAGTCAACTTTATATTTAAAAAATCATATTTCAGCCATATTTCTCAGAAACCATAATTTCAATTATATTACATAAATATCATACTTTTTATAACGATAAAAATTATAACATTTATTTATTTAATATAAACCAATTGCAAAATTCAATAAACGTATACTTCCAAAAACCACTTTCAAATCCTTTTAAATTTGGAAATCATCACATTAACATTTTAAATTTCCAAAAATAGGCCCAATGCTGCAACAGCACTAAATACAACAATCACGACAACCAAAACATCATATATCATATGATAACAGAATATATAACAATATCTGTAAATAAATCAATACTGGTGAGGAATCCAGTTGGATCCCTCCAACCTGTCACCTGCAACAAATATACATATTAGAAAATATGTGTACAATGACCGCTTCAAGGCAGACGCGCGTACAAAGGGTCATCCGCTCATGCACGGGAATGTATAGGGTCATTTGCTCCACTAGGCAGGTATATATCCAAATACCAATCAATATATCATATATCATCCAAACAATCATCAATCATCAAAAATAATATTTATTCTCGCTTATATAAAATATCAGTGAGTCAAAAAGAGTGAGTTGTACTCACATTGCGTCCAATAGCAGTTGTAGTGTTTTATTCCGAATGAAATTAAACAGGCATTTAATTTTACCCAAAATTCACACTAGCTCCAATCAGCCCCAAACAGCTCCATCGCGCAGTGCTCGTCAATACGATTCCAACGCAAGTTGTTTCATGCGAAAGGGACCTCGTGGATTGAAAGTTCGAAATCTGTGGCTTCGAAATCCGTGGTTGAACTTGAAACGTTCGAACAAGATTTGCCATCGACTTAGTTTATTTTAAACAATCATGCCCGTTGGATTGAAAGTTCTCAACGTGCTCTATATTTTTGTAGTCGGAGATTTCTTGTAAAAGTTTACGGATTGGAAGATAATTGAGGGAGAACGAAGATGCGTTTCGGCCATTGAAATGAAGCCGGCGGCTAGGGTTAAGCAATTAGATTTTTGTGAAAATAATGAATTATGAAGTCCTTTTATAGAAAAAAATTCGACACTATTCATCTCGAAAATTTTCGAACTCAAAACGAGGCATGCCGCCTGGCATTTATAATGTTTTACCCCTATTCTAAACGCAATGGAATATATATCGGGAGCTAATCCGATCGTATTTGAAAGATAGGTTTTCAAATCGACTATTTTAAACTTAAAATTCACTTAAACCGATTTCTACGCGTATTAGCTTGCACCAGACAAACCGTACATCCGATTGACATGAATTTGAAATCTTACAATAATATAACATTACGGATCAAACAAAACTGGTTTTGTTGAAATCCGAGACTGTATGAAAAATGGCTATTTTCACTCGTCAATTCAATATTAGAATATTCAATTTTCACAATTTGACTTTTAGTTCGATTTTAAAAGTTCTCCAACATCATTCTAAATCAAATATGATTTAATATAACTTTATAAAACATTTTTATTCGCATTAAATCAAAATATCAATTATTTCTGCAATTTCAAATATTGAATCAATAATTTAATTATCCAATTAAATCACTATATTCAAAATATACATTATTCAGCTTATTAAATATACTTGCGAATATTTAAAATCAATTAAATATATGAATTTCAAATGACAGAAATCCTGGGTCGTTACATTCTGCCCTACTTAAAAGAATTTCGTCCTCGAAATTACAAACTAAGAAAAAGTCACAAAATCCATTAAATTTTCAAAACAATTCGTTCAGTTTAGATTTACCAAAACCACTTAAATGTTTAACTTTCCCAAAATCCTGTAGTTAAACTTACAAAAACTTTTCTAAGTTTTCAAATCCATATATAGTTATCTTTTCAAAACCAACTAATATCGTTTAACTTTTAACTCGATATCAAAAATTTAGTTTTCACAAATTTTCCCAATTTTCTCAAAATTTTCAACGCCTTAAATTTTCAAAAAAATTCGCCAGCGTCTCCTTTGCGTGGTTCGATCTTGAAAAAAATAGCAATATATATATATCACAAATATACATCTCATCATCAAGGATAAGGCATCCCGAAGGGAAAAAAGTGTAAAAGTATGATATGTAATCCGTGATATGCACCTTATATATTATTAGCGAGCATATACGGTAATATAGTGCGAAAGCGAGCTCCAAATGCGAAGCAAGCGCCATCCGCACCTACTAAACACTCAACAAACAATGAGAAACATCTATATAGAAAGTAATATCAATATAAAACATATACCAATACAACAATAATATATGCCACTATAGCAAATGCAACAAAAACAACAAATCCAACTATCAAACAACTATCATCTAACAAATCATATCTATCCAGTAAATCCATAACCAAATCAATATACATTCACTTCTCATTAATATTCATTGAATTGATTTTACAATTTAATCACATTTGATTCATTAACATTGGATTTAATAACATTCATTCATTCATATTCAATTAGTTTACATTCACTAATTACATTCAAGTTTGTTCACTTTCAGTTCAAATCAAATAAAATTCGATTCTATTTACTTCCCTTTCAATTTGAATTCAATTATTTAGCTTTCCATTTCATTAGTTTAATTTCATATGGATTTTTTTATTCAATCAACTAGCATCCATCTAACAAACAATGCATAATCAACATTTACCAAATTAATTTAATTCACTTACATTCAATTTGGTTTAATATCTAATGACTACCATTCAATTATTCAATTTCCAATTTCGTTAGCTTTTAATGAATTAACATTTGCATCCACTATTCCATATCAATTTACTTATATTCGATTGATTAACATTTAATCCATATTTTATTTACTAATTCACTTTTACAATTAAAGTTGAATTTCATTATATAACTCAAATTCATATTCATCACTTCACTTTATTAATTTGCTTCGATACCCAAAATCAACTTCATTTAACATTACTTAAGTTATATTTCATTTCATCTTCATCTACATTTAGTTTCACTTATACAACTTAAGTTCACTACTAATTTAATTCAAATTTTATTTTATTTAACTTTACTTAAGTCAAATTCATATCACTATTCAAATTCAGATTTTGTTTTACTAAAAAAAATTGTTTAACCACATTAACTATTGGTTTCACTTACCTTTTCCCATTTTATAAGTTATTTAACTTATTTATTCAACTTCCATAAACGTTTACCTAAGTTTACTTCCATTCACATTTTTATAATTTCAAATCATGGCTATATAATCACTTTACACTTAGGTTTAATTTCATTTCAATAGCATATAAAATCTAGTTCAATTTATCTAACCTTCCTTTAGTTAAATTTCAAATCATATATTTTTATTATATTAACTCAAATTTATTTCAACTTAACCAAGCCAAATTTTATTTCATATTATAAATCCAAAACTCGTTTTACTTATATTTATCAATTTCAACTCGGATTTTAAATCAAATTTGTTTAACACTACAAAATTTTAATTTTCAATTTACTATTTGTAGCACATCCATCACATAGAAATTCGAAAATGATACTGATGATGCTGCGGTCATCACTCATATTATTTTCCTGCAACAGTAGTGAATTCAGTGCTTTATATTCTTTTAAAAATCCTTTTGTTTATAAATCACATTTATAATTCTTTACTTGTATAATTTTACTATTTTACTTTACTTACATAAGATCATTCCAAATTTACTCATCTTATTTAGATTTATAATAATATACAATATAATCTCTTTTACTTTTGAAAAACAACTTTCAAAATCAATAGGATTCAAATTTCACAAATTCTTAGTTAAATCCATTTTTATTTATAACACATATTTATAAATATATTCATATAGTTTCATCTCTTATACATAAGATTATTTCACATTTGTAAATCATATTAATTACAGTTCCATACTTTATAATTCATTTTCTTATATAATTTATTCTTTCTACAATTGTTGCTTTATTTAGATTTTTCACACATCTTTCATTAACTTATATGTATTTACATTTTCAAACAACCAAACAATCAGTTTATATACACTTTAATCATTTCAAAAAAAATTATTTCCTTATATATAAAATATAATCAAGGTAAAATTATTTCATTTACCCAATTTAAAAAGATACTATGTCGACTTGCCTCGTTTAAGTGTTTGGAAATTCCTGTCGATAATATGGCATCCCACATACCGACCAGAATTCACAAACAGCTCAACGGATAAGTAAACACAATATAAAACATTTTGTATTCACTAACAAATATGAGCTCATATATATAATACACTCAAACTCAATCTAGGGTGCTACTGTCCCTATCTATAGTGAGTACACATCAAAGCTTAGGAATATACAAAATCTAAGCTCTGATACCAAATGTGACGACTCGAAAATCTTTACCTTTTGAATCGACAATAATCCACACATGTCCGACCCGAAAAGCACAAACTGATAGAAAGTTAAGAAAAAGAAAAGAAGAGAGAAGAAGAGAAGAGAAGAAAGAGAGAAGATAAACAAAACAGAATAATACAGAAATCCGTGGTAGAACTTGAAACGTTCGAACAAGATTTGCCATCGACTTAGTTCATTTTAAACGATCATGCCCGTTGGATTGAAAGTTTTCAACGTGCTCTACATTTTTGTAGTCGGAGATTTCTTGTAAAAGTTTACAGATTGGAAGATAATTGAGGGAGAACGAAGATGCATTTCGGCCATTGAAATGTAGCCGGCGACTAGGGTCAAGCAATTAGAGTTTTGTGAAAATAATAATTATGAAGTCCTTTTATAGAAAAAAATTCGACACTATTCATCCCGAAAATTTTCGAAATCCATCCATAGGCTTCGAATATTCACTCAAATTATCTTTAAAAGGATATAATCTCAAACCATTTCAAATTTTCCATATTGGAAAACATTTCCATATACTTATTTAATAATAAGTAATTCACAAATCAATTTATTTTCAACACTTAGAAAATATTATATATACTTAAATCTCGATCAAGTATATACTTTATTCTTTTAAGGAAAACATTCTCTTAAACATATTTATTTGGGTCAAAATGAATGTTGCGTAAAACATCGTTACGAAAACCCAAAATCAATAGTATAGGGATTCGTAAATAAGATAGATATATTGTTTGCGCCAAAATTGGTCACAAACCCCAAGTACCGTGAAAGCACCAATATGTGAATATAAATCAACGATATTTGAGCACAAGTCATAGATCTAACCAAACAACAAACAACAATTCAGAAATAACAAACAGAAACACAAGATTTATAGTGGTTCGGCTATCTCCGGGCTACGTCCACTTCAAACAGTAATCCTTTATTTATTTTCCTTGCTGGTTACAGATGATTACAGCGAGTACAATGAAGCAATTCGAGTACAGCAGCGATGTTGAAGTGTAGAATTGAATCCGGCAGAGTCTGGACGTTGAATAGCCAAAAGAAATATCCTTTCTCCGTAGGCTTCAGGGGGCTATTTATAGGCGTAGGAGGCTGATATCTCGCTCAAACTTCGAGAGACTCCTTCTGGCACGTGAGGGGACCCACGCAATCGATCCCACCTAGTTTCAACTCGATCTGTGATCGATACAAATCGATTTCGTATCGATCAAAAAATGGTCCAATCGAGCTGAAACTTGGCAGGAAGATCCTTTACCTTGTACGTAAGCTCCTGTCAAACTTTCATAGCATTTGGACTTATGGTTTAGGAGATATGATCGATGTTAGGTTACGTTTTCGTTAGCACTGTCGCGTTCAAATCCATCGTTCATATCGACCCATTTCGACTCGATCTGGGCACGTGAGTGCGTGGTGACATGGCGCGAGATTCTTGGATCGCCCCGCCTTTTTTGTCGAGTTGATCGAGTCATTCCTAAGCTTTTGCCTCGTTTGCATCGACGTGTTCGCATCTATGGCTCGTACTCCGTTTTGTATCGATGAAGCTCTGTTCGCATCGATGACTGTATCGATATTTGGGGTGCCATTTCGTATCGATCACTAATACTGGGGATCAATACGAAAGGAGAATCTAGGATCGATGCGAACAAGATTCCAACAAGATCGATACGAATAGATAACCTTGATCGATTCAAACATAGGGATACGAACACGATGAGGTTCTCACTGATCGACACGGACCTGATGGATTCGAACTATGCAGAACCTGATGGATTCGAACAAAGCGAGGTGAAGTCATTCTAATGGATACGAATCTGATGGATTCGAATAGACCATCACCTCGACTTTGATGTGTACGAACAACATATTTTCTCTAAATTGTATCGATCATATCTCGTTCACACGAACTCCAGTTAACCTGAAATTTGAAATGCTGGCTTTCACGGCTTTGCTAGTCATGTCTTGTCAATTGTGACCCGATCCGGACTCAGACAAAATTCATCGATATCCACGGTATACCTGCAATGCATAATTGATATTCATGACTAGTAATCATTGATTTTCAGATAATTTTTGGGTATCTCAGCTTTGTCAAAAGGTGGGATAACACTTTGCCCCCCCAAAACATGCCTTTTTATAAAAGGTGTGTTTTGAATAGTTTCATGTCAAATGCAGTGAGTTCATGTTTAATTTAAAGCTTATGGCATTGTCAATCAAGTTTGCGGCTGTTCGAAGCCAAGAGATTATTCATTTTCTCCTGTGGAAATTAAGAATGAAATTCTACAATCTCTTTGGACTTTCAATGGTTATTGCAGATCCTTGCCAAGTCCATCCCAGACTTAGCGATCGAATAGAAAGATCCTATTGCATCCGACTTTGCTTTCTAACCCTTGCACTCTGGCCCCAGCTAGGGCGTATAGCGATGTCTTGGTTGTTGTAGACGGATCATTGCCTCTTCGGGCTCTTGCTGGATCCCATCCTGTAACTCTCCGGTGAAGGGGAAACATCGTTAAGTGATTCGATCCTGTCGCTCTTCTGCGAAGCGACTCACTTCTTGCCCTCTGGTTCAGTGTTTCTGAACATTAAGCGATGTCATGGCCTAGATCATAGACCGATCATAGCCACTCTAGGGTCTTATCGAATCTCGATCCAATCACTCTTCGGTGAATGGGAAATGACGTTAAGTGAGTTGATTCTATCGCTCTCCGACAAAGCAACTCACTTCTTGCACTCCGGACCCCGCCTCTCTGGGTAGGGTCATAAAACGATCATTCTCAAGCTAGTTTTCAATATTCGTCCTTTCACTCTCCAGTCAAAGGTTTTATTTAAATAAATTCGAGTACATTTATTAAATGAAAGTCCAAGATGTTCAATCTCAAACATCAGGGAAAACTAGACATTGCCTCTCCAGGCGGAGCGGTCTATTACAATCTCAGAGCATGCCTAGGGATCTTTCCGGTTCCCGTACATGAGTAAGTGGAATAGCTGTTTATTTTAAAATCAAATCTAAGAGACCTAATCGACCAAAGTCCAAATCCTGAACTTGGCCCTTGCCATCATTATCAGTTGATGACGAGTCGCGATCTCGATCCCGATCCAGGATAAATTCTATTAGGCGGAGGCGGTAGTTGTTCAGGTCTTACGGTCGCTGTACGTTCTATGGTATATTGTGGCAATCAACCACTCCTGGCATGTTCTTCCACCTCATCCTTTAGGTGGTGGCATTCATCGGTAGTGTGCCCATCCAGCTCATGGAATAGGCAATATTTTCCACTCCTACGTTCCCGCTCTGTGGGATCTCTCCTAGTTGGTTTTCGATAGGGAAGTTGCCCCCGAGTTTTAATGTAAATCCGTTTTAGGCTTGCCGTCAGATCTGTGTATTTCCTGAATCTAGGCTCTCAGGATTTCTTTCGTTTATCAGGACCATCATGTCTGTCATCCTTCTTTCTCTTTCCTTTGTCTCCTCCAGACTGTTCTCTGGCAGTTCCTTCGCCCAGCACAGCGTTTGCTTCTTGCCTCTCGACTCGTGATTCTTCTAGTCGAATGAATCTTTCAGCTTCATGATAGAATTCTCCAAGATCTTATGGTGGATCTCTTGCCAAAGAATCTTTGAATTCGGTGCTTTCCCCAACTCCTGCCACTGCCGCCACCAAAATCATCGATGGATCTGGGAGATCTGCAGAAGCCACTGTTGCATTGAATCGCAGTAGAAAATCTTTTATAGACTCTCCGGTCCTTTGCTTTATCGAAGCCAAAGTCATCACACTCTTGGGTCGTGTCACGTGGACCCTAAACTATCTCATGAAGCAATCTACGAGCTCGCCCCATGTTCTGGTCGATCACGTTTCTAGTTGTCTGAACCAAAGCATGGAAAAATCTGATAAAAATAAAGGGAAACATCATGCTATCACTTCCTCGGATGCTCCCAGCACTTCCATATGTCTAATGTATCTGGTATTGTGCATGGATGGGTCTGACTTCCCATCATAAGGGTCCATCATTGGTAGTTTAAACTTTGGATGGTTCCTTGCACTTTTCATATTCGGAGTAAACGGGCTCCGACTGACTTCTTCCAATGCTCCACTCGACAATATTCCTCTCATGATTCGTCGCACTAGATAAATCATCCTTTCATCTTCATCCGGGGGTTGCCCCCTTGTCATGTTTCTATCCTGCCCTCCAAGTCTCGAAGGGAATTTTGGTACATACTCTTCGTGTGGCTTGTTAGCATTAGCATTGGTTCTAGCCTGTTGAACTCCATTTATAGGTCTTCTAGTATCAGATCCTGAGGGTCTACCCCAAGTCCTTGTTGATTGCCTTCTGGTTCTGCATTCTAACCTTGAGCTTGACCTCCGTTGGTCTCTGCAATCCTAACTCCTTGTTCTGCATTCCCAGTCGCTGTAGTTGGTTCAAGGTTCCTCACATTTGCAGCCCTCATCTGCTCGAAGAAATTCTGCAGCATCTCTTATTGACTCTTCATTATTCTTTCATGCATTGAATCAGCCATAGCTTCCATCTCATTCCTAGTGATGTAGGTCGAAGCCTGTCCTTCTCCAGCTCTAGAGGATGCCTCCTGGCTTCCTCCTTGTTGGCTTCTCTCAGCTCTTTGTCTTCTAATTATTTGTCGAGTCATTGTCGCTAAATTTGAATCCTTCAAGCTTTTAAATCTGAACTTCAAATCTGGTTTAGTGGGTGCTAGTGGTTCTCAGTGAAAGCACCGAATTGTTTGCGTCAAAATTGGTCACAAACCCCAAGTACCGTGAAAGCACCAATATGTGAATATAAATCAATGATATTTGAGCACAAGTCACAGATCTAACCAAACAACAAACAACAATATAGAAATAACAAACAGAAACACAAGATTTATAGTGGTTCGGCTATCTCCGGCCTACGTCCACTTCAATTAGTAATCCTTTATTTATTTTCCTTGCTGGTTACAAATGATTATAGCGATTACAACGAAGTAAATCGAGTACAACAGCGATGTTGAAGTGTAGAATTGAATCCGGCAGAGTCTGGACGTTGAATAGCCAAAAGAAAGATCCTTTCTCCGTAGGCTTCAGGGGGCTATGTATAGGCGTAGGAGGCTGATATCTCGCTCAAACTTCGAGAGACTCCTTCTAGCACGTGAGGGGACCCACAAGATTGATCCCACTAAGTTTCGACTCGATCTATGATCGATACGAATTCGATTTCGTATAGATCAAGAAATGGTCCAATCGATCTGAAACTTGGTAGGAAGATCCTTTACCTTTTACGTAAGCTCCTGTGAAAATTTCATAGCATTTGGACTTGTGGTTTAGGAGATATGATCGATGCAAGGTTACATTTTCGTTAGCACTGTCGCGTTCGGATCCATCGTTTGCATCGACACATTTCAACTCGATCTGGGCACGTGAGTGTGTGGTGACGTGGCGTGAGATTCTTGGATCGCCCTGCCTTTTGTGCCGAGTTGATCGAGTTGTTCCTGAGTTTCGCCTCGTTTGCATCGACGTGTTCGCATCTATGGCTCGTACTCCGTTTTGTATCGATGAAGCTCTGTTCGCATCGATGACTGTATCGATATTTGGGGTGCCATTTCGTATCGATCACTAGTTCTGGGGATCGATACGGAAGGCGAATCTAGGATCGATGCGAACAAGACTCCCACGAGATCGATACGAACAGATGACTGTGATCGATTCGAACATGGGGATACGAACAAGACGAGGTTCTCTCTGATCGACACGGACCTGATGGATTCGAGCTATGCAGAGCCTGATTGATTCGAACAAAGCGAGGTGAAGTCATTCTGATGGATAGGAATCTGATGGATTCAAATAGACCATCACCTCGACTTTGATGGGTACGGACAGCATATTTTCTCTAAATTGTATCGACCATATCTCATTCATACGAACTTCGATTAACTTGAAATTTGAAATGCTGGCTTTCACGGCTTTGTTTGTCATGTCTTGTCAGTTGTGATCCGATCCGGACTCGAACAAAATTAATTGATAACCATGGTGTACCTGCAATGCATAATTGATATTCGTGACTAGTAATCATTGATTTTCAGGTAATTTTTGGGTATCTCAGCTTTGTCAAAAGGTGGGATAACATATATAAATCCCAATACTATACAAAAAATATTTCCTTTCAAAAATCATTTACTATAACAACAGTGTTATAACCCATCATTTTCATATTTATTGGAAACGTCTATTTCAACAGTGAATGTTGAAATCTATGGTTTCGATATTTAACACGTTTTAAAACCATCTTTAAGACATTTTATTCCATTTAAAATATCACTTTGCAAAACATTTCTTTAATATATTATTCATTGTCGAAAATCGTGAATATAAATCGTTTACCAAATTCATTAATTCTACATATTTTATTACAACATTTAATTTAAAGGATTATTCGCTGTCCAAAATCGCAAATATATCTCCTTTAATAAACTTCTATATTTAACTTATTAAATTCAATTGATTTCGGATTTATAAAACAATGTTTATAAATTCCATTTATATACTTTAAAAATCTTCAACTTATAAAATCACTTTATTAACTAATTCCATTTATAACTCAATTACATGCCAAAAATCCAATTATAAGTTAATTCCTTATAAATCATTTATTTACAATTTTCAATCATTTTTATAACTTCACAAATTATAAATCTTATTTAATTATAAAATCTGTTTATAACTTCATCTAAAACACTTTAAAAACTCCTTTATAATTCATCACTTTGATTTATAAAAATCCAATTTTTATAAATCTTATATATAAACCTTTTATAATAAATTCAAAAATCACCATTTAAATCATTTTATAAAAATCAACTTTATATTTCCAAAAATCACATTTCAACTATATTTCTCAAAAACCATAATTTAAATTATATTACATAAATATCATAATTTTTATAATGATAAAAATCATAACATTTATTTATTTAATATAAATCAATTCCAAAATTCAATAAACGTATACTTTCAAAAATCACTTTAAAATCCTTTTAAATTTGGAAATAATCACTTTAACATTTTTAAATTTCTAAAAATAGGCCCAATGCTACAACAGCACTAAATACAACAATCACAGCAACCAAAACATCATATATCATATGATAATAGAATATATAACAATATCTGTAAATAAATCAATACCGGTGAGGAATCCAGTTGGATCCCTCCAATCTGTCACCTGCAACAAATATACATATTAGAAAATATGTGTACAATGTCCGCTTCAAGGGAGACGCGCGTACAAAGGGTCATCCGCTCATACATGGGAACATATAGGGTCATCTTCTCCACTAGGCAGGTATTTATCCAAATACTAATCAATATATCATATATCATCCAAACAATCATCAATCATCATAAATAATATTTATTCTCACTTATATAAAATATCAGCGAGTCAGAAAGAGTGAGTTGTACTAACATTACGTCCAATAGCAGTTGCAGTGTTTTATTTCGAATAAAATTAAACAGGCATTTAGTTTTACCCAAAATTCACACTAGCTTCAATCAACCCCAAACAGCTCCATCCCGTAGTGCTCGTCAGTACGATTCCAATGCAAGTTGTTTCGTGCGAAACAGACCTCGTATGAAAAAGTTTCGCAGTTTTAAAGTTTATACGAATAAATAAAATATAATAATTTCAATTTTCTTTTTATTTTTTAACCTAATATCAATCTGGGCCACACGATTTCTTTCATAACATCAGGCCGTGACTTCTT
Source organism: Allium cepa (assembly GCA_030765085.1). Classification (NCBI taxonomy): domain Eukaryota; kingdom Viridiplantae; phylum Streptophyta; class Magnoliopsida; order Asparagales; family Amaryllidaceae; genus Allium; species Allium cepa. Next base: position 6,100,597 of record CM060937.1, read on the forward strand.
TCTTATTCCAGGCTATCACATATGCGTGAACCCAACCCATTTTCCGTCGATTTCATCAATTTATCGCCCCCTCCACGTTCATCTGCACTTCGATCAAAAACCACCATTGCATAGCCCTTCTCGAGCTCGACCTACACCTTGAACGGCGTGACGCTCGGCCATCCACAAGCTTCGAAATCGGTGGTTGAACGTGAAACGTTCGTACAAGATTTGCCATCGATTAAGTTCGTTTTAAACAATCATGCCCGTTGGATTGAAAGTTCTCAACGTGCTCTATATTTTTGTAGTTGGAGATTTCTTGTAAAAGTTTATGGATTGGAATATATCTGGTTCACTTGTACTTCACTTGTACTCGAATGCCGCAGATTCAAACGTCGAATCTGGTTCGCCGGAGCTTATAACACATTAAGTATAACAACATAGCGGAAGAAAATGAATAATATCATTGATACAACAATGAATACAATATCCGATGATACAATGAATATCAATATACATCAGAGATACAAGAAATAGCAATAGAAAGAAACAACAGTAGAAGATAAAGCAAACTAGGCAACTACAGCAGAAAGATAATGTCTTCAATGCCAAACTCCAAAGATCTCCAATCCAATGAGAGAGAACCACCATCAAGTTGGCTTAAGCAAATGCGATCCCGAAATGTTATCGCCAAAATCCAAAGGCTGAAAGCTATCGACTCTATTCCTACTACTTGATTATCTGAAAAACCCAACTCTAGACTGCCTCTGTGGAAAATTGTGGGCATCCAGAGTTTAGGAAGAGAACAATAAACTATGGGTCAGTCATGAGACTGGTGTGAGCAAACAAAAACGATTTTATCTTTAAAACAAACAACAAAAGAATTTAAAAGTTGAAAAATCTGCAATGCTTTTTGGAAAATGAAACTACCATAAGGCCTCCCACCACGCACACAATGCAAACACAGAATTGGAGGAGATTTCTCCTTATGATAGTTAAAAATGCTTGATACGCGAAAACCATTTGATATTATTATTATTGCATAATGAAAAAAACCTTTCGAAAGTATAACATTAATCTTAGCCAGCTTACAACCATTATTGTATGCCTACTATAGCTACCATTCAAACAGTGGGGCGCCACCATAAGTAGATGGCAGGTAATACAACTAAAACCGTACAGGGCACGTATTGGAGATTTGATTTTCCAACAAATGGTCAGGCCAAGGAACTTCACATTGCCACATGGGTACGCCTCTGGAGGGATGCCTCGTGAACTTACCCACCTCTCTGCCAACACAAGGCCGGTGTACTCCCTTCCCGAGAGTAACACCTAAGATATGCCACCGCCGATCGTTTGCGACCTTTATCCGAGGATCCTCAACCACAAAGCAACATCACACAGTAATAAATTTATAGTGTCCACATGAGTAAGTATCTGGGATCCATACCATGATACCACCCTTTTCCAGAAGGAATGGACATACCCTAGGGGCGCGACCCCTACAACCTTGCTGCATCTTTTCTGTTTCGACCATTTCCGGGTAGTGAGGTCCAGATGCAGTCTCGTCCACAAAGCTACGCTTTTTCACAAAGCCATGCTTTAATCAACAAATGATCAGCAGGACTTCGTATGCCACATTACCAAATTGGGAATGTATCACTAGTAACCATCAACTACATAACCTCTGAGCTCGTACGTCTCAGAGAAAGGTGATAAGCTAAGAGAATAAATCTCCGCCACCAAACAGAAATGTATTTGATAGAAACCAGCTTTACATATCAAAGTGTAATGTCAGACACACATCCATACAAGTCTGTTTCGGGTTCGAACAAAACCGAAGGCACTTCCAAAGAATCCCTTGCAAATCAGGAATTCCCAATCCCGATCGGACTCCCCATCACATATGGAGATCTCTATACCGACGCGACTCAGTGCAGAGATAATCGACGGGTTATTCTTTCGTTCTCGAAAATACCTGGTCTTCACCACCGATCTTCAAAATCTATCCATAACGTCGTATCATTATTCGGAATGGGTTATATGACGCAAGGTCCTCTCCTAGCTAAACCGAATAATGAGCGCGATATTTAAAAACATACGAATATGAGATCTCAGTTAAGTCACAACTTTTTATCCAAAACCTTTCTTTCAAATGGTTTAAACAAATTACCATTTCCAATCTTTCAAACAAAAAAATCTTTCACAAAGTTGACCAATTTTTCACAAAGATTTATTCACAGAATTCAAGATAATTTTCCTTTCAAATTGGATTATCTCATCCAATTATTAACCCAAAGACTCAATTTATAGCTTTCAAAACAATTTTCAAAGATCCATTCATAACTTTCAAAACAATTTCCATTTCAAATATTTTATATATAAAAGATACACCATTTAAAATCCTCTTCAATTTCAAAACAAGGTTTAATAATCGTTCACAAAGGTTCATTCATAGCTTTCAAAACAATTCAAAATTTCTTTTCAAATTTGAAACTTTTCAACACAAATTGGAAATCCTTTACTTATATGAAAGTTTTTACTATTTGAAAACAAATAGTTTTCGTTTCGGGAAAATCCGATTACATTTACATAAGTAAAGCCTTTCAAGTATAAAACTTGGGCCAAATTTAAATTCCCAAAACAATACTTTTAGATTGGTTTAAAACCCCTATAAACACATTTATAACTTGTATATCCTTTTTAAACCATAATTTCCAAACATAGAATTCAGTTCCAAATCTTGAGTTTAAATTCAAATCAAACTATTTAAATTTCAAAACTCTTATCAAGTTATTCAAAATAACTTTTATTTTTAAAAATTCCTTTTCAAAAACTTTTCATATTCAACCCAATTCCATTTCCAAACCATTTGAATTCAAAATTCAATTTTTTAAAACCATTTCAAAATCTATGGCTTAACCAATTTTCTTGTGCAATCCGTATTTGTGTGTGTATAGTGTAGTCCAGGGGTTTTACACAATAGTGCAACAACATCAATCGTCACATACAATCACAGTAATATCGATAAGCGGTATAATCCTATAACGCTTATCTATACACACAGAATCACAGATAGATAATATAAATGCATTATAGATAAATAAATTACATTCATCATAGGTTGAATTAAAATAATTCATATCATACAGCATCACATAGTAGAGATATCAAACAATTTACAGCATTCAATAGAATACAGTCATCCATAAATAAGGTTAATTGATCAACTGATTAATTAAAACCAGATTAATCTCCAATTCTGGTTGATTAACATTAGTTAATTTCAATTTGTGTTAATTAATTATCCTTAAATTATTTATTAATTAACCTTAATTAATAAATCAATCAACCTTTAATTATTAAAGAATATTTAATTACCCTTAATTAATTAATTAACCCTTAATAAATTATCATTTAATTAATTAATCTTAATTTATTACAATAAGTGATTATCCCGTAATTAATTTCAGTTAACTAATTAACCTTGAATCAATTAATTACCCTTAATTAATTAATTTTTAATTATAAATTAGTTAACTTAAGTTAGTAATTAACTAACCTTAATTAATATTTAATTAACCTTTTATTAATTAAGTGATTACAAATCATTTATCTTAATTAATTGACCAATTAATATAAAAATCTTACCTTATAGTTAATTATCATTAAACACATTAGTTCGAAAAGATTAAGGTTAACAATAACATTTCAACTTTGTCAAAATAATTAATTTCTATACAATATAAATAAGTAATGAACTAAATTACTTTAGAAATATCTTACTTAAAACTATTATTAACCCAATATTAAAATAAAAATCATTATTTAATACATAGGCTAAAATTTTGAATTTTTGTTTTAAAAAACTATCTTGTGTGACGATACGAGAGCAACATCGAGCGTTTCCCCAAGCTACATGCCTACCTGCTTCGAGTTTCACTCAAAACCCACCTGTACTACTTAAAATTTTGTTTAAGTAACGAACCCAGTGTCGTACGTAAAACCCTCGAATCTGTACTCAAGCCATCCATGCATTTCCCTAACCACTGCTTCGAGTCATCCACTTTCTTCTCCGATCCACAACCCAGAAAACACAAACGTGCACGTGTACGACCATTCTGGTCACCTCCGACCAGAGCCACAACCACCCACACATCACCGATCATCTACTCCATCGTCCCAAAGCCCTTGATCGTCGAATTATACCGAGGATTGAAATCGCGTAATCCAATCACCCAGGTCTTCAAACTAACCATCCCAAAATATCTTGCCGACGACAAGATCATCCACTAGAAAATCTGCCATCTCATCCAAAGCTTTACCACACAACGGCGTGACCATCCCCCAAGGTCCGATCACTTACGACCGACTACGGATAACGTACGAACTCAATAATCACCAACGACCAAAACTACCATTTAAACCCTAAAAGTTCGCCGAATGGCTTCCATGGTGAACAAAAAAATTTCGATCATTTTTCCTATCACCTCCATTCTTCCAGCTATCTTCACAAAAATTTCAACCAACCCGGTTTTGCCGATCATCGGAACGAAACACAAAATCCGATCATCTTAACATATCTCGTGATTTTCATAGTTAAAAATCATGATATTAATCTCAAAATCATAGTTTTTGTGTTCGAATCCGATAATATAAACACAATCTGAAATTAATACTGTTGATTTTTCGGATTTACAGCACTCATTATTGTAATTCCCACTTTTTAAAATATTTATTTAATAATTATACTTGTGATCATATTTAAAATTGGTATTACAACATTACAATCACTTTTCATTTTTAGATTATAGCCTAGTATTGATTGGTTTAAGTGATATGAATTTTTGAATTTGTTTTCAAAACTTGGAACCTTAACACACACACACACACAATCATATCCATATATACACATGCAGACAAATTTCATCCACACAACATATTCAACAACATAGATCCAAACCATGTAAACCAGAATTAAATATATAGGTTTAATGGTTTGCTCACCTGGATTCCAAAAGAAACAGAGAATAGTTACAGGCATAGTGCTTTGGGTCAGGGACTTGAAACAAATTTGAAGCTTGAAAGCTAGTTGTTGATCTCGAATTGAATCCATATATTTGCTTCATCTTCTTTGTTGATCTTGCATTTATTCTTCAATTTAAATCTTCCTTCCAGGCTTCCAGTTTTATTTTAAAATTTCTTGTTTTAATTGCTTCAGGTTGAATCACTTGTTTAGTTGCATTTGCTTGTCCAGGTTAAAATGTTTTCAGGCTTGAAAGCTTAGATTTCCTTTCTGATACAATCTTACAAGTTTGAGATTTCTTTTCCAGACTTGATCTCTGTTTTTTTTGGATTTGAACTTTTGAGTTGAATATTGAACTTTTCTTTGTTCTTCATTTTTAATTTCCAGTTTGAATTGTTGATAGTTGTTATCTTCAGATTTTAAATTTTCTTTTGTTTTTTTAAGTTTACTGGTCTGAAAAGTGAAGAAGAGAAATTTGGTTTTGTTTTTAATATTATATTGTTTTAAAATTCAATTTTTTAGAAAAAGTATATTTGCCACTTGTAATCTATATTAACACCTGTATTTGCAAGATGCATAATGTTTACAAATGTCTCTTACATGTTTTTACAAATTTACAAGTGTTGAAAACAAATAAATTTATGTTTAGCCCTTATTTTGGATTAATTTAAAATTTGTGTTTTTAACCCTTGTTCATTTTAGAATTTGTGAATTAACTTTGTTTCTTATGTTTTAAAAGTTTACATATGTATATAGTGTTCTATGTATATACAATCTATAAATCTATGTTTTTTTTTATTTTCAAATGAGGCTTTATTAATTTCAAAAGACATATATAATTTAAATGTTTATTAAACCTTGTTTTAACATCATATTATATTTATAATTCTAATTATATACATATATAAAAAAAATTCAAGATATAAAACTTTTAAATCCAATTAATTTTTATAAAATATTTATTACTAAATTTCCAAATCAACTTAACTTTAAAATCAATACATTCATTTCCAAATTTTCAAAGTAGTTCACAATTAAATTCAAAAATTCATTTAAATTACAAATTTAAATTTGTCTCAAAAATTGGGATTGTTACATAATTTGTCATTTCTTCATTAAGTTTCACTTACTAATTTTATTTCAGTACTTTGTTTCATTTGGTCCAACTTGACAAATTTTCCATTTCGCTTAATTCAACTCAATTCAAATATTCAGTTTAATCAAATTTTAAGCTTCGATAAGTTTTCCAACTTATTTATATTTCACACTATTTTAATTTTAACCATTCTTCAAGTTAAATTTTATTCTAACAATTTCAAATTTTATAAGTTTCCAAACTCAATTATATTCCATAAATATTTTAAATAGGTTTCCAGAGTCTTTCCAACATTTCAAAAATCATTTTTGAAATCAATTCAAATTATCATTTGAAATTCCAAAATCAAACCTAGTTTTGTAAACAACTTCCATTTAAAACAATTTGGCAGCAATTCCTCTTCTGGAAACTCGAAAATGAACATCGATAATGCTGCAGTCATCGCCGAAGTTATTTTCCAGCGACCGAAAAGAGTTTAGTGCTTTTCCCTTCAAAAACATTTCCAAATATTTTTAATTCCAAACTCCACCACATTTCAAATCCAATTCAAAATATTTTCCCCAAAATAATTTCACCATTATTTTTCCAAAACCTTTGAAAATCATTTTCAAATTCAAGGAAACTTAAACTTTGCACCAAAATTTCAAATCCTTTCAAGTATTTCTCTAGTATTCTATTTCAAATTATAAATCATATTTACAAAACGAATTTAGTTTTTAGCTTTTTGTTATGATTTCAATTTCTTATTCAACTTTCACACTTAAATGATAATAGTTTAGTATTATCTCTTCCTAACAATCAAGCAAACACATATAACAATTTTCAGAAATTATTTCCTTTTATATACGAAAATAGTTTAGGTAAAAATTATTTCATTTCCCCATTTTAAAACAATTCTATGTCGAATTGTTCTTTACAAGTGTTTAGACATCCCTATTAATAATGTTAATTCCTCGTATTGACCAGAACCATATACCACTCAACAAACCAATCGACACAATATAAAACAATTTTATATTCACTAACAGATACATTCTCATATCTATTAATACACTCAACTCATTCTAGAGTACTACTGACTCTATCTCTAATGAGTAACAACTCGATTTTTTTCGATGCCTGAAAGTCGACATCAATATGTCTACTATATCAAATGCTGAACAATCGAATGCCGGAAAACCGAACCGCTAGGGTTAAAGAAGAAGAAGATAGAAGAAGAAATAGAAACAATAATAGAATCTCACATTCCGCAGCGGAACAATATATAATAGATCAATGCATAATCTTTAAAACAAAGAATTATATCGGTTTATACATAGGTCATCAGAGTTTACAACAACACGATACAATACTGACAGTTATTATAACTTGCTCACATGAAATAGAACTTGCACCAACCCATATGCAGCGGATAATGCATAGTATAAGTGATACTTCTCGTCATCCATCTTGTCTCCTGATCTCCACAGCATACTTTTCTGACTTTGCTCCAAAACAACTGATAACCTGACTCTAGGCTGCCCGTGTGGAAAATTGTGGGCTCCCAGAGTTTAGAAATAGAATAATAAACTCCAGGTCTGAGACTAGTGTGAGATCTTAAAAATAGTTATTTGCAAAAAATAAAATAAAAAGAAATCCGCTATGCTTTTGGAAAATGAAACTACCATAAGGCCTCCTGCCACACACACAATGCAATCGCACAATTGCAGGAGATTTCTCCTTATGATAGTCAAACATGCTTGATACGCAAAATCTTTTTGTTATTATTATTAGTGCATAGTGTAGAAAACATTTCAAAAGTATAATATTAATCTTAGCCAGCATGCCACCATTATGGTATACCTATTATAGCTACAATGTTCAATAGCAGATTACCGCTACATTCTATGGCAGGTTATACAACTAAAACCGTACATGGCTCATATTGTTTTGTTTGGATTTCTAACAAATGGCCAGGCTAAAGAACTTCCTCACCGAATGGGTATGCCTCTGGAGGGATGCCCCGAGAACTTAACGAGCTCCCTGCCAACACAAGGCCGGGTTACCTATGTAACTAGGTAACTAACTGTCATGAGTATGCCACCCCTCGGTCTTGACCGACCTTTTTTCGAGGTGCCTCTCAACCAACAACCACTAAGTAAATAATATGGGCTCCATACCAGAATACCACGTGTTATCCACACAAGTTAAATATCTAGGCTCTATACCAGATAACACTTTTTATCCAGAAGGAGATGTACATACCCTGAGTGGTGTGACCCCCATAACCTTGCCGCATCCTTCCTGTTTCGATCATTTCCGGGGTGCGAGGTCTGATGAAGTCTCGTCCACAAAGCTACGCTTTTCACAAAATCCATGCTTCGATCAACAAATGATCAGCAACACTTAGCATGCCATATTACCAAATTTAGGAATATATCACTAATAAATATCAACTACATAACCTCTGAGCTCGTACGTTTCAGAAAAGGGTGTTAAGCTAAGAGAAAAAATTCTCCACTACCAACAAAAATGTATTTGATAGAAACCAGCTTTATATCTCAAAGTGTAACGTTAGACATACATCCATACAAGTCCATTCCAGGTTCAAATGGAACCGAAGGCACTTCCTCCAATTAAGGAAAGAAACCCTTGCAAATCAGGATATTCACTAATCACGTCAGGACTCCCCATCAAAAAGGGTGGTAAAATCTCTATACCGGAGCAACTCGGTGTAGAGACATTCGACAAGTAATCCTTTAGTTTTCGAAAATATCCGGTCTTCAACACCGTCTTCAAGTGCAATCCCATTTCGTCGTATCATTATTCGGAATGAGTTTTATGCACAAAGTGTAACGACCCGTAATTTCACTACTTCGAAAATGAGAGATTTCATTCGTTTTAAATTTAAAAGAAGTTTAAATCTTAAATAAATATGTTATATAAATTATCTATTCTTATAGTTAACAAATTTAAGAAGTATAAACTTGGATTTTTAAACAAATCGACAAAAGTTAAGTTTTGTTAAAAATAAATAAAGGCTTAAATAAATGAATTTAAATATTTATTTAAAAAGATAAATCTTATTTAAAACATCTAATAAAGATAATAAAAGTATGTTAAAAGATTTAAAAGTACGTTAATAATCGTTTTACAAAAATAAACAAAATTTATTGCATTTTGTCTGTTTTACATACGCTGTAAAATTAGAGATATTGATATTAATAATATGATTTTAAAATATAAAGATACGTGTTTTAATTTATTTAGAGAAGTAAAAAGTTTATTTTAAAGTTTGGTTTACATCAATATACAGCTTAACAAAAACGTCAAATTTTAACTTTATAATTTGTAGTCAAAAACACCGTTTTCAACAGAAATAAGTTGTCGACAAGTTGTTGCAACTTGATACATTTTCTAACATATAAATACAAGTTTACAAACTATTTAAACACTTTACATTTAGCACTAAAAGACAAAAATAGTTTACTTTTTAAAAGTCGAATTAAAATAAATAAGTTTAAAAAGACAGGATTTGACATAAAAACAACATCATTACTAAACCATCTTTTCTCATTAATGCATAAGACTTATCTTACATGGAAAACAAGCAAATGTTATTTTAACATTTTAAAGTTTAAGAAAAAGAGGCAAACATCATTTCATTAAGTACAAACCATTAATGCAAATCAAATCAAGCAAAAGTCTTCTTTCTTTTTAACACAAAATTTAAGAAAAAAAAGAGAGTAATCATTTCTTAAGTACAAATTCAAATCAAACCATTTCTTCTCCGTTAAGCAAAGGTTAAATCAAGGGTAAAAAGAAGTAAATAAAAAGTCAAAAAGTAGAGAAGGGTATTTTACTCATTTGTCATCCAAAGCTCAAGTATAAATATGCATCCATACCTTTCATTTTTCACACTTCATTCTCTACGTTCTTCTTCACTTTCTCCTTCTTCTTCACCTCCATTTCCATGGCGTCCAACCTCTCTTCCACCTCCATTCTCTTCTACCTTCAAGCTATCACCTCCACATCACCACACCATCACTTTTCACCACCAAAACCAAGCCTAGCTTCCACCTACCCACCTCTTACACCCATGGCCGAGCCCTACACATCCATACCCACCTCCACAAAGTCATACCCACCTACCTACACCCCTAGGCCGAGCACCACACACCCCACACCCTCCTCCACACAAAGGCCGTACCCCTTTTCTCTTCCATATATTAAAAAAAACAGAAGAAAAAAGAGAGAGAGAAGGAAAGAAAAAGAAAAAAAGAAAGGAAAACAAAAGTGTTCGCTAAGAAATAAGCTAAGGCGAGAATTCAAGTCATTCGGGAAAAGCGCGTTGTTCGAAAGCACGTAGCCTACGAAAAAAGATTGACGGAGTGGATATGAAGTTGAGAAATTATCACTGCTCTTTAAATTATATTGATTATCATGCTTAATCGTTATGTTAGATAATCACTATTTGATGATATGGATGTTTGATTGATTGTTTGAATATGTTGGATATTCCGTAGTAATGTTATGAAATTTACCGTATGGAAAATATTGATGTTATATGATTGTTGTATGGTTGTGATGATAATTTGGACATCAAGTTCATATTAATTAAGTGATCCCTTTGTTTATTAAAACCATATTTTAGTAATATGAAATATTGTGGACAAATAAGTCTCTTTCCATTTAAAAGTGAAATTAAAGTTAAAATAAAGGAGAATTTGAAATTTGAAGTGAAACGGATTTGAAAAGGATAGTTAATTAGAAATTGAAATTTAGATGAATAGTGAAATTGAAATTGAAATCGATTTTGGAAAAGTGAAGTTTAGTTTGTGATTGAATTGAAGTTTAAATTGAAATTAGATTTGAAATCTATGTTGTAAATGTGTCTAATTTGAGATTAGAATTGAAATTGAGTTGAAATTGGAATTTAAAATTTAATATTAAAATAATGGGAATATAATAATATTTTGATATGGTAATAGTGAAAATAAATTTTAAATACTTTAAAAGTGAAAATATTGATTTAAAATGGTTTGTAATGATTTTATAAGTGTTAAAAGCCAATTTGAATAGATTATTTCAAATATTGAAAAAATAAGTTAAAACTAGGTGCGTCGCGCAACGGTAGTTCGCGATTTCACGCCGAGAAGTTCAAATAAATGTGTAGAGTGGAATATAGCTCGGAATTCTTCGAGATAAGAAAATTCCAGACTATTATATCCATATCTTCTAAACGAAGAAAGAAAATCAAAGTTTTGATAAGTAGATTTTGAAATAAGTCCAAATCAATTTTCCAGAAAAATCACGCTAGTGCAGTTAACTGACCGTAACAGAAAATCTGTTTAAATGGATGTTTTTAATTATGGAAAAATATGGAATAAATTTGATAAATCTATTTAAATGATTTAAAAGAGATTTGGATTAGAAATTATGAGTTTTCAAATATTTAAAAGTGGTTTATTTCAAATAAGCTTATTTAGCACTTTCCGCAACATTTTTAAGCTACGAATTGTATAACTTTTGGAATATGAGTTTAAATGTAACGACGTTTTCCAGAATAAATTGTGGATGTTTTAAAAAGGATAATTATGCATTTGGAAAGATAATTTGGGATATTTATAAGCAATTCCAAAATGTAAGTTGAAAATCTGAGTATGCGGAAATGACTAGTACATTTGTCCCGCCTATGAGATTTGGAAAGATAAAAAAGGTGTTTAAGTAAGGTTAGGGATGGAGCAACCAGTGCCCTGAACTTTTCCGGCCTATGTTTTCTTTTCTTAGGCGAGGGGTGGAATAGATCGAAAGGAAAGCCCGGATGCTCTTAAATAAAAAGACCGTATTGAGTTTTTGAAATTAAAAGAAGATTGGTATTATCCAAAATTTGAGCAATCTCCAAAATGAATGATTTCTATGATCCTGTTTACTCAAAAATGTTGCTAAGATTGAATTAGGGTTTATCGTAAATGATGTCTTAAATAACATTATTTTTGACCCGCCTAAAAGTTAAGAAATTTGGATCAAGAATTAGGTAAGGAAATCTGAGATATTTTCCAAAGCAAAAGAATGAATTTCTTAGAAATTACTCTAAGTCAAAAAAAAGAGAATTCGAGATCATTCGAAAAGAATTAAAGTGAAAAGTGACTTAATAAATCCTATATACTCATATTCACTTTTTATCGATATTGGATTTCGAAGGAACCGGAGTCGGATATGAATAAATCCTACCCGAAAACCACTTCGAATCAATGTATACGTTCGAACGTGAAGACATGTTGAAGACGATGATTATTGAAGATCGTGGATCTTCATAGCGTGAGGACTTCTTGTTGATTTGCTCAGGGTCGCACACATTATAGAGTTATATATAGAAGTGGTCTCCTCGTGATGGAGATTTTTGGATTGCAAGGGCTTCTCTCGTAATGATGGCCGAGGAAAGTGCTTTCGGTTTGTCCTGTTCCTGGACAACTTGTATGGACGTTTGTCTGACATTGCATTTCTAAAGATTACGTACGTTGGTTTTTACAAACGTACATCAGTGGTGGCGGAGAAGGCAACTTCTCTTAGCTTAACACCCTCCTTGAGACGTACGAGCTCAATAGTTGTATTTTTGTGGAAGGCAATTAGTAGTCAACGAAAATGGCAATGTGGCATTCAAAGATGTGATATGTGCTTTGTGAAAAGGTAATCGTAGCCTCAAGCCTCATCAAACCGGAAATGACCGAACATGATTAGATGCAGCAAGGCTAAGTGGGTCATTCCCAAGTAGGGTATAATCATCCTCTTCTAGATATATTTCTTCCCGCTATGACGTTTGGGATGTATATTAATGTGGTGTGTAGAAAACGAGCGCTCGGTTAAAGGTCGGTAACGACCGGGGGATGACATATTCGGTACTATCTAATTATAGAGGTAGGTCGGTCTTGTGTTGGTAAAAGGCAAATGTTCTGTGCCTCGGGACATCCATCTAGAGGTGTACCCCTTTCGAAAGGTAGATCCCGCGCCTTGTCATTTGTATGGAAATCCATTCTCCAATAAGAACCTACGGACTTGATTGTAAACCTATTATGCTGGAATTTAATCAATGTAACAATTTCGGCTAAGATTAATAAGTTTATTTGCAAATGTTTTCAAAGAGATGTCATTAGAAATAATATCAAATGTTTTGATACAAAAGTGTTTTAGTTATCATAAGGTAAAAATCCATCCGTGTTTATGTGTGGGCGTGGTCTTATGAGATACTCTTTATTTTCAAAGATTTTTATTCAAAGGCTGATATATGAGACTGTCATTAATTATTGAGTTTTTCTCACGCTGGTTTATCAAGCCTGATCCGGATATTTTCAATATTCGGGTCAGATCCGAATATTTTCAGGTTTAGTCGAATGCGGTTGGAGTTTCCAGAGGAGAGCTGGAGATATTCTTCGACGTATGGACATATGCTATTATCCTCTTTGCTTAGTGAGGTTCGTACATGATAGGGGGTTCTCGCTTCTTGCTAGGTAGCAAACTGATGACTCTTACTCCTACATGTCTCTGAGATCGAGTATCGAAGGATTGGTTTCAGTCGAGAGGCTGGCTGTAAAAGCAAATCATGAGGTACCAGTGTAAGCTACGGCAGAAAGTGGCCGCTGTCGATGGTTGAAAAGCCTAGATCTTTACCTTTGGTATCAGAGCTTTTGGTTGAGCGAACACTGAAGCCTGATAGGGGTATGTCTCATCATAGATAGGATTAGTAATATCCTAGGATGAGTAACTCATTAGAGATAGGGTTAGTAACACCCTAGAATGAGTTATGAGAGTATTATATATATGAGCGTGTATTTGTTAATTTTATAAAAATGATTTTGTTTTAAAGATGGTAAATGGAATAATTTTACCTTGGGTTTGTATTATAAATATTAAAGACGATATTATTATCTTTTGGGTTAGAAATTAAGGATTGATTGTAATTTTGCTTAGTGAAACTAATATATGAATATCTTGTAATTAGAATTGCACAATTGGACTATAAGATATTCTATATAGAATCAATTAGTTGAAAGCTAGAATTCATAACTTTAATCATATACCCTTAGATATTTAGTATTAAGAAATAATAACGATTAAGTGATTATCATAGTGAATGGATTTAAAAGCTAAGTACAAATATCTTGTGAAGTAAAATTCACAATTCGACTATAAGATATTTGATGATAATATTGAAGCTACAACTTGTAACTAGAGAAAGTAAACAGAGAATGCACACTTAGAAAAAATTATTATCAACAAGATAAGAAAAAGATAAACGAAAATTGAGACTTTTTATAAATATACTATAAAAGGATAAGTTCTATAACTTATAAAGAGATAAGTTAATTTGAAATTTAGAAATAAGAGATATAAGAAATATCCTCCTAATATAAAAATTTGAATTATTGATACATTTAGGGTAACTTTTGGAATTCATAATGAAGTAAGAATAGATTTGGATATTTTTGAATAATATGGTTAATAGGTTGATTGTTGGATGAAAATTTTAAGTAGCAAATACCACATGAATTAAGTTTCATAATTTGACTATAAGATATTTGATGGATTTAAGGTTAAGAAATTTGATTTAGAAATGGATAAACAATATTACCTAAATCAAGATCTTAGGTAAAGAAAACAAAGGATTGAGTTTTATAACTTATTAATGTGAGATAATAGTGTAGTTCCACATTTGTTAAACGCCTTAGTTGAAGTAATAACAATTTGAAGTGGAGAGATATATATATACTCTTAGGAAGGAAAGGTACATTATACAAGTTTAAGTCAAATTTGTGTGCTTAAGTAATAATATATTAGGTAAAGATGAATGTGAATAAGTACATATGTTAAACATAGATCATTTCAGCACATAAATTTTGATCTAAGATTGGAGTATATAACTTGAAGTGTTTACACCAATCCGAAAAAGGATTTATCACTCGATTCTTGACGAGCATTGATGGGAGTTTATGATTATGTACATGAGTTTTCTATCATCGTTGAGAGCTATGCAAAAAAAGTAAGGGTTTATAATCAAGAAGTCTGATCAAAGTCCGTACTAGAAAATTGAGGGATCGATACTAGTTCAAAAGAAAAGTTGTGGATTCGAATAATAGATTGAATCAAATATCACATATAGTACGATATGTTGGGTCTATCTACTTAGTAGTTGGATAGTTATCTCAAATGGCAGGCACTAAGATATAGTGTTTGGACTGATGTTTTGGTATGCATGTATATAGACCACAGAAATAGTACATGCTCAGGACGGGGAATGAGTTATGTGGTTGTATTTGTTTATCTTGATATAGTATCAGTGTGATTGTTTTTTTATAATCTTGTTTGGTTGTTGTTTATTCTATATTAAGTGCGCAGTATGCACTAGGATGGGTACGATAGAAGTTTGACTTGATGTGTGTGTATATAATCGTAAGTACGTAATATGTACTTAGGTTAGTGTGGGAAATCTCTGTATGTATGTTTGACATCATTTGCTTTTAGTGTTGTTATGATATTGAACTTCTTCTTTTCTATCATCAGTAGAAATAAGCCAAATTATTTGAGGAGATGAGTATGGAATAGATTCCTTTATCTTTGATTTCATTTCAAGGACGAAATGCTTTTAAGTAGGGGAGAATGTAACGACCCGTAATTTCGCTACTTCGAAAATGAGATATTTCACTCGTTTTAAAGTTAAAAGGAGTTTAAATATTAAATAAATATGTTATATATAGTAAATAAATTATCTACTCTAATAATTAATAAATTTGGATTTTAGAATAAATCGACAAAAGTTAAGTTTTGTTAAAAATAAATAAAGGCTTAAATAAATGAATTTAAATATTTATTTAAAAAGATAAATCTTATTTAAAACATCTAAAAAAGATAATAAAAGTATGTTAAAAGACTTAAAAGTACGTTAATGATCGTTTTACAAAAATAACCAAAATTTTGTCGCATTTTGTCAGTTTTACATACGCTGTAAAATTAGAGATTTTGATATTAGTCAAATATGATTTTAAAATATAAAGAGACATGTTTTAATATATTTAAAGAAATAAAAATTTCATTTTAAAGTTTGATTTACATCAATATATAGCTTAATAAAAACGTCAAATTTTGACTGTGTAATTTGTCGTCAAAAACACCATTTTCAACCAAAACAAGTTGTCGACAAGTTGTTGCAACTTGATACATTTTCTAACACATAAACACAAGTTTACAAAATATTTAAACACTTTACATTTAGCACTAAAAGACAAAAAGAGTTTACTTTTGAAAAGTCAAGTTAAAATAAATAAGTTTAAAAAGACACGATTTGACATAAAAACAACATCATTACTAAACCATCTTTTCTCATTAATGCATAAGACTTATCTTATATGGAAAAGGAGAAAATGTTATTT
Source organism: Allium cepa (assembly GCA_030765085.1). NCBI lineage: Eukaryota > Viridiplantae > Streptophyta > Magnoliopsida > Asparagales > Amaryllidaceae > Allium > Allium cepa. The sequence continues at coordinate 6,117,101 of CM060937.1, forward strand.
TAAAATTTTAAAGTTTAAGAAAAAGAGGCAAACATCATTTCATTAAGTACAAACCATTAATGCAAATCAAATCAAGCAAAAGTCTTCTTTCTTTTTAACACAAAATTTGAGAAAAAAAAGAGAGTAATCATTTCTTAAGTACAAATTCAAATCAAACCATTTCTTCTCCATTAAGAAAAGGTCAATCAAGGGTAAAAAAAGTAAATAAAAAGTCAAAAAGTAGAGAAGGGTATTTTAGTCATTTGCCATCCAAAGCTCATGCAGCGACCCGATATTTTCAACCATTCGCATCCGGACATGTCGGACTTGAATTGTTCAAAATACCGCGTTGTAAATAAGATTTGGCAAATCTCAGAATGTACAGTAAATAAATAATTACAGAATCACAGACACAGAATCAGAATACTCGCAGCGGAATTTAAAAATACTTAGTGGTTCATGAAGCCACTATAAATAGTCTCAATCAAATAAAATTTACATAGTCTTTAATCCAAATATAGTTTTAAATCATCAATAGAACAATCCAAATGTCCACTAGTCTTGATTTCAAAAATTTAGATAAAGAACTGAAAAGGAAGTTTTCCAGCAGCTTGAAAGTGATCTACAGAAATCCTAGCTCCGGGATGAAAGCTGAACTGCAACTCAGGCTGACCCGAGCGTAAAATAAAACATAAACACTCGAGTCAGGACATACATACTTATATAGTGTAAGCTAATTCAAGTGTACTGTAATATAGAGCAAGTAACTTAAAGGATGCTTGGGACCGCCCATCCTCTAAGGATCCGTTGAACTATTTACTATGTAGTAATACTTCGCTATTATAATAGTGTCTATTAGTAAAATAAACTTACTTTTAAATAGCGTTAAGGCTTTACATTTTCCACCTTAACACGTAATAGTCCCAGTAGTCCATCCAATATCATAGTCCCTCCTGATTGGGAAGCCACCAGAGGATACCACACGGGCTACGGGAGAAAACCAAACTCGTACAAGGCTCGCTATGGTAGGTGACACGGCACAACTAGGCAATGCCAGGGTAGATATACCATTTGCTATCCGAGCCGATGGAAACGCGCAGCGCGCAGCTGCCGCCCACCTCGAACAACACTCCCAAATCAAAGGTGCGCACCAAAACAATCACAAGCGTAATAGAATGGCATACGAAGAAGTGTGTCCGATCAGAGGTGCTACCTCATTAATCCGAGAATCGCTCCTGTTTTAGCCACCTTATGCCAACTCACGGGAGTCGGGTCCACGTATTTACCTCAAAGAAAACGTCACCACCATCCTACATCATTCTGGAATCTCCACCGCGTATATGGTTGTCAAAGTGGTTTTCGGTATCGACATAGAGTATGCCAGATATCCGATCCCGGTCTCTTTAACAACCAATCATTATTATAACCCGTGGTTACAACCTTTTTAAAAATGGAATTTATACTTTAAAAATCAAAATAAATTTCAAATACCTTCAATATCATAATATCATTTTTAAACATCAGTCATTTATAAAATACCGTTTAAATCTATTCAATTTATTTAGGAATTAATTGCCTTTCAACTCACATTTAAAAGTTAAATTCTTCCATTTAAAACCATTTAAAGTCAATTCCTTATTTTTATTAATTACATATTAAATTCCAAAATTTAAGCTTTTTCCCAAAGATTATATCCATTAAATTCTTTTATTAAAACAATCAAAATTCAGTTTCCGTAGCACTTATAAAATGCTACATAAGGTCATAGGTTAAAACAGTTCATTTACAAAAGACAGCATTTAAGTGCTGAAATAAATTATTAACTTAACAATTAATTTTAAATTCCCAAATATAACTTATTATCAATTCTTTTACTTAACTAAAATCTCACTTTTAACAAAAATTCAGAATAAGTTATATTCCAAAATTTTACTTAAACTTCCATTTATTTAACATTTTGACTTATTCAAAAATCATTATAAATTTCATAAAATCCTTTAAATGCATTTAAGCCAGAATATCATAAACTTTCTATTTAAAATATTTTTAAAACATTTCATAAAATATTATATAAACCACGGGTCTGTATATAGTTTTCTAGCCTAGGTTAAGTGATACGGATATATATCATTTCGATCCGCAATTTACAAAAACCCGGGTTCTATCATTTCAAACCCGCAATCCCAAGTTAAATAATAAATAATTAAAGAATTAAATAAATAAATAGGTAAATAATTATCGTTCAGGTCTATCATTTCAGCCTTTAACGATCATAAATTTACAGGGAACTTGCAGTGTGATTAACAGTAAATAAGCATTAAATAGTATAACTGCAATAATACTTCAATAAATAAACAACTGATGATGTGTCAATAAATAATGGGGTTTAACATCATACGTTTATATCACAGGAAGATAAAATTAAATAAGATAAATTTTACAATTACACTTGAGATAAATTCACAGATATATAGGTATGTTTGTCTGGTGAGAAATACTCACTTTAAAACTGCATATAATCAGATTCAAACGATTGTACCACTTGATAAAGGAACGTACAAATGGCACGATTAGATTTCCGCGGATGCCACGCCTTGATTCAAATCTATAATAAGATCCAAATACCAAATACGCGACTTTTAAAATTATGGTCAAAGCAAAATTTTCGAAACAACTGGAACGAATAGAATTTGACTTGATTCGACCACTCCCACTGTAACGACCCAGGATTTTTATTAATTAAAATTTGAATATTTAATTAATTTTAAATATTAATAAGTGAATTTATAAGTCAAATAAATTTTTATTTGAATTATTGGATTTAATTGGATAATTAAATCGATAATTTAATATGTTAAATTATGGAAATAATTGAAAATATAGTTAAATATGATTGAAAATAATTTGTAAAATTTTATTTTATCATATTGGAGTTAGAATGATATTTTAGAACTTTTAAAATCGAATTAAAAGTTAATTTGTGAAAATTGAATATTTTAATATTTAAATCGACAAGTGAAAATAGTCAATTTTTGAACAGTCTCAGAATTGAACGAAACCAGTTCCATTGGATCCGTAATAGTTAGTTATTATCGGATTTCAAATTTCGTGTCAATCGGAGCTATCGTTTGATCGTGGCAGCTCGAAACGCATCGATTTATTTTTAATTTAAATTTGGCGAGTCAAAATAGCCATTTTTCAAAAAGTCTCGGATTTCGACGAAACCAGTTTCATCGGATCCGTAATGTGATATTATTGCAAGGTTTCAAATTTCAAGTCAAATAGATGTACCGTTTGTCCGGTACAAATTAAAACGCCTAGAAATCGACTTAAATCGGTTTAATTTAAATTGAGCGTTTATAGCCATAACTCGCACATACTTCCGAATTAGCTTCCGAAACCTGTTCCATTGTGTCCGGAACGCGGGGTAAACCCTACAAACGCTGGTTACGGCGCGTAAATCGGAGTTCGGGATTTCCGGGTGAATAGTGTTCAAAAATCTTCGATAAATAGACCTAAATTTCTAAAAAAATAAAAAAAATTATAAACCTAACCCTAATTCTATCAGCCGCCTCTTATTCCATGAATGGCCGAAATGCACCCTTCTTCTCCCTCTCTTTTCTTCGAATCCAAGCAACGATTCGTAAAACTTTCTGAAGCAAACTTGTAGAGCATAGAGAGTTCTATAAATCCAACGGTCAAGATGTAAAATGGAGCAACAGGGAGGGAGATTTTTGGCCGCGTTTGCCTCACGTTTGGGCACGAAATTCGAGTTCTATAGAGGGCCGAGTTTCAAGCCACTAGAGCCGAGTGTGGTGCTAGACTAGGCGCTTCGAATGGCGGTAGTGGATCAAGGTGGAAGGGATTGTAGGGGTTGCGTGTATTAGGGTTGTATGGCGTGCGTTGGGTTCGGTTATCTGGGGAGTTCATATGCGCTTGGGAGAAGAAGTGCTGGACGGCTATGATGTGGAGATGCAATAGTGGACGGTGATGATTTAGGTGTGGGTTTAATATAGTTAAATATAGTTGTAAATTTATAAATAAAATTCTTGTAATCTTTAAAACTGTATATCTTTTTCATACGAGGTCGAAAACACGCGAAACCAGTTGCGTTGGAATCGTATGGACGAGCACTACGCGATGGAGTTGGTTTGGAGTCGTTTGGAGTTAGTGAGAATTTTGGGTAAAATTAAACGTCCGTTTAATTTTATTCGAAATAAAACGCTAAAACGGAATTTAAAATCAAGGTGAGAACTTCTCACTCAATCGAATCAGTTTCGATTTTATTTTAAATAGTTAGATTTAAAATATTTGAATGCATGTTTGAATGTTGATTAATATCTATTGATTGTTAAAATAGACATTATACGCCGTTAGTAAGCGGATGTTATTTAATAAAAACATATACCGCGAATATTTCATAAACAGTGAAATTGGTATTATATATAATAGCAATATATATATATTGGCATATGTATATATTGGAGTTGATTGATTTCCCGTATTTTTTAGCGGATGAGACCCTATTGCGCCGTTATTAAGCGGATAATATTTAATAAGAACATATACCGCGATAATTTCGTACTGGAGCGAAATTGGTATTGTGCTAATGTTTTTGGATGCAGGAAAACAGGTTGGAGGGATCCAACTGGATTCCTCAACAGTTTTTATTTGATTTCAGATATTTTGATATTTGATGGATTATCATATTGATATATGATATCGTTGTTGTCGTGATTGACTATTTGGTGTGTAGCATCATTGGACCAAATTTGGAATTTTAAAATGATTTTAAAGTGATTTTTGAAAAGTATACATTTTATAAAATAATTTTTGAATTGACCCATTTTAAATAAATAAACGTTATAATTTTTAAAGTTATAAAAATTATGATTTTTAAGAAATATAGTTAAAAGCTGATTTTTGAAAATAAGGAATTAATGATTTTATAAAATAGTTAAATCGGAATTTTTGAATTTATTATGAAAAGTTGAAATATAGGATTTATAAAATTTAATTATTTTATGAATCAAAAGGATGAAGTTTTTAAAGGAATTTGAAGACGTTTTAAAAGAATAATATAAATTGATTTATATTAAGAGATTTATAAATGGAAATTTATAAATAGAGATATAGACATTATAAAACGAGTTTTATAAGTGTTTGAATGAAGTGAAAATGAATTTCATAATTGAATGGAATTTATAGAATTTTATACGGTGAAGTTATAAATGGAATTTTATAAGCAGTAGGTTTATAAAATTTATTAAGTTATTAAAATAATGATTTTGGATAAATGAATGAATCTTATAAGTTATAAGATTTATAATTTGGGAAGTTAAAAAGAACGATTTTATAAAATAATCGTTTTATAAGTATTTAACTTATGATATGAACTTTTTGTTTATAATTAAGTTATAAACTGGAATAGGTTAATAAAGGAATTTATAAAAAGGAAGTTTTTATAAATAAATAGAAATGGAATTTATAAAAGATGTTTTATAAATTCGCAAATGACTTATTTTGATAAGAAAATTGTTGAAACCTATAAATGGAGTTATATTCACATCTTTGAATAGTGAATAATCCTTTGAATTAAAATGAATAAAAGGATGAAATTGTTAATGAAGTATATTCACGTTTTTGAATAGTGAATAACACATTAAAGAAATTGTTTTGAATGTGATATTTGAAATTGAATTAAAACGATCTAACGATGTTTTAAAATGTGTTGAGATTCGAAACCATAGATTTCAACATTTATTGTTGAAATAGACGTTTTCGAGAAATAGAAGGAAATAATGGACTATAACACTGTTGTTATAGTAAATGATTTCCGAAAGGAAATGTTTTGTATAGTATTGGGATTTATATATCTATTTTAATTTCGAATCCCTATACTAGTGATTTTGGGTTGTTATAACGATGTTTTACGTAACATTCGTTTTGGCCCAAATAAATATGTTTAAGTGAATGATTTCCTTAAAGAATGAAATATATACTTAATTCGATTTAAGTATATGGAATATTTTCCAAGTGTTGAAAATAAATAAAATTTGTGAATTACTTATTAAATAAGTATGGAATTGTTTTCCAATATGAAGTGATATTTAGAATTTATCTTTTTGAAGATAAATTGAAAATGAATAATTGAAATCGAATATTCATTGATATTTTTGGAATTATAAATTCACTAAGGAATTTATAAAGGAAGTGGAAGTTGTTTAAAAAAATAAATATTGATTTATTTTTGAAGTATGAAATTATATATCTAGTGAAGATATTTTTGGAATTAAATAATTTGGAAAATTATTTGGAAACTGGTGATGTGTGCATATCCAGTGATAGTTCAATAACTGACTATCAATATTTCCCTTTGAATGGGTAAATGATGTGATTTGTTTGAATGTGAATGCTACACTTATTTTTGAATAAGCGCTCACTATTCGGGTTAACCGGGAAAGGACCATGGGGTCGTATAACCCATTCCGAATATGTGATACGTCGTTATGAATTGCATTTGAAGATCGGTGTTGAAGACCCGGTATTTGCGAGAGCGATAGGATGACCTGTCGATTTACTCTGCACCGAGTTGCTCCGGTATAGAGTTCTCCATATGTGATGGTGAATCCGATCAGGATTGTGAATATCCGGATTGCAAGGACTTCTTTGTAAGTGCCTTCGGTTTTGTTCGATCCCGGAACAAACTTGTATGGATTGTATGTCTGACATTACAAATTGAGATATAAAGCTGATTTCTTTCAAATATATTTCTGTTGGTGGCGGAGAATTTATTCTTTTAGCTTAACACCCTTCTCTGAGACGTACGAGCTCAGAGGTTATATAGTTGAAGTTATCAGCGATATATTCCCAATTTGGTAATGTGACATGTTGAGTGATGCTGAAATGATCATTGTGTTGATTATTGTGATAGGATCGTTTATTTGATCGTCTATCTTGGTGATCATTGTGTTGATCATTTGTTGACCCAAAGCATGGCTTTTGTATAAAGTATGCTTTTGTGGACGTGACTTCGTCGAACCTCACACCCCGGAAATGGTCAAAACAGGAAAGATGCAGCAAGGTTATGAGGGGTAGCACCCTTTAGGGTATGTACGTTTCCTTCTGGATAGAGGTGGTATCATGGTATGGAGCCCAGATATTTAACCTATGTGGTTACTACGAATTTATTACTTTGTGGTTGTTGGCTTTCGGGATCCCGTGAGAAAGGTCGTTTACGATCGGGGAATGGCGTGCTCGTGTCAGTAGTTACCCAGTTAGGGGTAACCCGGCCTTGTGTTGGCAGAGTTCCGGTTTGGTTCTTGGGGATGTCTTTCCAGAGGCATTCTCATGTGGCAATGGGAAGTTCCTTGGCCTGACCATTTGTTGGAAATCCAAAGAAACAATACGTGACTTGTACGGTTTTAGTTGTATAACCTGCTATGGAATGTGGCGGTAACCTGCTATTGAACATAGTTAGCTATAGTAGGCATACGATAATGGTCGTATGTTGGCTAAGATTTATATTCTACTTTCGAAATGAATTTTTCCTACACTATACACTAGTAATAATATCAAATGTTATTTTAAATGCGTATCAAGCATCTTTGACTATCATAAGGAGAAATCTTATCCGATTCTGCGTTTGCATGTGTGTGTGTGCGGGAGGCCTTATGGTAGTCTCATTTTTAAAAGCATTGCGAATTGAATTTAAAATATTCTTCTATTTTGATTTTAAAGTAAATAAACTGTTTTGAGTTCTCACACCAGTCACATGACTGACTTGGAGTTTATTGTTTTCCTTCCTAAACTCTGGGTGCCCACCAATTTCCACACGGGCAGTCAAGAGTAAGGTTTATCAGGATATTCTGGATATTCAGGAATTGCTGGAGGCAAGATGGATGGCATGGCGTATTACTAGTTATATAGTATTTCTTTTTCCGCTGCACTGTTTGATGTTGTATGTTATTGTTGTACACTCTGATGATATGATGTAATGAAATGTGATATAATGTAGTAACTGATATAGTTCTTTGTTTAAAGATTATTCATTTATTATTATATGTTGTTCCGCTGCGAATTGTGAGATTCTGATGTTGTTCTGTTGTTTTCTGTTCTCTTTCTGTTTTTGTTCTATTTTAAAATTCTGTTCTATTCTCCTTATTTTCTATTCTCTCTAATTTCTATTTTTTTTCCCTATCTAAATTTTCTATCTTTTTCTTTTTCTTTTCTTTCTTTCTTCTTTCTTAAACCCATAACTATTTGGTTTTTCGGCAACGAAAAATCGGAGCGTTACATTTGGTATCAGAGCTTATGGTTAAGCGACAACCATGGTTCTGTTGGGTATTACTCATTAGAGATAGAGTCAGCAGTACTCTAGATTGAGTTTGAGTGTAATAATAGCTATTAGAGCGTATTTGTTAGTGAAATAAAAAAAATTGTTTTATATTGTGATGATTGGTTTGTTGAGTGGCATATGAACCTTCGTCGGCGCAGCTTCGAAACTGAATCGAAGGGGTTTCTATACACTTGAATAGAACAATTCGACACAGTATTGATTTTAAAATTGGGTAAATGAAATAATTTTACCTTGAGTATATTTTGTATATGAAGAAATAATTTTTAGAATTATAAAAGTGTATGTAAGTTGATTGTTTAGTTGTTTGAATAATCTAAATAAAAGAATAATTGTATAAGCAAAAGAATTATAAGAATTGAATTATAATTAAAGTAATTTACAATTGTGAAATAAACTTATATATAAGAAGTGAAACTAATGGATATATATATGAATATGAGTTGTAAATAAAAGTGAATTTAAAGATTAAATGGAAATTTACTTTAGAATTGAAATCTAAATTTATTTACAAGTGGGAATTAAGTTATGTAAAACTAAGTGATGTTTAAATGGAAGTATAACTTAAGTGTTGTTGAATGGAATTGATTTTGGTATCGAAGTAAATAATCAAGTGGATTAAATGAATATGAACTTGAGTTATATAAATAAAATTCAACTGTTGTAATTGAATTGAATGAATGGATTGAATGTTGATCAATTAAATGTAAATAATTGATATGAAATAATGAATATAAGTGTTAATTCATTAAAATCTAATGTTATTAGAAAGTTGAATAATTGAATGAAAATCAATTAAATTAAACCAATTGATAAGCAAAGGAATTTGGTTGTAATTATATATACATTGGTTGTTATATGATTGTTAGTTGATTGTATATAATTCATTAAGTATTAATGAAAGTGAATTAGTGAAATTTAAAGCTATGTAATTGAATTCAAATTAGAAGTAAATAAATTTGAATAGAATTGAATTTGAATTGGAAGTGAACCAACTTGAATATGAATTAATTGAAAATGAATGTTGATAAAATCCAATGTAAATGAATCAAATGTGATTAAATTGAAAACCATTTCATTTAATATTAATGAAAATATAAATGAATATTATTAGTTATGAATGATAATTGGTTGATGGTTGAATATATGTTGTTTTACTACATGTGCTATGTTGACATGTATAGTTAGTATGTTGCTATATGTTGTATATTGATACTATTATCTATATGCATGGTTCTCATGTTGTTTGTTGAGTAATTAGTAGGTGCGGATCGCGTATGCTTCGCATTTGGAGCTCGCTTTTGCGCTATATTAGCCGTATATGCTTGCTAATAAAATATAAGGTACATATCTCGGATTACATACCGTACTTTTACACTTTTTTCCCTGCGGGATGCCTCATTACTTGATGAGATGTATATTTGTGATATATATACTGTCATTTTTTTTTCGGATCGAGCCGCGCAAAGGAGACTATGGCGAATTTTTCCGAAAATTTAAGGCGTTAGAAAAAAATTTGAGAAAATTGGAAAATTTTGAAAACTTAAACTTTGATTTTGGAACTGAAAGTTAAACAATAGTAGTTGTTTTTGAAAAGATAACTAAGTATGATTTGAAAACTTAGTAAAGTATTGTAAGAAGTTTAATTATGGATTTTGGAAAGTAAATAAATTCTATAACTTTTCTTACTTGTAAATTTCGAGGACGAAATTCTTTTAAGTGGGGTAGATTGTAACGACCCAGGATTTTTATTAATTAAAATTTGAATATTTAATTAATTTTAAATATTAATAAGTGAATTTATAAGTCAAATAAATTTTTATTTGAATTATTGGATTTAATTGGATAATTAAATCGATAATTTAATATGTTAAATTATGGAAATAATTGAAAATATAGTTAAATATGATTGAAAATAATTTCTAAAATTTTATTTTATCATATTGGAGTTAGAATGATATTTTAGAACTTTTAAAATCGAATTAAAAGTTAATTTGTGAAAATTGAATATTTTAATATTTAAATCAACTAGTGAAAATAGTCAATTTTTGAACAGTCTCAGAATTGAACGAAACCAGTTCCATTGGATCCGTAATAGTTAGTTATTATCGGATTTCAAATTTCGTGTCAATCGGAGCTATCGTTTGATCGTGGCAGCTCGAAACGCATCGATTTATTTTTAATTTAAATTTGGCGAGTCAAAATAGCCATTTTTCAAAAAGTCTCGGATTTCGACGAAACTAGTTTCATCGGATCCGTAATGTGATATTATTGCAAGGTTTCAAATTTCAAGTCAATTGGATGTACCGTTTGTCCGGTACAAATTAAAACGCCTAGAAATCGACTTAAATCGGTTTAATTTAAATTGAGCGTTTATAGCCATAACTCGCACATACTTCCGAATTAGCTTCCGAAACCTGTTCCATTGTGTCCGGAACGCGGGGTAAACCCTAGAAACGCTGGTTACGGCGCGTAAACCGGAGTTCGGGATTTCCGGGTGAATAGTGTTCAAAAATCTTCTATAAATAGACCTAAATTTCTAAAAAAATAAAAAAAATTATAAACCTAACCCTAATTCTATCAGCCGCCTCTTATTCCATGAATGGCCGAAATGCACCCTTCTTCTCCCTCTCTTTTCTTCGAATCCAAGCAACGATTCGTAAAACTTTCTGAAGCAAACTTGTAGAGCATAGAGAGTTCTATAAATCCAACTGTCAAGATGTAAAATGGAGCAACAGGGAGGGAGATTTTTGGCCGCGTTTGCCTCACGTTTGGGCACGAAATTCGAGTTCTATAGAGGGCCGAGTTTCAAGCCACTAGAGCCGAGTGTGGTGCTAGACTAGGCGCTTCGAATGGCGGTAGTGGATCAAGGTGGAAGGGATTGTAGGGGTTGCGTGTATTAGGGTTGTATGGCGTGCGTTGGGTTCGGTTATCTGGGGAGTTCATATGCGCATGGGAGAAGAAGTGCTGGACGGCTATGATGTGGAGATGCAATAGTGGACGGTGATGATTTAGGTGTGGGTTTAATATAGTTAAATATAGTTGTAAATTTATAAATAAAATTCGTGTAATCTTTAAAACTGTATATCTTTTTCATACGAGGTCGAAAACACGCGAAACCAGTTGCCTTGGAATCGTATGGACGAGCACTACGCGATGGAGTTGGTTTGGAGTCGTTTGGAGTTAGTGAGAATTTTGGGTAAAATTAAACGTCCGTTTAATTTTATTCGAAATAAAACGCTAAAACGGAATTTAAAATCAAGGTGAGAACTTCTCACTCAATCGAATCAGTTTCGATTTTATTTTAAATAGTTAGATTTAAAATATTTGAATGCATGTTTGAATGTTGATTAATATCTATTGATTGTTAAAATAGACATTATACGCCGTTAGTAAGCGGATGTTATTTAATAAAAACATATACCGCGAATATTTCATAAACAGTGAAATTGGTATTATATATAATAGCAATATATATATATTGGCATATGTATATATTGGAGTTGATTGATTTCCCGTATTTTTTAGCGGATGAGACCCTATTGCGCCGTTATTAAGCGGATAATATTTAATAAGAACATATACCGCGATAATTTCGTACTGGAGCGAAATTGGTATTGTGCTAATGTTTTTGGATGCAGGAAAACAGGTTGGAGGGATCCAACTGGATTCCTCAAAAGTTTTTATTTGATTTCAGATATTTTGATATTTGATGGATTATCATATTGATATATGATATCGTTGTTGTCGTGATTGACTATTTGGTGTGTAGCATCATTGGACCAAATTTGGAATTTTAAAATGATTTTAAAGTGATTTTTGAAAAGTATACATTTTATAAAATAATTTTTGAATTGACCCATTTTAAATAAATAAACGTTATAATTTTTAAAGTTATAAAAATTATGATTTTTAAGATATATAGTTAAAAGCTGATTTTTGAAAATAAGGAATTAATGATTTTATAAAATAGTTAAATCGGAATTTTTGAATTTATTATGAAAAGTTGAAATATAGGATTTATAAAATTTAATTATTTTATGAATCAAAAGGATGAAGTTTTTAAAGGAATTTGAAGACGTTTTAAAAGAATAATATAAATTGATTTATATTAAGAGATTTATAAATGGAAATTTATAAATAGAGATATAGACATTATAAAACGAGTTTTATAAGTGTTTGAATGAAGTGAAAATGAATTTCATAATTGAATGGAATTTATAGAATTTTATACGGTGAAGTTATAAATGGAATTTTATAAGTAGTAGGTTTATAAAATTTATTAAGTTATTAGAATAATGATTTTGGATAAATGAATGAATCTTATAAGTTATAAGATTTATAATTTGGGAAGTTAAAAAGAACGATTTTATAAAATAATCGTTTTATAAGTATTTAACTTATGATATGAACTTTTTGTTTATAATTAAGTTATAAACTGGAATAGGTTAATAAAGGAATTTATAAAAAGGAAGTTTTTATAAATAAATAGAAATGGAATTTATAAAAGATGTTTTATAAATTCGCAAATGACTTATTTTGATAAGAAAATTGTTGAAACCTATAAATGGAGTTATATTCACATCTTTGAATAGTGAATAATCCTTTGAATTAAAATGAATAAAAGGATGAAATTGTTAATGAAGTATATTCACGTTTTTGAATAGTGAATAACACATTAAAGAAATTGTTTTGAATGTGATATTTGAAATTGAATTAAAACGATCTAACGATGTTTTAAAATGTGTTGAGATTCGAAACCATAGATTTCAACATTTATTGTTGAAATAGACGTTTTCGAGAAATAGAAGGAAATAATGGACTATAACACTGTTGTTATAGTAAATGATTTCCGAAAGGAAATGTTTTGTATAGTATTGGGATTTATATATCTATTTTAATTTCGAATCCCTATACTAGTGATTTTGGGTTGTTATAACGATGTTTTACGTAACATTCGTTTTGGCCCAAATAAATATGTTTAAGTGAATGATTTCCTTAAAGAATGAAATATATACTTAATTCGATTTAAGTATATGGAATATTTTCCAAGTGTTGAAAATAAATAAAATTTGTGAATTACTTATTAAATAAGTATGGAATTGTTTTCCAATATGAAGTGATATTTAGAATTTATCTTTTTGAAGATAAATTGAAAATGAATAATTGAAATCGAATATTCATTGATATTTTGGAATTATAAATTCACTAAGGAATTTATAAAGGAAGTGGAAGTTGTTTAAAAAAATAAATATTGATTTATTTTTGAAGTATGAAATTATATATCTAGTGAAGATATTTTTGGAATTAAATAATTTGGAAAATTATTTGGAAACTGGTGATGTGTGCATATCCAGTGATAGTTCAATAACTGACTATCAATATTTCCCTTTGAATGGGTAATTGATGTGATTTGTTTGAATGTGAATGCTACACTTATTTTTGAATAAGCGCTCACTATTCGGGTTAACCGGGAAAGGACCATGGGGTCGTATAACCCATTCCGAATATGTGATACGTCGTTATGAATTGCATTTGAAGATCGGTGTTGAAGACCCGGTATTTGCGAGAGCGATAGGATGACCTGTCGATTTACTCTGCACCGAGTTGCTCCGGTATAGAGTTCTCCATATGTGATGGTGAATCCGATCAGGATTGTGAATATCCGGATTGCAAGGACTTCTTTGTAAGTGCCTTCGGTTTTGTTCGATCCCGGAACAAACTTGTATGGATTGTATGTCTGACATTACAAATTGAGATATAAAGCCGATTTCTTTCAAATATATTTCTGTTGGTGGCGGAGAATTTATTCTTTTAGCTTAACACCCTTCTCTGAGACGTACGAGCTCAGAGGTTATATAGTTGAAGTTATCAGCGATATATTCCCAATTTGGTAATGTGACATGCTGAGTGATGCTGAAATGATCATTGTGTTGATTATTGTGATAGGATCGTTTATTTGATCGTCTATCTTGGTGATCATTGTGTTGATCATTTGTTGACCCAAAGCATGGCTTTTGTATAAAGTATGTTTTTGTGGACGTGACTTCGTCGAACCTCACACCCCGGAAATGGTCAAAACAGGAAAGATGCAGCAAGGTTATGAGGGGTAGCACCCTTTAGGGTATGTACGTTTCCTTCTGGATAGAGGTGGTATCATGGTATGGAGCCCAGATATTTAACCTATGTGGTTACTACGAATTTATTACTTTGTGGTTGTTGGCTTTCGGGATCCCGTGAGAAAGGTCGTTTACGATCGGGGAATGGCGTGCTCGTGTCAGTAGTTACCCAGTTAGGGGTAACCCGGCCTTGTGTTGGCAGAGTTCCGGTTTGGTTCTCGGGGATGTCTTTCCAGAGGCATTCTCATGTGGCAATGGGAAGTTCCTTGGCCTGACCATTTGTTGGAAATCCAAAGAAACAATACGTGACTTGTACGGTTTTAGTTGTATAACCTGCTATGGAATGTGGCGGTAACCTGCTATTGAACATAGTTAGCTATAGTAGGCATACGATAATGGTCGTATGTTGGCTAAGATTTATATTCTACTTTCGAAATGAATTTTTCCTACACTATACACTAGTAATAATATCAAATGTTATTTTAAATGCGTATCAAGCATCTTTGACTATCATAAGGAGAAATCTCCTCCGATTCTGCGTTTGCATGTGTGTGTGTGCGGGAGGCCTTATGGTAGTCTCATTTTTAAAAGCATTGCGAATTGAATTTAAAATATTCTTCTATTTTGATTTTAAAGTAAATAAACTGTTTTGAGTTCTCACACCAGTCACATGACTGACTTGGAGTTTATTGTTTTCCTTCCTAAACTCTGGGTGCCCACCAATTTCCACACGGGCAGTCAAGAGTAAGGTTTATCAGGATATTCTGGATATTCAGGAATTGCTGGAGGCAAGATGGATGGCATGGCGTATTACTAGTTATATAGTATTTCTTTTTCCGCTGCACTGTTTGATGTTGTATGTTATTGTTGTACACTCTGATGATATGATGTAATGAAATGTGATATAATGTAGTAACTGATATAGTTCTTTGTTTAAAGATTATTCATTTATTATTATATGTTGTTCCGCTGCGAATTGTGAGATTCTGATGTTGTTCTGTTGTTTTCTGTTCTCTTTCTGTTTTTGTTCTATTTTAAAATTCTGTTCTATTCTCCTTATTTTCTATTCTCTCTAATTTCTATTTTTTTTCCCTATCTAAATTTTCTATCGTTTTCTTTTTCTTTTCTTTCTTTCTTCTTTCTTAAACCCATAACTATTCGGTTTTTCGGCAACGAAAAATCGGAGCGTTACACCCACTACTCGACTCGCCCACGTTCTCAAGGCTAGGCAGTGAAATATTAACTATTTACGTACCCATGAAAATTATAGTGGAAAGTTTTAGGCAAAATCTGGAAAGAAAAAGGTGGACACAATACGTTATTCCCTTTCTACAAACAGGTGGCGTACACTAAAATTCTTCAGAATTGATAACAGTGAAATTTGCAACTAATATATCTTTTTATTTCTTTCTCTGTATAAATAATCACGGTGCATAAAAGTGAAGCATGTTGGTTCCCAAAGCTTGAACACGCAACATAGCACAACCACTCCTACCTCATCTTTTAAAACATGCATTTCTCTTCTTTTGTGGTTTTTTTTTTACTTCTTCCAAAGATGCAAATGAAAATATACCTTTTTTTTTGTTAACATTTTATTAAAATGACTCATGCATGAATTCACAAAACAAGGTGATACAAACTAAATAAATGGCACGGTCTCCTTGCCTATTTTAAACCCCGTAAGCATGCACTCAAAATATACAAATCACTGCATATTTTGGAAATAATTTAGGTAATAAAAAGTTCTACCTATCTGCTGAAACTAACGTGATTTTGCACGTGTGAGTGTATGCAAAATGAAGGATATTAGTTTTGTTTGTTACCATTTTTTTCAAAGATGACACACTTTAGCAATTCATATTTGAAAAAAAAAACTCACGCAAGAAGTTCAAGTGGCCACAACTACATGAATGCATGCATTTTCTATAGAATTCAAAAGAAGGATACTAAGCTTGTCTTCCTACAACAATCTAACATGCATGGCAAATCAAATCAGATGGAAAAAAGGAGACGTGGCACGGACAGGTGGTGGAGCAGCCGAGTAGTGTGGACATTGGACCAAATGAAACAAGAAGAAGAACAAAATAAATAAAAGCAAGGTGTGGCCATACCTGTGCACTTTCTCAAGAAGAACGAAGGCAAATTTTAGATGCAATATAAAGTTTTTGTGTGAGGCTTTATATATATAATCAGTGATTGCATTGATTAATATAAGGGAGACGGCAAGTAATATTGCTTTGTTATTCGAACGTTACATAAAGAAAGCGTTGATTAAGGGAACAGGTAGGCAAGAAATCAATTTTCTTTGAACGTGTTGCTTAATTAAAGGAAGGACTTTCGAAGTTAAAGATGAAGAAATGGCAGGTAATAACTTGAAATGGACCGGAAAGTGCATGATTTTTTTCTTTGAGATTAAGTAAAAAAAATTTCTACAGGTAAGAAATAAATTTTTCTTTCCTTGAATGTTTATTACAAGAAGCTTGCGTTGAATTACAGGGAAAAACCCAAAAGTTGGAAGCAGTTATTTTAGCAGTGAGTTGCAAGATTTTTG
This sequence comes from Allium cepa, assembly GCA_030765085.1. NCBI lineage: Eukaryota > Viridiplantae > Streptophyta > Magnoliopsida > Asparagales > Amaryllidaceae > Allium > Allium cepa. The sequence continues at coordinate 6,134,106 of CM060937.1, forward strand.
GTATGCGGAGATCAATGGAAAAGAAAAGGTAAGCAATAACTTTCGTTCGAAAATCAAATACAGTAAAACGGCAAGTGGATTCTGAAATAAATGATGGCAATGCATAATAAAAGGGTGCGTGGGTTTTATCACTTGAGTTATGGAAAAAAAAACGGTAGAAATTTTTTTTGAACATTCCAACCGTGTTTTATATTTTCTTTTCCAACAAAGAGAATCTTGCAAAAGTTTAGGCATAAGAATAAGCAATTAAATTAATTTGGTGAATTTTGGAAACGGCAAGAATTAATTGCTGAGAATGGTAAAAGGAAATTACAGATTATATACCTATTAACCAAATGAAGTTGTACATGGATTTGAATTTTTATAACCACCATTGATTTCATGAGTTCGAACTTTTAGAGTAAAGAGGATATCACGTATTACTTTTGGTAAAGGAAATGGCAATCAATCTACAGATAGCATTGACTTATAAAGAAACGGTAAAGTTTTATTAGACAATGATTTATACCAAATTTAAAGCAAATTGAATGCGTTGATTTTTTTATTTATTAATACGTTTTCCTATATACGTTATTTATACCATTAAAAATTTGTGCCTTTTTAAATGCGAAATTTCACGGTCTATAAATACACTAACTTGTCAAAAGTTATTACTTAACTTAAAATTAAATTCGTTTACATTCCTCGTATTTAAAATATACATAATTCATTTTTATTAAAATTCCAATTGGAGTTGTCTTTTAACAAAGTAAAAATTTCAAAACTTCCAATTTTATATTTAGACTTTGAAACAGTAAAGGAAAATAACAAATTTTGCTGCATTAAAAAGGGGCGTAAATCAAGTGATAAAATTTTGCAAGGAATAACGTACGTTCAAACTAAATTGGGAGTGAATGCGTTGATTCAAGGAAAGAAAGTGGCGAGCACTAAATATTTAGATGGCGTTGATTTAAGTGGAAGAAAACGTCACAAATTTATGGTTTGAACGTTTTTAAACAAATGTGTTTTATTTCTATTAATTCCACTTGTTAAGTTTTCAATTTACCCCATGGGTTTCCACTTTTTGATTTCTACCATTGGGACATCTAGCAATCTAGCCCCAATTCCCTAACTAATATTTTTAAATTAGTTAATTCCCTCTAATTGATTTCCATATTCTTCTAATCAATTAATTCCCCTGTAATTGCCTTTAATTGATTTCAATTGATTACCTTATCCCTTTTAATTAACCTCCTTAATTGATTTCAATTAATTACCATATTACCAATTAATTATCCTCATTAATTGATTTCAATTAATTACCATATTCCTTCATGTCAATCAATCTCCTTTAATTACATATTCAAACTTGGTTACTAACTTAATTAGTTAATTAACCCTTTTGGTTTAATTATCAATCCTGCGACGTCTCACATTAATCCGTCCACTTTGTAGGCACTGGTAGCCGGACTGGTTACACGGGTAGATTTCTCCTACAAAATGGGGATTAACCTCGCGTCCTCATGCCATTAACCAAAAGAATTTACTTATTTATCTTTCATCAATTAAATTAACTTGCATTAATTATTCAATAAATTAATTCTGGTCAACTACTGAAATTTTACAATTAATTTCCCTATTAATTGTCATTTACTCTATTTTAAAATATCCGTATATGTCTTTATTCAAGTTTTGAATTGCTAACTAGGAATAAGGTAGATTTGTCAAATAAATTGATTGCAAGTTTCAGTGTTTTAAATTACTTAACAATGTTCACCACTAACCTAATTAATATGTCAAAATTGACAATATTCCACCAACATGATTTGCATGTCATAACCTACCCAATTAACATAATTAATTAACCACTTTAATATGTTACAAATTTTCCCCTTTCATTATTTTTAGGGAATGGGTATAACAACAGATATTATGATAATATCCAAAAATATTTAGTTACCACTCACTTCATTATAAATTATAAAGGTTTTTTTTCTTCTTAAATTTAGTTACAAAAAATCTTATTAAATTAACGAGTTTAATTCTCTAAATTTACAGGTCATTACACTCTCCCCCACTCAAAACTTTTCGTCCCAGAAAAGGAAAGAGGTAGGAGAATAGAAACACCCTGAAAGAAAACTGAATTGAAACTCAAAATGGAGTCATCTATTTAAACCATATAAATTCAATTTAAATTAATTAACATTCAGTAATTGATTTAATTCATTTGATTTTTACTGAAGATAAATCAATCTTAACTATTAGTTATCTTATTATCCAATTATTTTGAAATTAACAATTTCTAAAATCATAAATTTGTATAGTCATTTAAAATAATCATCTTTTATTCAACAAATTTAATTCTTCTTTATTCCATATTATTATTAAATATATTCTACTTAATATATCTTATCACACATATTAAGTAGATTACATTTATTATAAATATTCCAATTTATTTCTAAATTTCCTTTAACACCATTTGATATTGTATATTATTCAACTATTTTTTTATTATATTTACCTCTATTTGTCTTTTTGTAACTGAAACTTTAAGTGTATATCATTTATTATAACCACTCAAGTTTTATTTATAAAATCCTTTTATATTATACATTATCCAATTACATAGTTGATTTTTGAATGATTTAGGTAAGTTATATTGGCATGCAATTATACAAGTAAAATTTTCCAATTCTATTATTCAAGTTTAAGTATTCATTCAAAATTTGACTTTATTTTATCATTAGAATCACCTTTTAACATAAATTTATGAATTAAATTCCCAATTAACTTCAAACACTTTAGAGATAAATAAATACATAAATATAGTATAGGTCAAATCAAATTTAAATCATATATCTATATATATTATAAATTAAGTCATATTTTAGAAATTCAAACAATTAAATTTTTGAAGCAAAACTACAACGTGGTCTCTTCACTTCTCAAAAATGAATGTCGATGATGCGGCAGATCACCGAAATTATTTTCCAGCGACAAAGAGAAGAGCACTAATTTTTAAAACTTTTAAAATTCTTTAGAAACAAATTTCTATTCGAAAATACTTTAAATAATATGTCCCTTTAAATAATATATCCTTTTGAGACTTTAAACACAAGGTTTGAAACTATCAGAAATTAAATTCTTAAATTCTTGTTTTAAATTCATTTTTGTTTCCAAATAAATTTATAACCATGTTTTATAACCAATTATTTATATAAGACAAAACCAATGGTTTACAAATCCATAAATAAAATCAAACACTATTATCTCTAAACAACTAGTTAAATTCTGAAAATTACACTTATATATATAATATTAGATTTTTCCCAAATATAGGAATAAATTTTTCAAAACAAGTATAGAGATTCAAATTTGAAGGACTCAAACCAAAGAGAATTTTGATTTAAAGATAAGTTGGAATCAGAAGATCTGATCATTAAATAACAGAACAAGGAACCAGATAAGTTTATATAAATCGCGGGCAACCTTAACCGGGTCAACCGTGACTTAAAGAATAAGATCGATGTGGATTTTCTAGGGTAAATCTACATTCGATCTGAAGAGATAGAGTTCGGAATAACAAAAGATACTAGCATCTAAACCAAGGATAAATATAAATTTCCGGTGAATCAATGCTAATTGTAAAGGAGATTCACCCCTTTATTAGAACATTGGCGAGACCGCCAATTCACTATAAAGATCATCCGAAGTGGGTTTTTGGGATACTCCAGAATCGAGAGAAGATGAATAGTGAGGGACACAAATGAAATTTGGAACCGCAGGGAACGTTCCAAAATTCAAAGGAAATCGAATCAAAGGAAGAGACTGAATGAAAGTGATTCTGTAAATCAAATTTACCATACATTCTAAGTTTTGCCTAGAGCCAAAGCTCTGATACCAAATGTAACGACCCGATATTTTCAACCATTCGCATCCGGACATGTCGGACTTGAATTGTTCAAAATACCGCGTTGTAAATAAAATTTGGCAAATCTCAGAATATACAGTAAATAAATAATCAAAGAATCACAGACACAGAATCAGAATACTCGCAGCGGAATTTAAAAATACTTAGTGGTTCATGAAGCCACTATAAATAGTCTCAATCAAATAAAATTTACATAGTCTTTAATCCAAATATAGTTTTAAATCATCAGTAGAACAATCCAAATGTCCACTAGTCTTGATTTCAAAAATTTAGATAAAGAACTGAAAAGGAAGTTTGCCAGCAGCTTGAAAGTGATCTACAGAAATCCTAGCTCCGGGATGAAAGCTGAACTGCAACTCAGGCTGACCCGAGCGTAAAATAAAACATAAACACTCAAGTCAGGACATACATACTTATATAGTGTAAGCTAATTCAAGTGTACTGTAATATAGAGCAAGTAACTTAAAGGATGCTTGGAACTGCCCATCCTCTAAGGATCCGTTAAACTATTTACTATGTAGTAATACTTCGCTATTATAATAGTGTCTATTAGTAAAATAAACTTACTTTTAAATAGCGTTAAGGCTTTACATTTTCCACCTTAACACGTAATAGTCCCAGTAGTCCATCCAATATCATAGTCCCTCCTGATCGGGAAGCCATCAGAGGATACCACACGGGCTACGGGAGAAAACCAAACTTGTACAAGGCTCACTATGGTAGGTGACACGGCACAACTAGGCAATGCCACGGTAGATATACCAATTGCTATCCGGACCGATGGTAACGCACAGCGCACAACTGCCTCCCACCTCTAACAACACTCCCAAATCAAAGGTGCGCACCAAAACAATCACAAGCGTAATAGAATGGCATACGAAGAAGTGCGTCCGATCAGAGGTGCTACCTCATTAATCCGAGAATCCCTCCTGTTTAAGCCACCTTATGCCAACTCACGGGAGTCGGGTCCACGTATTTACCTCAAAGAAAATGTCACCACCATCCTACTTCATTCTGGAATCTCCACCGCGTACATGGTTGTCAAAGTGGTTTTCGGTATCGACAGAGAGTATGCCAGATATCCGATCCCGGTCTCTTTAACAACCAAGCGTTATTATAGCCTGTGGTTACAACCTTTTTAAAAATGGTATTTATAATTTAAAAATCAAAATAAATTTCAAATACCTTTAATATCATAATATCATTTTTAAACATCAGTCATTTATAAAATATCATTTAAATCTATTCAATTTATTTAGGAATTAATTGCCTTTCAACTCACATTTAAAAGTTAAATTCTTCCATTTAAAGCCATTTAAAGTCAATTCCTTATTTTTATTAATTACATATTAAATTCCAAAATTTAAGCTTTTTCCCAAAGATTATTTCCATTAAATTCTTTTATTAAAACAATCAAAATTCAGTTTCCGTAGCACTTATAAAATGCTACATAAAGTCATAGGTTAAAACAGTTCATTTACAAAAGACAACATTTAAGTGTTGAAATAAATTATTAACTTAACAATTAATTTTAAATTCCCAAGTATAACTTATTATCAATTCTTTTACTTAACTAAAATCTCACTTTTAACAAAAGTTCAGAATAAGTTATATTCCAAAATTTTACTTAAACTTCCATTTATTTAACATTTTGACTCATTCAAAAATCATTATAAATTTCATAAAATCCTTTAAATACATTTAAGCCAGAATATCATAAAATTTCTATTTAAAATATTTTTAAAACATTTCATAAAATATTATATAAACCATGGGTCGGTATATAGTTTTCTAGCCTAGGTCAAGTGATACGGATATATATCATTTCAATCCGCAATTTACAAAAACCCGGGTTCTATCGTTTCAAACCCACAATCCCAAGTTGAATAATAAATAATTAAACAATTAAATAAATAAATGGGTAAATAATTGTGACGACCGCCCATGACTACCGCACCAAAACAAGGAAAAAGTGCGCTGAAGGGCGTGCCAGGCAGCCATGGACGATAGTCAGGGTAAAATAAAACAGCAAACTCTATCGTACTACTCACAGCGCATGTATAAAATACAATAGAGAAATATAATATAGTGAAGCTCCATAGAACAGGACATCATCATATAAGCATCATAATAGTTTTATACAAACATATGAATCATCCATACATCAAAGCCTCAGTACATAACACTCAAACAAATACAGCAGCGGAACACCCAGTACATATAATATGAAATAATATGCAAAAGCCTCCTGCTCGTCCTCGTCATCATCAGCGTAGACCTCCATGAACAGCACCTGTCACCTTCTACCTAGTCTGCCCATCCCAACATGGATGAACAACCCAAGGTAATAAGAGGAGACATAAAACCTTGAGTCAGACAAAGTCTTAGTGAGCAGTAAATCAACTATCAAACATACCAAAAGAGCATAAGGGATAAAAGGAATAGGAACCAAACCGTCCCACTCCGCCTCTTTCTACAGTGATAGCCCCCAGACACACACTAAGGAGAAGCAAGCATAACATAGCAGACAATTAAGGTAAAGCAATAATCACTCGAGTCAAGGTCGATGTTTTCCAAATACAAACCCCCAAGGCCTAAACCAAGATCAGATAAGCACCCAGAAAACACCGCTTTTGAGACCGAATGATGATACAACCAAACGTCCAAACATCCATGACTCTGGCTATCATTGTTATCATTGCCTTGATTTCACCGTTAGTTGAATGACCACCTGTCAAGGGCTAATGGTAACCCCGGTTCTAGTCATAACTCCGCACACTACCTGTGCCTAGGACTTATCTACTCTGCCCAGAGTACTCGACTACCTGCCTGTAGTCTTTTGGGTGTCCCGACTACCTACCTGTAGTCGTTTTGGGCGCCCCATGTACTCTTGTTTTTGAGCATGCTAGAACCTTCAACAACGATGAGATCCAAGCCTCCTAGTCATCCTCCTCGACGACTATTACCATGCTAGCCCAAGCTACCTCTCGAGCAATCCATTATCACCCAACTCGAACCATCCCTCGAGTTATCAACATGCTTGGAATGATCCCTGCCTGGATTATGCCAAGACTCACATCATACTTCGCTTCATCGCATCATAGCAAAGTCTCATCTCAACATCATGGTTTGCCTCATCGCATCATGGCAAAGTCCCATCTCAATATCATCCAATCCATACATGTGAGCTTCAACATCCGCTACATATGTCTTAAGCAGCTTTCACCATTCAAGAGCCTCTTCCGTAGCTTTTGAATCGTCTTTGACCATACTTGTCCAAATCTATCAACTAGATAACTCATTCACAACAATCAAACAAGGCAACATTAATCCAAACAAATAAGTAGTCAATCAAGATCTAAATAGGCATTTGTAACTAAAATGGCAATTTCGTAAATAAGTGAGCATAGATCTAACATACATGAATCATGGGTTTTTAGCATAGATCTAACAAATATAAATCATGGGTTTTGTCTCTACAACTTGATGAATGAACTTGCAAAAGTAAACATCTTCATAAGAATGGATCTACACTTGAACCTAAGGAAAAATGCATAAAATCACTATCTACAACACTCCAACAAACCACCAATCCAATATACTCCTTTGGGTCCGTGTGAGAGATAACTACCACTCACCAAATCACCTAAACACTTCAAAAACTATCAACTTCAGATTTGGACAGCGAAGATTCAAGCTTGATTCGTCGAAATCCCGCTTGAAACGATGAAATCTAACTTCGTTGGATGAAGATCTTCAACTTTGGCTCTTGGATCTTCTATCTCGATCTTCGATCTTGGATGGATGTTAGAACTAGATTGGAGTGGAGAAAAGAAGATGAAGAAATGCTGTAGACGAGCTCTCAAAATGGCAGTACTTCGTTGCTTCAAAATCCGGTGCCAAAAAGTGAGCCAAAGCCCTCTATTTATAGGCTGAAAATCACTGACCCGTTCGCCCCTAAGTCATTCACGAGTTAACGACTTAGCCTTAAGTCGCTCGCGACTTATAAGCCCACGACTCAAGACTCAACAAAGCCTATGACTTAACCCAAGGCCGACCCAACGACTTATCTACCACACGACTCATCAGCATGGCCGACCTAACTCTCACACGACTTAACACTAAAGCATGCGACACGACTTACGACTCAGGCCACTTGCCGACTTAACACACACTAGGTCTCACGACTTAAAGCCACTCACCTAACTCGTCCAAATCTACTAGGACGCTAACTTCGTCTACCACTAACTCGCTAACCCGCTATCTCTGCTAACTCGCTAGCTAAGCTAACTCGTTAGTTATGCTAACCCGTGGCAGCCCCTAAGTCGCAAACCTATCTAACCCGAAGCCGGCCTGCCTCCTTGAGTCGTTTAAGCCTTAAGTCGTCACCCTATGAGTCGGTCACTGTCCCAACTAGGTCTAACACTAAGTCGGCAACATCACTAACTCGCCTACCACCTTAAGTCGGCCCAACTCCTTAAGTCGCTCACACGAGCTATCCTCCATACGACTTAAGACATGGTCGACTCAAACTCCAAATAACTTAACAACGAATTAAAGCAACTATTTTACGATTTTATCGACACGTAAAATACGGGTCGTTACATTCTCTCCCCCTTAGGAATTTCTCCCCCGAAATTCCAAGCAACTACAGCAATTAAAGCTATTCTGCATGCCTACCATCCATAGCAATCAACAAACCATGCATCCAATTCTAGCCTAGCATGCAGAATTCTAAGACTTAGAACAAGTTACAAATTCATGAGATGTCACGACACTTTAGGGCCATACCTCGAAGAGTTCAGGATGAGATGCCTTCATCCTCTCTTCCTCCTCCCACGTACAGTCGTCAACATCATCACTCCATTGTACCTTGAGCAACGTAATCGTCTTCCTCCTAAGCTGTTTCATGTCAGTTCCAATAACACGAAGCGGCTTACGAGGTCTTCTAACCACTGGATCAACCTCTAAATCTTCACAGCTATCAGCAGAAACCACTGTAGTTGGGTCATGCACATACTTCCGTAGATAAGATACATGGAAAACATTGTGCACACCTGCCATCTTTTCCGGTAACTCCAATCTATAAGCGAGCTTTCCAATTTGCTCGATAATCGGGAATGGTCCAACAAATCTCGGAGTTAACTTTCCTTTCTTCCCGAATCGAATAACATCCTTCAGAGGAGAAATCTTCACAAAAACCATATGACCTACATCGAATTCCAAATCCTTACGATGATTATTGGCATAACTTTTCTGATGATCTTGGGCTGCCTTCATTCGTTGCCGAATGATCCCTATACAATCCGAAGTCTGTCGAATCATCTCTGGCCCAAGTATCAGTTTTTCTCCAGTTTCCAACCAACATGTCGGAGAGTTACACGGTCTTCCATACAGTACTTCATATGGTGCCATACCAATACTTGACTGATAACTGTTATTATATGCAAACTCCACCAAATGAAGGTGATCTTCCCATGATCCTTCGAAATCCAAAACACAGGCTCTGAGAAGATCTTCCAAAACTCGGTTGACTCTCTCAGTCTGACCATCTGTTTGAGGGTGGTAAGCTGTACTCAAACACAACTTAGTTCCCAAAACTTCCTGGAAGCTCTTCCAAAATCCACTAGTGAATAATGGGTCTCGATCGCTCACTATACTCTTCGAAACACCATGGAATCGAACAATCCACTTAACATACAACTCAGCCAACTTCGATGCAGTCCTAGTTGATCGAACAGGAATGAACCTTGCACTCTTAGTCAAACGATCTACTATGACCCAAATCCCTTCATTCCCCGCTCTGGTTCTAGGTAAGCCATCGATAAAATCCATCGACACTTGCTCCCACTTCCATGTAGCAACCTCTAATGGCTGAAGTAATCCACTGGGCTTCTTCTGTTCAGCTTTCACCAACTGGCAGTTCATACACTTGGAAATAAAATTTCCAACATCCTTCTTCATGCCTTCCCAATAATAGGTTCTCTTCATATCCCGATACATCTTATTTCCACCTGGATGAATTGTCAACTTCGAGTGATGACTTTCCCTAAGAACTTCATCTCTCAATCCATCTACATCGGGAACAACTAGTCGTCCTTGCTTTCGAAGCCAACCCTCTCGATCGACTTCAAATCCTTTATCCTTTTCTGGATTCAATCCAGATTCCAAATCTCGGATAATCTTGACAAGCTTATCGTCTCGCTTTTGGCTATCGCCAATTCTCTCCACAAGAGTAGGCCTTATCGACAAGTTTGCCAACATCTCAGGTTCCAATTCACATCTAGGCCTGAAGTCAAATTCAGCCAAATACTCTAGACTCTTCCATTCCGAAAACATGGCTCCCAATCCTACATGTCTTCGACTTAACGCATCTGCCACTGCATTGCCTTTTCTCGGAGTATAGGCTATACCAAAATCATACGATGCTAAAAACTCTAGCCATCGTTGCTGCCGAAGATTCAAATCCTTTTGGGAGAAAAGATACTTCAACGACTTATGATCTGTAAACAATTCGAATCGAACTCCCAAAAGATAATGTCTCCACATCTTCAAAGCAAATACAATCGCCGATAACTCCAAATCATGAGTCGGATAATTCCTTTCATGCGGCTTAAGTTGTCGACTAGCATACGCAACAACTTTATCCTTCTGCATCAGCACTGCTCCAAGTCCAGTACCACATGCATCGGTGTAAACCACCATCTCATCATTCCCACTTGGAATAGTCAAAACAGGAGCACTTGTTAGTCGCTCTTTCAGGATTCCAAAAGCTTGTTCACACTTAGCATCCCAACTGAATACCTGATTCTTTTTCGTCAACCCTATCAATGGTGCAGCTATCTTGGAAAAGTCTTTGATAAACCGACGATAATATCCTGCTAATCCAAGAAAACTTCTCACATCGGATGCATTCTTAGGTCTAACCCAATCCTGGATTGCTGCCACCTTAGCGGGATCAACCGCGATTCCATTTCCAGAGATAACATGGCCTAAGAACCTCACTTCACCCTTCCAGAAGTGACACTTCGAAAACTTAGCCTTCAGCTGATGTTTCCGCAAGATTTCCAAAACAATCCTCAAGTGTGTCTTGTGTTCCTCCTCAGTTCTGGAATAAATCAGAATATCATCCACGAACACAAGCACGAACTTATTCAACTGATCTCTGAACACTCTATTCATAAGATCCACAAAATATGCTGGTGCGTTAGTCAATCCAAAAGGCATTACCAGCCACTCATAAAAACCGGATGGTGTCCTAAAAGTAGTCTTCGGCACACTATCCTTAGCCACTCTCAACTGGTGAAATCCCGTTGCCAAATCCATCTGAGAAAACACCTTAGCCTCGTGAAGCTGATCAAACAAGTCATCTATTCTCGGCAATGGATACTTTTTCTTCTTAGTCACCTTATTCAGCTCACGATAATCCACACACAACCTCAACGATCCATCCGCTTTGGTTGCGAACACAACTGGTGCACCCCATTCGGACACACTTCTCCGAATGAATCCTTTCTGCAAAAGGTCATCAACCTGCACCTTCAGCTCTTGCTGTTCCCTAGGCGCCATCCGCCTAAGAGGCATCACAACAGGTCTGGCTCCCTCAACTAGATCGATACAAAACTCGATCTCCCTATGCGGCGGTAACCCTTTGACTTCATCAAAGACATCCTCAAATCCATTCACAATAGGCACCGATGACAGTCCATCCCGTGGAACAACCAGCGAATACATGAAGCTCATGAAGATGCCTTCTTCATGCTTACATCGTATCACAACCTTTCGCCCTTCCACATTCCCGACTGTCACCTCCAGCCTCTCACAATCAATCCTTGCCGCATACTTCGTAAGCCAGTCCATACCCAAAATAATTCCGAACCCCGCAAAGTTCAGAACAAAGCAATCACAAACAAACGAGCAATCATGACTCGATACGACTAGACCACGGCATACCATACACAAACAAGACGAACCCCCAACTGGATTTGTCACAACCAATGGTCTATCAACAATAGCCGGTTTCAAACCTAACCGGCCTACAAGATCATAACAAACAAAAGAATGCGACGCTCCAGTATCAAACAACACTCTAACTGGAACACCACAAATAGAAAGAGTACCTTGAACCACCACACTCTTCCCTTTCTCTTCAGCAGTAGGAGCTTTTGAAGACGACGGCACAGCTCCCAAAGCATAAGCTTGCACAATCTGCCTGTCCTTCCTCGGCTCTGGACAATCCTTCTTGATATGTCCCAACTTATCACAGTTGTAACACTTTCCGGGCACCTTGGGATTCTTACAATCTTTAGAGAGATGGCCCTTCTGCTGACAGTTGTAGCAGGTCACTTCGCCCTTCGGCTTCTTCTGGCCATCCCTATCCCTCTGATGCTGCTGCTTCCTCTTCTTGTTTCCACTCTGCTGTGGCTTAGATCCTTCCTTGGTTACAGCGACAACAAAACTTTCGCTAGGAAACAAACTCTCATGCCTGAGAGCTTTCTTCACAAGCTTCTCAAATGGATCATCCAAATGATCCACCAACTGCCTCCCAAGATAAGCGTCCAAGCCTGTTACAAACTTCTCGTTCTTCTGGTAGGGAGAATCAATATACGATCTGGCATACTTGGATAAAGCCTCAAACTCAGAAACATACTCAAGAACCGATCTCCCACCTTGCTTGAGCTCCACAATCTTCTTAAACAAAACAGATTTCTGAGCCGTAGAGATAAACTTAGCTTCAAATCTAACTTGGAATTGCTCCTAAGTAATCTCTTCTTCTGGAGTATCAATGGTGATAGAGTTCCACCAATCAGCAGCTCTTCCCTGAAGCTGTCTCGATGCAAGCTTCCTCTTAGTTGCATCCTCAATTCTCAAATCACCAAAAATCCTTCGACAAGCATCAATCCATCTCTGCACTTCAATGGCCGATTCCGTTCCCAAGAAAACCTTTCCTCCAAGAGAAGTATAGTCCTTGGAAAGCTTAGCAAAATCCACTGGTCTTCGAGCTTGAACTTGAACTCCCACATCCACTGATGATCCTGAAGCTGGTATTCTCCTCATGATCGAAGTCATCATGGCCTCAAACATAGGAGCATAATCAACAGCTTCCCTAGCAGCACGGCTTTCCCTCGCAGCTTGTCTCTCACTTCGACTCATCCTTAATATCTACAAAAAGGAATGATTTAGAACACCTTGAGAAACAACTACATAAGGAGTTCAAATCCTTCTAAACTACTATATTATATATAGTAATCATCCATCAAAATTACAATTACGTCTCTCATACGTAGTTACGTCAGCGAGCGTTGGCTAAAATCGATTAACCAAAGCTCTGATACCAAATGTGACGACCGCCCATGACTCCCGCACCAAAACAAGGAAAAAGTGCGCTGAAGGGCGTGCCAGGCAGCCATGGACGATAGTCAGGGTAAAATAAAACAGCAAACTCTATCGTACTACTCACAGCGCATGGATAAAATACAATAAAGAAATATAATATAGTGAAGCTCCATAGAACAGGACATCATCATATAAGCATCATAATAGTTTTATACAAACATATGAATCATCCATACATCAAAGCCTCAGTACATAACACTCAAACAAATACAGCAGCGGAACACCCAGTACATATAATATGAAATAATATGCAAAAGCCTCCTGCTCGTCCTCGTCATCATCAGCATAGACCTCCATGAACAGCACCTGTCACCTGCTACCTAGTCTGCCCATCCCAACATGGATGAACAGCCCAAGGTAATAAGAGGAGACATAAAACCTTGAGTCAGACAAAGTCTTAGTGAGCAGTAAATCAACTATCAAACATACCAAAAGAGCATAAGGGATAAAAGGAATAGGAACCAAACCGTCCCACTCCACCTCTTTCTACAGTGATAGCCCCTAGACACACACTAAGGAGAAGCAAGCATAACATAGCAGACAATTAAGGTAAAGCAATAATCACTCGAGTCAAGGTCGTTGTTTTCCAAATACAAACCCCCAAGGCCTAAACCAAGATCAGATAAGCACCAAGAAAACACCGCTCTTGAGACCGAATGATGATACAACCAAACGTCCAAACATCCATGACTCTGGCTATCACTGTTATCATTGCCTTGATTTCACCGTTAGTTGAATGACCACCTGTCAAGGGCTAATGGTAACCCCGGTTCTAGTCATAACTCCGCACACTACCTGTGCCTAGGACTTATCTACTCTGCCCAGAGTACTCGACTACCTGCCTGTAGTCTTTTGGGTGTCCCGACTACCTACCTGTAGTCGTTTTGGGCGCCCCATGTACTCTTGTTTTTGAGCATGCTAGAACCTTCAACAACGATGAGATCCAAGCCTCCTAGTCATCCTCCTCGACGACTATTACCATGCTAGCCCAAGCTACCTCTCGAGCAATCCATTACCACCCAACTCGAACCATCCCTCGAGTTATCAACATGCTTGGAATGATCCCTGCCTGGATTATGCCAAGACTCACATCATACTTCGCTTCATCGCATCATAGCAAAGTCTCATCTCAACATCATGGTTTGCCTCATCGCATCATGGCAAAGTCCCATCTCAGTATCATCCAATCCATACATGTGAGCTTCAACATCCGCTACATATGTCTTAAGCAGCTTTCACCATTCAAGAGCCTCTTCCGTAGCTTTTGAATCGTCTTTGACCATACTTGTCCAAATCTATCAACTAGATAACTCATTCACAACAATCAAACAAGGCAACATTAATCCAAACAAATAAGTAGTCAATCAAGATCTAAATAGGCATTTGTAACTAAAATGGCAATTTCGTAAATAAGTGAGCATAGATCTAACATACATGAATCATGGGTTTTTAGCATAGATCTAACAAATATAAATCATGGGTTTTGTCTCTACAACTTGATGAATGAACTTGCAAAAGTAAACATCTTCATAAAAATGGATCTACACTTGAACCTAAGGAAAAATGCATAAAATCACTATCTACAACACTCCAACAAACTACCAATCCAATATACTCCTTTGGGTCCGTGTGAGAGATAACTACCACTCACCAAATCACCTAAACACTTCAAAAACTATCAACTTCAGATCTGGACAGCGAAGATTCAAGCTTGATTCGTCGAAATCCCGCTTGAAACGATGAAATCTAACTTCGTTGGATGAAGATCTTCAACTTTGGCTCTTGGATCTCAATCTCGATCTTCGATCTTGGATGGATGTTAGAACTAGATTGGAGTGGAGAAAAGAAGATGAAGAAATTCTGTAGACGAGCTCTCAAAATGGCAGCACTTCGTTGCTTCAAAATCCGGTGCCAAAAAGTGAGCCAAAGCCCTCTATTTATAGGCTGAAAATCACTGACCCGTTCGCCCCTAAGTCGTTCACGAGTTAGCGACTTAGCCTTAAGTCGCTCGCGACTTATAAGCCCACGACTCAAGACTCAACAAAGCCTATGACTTAACCCAAGGCCGACCCAACGACTTATCTACCACACGACTCATCAGCATAGCCGACCTAACTCTCACACGACTTAACACTAAAGCATGCGGCACGACTTACGACTCAGGCCACTTGCCGACTTAACACACACAGGGTCTCACGACTTAAAGCCACTCACCTAACTCGTCAAAATCTACTAGGTCGCTAACTTCATCTACCACTAACTCGCTAACCCGCTATCTCTGCTAACTCGCTAGCTAAGCTAACTCGTTAGTTATGCTAACCCGTGGCAGCCCCTAAGTCGCAAACCTATCTAACCCGAAGTCGGCCTGCCTCCTTGAGTCGTCTAAGCCTTAAGTCGTCACCCTATGAGTCGGTCACTCCCAACTAGGTCTAACACTAAGTCGGCAACATCACTAACTCTCCTACCACCTTAAGTCGGCCCAACTCCTTAAGTCGCTCACACGAGCTATCCTCCATACGACTTAAGCTATGGTCGACTCAAACTCCAAATAACTTAACAACGACTTAAAGCAACTATTTTACGATTTTATCGACACGTAAAATACGGGTCGTTACAATAATTATCGTTCAGGCCAATCATTTCAGCCTATAATGATCCCTAATTTACAGGGAACTTGCAGTGTGATTAACAGTAAATAAGCATTAAATAGTATAACTACAATAATACTTCAATAAATAAACAACTGATGATGTGTCAATAAATAATGGGGTTTAACATCATACGTTTATATCACAGGAAGATAAAATTAAGTAAGATAAATTTTACAATTACACTTGTGATAAATTCACAGATATATAGGTATGTTTGTCTGGTGAGAAATACTCACCTTAAAACTGCAGATAATCAGATTCAAATGATTGTACCACTTGATAAAGGAATGTACAAATGGCACGATTAGATTTCCGTGGATGCCACGCCTTGATTCAAATCTATAATAAGATCCAAATACCAAATACGCGACTTTTAAAATTACGGTCAAAGCAAAATTTTCGAAACAACTGGAACGAATAGAATTTGACTTAACTCGACCACTCCCACTGCTCGACTCTCCCACGTTCTCAAGGCCAGGCAGTGAAATCTTAACTATTTACGTACCCATGAAAATTATAGTGGAAAGTTTTAGGCAAAAGCTGGAAAGAAAAAGGTGGACACAATACGTTATTCCCTTTCTACAAACAGGTGGCGTAAACTAAAATTCTTCAGAATTGATAACAGTGAAATTTGCAACTAATATATCTTTTTTTTTCTTTCTCTGTATAAATAATCACGGTGTATAAAAGTGAAGCATGTAGGTTCCCAAAGCTTGAACACGCAACATAGCACAACCACTCCTACCTCATCTTTTAAAACATGCATTTCTCTTCTTTTGTGTTTTTTTTACTTCTTCCAAAGATGCAAATGAAAATATACCTTTTTTTTGTTAACATTTTATTAAAATGACTCATGCATGAATTCACAAAACAAGGTGATACAAACTAAATAAATGGCACGGTCTCCTTGCCTATTTTAAACCCCGTAAGCATGCACTCAAAATATACAAATCACTGCATATTTTGGAAATAATTTAGGTAATAAAAAGTTCTACTTATCTGCTGAAACAAACGTGATTTTGCACGTGTGAGTGTATGCAAAATGAAGGATATTAGTTTTGTTTGTTACCATTTTTTTTCAAAGATGACACACTTTAGCAATTCATATTTGAAAAAAAAAACTCACGCAAGAAGTTCAAGTGGCCACAACTACAGGAATGCATGCATTTTCTATAGAATTCAAAAGAAGGATACTAAGCTTGTCTTCCTACAACAATCTGACATGCATGGCAAATCAAATCAGAGGGGAAAAAGGAGATGTGGCACGGACAGGTGGTGGAGCAGCCGAGTAGTATGGACATTGGACCAAATGAAACAAGAAGAAGAACAAAATAAATAAAAGCAAGGTGTGGCCATACCTGTGCACTTTCTCAAGAAGAACGAAGGCAAATTTTAGATGCAATATAAAGTTTTTGTGTGAGGCTTTATATATATAATCAGTGACTGCATTGATTAATATAAGGGAGACGACAAGTAATATTGCTTTGTTATTCGAATGTTACATAAAGCAAGCGTGGATTAAGGGAACAGGTAGGCATGAAATCAATTTTCTTTGAACGTGTTGCTTATTTAAAGGAAGGACTTTCGAAGTTAAAGATGAAGAAACGGCAGGTAATAATTTGAAATGGACCGGAAAGTGCTTAATTTTTTTTCTTTGAGATTAAGTAAAAAAAAAATTCTACAGGTAAGAAATAAATTTTGCTTTCCTTGAATGTTTATTACAAGAAGCTTGCGTTGAATTACAGGGAAAAACCCAAAAGTTGGAAGCAGTTATTTTAGCAGTGAGTTGCAAGATTTTTGGCATGCGGAGATCAATGGAAAAGAAAAGGTAAGCAATAACTTTCGTTTGAAAATCAAATACAGTAAAACGGCAAGTGGATTTTGAAATAAATGATGTCAATGCATAATAAAAGGGTGCGTGGGTTTTATCACTTGAGTTATGGAAAAAAAAACGGTAGAAATTTTTTTTGAACATTCCAACCGTATTTTATATTTTCTTTTTCGACAAAGAGAATCTTGCAAAAGTTTAGGCATAAGAATAAGAAATTAAATTGATTTGGTGAATTTAGGAAACGACAAAAATTAATTGCTGAGAATGGTAAAAGGAAATTACAGATTATATACCTATTAACCAAATGAAGTTGTACATGGATTTGAATTTTTATAACCACCATTGATTTCATGAGTTTGAACTTTTAGAGTAAAGAGGATATCACGTATTGCTTTTGGTAAAGGAAATGGCAATCAATCTACAGATAGCATTGATTTATAAAGAAATGGTAAAGTTTTATTAGACAATGATTTATACCAAATTTAAAGCAAATTGAATGCGTTGATTTTTTTATTTATTAATACGTTTTCCTATATACGTTATTTATACCATTAAAAATTTGTGCCTTTTTAAATGCGAAATTTCACGGTCTATAAATACACTGACTTGTCAAAAGTTATTACTTAACTTAAAATTAAATTCGTTTACATTCCTCGTATTTAAAATATACATAATTCATTTTTATTAAAATTCCAATTGGAGTTGTCTTTTAACAAAGTAAAAATTTCAAAACTTCCAATTTTATATTTAGACTTTGAAACAGTAGAGGAAAATAACAAATTTTGCTGCATTAAAAAGGGGCGTAAATCAAGTGATAAAATTTTGCAAGGAATAACGTACGGTCAAACTAAATTGGGAGTGAATGCGTTGATTCAAGGAAAGAAAGTGACAAGCACTAAATATTTAGATGGCGTTGATTTAAGTGGAAGAAAACGTCACAAATTTATGGTTTGAACGTTTTTAAACAAATGTGTTTTATTTCTATTAATTCAACTTGTTAAGTTTTTAATTTACCCTATGGGTTTCCACTTTTTGATTTCTACCATTGGGACATCTAGCAATCTAGCCCCAATTCCCTAACTAATATTTTTAAATTATTTAATTCCCGCTAATTGATTTCCATATTATTCTAATCAATTAATTCCCCTGTAATTCCCTTTAATTGATTTCAATTGATTACCTTATCCCTTTTAATTAACCTCCTTAATTGATTTCAATTAATTACCATATTACCAATTAATTATCCTTCTTAATTGATTTCAATTAATTACCATATTCCTTCATGTCAATCAATCTCCTTTAATTACATATTCAAACTTGGTTACTAACTTAATTAGTTAATTAACCCTTTTGGTTTAATTATCAATCCTGCGACGTCTCACATTAATCCGTCCACTTTGTAGGCACTGGTAGCCGGACTGGTTACACGGGCAGATTTCTCCTACAAAATGGGGATTAACCTCGCGTCCTCATGCCATTAACCAAAATTATTTACTTATTTATCTTTCATCAATTAAATTAACTTGCATTAATTATTCAATAAATTAATTCTGGTCTACTGAAATTTTACAATTAATTTCCCTATTAATTGTCATTTACTCTATTTTAAAATATCCGTATATGCCTTTATTCAAGTTTTGAATTGCTAACTAGGAATAAGGTAGATTCATCAAATAAATTGATTGCAAGTTCATTGTTTTAAATTACTTAACAATGTTCACCACTAACATAATTAATATGTCAAAATGGACAATATTCCACCAACATGATTTGCATGTCATAACCTACCCAATTAACATAATTAATTAACCACTTTAATATGTTACAAATTTTCCCCTTTCATTATTTTTAGGGAATGGGTATAACAACAGATATTATGATAATATCCAAAAACATTTAGTTACCACTCACTTCATTATAAATTATAAAGGTTTTTTTCTTCTTAAATTTAGTTACAAAAAATCTTATTAAATTAACGAGTTTAATTCTCTAAATTTACAGGTCATTGCAGCTCAAGTATAAATATGCATCCATACCTTTCATTTTTCACACTTCATTCTCTACCTTCTTCTTCACTTTCTCCTTCTTTTTCACCTCCATTTCCATGGCATCCAACCTCTCTTCCACCTCCATTCTCTTCTACCTTGAAGCTATCACCTCCACATCATCTCTCCGTCACTTTTCACCACCAAAACCAAGCCTAGCTTCCACCTACCCACCTCTTACACCAATGGACGAGCCCCACACACCCATACCCACCTCCACAAAGCCGTACCCACCTCCCTACACCCCTAGGCCGAGCACCACACACCCCACACCCTCCTCCACATGAAGGCTGTACCCCCTCTTCTCTTCCATATATTAAAAAAACAATAGAAAAGGAGAGAGAGAAGGAAAGAAAAAGAAAAAAAAGGAAAACAAAAGTGTTCGCTAAGAAATAAGCTAAGGCGAGAATTCAAGTCATTCAGGAAAAGCGCGTTGTTCGAAAGCACGTAGCCTACGAAAAAAGATTGGCGGAGTGGATATGAATGTGAGAAATTCTCACCGCTTTTTAAATTATGTTGATTATCATGCTTAATTATTATGTTAGATAATCACTACTTGATGATATGGATGTTTGATTGTTTGTTTGAATATGTTGGATAATCCGTAGTAATGTTATGACATTTATCGTACGGAAAATATTGATGTTATATGATTATTGTATGGTTGCGACGATAATTTGGGCATCAAATTCATATTAATTAAGTGATCCCTTTGTTTATTAAGACCATATTTTAGTAATATGAGATATTGTGGCAAAATAAGTCTCTTTCCATTTAAAAGTGAAATTAAAGTTAAAATACAAGAGAATTTGAAATTTGAAGTGAAACATATTTGAAAAGGATAGTTAATTAGCAATTGAAATTTAGATGAATAGTGAAATTGAAATCAATTTTGGAAAAGTGAAGTTTAGTTTGAGATTGAATTGAAGTTTAAATTGAAATTAGATTTGAAATCTAAGTTTTAAATGTGTCTAATTTGAGAATAGAATTGAAATTGAGTTGAAATTGGAATTTAAAATTTAATATTAAAATAATGGGAATATAATAATATTATGATATGGTAATAGTGAAAATATATTTTAAATACTTCAAAAAGTGAAAATATTGATTTAAAATGGTTTGTAATGGTTTTATAAGTGTTAAAATCCAATTTGAATAGATTATTTCAAATATTGAAAAATAAGTTAAAACTAGGTGCGTCGCGCAACGGTAGTTCGCGATTTCGTGCCGAGAAGTTCAAATAAATGTGTAGAGTAGAATATAGCTCGGAATTCTTCGAGATAAGAAAATTCCAGACAATTATATCCATATCTTCTAAACGAAGAAAAAAAATCAAAGTTTCGATAAGTAGATTTTGAAATAAGTCCAAATCAGTTTTTCAGATAAATCGCGCTAGTGTAGTTAAGTGACCGTAACAGGAAATCTGTTTAAATGGATGTTTTTAATTATAGAAAAATATGGAATAAATTCGATAAATCTATTTAAATGATTTAAAAGAGATTTGGATTGGAAGTTATGAGTTTTCAAATATTTAAAAGTGGTTTATTTCAAATAAGCTTATTTAGCACTTTCCGCAGCACTTTTATGCTACGAATTGTATAACTTTCGGAATATGAGTTTAAATGTAACGACGTTTTCCAGAATAAATTGTGGATGTTTTAAAAAGGATAATTAAGCGTTTTGAAAGATAATTTGGGATATTTATCAGCAGTTCCAAAATGTAAGTTGAAAATCTGAGTATGTGGAAACGACTAGAACATTTGTCCCACCTGTGAGATCTGGGAAGATAAAATAAGGTGTTTAACTAAGGTTAGGGATGGAGCAACCAGTGCCCTAAACTTACCTGGCCTATGTTTTCTTTTCTTTGGCGAGGGGTGGAACAGATCGAAAGGAAAGCCCGGATGCTCTTAAATAAAAAGACTGTATTGAATTTTTGAAACTAAAAGAAGATTGGTATTATCCAAAATTTAATCAACCTCCAAAATGAATGATTTCTATGATCCTGTTTACTCAAAAATGTTGCTAAGATTGATTTAGGGTTTATCGTAAACGATGTCTTAAATAACATTATTTTTGACCCGCCTAAAAGTTAAGAATTTTGGATCAAGAATTAAGTAAGGAAATCTGAGATATTTTCCAAAGAAAAAGAATGAATTTCTTAGAAATTACTCTAAGTCAAAAGAAAGAGAATTCAAAATCATCCGAAAAGAATTAAAGTGAAAAGAGACTTAATAAATCCTATATACTCATATTCACTTTTTATCGATATTGGGTTTCAAAGGAACTAGAGTCAGATTTGAATAAATCCTATCCGAAAACCACTTCGAATCAATGTATATGTTCGAACGTGAAGACATGTTGAAGACGATGATTATTGAAGATCTGGATCTTCATAGCATGAGGACTGCTTGTTGATTTGCTCGGGTCGCACCCATTATAGAGTTATATATAGTAGTGGTCTTCTCGTGATGGAGATTTTTGGATTGCAAGGGCTTATGGACGTTTGTCTGACATTGCATTTCTAAAGATTATGTACATTGGTTTTTACAAATGTACATCAGTGATGGCGGAGAAGGCAATTTCTCTTAGCTTAACACCCTCCTTGAGATGTACGAGCTCAAGAGTTGCATTTTTGTGGAAGGAAATAAGTAGTCAATGGAAATGGCAATCTGGAATTCAAAGATGTGATATATGCTTTGTGAAATGGTAATCGTAGCCTCAAGCCTCATCAAACCGGAAATGACCGAAATAGGATTAGATGCTGCAAGGCTAAGTGGGTCATTCCCAAGTAGGGTATGATCATCCCCTTCTAGATATATTTCTTCTCGCTATGACGTTCAGGATGTATATTAAAGTGGTGTATGGAAAACGAGCGCTCAGTTAAAGGTCGGTAACGACCGGGGATGACATATTTGGTACTATCTAGTTACAGAGGTTGGCCGGTCTTGAGTTGGTAGATGGCAGATGTTCTGTGCCTCAGGACATACATCTAGAGGTATACCCCTTTTGGAAGGTAGATCCTGCGTCTGGTCATTTGTATGAAAATCCATTCTCCAATAAGAACTTACGGACTTTATTTTAAACCTAATATGCTGGAATTTAATCAATGTAACAATTTCGGCTAATATTAATAAGTTTACTTGCAAATGTTTTCAAAGAGATGTCATTAGAAATAATATCAAATGTTTTGATATAAAAGTGTTTTAGTTATCATAAGGTAAAAACCCTTTTGTGTTTATGTGTGGGAGTGGTCTTATGAGATACTCTTTATTTTCAAAGGATTTTTATTCAAAGACTGATATGTGACACTGTCATTAATTATTGAGTTTTTCGCACGCAGTTTATCAAGCCCGATCCGGGTATTTTCAATACTCGGGTCAAATCCGAGTAGTTTCAGGTTTAGTCAAAAACGGTTGGAGTTTCCAGAGGAGAGCTGGAGATATTTATCGACGTATGGACATATTCTATTGTCCGCTGTACTTAGTGTATTTTGTTTGATGTTTGTCGGCATTTTTAAGGGTAGGTTTTATAACTGTCCAAGCTGAATTTAGGTTAGACTCTGATATATGTATTTAAAAGTTTTCCGCTGTAAAAATATTTGTTCAATAGTATATGTTATTCAGTTCTAGTGAGGTTCTGTTCTGTCTACTTTTCTTTATTACTCTTAAATATCCGTCTTTTCGTGCAATTTGAGTTGGACATGTGTGGTTTATTTTCAATTCAAAGAGTAAGGAAAAAGGGGACTTTACACAAAGTCCTCTCCCGGCTTTACCGAATAATGAGCGCTTTTAATAAAATAAGTGTTACATTCAGATTTCAAGTAAATCACAACAATTTCCACTTTAATCTTTTTAAACAAAAGATCCATCACAAAAATTCGATGTGGTTTTCAGATAACCATTTGGAATCCGATCCCGGTCGCATCGAAATTCCAGTGCCATTTCAAGGCCAATATTGATAGTCGGTTATTTAACTATCAAACAACATTCACAACAACATCAAATTTAAATAATTTTCCCAAATTATTTATTTCAAAATATCTTCGCAAGATATATTTTCATGCTTCAACCTTTTGAAAACAAATTTCAAATCACTTTCCTCATGCGGAATAAATTTCCAAATATTGTTTATTTCCACTGAAAATTTGCCAAGTTCGAATATTTTAAAATAATTTAAATCGCTTATCCAAAAATATATACTTAGAAACATTTAAAATAAAAACCATTTTAAACACTTATTTAAGTATTAGTTATGAAATTATTATATTGGAATCTCATATAAACTTTAAGCCCAAACTAGTTTTAAAAATAAAATTATTAGATACAATATAGCTATTTAAATAACCATTTTCTAAATCAAATATCAATTAAATCTTTAAAATAATCACTTCTATAATTAACTTAATAAATTTACTTTAAAGATTTAAAAACAATTTACAAAAACAATTTCTCCAAAAACACTCTTTTTAGAACCAACTTTAGAACTTTTAATTTATATTTGAAAGCTACTCTGAAAACATATTCGGCTTTCCAGGGAAAATACACTTTCTATTTTAAAATGGCCCATTTAAATCAATTAATAAATCCTTCTTGATTTATTTCAATTTACATTCCAAATCCGTATATTTCTTTCCACACCTTTAAAAATAAACCAATATTTTTTTTTTAAATTTCCCTTTACTTCATAAATTCCCATTGTGAATTTAAATTTCCAAATCCACTGATATACAATTTTCAAAGTTGATTTCCCAAATCTACTTTCAAACACCAAACCAAATTCCAAATTGATTTCCTAAATTTATTTTCAAACACCAAATCAAATTTCACATTGATTTCTAAATTTATTACTTTTAAAATAAATCCCTTTATTTCTTTCAAACTATTTAAAATATAAATTTTAAATAAAATTTCCAACTTTCAACAATATTACTTGAAATCCATTTATTAATATCTTTTCCTATATTTTGGAATTAATTCGATAGGATTACAAAAATCAGCTTTTATACTTTTAATTTCTTCTTTTAAATTTATTCAGTTCTCTAAAATTCATTTACTCAAAATTTTCTACTTAAATTTCCAAAAATCCAATTATATATCCTAGTATTTTTTAAAATACCAGAATATATATGGCCAAACCATAGCCTTCAATAAATTCCAATCATCAATATAATCATTCACAGATTTATCAATAAATCAATACACAACATATGAAACAAATTCAACATTTGAGGAATCAAGTTGGATCCCTCCAACCTGTTTCCCTGCATCCACAGATGTTAGCACAACAATCAAGTACAAATTCCACTTCAAGTTAGAATATCGCGGTATATGGGATTATATCATATCATCCGCTATTATGCGGCGCATAGGGTCTCATCCGCTATATAATGCGGGAAATCAATCACTCCAATATATATATATATATATACACACACACACACACACTATCATATATATTATCACAACAAAACAATTAATCAATAATTGGAATTCTAATTATTTCAATTCACGTGAGAAGAGCTCACCTTTGCCTATGCATGCAACCCATTTCAAATCCTACTTGATCCTCTATGATTTTTTAGACCTTGTTAACAATTATATAATTCCATTAATATTTGAACTAACTCGAATAATCCATTTATTTATTTTGAATTAAATTTAAATTAATTTAGAAAGTTTTATTCATTGGTTAATTTGAACAACTGAAAATCAAATTAGCAAATAGCCTACAATTAATTCCTTTTATCAAGTGTTCATTCAAATGGATACTGACATGCGATTCTAACAGCAACCAATCTTCAAGCAATTCATAATCACAAAATTTATGTAAGTAAAGTTTGTATTTGGACAAACTAACTCGTCCATATTTCAATTTTAAAGTCAGAATCAAAAGATGGTAGTTAACTAGCTTATCAACTTACTGTAATTTTTCAATCAATAAGGAATTGATATGCTCACTGTAATTCAATAAAATGGTTGATTATATTCAGCTAGAATCATTTATTCAAATGTAAACCAATCAAAGAAAGGCATTAGGATTACACTCACCGAAAATCCAAGAACCCTTGCTTCTTCCATTATCTCAAACCTTCTCTGCATCGTTCCTAGCCACAGCTAACGACCATCGGCCACCGCAATCCAGCCCTGTCGCCATCGATGCCGCGAGCGAGCATAGGCGCTCGTATGCGTCGTCGCACCTTTATCCTTAGCTTCATCGTTGCGTCTAAACCCATACCACATTGCACGGCTACAACGCGAGACCCAAACCCTAATTCGCCGGCCTCCTATGCGCGCTTGCGACGGCTCCGGCCACCACTTATTTTTGAGGAATGAATTAGATTTTTGATAAGAGGAAGGGTGATTTTGGGTTAGCCATTATTGTTGTAACGGCCCGCAAATCCGTACCCCTTGAGTTAACATTATTCTACCCAAATCAACTCAAGTTGTACAGAAATACGAACCATATGGGTTAAAGAAGAAGAGGTAGAAGAAGAAACATAGAAAAACAACAACAGAATCTAACCATCGCAGTGGAATAAAATATAATAGATAATAAAGAATTTCACTCAAAAATCAAATATCTCTGTTTATATATTACATCATCAGAGTACATCAATCACAGTTCAACATCAATATCATACAATGGATACACAACAACTCAACACAACGGAATATATAAATAAACAAGTACGTAAGTACATATCGTAATCCAGCTCGTCTCCTGAGTTCCATAGCATCATCCTATATCCTATAATACTCGGTCTGACCCGAGCATTAAAGTTAAATAACACCCGAGTCAGTCTGGAATACCAGCGTGAGAAAATCACACCCAATTGATTATTAAAGTTTCAAAAATCCTTTGAAAACAAAAGCATCTCGTAAAACCATGCCACAAATAAACATGTTGGGTTTTTACCTTACGATAGCTAAAACAATTTTTATAGAAATCCTCTGATATATTATAATAGGGTCTATATACAAATACGTATAAAATAGCCGAAATTGTTATATTCATTAAATTCCAGCTACTAGCCACAGAGTGGGTAATACAAACAAAACACGTACAAGGCTCGTAGGGAGAATGGATTTCCAACTAATGTCTAGGCACTGGGGTACCACCTGTCACAGTATGGGGCCTAGATCACCGTACCGAGGAGTACGCCCGCTCCCCTGCAACACAAGGCCGGGACTACCCCTTACTGGATAATCCCGAGTGAGATCACACCGCGGTTGGGATCAACAACCGCCCACTAAGCCGAAATAAAAAGGGACATCTAGATTGGAATGACCTCACCCTGCTTGGGTGCTACCCACCTAGCCTTGCTGCATAACCCCTGATTTTCAGTCATTCCCATTTGATGAGGCTAGAGGCTAAGCGTTACCTTTTTAGAACATATCCCTTAGAATGCCCATCATCTGCCTGACGATGTTTCGCAAGCATTCATCCATACAAGTCCGTCCCGGGTTCGAACGGAACTGAAGGCACTATTCCTACTACATCCATTTGGAAATATCCTCCGGATTAGTAGCGACTAGCCCTTGCACTTCCCTGCTCCATCTTCGAATCCAAAATCATTTTTCACGAAAACGTACAAACCGGATCGAAGTAGTTTTCGAGAAATAAATCTCGATCCCGGTCTCTACGAAACGATCAACGCATTTGTGTCCAATATTGATAGTCGGTGATTTAACTATCAATTAATATTCACAAACATCCATCAACCAATAAATAATTTCAAAATTTAACCAAACATTTTCAAATTCAATTTTAACACTTTAATACCTTCAGTATTATCAATATAAATTTTACAAGCCTTCAAAATATTTTTAATCGGCTTAAAACTCCAGGCTCAACATTTAGCTCAGCTTTAAATTATTTAATTCCATAAATTCAATCGTCAAATTCAAACTGATATTCGAAATCCAAGTTAAACTATCTTGGAAATAATTAAAATTAATTAAATATTTCAATTTCAAATGCCTAAAAATTTCCGGGTCGTCACAATTGTTTTGATTTTCGGTAGCCTGAAGAATAAGATTGAGTGTGACGACCCGAAATTTTTAAGCAATTGAAATTGGGATATTCAATTGATTTTGAATATTTAAAAGTTAATTTTTAACTTGAATTCAAATATCACCAATGATTTGATAATTGAATTATTGAATTAAATAAGTTGAAGTCGGGTAAAAGGTTGAATCTAGAATTTTAAGCCTGTTAAAAATAATTTGAAGGCTCGTAAAATTTATATTGATAATACTGAGTATAATAGAAGTTGTAAAATTGAATTTAACAATGGTTTGTTCAGTTTTAAAAATTTTATAATTTAAAATTGAATTTAAAAATAGCCTTCCGAGGCACAGTCTCGGATTTCGACGAAACCAGTTCCATTGGATCCGTAATATTGTTTTATTATCTTGTTTCAATTTTCGTAGCATTTGGAGTTGTTGTGTGAGCACATGATATATAAACGTGCTGAAAATTTAATTGATATTGATCGAAATGAAATATACTTATAAAAGAAATGTCAAATCTTCTTCTATACGCCTCCTTCCCATCTATTTCAAAGCCGAGCCTTCTTCCAAAATCCACGTATTGATCTTTTTTGTGAAGCCATCCTCGTTCGAATTAATACCTTTCCCTTTCTTCCTTTCAAATCGAACGCAGGTTTAATATATATATATATATATATATATATATATATATATATATATATATATATAATATACATATAATGGCCGCCTCCTTCTTTTAAAATCGCGATTTTCTTTTCTTTTCAAGAAGGGAATCCTTGTTTCGAATTAATCGAGTGAGGGGGGATATGTCGAAACAGCACCTGGTAGGCACGAGACTAGGCGGCGACGACTCAACTAGGGATTTCGAAGCGGTCGTAGTTGGCGATTTAGGGAAGGCGAGTATTTCTTGATCTGGGTGACGCGACTAATCGAAGTAGCACGAACTCGAGCCTGGAGGGTCGGGAGCCATCGAAGTAGGATCGAGTCGGTTGTAGTCGTCGTCTTTGATGATGATTGTGTTGCCAGGAAGCTTCTCGGCTCAGAGAGAGGTTGGCGCTCTCGAAGGAAGGGTTTGTCAGTAAGGTATTTGCTTGTTTTGCTTTCAATTTAAAACTTAGCATATATATGTATGCATATAAGGATCGAACTGGAAAAAATATATATATCTATGTATATGGTATGCATTAAAGCAGAAGGCTTATATGAGATCTGAAAAAAAATAGGGGTTTTAAAAGGGTGAAAGTTATATAAAAATCAGATTTTTAACCCATATAGATTATTTTTATAGGTGTAGTTTCAAATAAAATAAATATACATATTTTTATTTACCTTCTAGTTTATTTTTGATAATGAATTTTAGTAATATATATGTTTAGTCAACTTATTTAAAATTTATTTTTAGTTACTATAGGGTTATTCAAGAAGGAAATTAGTTTAAACCCAAATTACTAGTTAAATTAAATAAATGAATAGTAATTAATTGTTCTATCCATTCGAATATTAATGAACCATATAAATTATTTATTCAAGGTCAAACATCAGGAAATCCAAGGCAATATTGAAGTGGATTGCGAATAATAGAAAAGGTGAGTAAATCTCACTCAGTTAAATTTAAACTTAAACTTAAATGATTAAATTTAAATAATTGTTGGATGGTTGAATTGATTTATATGATATAGTATGATATTTTGGAATTGGTGTATTATGTTGTGCTAACGTCTGTGGATGCAGGGAAACAAGTTGAAGGGATCTAACTGGATCCCTCAACATTTATTTACAATTATTTAATACCCTCTGTTGTGATTATTTGATATTCTATGATGAATTATGTTGGAATATTGAATGCTATGGTTCGATTGGATATAAATGGGTATGATGAATTACCAGAAATATATAAATTGGATTTAGAAAGAAAATAAAAGAAGTGAATTTGTAAGTGAAATAATTATAGAAATTTGAATAAATTCCCAGAAATAAAGTGACTTTAAAATTCTAATAAATAAATCTTGAGCACAGAAAGTTAATGAATGTCAATCTTCAGCGATATTATTTAAAAGAACAAAACATTTATTTAAAATTTAAGATTTAAATTATTGGAAAGAATCAAGAAGAAATTGGGAAAAGCTGAAATTCGTATATTTCAGTTAAAAAGGTTTAAATCAAACAGAAAAATAATAATAATAATAATAAAAACCAAAATTAATGAACTTTGAAAAGAATTAAGAAAGTAAAGATATTTATTTCAAATGGAATAAATTGGAAATCAATTTGGAAAATTGATTTAAGTGATTGAAGTTGGAATTCTCCCTGGATTACAAAGTACGTTTTCAAAGTAAATTTTTAAATATAAGTTATAAGATTAAAAGTTGTTTTAAAAACAAGTTTTGGAAAATAACTTATTTCTAATATTTAAATTTTAAAGTAAGTATTTTCTCTTAATTTATTATAGTAGTAATTATTTAAAGAATGACGTAATATTATGTTTTTAAAAGTATAAATTTAGTTTTATATTTATTACGTAACCTTA
This sequence comes from Allium cepa, assembly GCA_030765085.1. Taxonomy (NCBI): domain Eukaryota; kingdom Viridiplantae; phylum Streptophyta; class Magnoliopsida; order Asparagales; family Amaryllidaceae; genus Allium; species Allium cepa. Next base: position 6,164,481 of record CM060937.1, read on the forward strand.
TTTTCAAATATGCATATAGTATGGTATTTTTAATAAATTATTGATGTAATTTTAACTTAATTGTTTTAAAGTATATTTCAAAATAAAGTGTTTTAAATTATTTTAAGATCTAGTTTTGTGCTTGGTGATTTCAGAGGAGATAGAAAATATTTGGGAAAGTTTATTCTGAAAAGAAAGATGGTTTTGAAACTGTTTTCAAAGGATTGAAAATAGAAATATATCTTGTGAAGATATTTTGAGGTTAATAAATAATTTGGGAAATTATTTATTGTTGGATGGATGTTTTTGAATATTAATTGATAGTTAAATAACCGACTATCAATATTGGAAAAATGCGCCGATCATTTCGAAGAGACCGGGATCGAGATTTATTTCTCGAAAACCACTTCGATCCGGTTTGTACGTTTTCGTGGAAACGATTTTGGATTCGAAGATGGAGCAGTGAAGTGCAAGGGCTAGTCGCTACTAATCCTGAGGATATTTCCAAAATGGATGTAGTAGGAATAGTGCCTTCGGTTCCGTTCGAACCCGGGACGGACTTGTATGGACGAATGCTTGCGAAACATCGTCAGGTGGACGATGGGCATTCTAAGGGATATGTTCTAAAAGGTAACTCTTAGCCTCAAGCCTCATCAAATGGGAATGACTGAAAATCAGGGGTTATGTAGCAAGGCTAGGTGGGTAGCACCCAAGAAGGGTGAGGTCATCCCTGTCTGGATGTCCCTTTTTATTTCGGCCTAGTGGGCGGTTGCTGATCCCAACCGCAGGGTGATCTCACTCGGGATTAACCAGTAAGGGGTAGTCCCGGTCTTGTGTTGCAGGGGAGCGGGCGTACTCCTCGGTACGGTGATCTAGGCCCGGTACTGTGGCAGGTGGTACCCCAGTGCCTAGTCATTAGTTGGAAATCCATTCTCCCTACGAACCTTGTACGAGTTTTGTTTGTATTGCCCACTCTGTGGCTAGTAGCTGGAATTTAATGAATGTAACAATTTCGGTTATTTTATAAGTATTTGTATATAGACCCTATTATAATATCGGAGGATTTCTATAAAACTTGTTTTAGCTATCGTAAGGTAAAAACCCGACATGTTTATTTGTGGCGTGGTCTTACGAGATGCCGTTGTTTTCAAAGGATTTTTGAAACTTTAATAATCAATTGGGTGTGATTTTCTCACGCTGGTATTCCAGACTGACTCGGGTGTTATTTAACCGTAATGCTCGGGTCAGACTGAGTATTATAGGATACAAGATATGATGTTGTGGAGCTCAGGAGACGAGCTGGATGACGACACGTACATTCGTACTTGTTTTATATATATATTCCGCTGTGTTGAGTTGTTGTGTATCCATTTGTATGATATTGATGTTGAGCTGTAATTGATAAATTCTGATGGTCTAATATATAAACAGAGATATTTGATTTTTGAGTAAAATTATTCATTACCTATTATATTTTATTCCGCTGCGATGGTTAGATTCTGTTGTTGTTTTCTATTTTCTTCTTCTACCTCTTCTTCTTTAACCCAAATGGTTCGTATTTCTTTACAACTTGAGTTGAGTGTTGTAGAATAGCGTTGATGCTAGGGATACAGATTTGCGGGCTGTTACAGTGGTATCAGAGTTTAGGTTGGTGATAACCTTGGCTCTGATGGGAATTACTCATTTAAAATAGAGCCCGTAGTACTCTATAATGAGTCTGAGCGTATTAATAGGTATGAGCGCGTATTCGTCAGTGGATATAAATTGTTTTAATATTGTGTTGATTGGTTTATTGAGTGGCATATGAACCTTCGTCGGCACAGTCTCGACAACTGTATCGAAGGGGTTTCTAAACACTTGAATAGAACAATCGACACGGTATTGTTTTAAATATGGGTAAATGAAATAATTTTACCCAAAACATATTTTGATATAAAGAATAGTTTTTGAAAACTATTTAGCTAATATATAGTTGCTTTGGAGGTTAGAAATGATGATATTAAAGTATTATCATTGTTAAGTGAAAATTTAACTAGAAATTGAAATGTAACTAAAATTTAAGGAAATAAATTCATTATAAAATGAAATTCATAAATATGAATTATAAATGTAAATTATAAATTAAAATATAATTAAATGGGAATTTGTATAAACATAAACTATACAAATGCATTATACTTAAAATTTGAATTAAAACAAAATTTGAAAACTTTAACCCGGAGATTTTGGAAGTATTTTTGTTGTTTTTGGGTTATTTCTGAAAGGAAATTTGTTTTAAAATGGATTTTGGAAGAGATATGGCATTGAAATCACTTGGCTTATTGGGAAATAATTCTGATGATGACGGCCGCATCATCAGTATTCATTTTTGAATTTCTAAGTGATGGATTGCTACCAAATTGATTTGTTCAGGGAAACCTATTTGTTTTTGAAAACCTCAAAGTAAAATTGTTGACAATAAAGCCAGGATTGGTTTAAAATTTTTGAGAAATGTGATTTGAGATGTTGAAGATTTCAAAATGATTTGAAACCAAAGCCGGGAGCTTAAAAATCCTGATAAGATGTGTCATAAGCTTATACATTGAGATGATTTTTAAATCAGGAAGGGAATATAAGCTTTGAATGTTGGATTTTAAATTTGAAGGAAAAGTTAAAAATGAAATTAACTTGGATTGGGAAATAAAGATTTGACTGGATTGACATTAATTGAATAGGCTGAAAATAATATCCAGTTGTACTCGAATCAAGTGGGGATCGGATTGAGTTAAATAAAACCGAGTTAAAATTAAATTGGATTGGAATAAGAATTCAATTGAATTATGAATGGAATTATAATCGTACCTAAATAATTGGAAAATAAGTCGGATAAGGATTGGATTGAAATAAATAAATTAGAATGACTTGTAAAAGAAGTAAAATGCATGGAATAAATTATGCTTGGGTTATAAATAAGCATAAGGCTTGAGTAAAAAAAAAAGAATATATTCAAGCCTATGATGAATGGAATTGTGTAAATAATAAGTTGTGACTTGTAAATTTTGAAAAAGTGGGATAGAAACCCAAAATAAATATTTTGATGAATTGAGCAATAATATGAAGATCAAAACTTGAATTATAAAATAAATTTGAACTTAAGAAAATTTAAATGAAGAGATTTTGAGATTAAAATCAAGTTCTGGATTATAAGTTAGGGAAAGATTATTTAGATGATAATTAGATAATGAAATATGTAATGAGAACCTAATGTAGTTAAATAAAGTTGAATTGTGAGTTTATGATGAAGTTTGGAAATAAAACTCAAGTTGCAAATTAAAATCGACTTAAGTTGTTGGTAAAGTAAATGAAATTGAACTGTTAGTTCATAAAATTGGGTGGTAAATTGAGAATGGATAGTGGATTCAGAACTTGAGTTATAAATTAAAATTTTAACTTGAAGAGTTAACGAATTAAATATAATTGGAAATGTGTCGAATAAAGGAAAATGAAATAGATTAAAATAGTAATGGTTAGAATTGAAATAGAATCCAAATAAGTGGAAATAAATTGGAAACGGCCTTGTAATAAATTGAATGAGTGACGCTGGAAAGTTCAATTTTATAATAACCAATCAAATGAAATTGCAGGTTTAAAATGAAATTTAATTGAAATAGAATTGAGTTGAATAGAAAAGAAATTTACTTAAAAATGAAATGAGCTTAAAAATTTGAATATAATGAAGCAAATTAACTTAAGCTAAACAAATGGAAGAGTTGAATTAAATTCAACTTAAAACTAAGTGTAATGATATTGGGTTGGATTTAAATCGAGTGAAAATAAGTTTGAATCGAAATAGAATTTGGTGTGTTATAAATAATATTTAAGGAAATGAAAATTCAAAATGGATTGAGTGGATAAACTAATTATATTGAATAAACAAATGGATGGAATAAATAAGAATCAAATAAAGTGTGGTTTAAATGAGTTGATAAAAATTATTGAATGAAATAAGCCTGGATTGTTTTCGAGCTAAATAAAATAGTTTGGCATAAACAAATATGGAATAAATTGAGTAAAGTAACTAAAGCTTAGGATGTGTCGAGTTAAATAAATGGTTGCGAATGAATTAAAATAAAAAGGAAATTTAATTGGTAATGAAGATGAACCTAAATTGTTAATGGTTTGAATGAACTAGTTTGGTTAATAAAATTGAATGCAAGTGAATGTATTCAAAATTTAAAATGCAATGTAAATGAGAATATATGGATTGTGAATAAATTGAAAATGGAATAGCATTGAGTATAAATTGAGTTGAAATCCATTTAAATTGGTTATAAAACATAATACTTATTTATTCACATAGATCTCGTCAAATTGCATGGAATAAATTGTCATTGGATGAAAATGGAAGTAATTAAAATTCTATGTATTGATAAGAGTAAAATAAATTGATTTTGAGAGTAATTGAATTAAATATGAGTTCGGTTTGCTTAAAAATAAATTAAATTCAAGCAATTGAGTTTTAAACCATTCAAATTGAATAAAAATGGTTATAAATTAATTGAAACAGTTGAATTAGTGTGAAAACTATATAAATTGCTTACGGAAAGTGTTTGGTGTGCTTTTCTTTTAGAATTCATTTGTTTAATTATTACAAGTAAGTGAAATGTTGTTAAACTTCATATATTTGGCATTTACATGTTTAAATTGAGTAAGTACATGTACCTGGAAGCCGTATGGCTGGATTTTGGGCACACTAACTGCTAAATAATTAAGCTGTTTGCTTGAAATGCTAAATAAGGTACACCTACGCAATAAACATAGGAAATATGAACTGTTTTTGGTTTTTTCGATCGTGTGGGTCGATGTATATATATTTATCTCTTTTGTCAAATTGCAAAAGCTCCTCCGTACAATGGGGACTCTGCCAAAAAATTTCAGAAATTTTGGGAGTTAGAAAATTTTTGAAAATTTTGGAAAATTTTGTTAACGACAAACAAATTCAAATTGGAAACAAAAATAAGTTAGTAAATGAAACCAATTTAAAATAATTAGTTATAAATGACAAATAAAATTTAAAGATAAATTGAATTCATATGGAAATGAAAGGATCGATTTGAATAGAAATGGATATAAACTAAAGTGGTAAAGTGAAAATAAACATAAGAAACATATAAAATGCTTATGTTAACTTAAGTAAGGAATGGTCAATTCTTAATTGGAAATTGATACTACAAATATATATTAAGATAATATTAGAATGAATAGATGTTGACTTTATGTGAGGAAGTTGATAAAATGTTTTGGGAATATTGTAATTGGATATTAGTGCTATGCAGGATATGCAGGTATTATAAAAGGAAAAAGAGAATTGGATTTGATTTCAGAGAAAACAAATTTGAAATGCTCGACAAAAAGGTATGTGTTTAAATTTCTGTGAAATTTGATTGGGTTTTTGGATTGAGCCACTTGGCGTTTTCTTTTCTTTTTGGTTTTGGGAGGCCGTTGAGCCATTTTGTAGTTGTACCGAGCTAGCCGCGTAAAGGAGTCGCTGGCGAAATTTTCCGGGAATTTAGGGAGTTAGAAAAATTTTGATAATTCAAAATTTGGTTTTAAATTGAAACTTAAACAAATAGTATAGTTTGAAACTATGGGAGGGTTGAGAAGTTAATAAGAATGGTAACGGGTCTCTTATAAAAGATAGTTGGCAGAATGATGAATTGTTGGTTTTGGGAAAAAGGTAAACGGGTATTAGATCATTCTTCCTAACTAGTAATTTCGGGGACGAAATTCTTTTAAGGGGGAGGAATGTGACGACCCGAAATTTTTAAGCAATTGAAATTGGAATATTCAACTGATTTTGAATATTTGAAAGTTAATTTTTAACTTGAATTCAAATATCACCAATGATTTGATAATTGAATTATTGAATTAAATAAGTTGAAGTCGGGTAAAAGGTTGAATCTAGAATTTTAAGCCTGTTAAAAATAATTTGAAGGCTCGTAAAATTTATATTGATAATACTGAGTATAATAGAAGTTGTAAAATTGAATTTAACAATGGTTTGTTCAGTTTTAAAAATTTTATAATTTAAAATTGAATTTAAAAATAGCCTTTCGAAGCACAGTCTCAGATTTCGACGAAACCAGTTCCATTGGATCCGTAATATTGTGTTGTTATCGGGTTTCAATTTTTGTAGCATTTGGAATTGTTGTGTGAGCACACGATATATAAACGCGCTGAAAATTTAATTGATATTAATCGAAATGAAATATACCTATAAAATAAAAGTCAAATCTTCTTCTATATGCCTCCTTCCCATCTATTTCAAAGCCGAGCCTCCTTCCAGAATCCACGTATTGATCTTTTTTTGTGAAGCCATCCTCATTCGAATTCATACCTTTCCCTTTCTTCCTTTCAAAGCTAACGCAGGTTTAAAAAAAAAATAATGGCCGCCTCCTTCATTTAAAATCGCAATTTTTTTTCTTTTCAAGAAGGGAATCCTTATTTCGAATTAATCGAGTGAGGGGGGATAGGTCAAAACAGCACCTGGTAGGCACGAGACTAGGCGGGGACGACTCAACTAGGGATTTCGAAGCGGTCGTAGTTGGCGATGTAGGGAAGGCGAGTATTTCTTGATCTGGGTGTAACAGGGGACGCGGCTAATCGAAGTAGCTCGAACTCGAGCCTGGAGGGTCGGGAGCCATGGAAATGGGATCGAGTCAGTTGTAGTCGTCGTCTTTGATGATGATTGTGTTGCCAGGAAGCTTCTCGGCTCAGAGAGAGGTTGGCGCTCTCGAAGGAAGGGTTTGTCAGTAAGGTATTTGCTTGTTTTGCTTTCAATTTAAAACTTAGCATATATATGTATGCATATAAGGATCGAACTGGAAAAAAATATATATATATCAATATATATGGGTATGCAGTAAATCAGAAAGCTTATATGAGATATAAAAAAAAATAGGGATTTTAAAAGGGTGAAAGTTATATAAAAATCAGATTTTTAGCCCATGTAGATTATTTTTATAGGTGTAGTTTCAAAGAAAATAAATAAACATATTTTTATTTACCTTCTAGTTTATTTTTGATAATGAATTTTAGTAATATATATGTTTAGTTAACTTATTTAAAATTTATTTTTAGTTACTATAGGGTTATTCAAAAAGGAAATTAGTTTAAACCCAAATTACTAGTTAAATTAAATGAATGAATAGTAATTAATTGTTCAATCCATTCGAATGTCAATGAACCATATAAATTATTTATTCAAGGTCAAACATCAGGAAATCCATTGCAATATTGAAGTGGATTGCGAACAATAGAAAAGGTGAGTAAATCTCACTCAGTTAAATTTAAACTTAAATTTAAATGATTAAATTTAAATAATTGCTGGATGGTTGAATTGATTTATGTGATATAGTATGATATTTTGGAATTGGTGTATTATGTTGTGCTAACATCTGTGGATGCAGGGAAGCAGGTTGGAGGGATCCAACTGGATCCCTCGACATTTATTTACAATTATTTAATACCCTCTGTTGTGATTATTTTATATTCTATGATGAATTATGTTGGAATATTGAATGATATGGTTCGATTGGATATAATTGGGTATGATGAATTACTAGAAATATATAAATTGGATTTAGAAAGAAAATAAAAGAAGTAAATTGTAAGTGAAATAATTATAGAAAATTTGAATAAATTCTCAGAAATAAAGTGACTTTAGAATTCTAATAAATAAATTTTGAGTACAGAAAGTTAATGAATGTCAATCTTTAGTGATATTATTTAAAAGAACAAAACATTTATTTGAAATTTAAGATTTAAATTATTGGAAAGATTAAAGAAGAAATTGGGAAAAGCTGAAATTCGTATATTTCAGTTAAAAAGGTTTAAATCAAACGGAATAATAATAATAATAATAACCAAAATTAACGAACTTTGAAAAGAATTGAGAAAGTAAAGATATTTATTTCAAATGGAATAAATAGGGAATCAATTTGGAAAATTGATTTAAGTGATTGAAGTTGGAATTCTCCCTTGATAACCAAGTACGTTTTCAAAGTAAATTTTTAAATATAAGTTATAAGATTAAAAGTTGTTTTAAAAACAAGTTTTGGAAAATATCTTATTTCTAATATTTAAATTCTAAAGTAAGTATTTTCTCTTAATTTATTATAGTAGTAATTATTTAAAGAATGACGTAATATTATGTTTTTAAAAGTATAAATTTAGTTTTATATTTATTAAGTAACCTTATTTTCAAATATGCATATAGTATGGTATTTTTAATAAATTATTGATGTAATTTTAACTTAAATGTTTTAAAGTATATTTCAAAATAAAGTGTTTTAAATTATTTTAAAATCTAGTTTTGTACTTGGTGATTTCAGAGGAGATAGAAAATATTTGAGAAAGTTTATTCTGAAAAGAAAGATGGTTTCGAAACTGTTTTCAAAGGAATGAATATAGAAATATATCTCGTGAAGATATTTTGAGGTTAATAAATAATTTGGGAAATTATTTATTGTTGGATGGATGTTTGTGAATATTAATTGATAGTTAAATAACCGACTATCAATATTGGACAAACGCGCTGATCGTTTCGAAGAGACCGGGATCGAGATTTATTTCTCGAAAACCACTTCGATCCGGTTTGTACGTTTTCGTGGAAATGATTTTGGATTCGAAGATGGAGCAGTGAAGTGCAAGGGCTAGTCGCTAATAATCCTGAGGATATTTCCAAAATGGATGTAGTAGGAATAGTGCCTTCGGTTCCGTTCGAACCCGGGACGGACTTGTATTGATGAATGTTTGCGAAACATCGTCAGGTGGACGATGGGCATTCTAAGGGATATGTTCTAAAAGGTAACGCTTAGCCTCAAGCCTCATCAAATGGGAATGACTGAAAATCAGGGGTTATGCAGCAAGTCTAGGTCGGTAGCACCCAAGAAGGGTGAGGTCATCCCTGTCTAGATGTCCCTTTTTATTTCGGCTTAGTGGGTGGTTGCTGATCCCAACCGCGGGGTGATCTCACTCGGGATTATCCAGTAAGGGGTAGTCCCGGTCTTGTGTTGCAGGGGAGCGGGCGTACTCCTCGGTACGGTGATCTAGGCCCCGTACTGTGACAGGTGGTACCCCAGTGCCTAGTCATTAGTTGGAAACCCATTCTCTCTACGAACCTTGTACGAGTTTTTTTGTATTACCCACTCTGTGGCTAGTAGCTGGAATTTAATGAATGTAACAATTTCGGCTATTTTATAAGTATTTGTATATAGACCCTATTATAATATCAGAGGATTTCTATAAAAATTGTTTTAGCTATCGTAAGGTAAAAACCCGACATGTTTATTTGTGGCGTGGTCTTACGAGATGCCTTTGTTTTCAAAGGATTTTTGAAACTTTAATAATCAATTGGATGTGATTTTCTCACGCTGGTATTTCAGACTGACTCGGGTGTTATTTAACCGTAATGCTCGGGTCAGACCGAGTATTATAGGATATAGGATATGATGCTGTGGAGCTCAGGAGATGAGCTGGATGACGACACGTACATTCGTACTTGTTTTATATATATATTCCGCTGTGTTGATGTAACAACCCGCATATTTATCGATTATATATCTAAATATTTTGTTTAAATATTTTATCGTTATTCGGATATTGATCCGAAAAGCTACTTTTTGCAAATGGTCGAATTAGGACTCGAGACCACTTCCATTGAGTTTGAAATACCGTTTATAATTTTTTTAAGTATAAACATTGATAGGTTTGGAGTTAGTGAAATTTCACTAACTTTTCCCGCTTTGGACTTTGGGTTAGTCTAGCCATTATAACTCAAGCCCACTTCTCTCCTTCTCCTCACTCTTCATAAATTCCTACCAAACTCTAGCTCAAGCATTAATGGTGAGTGGAAAGGGAAACTAAAACTCCAAACCTAGGCTTCTACTTCAAATCCATCTTTCAACTCCAAATTCAGAGAGAAGATATTGGATTCAAGCTTCTTATGTTGAGATTAAAGTGGATTGATTCTTACTTTGCTTCAAAGCTTCATTTTCATTCATTTTCGGCCCAAAGGTGAGATTTTTATCTCACAATTCTAGCCTATAACCATATTGGACTGTTGGGAATGATTCCCTATCATTTTTGCATGCATATTAGCATTTGGTTTGGATTGGATTGGCGAAAAACTCCAATTTTTAGCATTTTGGTGAATTTTCTGCACTTAGGTCGTTCTGGCCATTTTTCTGTGTTCGGAGTTAGGTCGCTCGCGACCTAACCATTAGGTCGCTCGCGTGTTATCGCGCTAGGTCGCACTGCCTTGAATTTTCACTTCGGAGTTAGGTCGTATAGACCTTAGGTCGTATGGACCTTAGGTCGTAGGTCGTTCTAGCCATTCTAACGTCTTCGGAGTTAGGTCGTATGGACCTTAGGTCGTAGGTCGTATGGACCTTAGGTCGTAGGTCGTTCTGGCCATTTCTAACATCTTCGAAGTTAGGTCGTATGGACCTTAGTTCGTAAGGTCGCAAAGTCGCAAGGTCGTAGGTCGCGTGGCCATCTTCTTTAGGCCGTTAGGTCGCGAGTGTTAGGTCGTTAGACCTTACCTTCCTTAGGTCGCATGACTATTTGGACGCTTGACCAGTTTAGGTCGTTAGACCTTAATACAGTTAGGTCGTAGACCATTTAGGTCGCAAGACCACAAGGTCGTTAGGTCGAAGAACCTTAAGTCGTTATACCTTTTAGGTCGCTCGACCTAGTTAGGCCGTTAGGTCACATGACCTTATTCCATTTAGGTCGTTAGGCCTTTGTGCCGTTAGGTCGCGTGCCCTCTGCAAATCTTTTGGTCGCGTGACCTCGTATCTGACCTTAGGTCGTTGGGTCGTATTTGACCTTAGGTCGGTAGGTCGTATAGACTTTAAGTCCTTCCCCCCACTAGGTCGCTCGATCCTATCCTCTCTTAGGTCTTCACTACGTCGTACCGTTTTGGACGGGGCGCTGCCCCGCACCCCGCCGGGTCACCGTAGGTCGAACACCGTAGTGTGGGCGTTTCCCCCGCACCCCCACCTAGGGGGGTTGCGACCCCCTGGACCCCCTCTCCGTAGGGGATCTTATCTGAAAAACATTCAACAGAACTTGCTTTGTTGAGATGCTGAGTTGACCATTCTTCGAGGCAAACTATCTTTGGCTTCTCGGTCGATTTTATGGATTTTTGAATATCTATTTCGATGGATTCTTTATCGGTTTCTTTGGATTTTGTTCACGTCTTCGAATGTGAATTTTTATGATTGATTATTTCTACAATCACTGCTATGATTTGTCACTTTAAAATATAAAGGTTTTCTATACTAGTAGTAAAAATCAAAACTCTTTCAACAAAATGATTTCAACTCTATTTTCAATAACAAAGCTCTTTTCTTAAATCGTTTTCCAATCTACTAGTATATACAAACCTTTACCTCACTCGGATGAGAAATCTAATTAAACGGCTTAGTAAAACAAGTGGTATGAAACGCTTGCGTTCACTTCGTCGGTTAATTCTTGGACTTGTTCGATTGAACCTCTTGTGACAATTTTCTAGTGAAGATTTACAGTTTGTTCGTAAATATTTAAGTTAAGCAAGTGGTTATGGGACACGAAGATAAACTTTTATATTTGCTAGCTTAGTGTAATTGACACTTCTCGTTGATCATGACGATCATTTTATGATTTAGACTAGCAATTGTGCGATGTCTCTTTGTTTGCAAGGTTAGACTAGACCTTATGGGTGTGATTCCGACTCACACATATCTCTTGTCCGCAAGGTTAGTCTAGACACCATTTGTGTGATTCCACTCACACATACCTTTTTGTTGCGAGGTTAAGCTAGACACCATCTGTGTGATTCAACTCACACATACCTTTTTGCTTTTTGGTTAGCCTAGACCTCATCTGGGTGATTCCGACTCACCCATATGGGGTAGCTCACCATGGTCTTCGGACCGTCATGTGATAGGCCTCTTTCCCTTTTTCTGTGATTTCTGGATTTCTTGTGTTGATTTCTGAAATTTATGTCATTGACTTATTATGAGTACAAGTTTAGGGTATGATGCCTTCTTTGGATCTTTGAGAAGATTCTTATGATATTGATTTATCTCTTATTGATTGATCTTCTGTTGATCATCATTTGCATACTTATAGTAGTATGTCAGTATGAATATTTTATGTTTATGCCATATCTTTTATTTTATATCATGTCATCTGATATTTATAGCTAGACTGATCCGTTTATTATTTTCTTAAATAATACTCGGGTCAGGCCGAGATGCTACAGGTGCTTCTGCTTGACTTCTACCCGGGATTTGCTACTCTGACTTTTGGCTAACTATTTAGATTAGCAGTTTTTGTTGTATACACTTGAGATATAGACTCATAGTTGTATTCTTCTGTATAGCACGTGTTGCTATTCTTTTGTATTATTGTGGATCTTTTTGACCACTACTCTGATGTACACTTTCATGTGTTAGTTATATATTCATATCTTCTTCCGCCTTTGTGATATGGATGTCTGTGACTGATTTGTGTTATGCTTATTTCTATGTTTGTTTCCGAAGATTATTTATAGCCACCTTGTGATAAGCAATTACATGGATGGTCGCTCCTCAACAGCCTTATTCTCCGTGCTAGTTGACAGCACTACACCGGAGTGTTCTTGGCTAGCGTGGGTATAGAGGTGGGGCGTCACAGCTGAGTTGTTGTGTATCCATTTGTATGATATTGATGTTGAGCTGTGATTGATGTATTCTGATGATGTAATATATAAACAGAGATATTTGATTTTTGAGTAAAATTATTCATTACCTATTATATTTTATTCCGATGTGATGGTTAGATTCTGTTGTTGTTTTCTATTTTCTTCTTCTACCTCTTCTTCTTTAACCCAAATGGTTCGTATTTCTGTACAACTTGAGTTGAGTGTTGTAGAATAGTGTCGATGCAAAGGATACGGATTTGCGGGCTGTTACATTGAGAGAGGGAGGAGACTTAGTTTTATATTTTTTTTCTACATTCGTTTCGTTTTTATTTCTTTTGTTTTGAACGAATAAATCGATTTCATTCGAATAGGGAAGAGGAGGAACACTTATATGCAAATTTGAAAAGGCAATGGACACGTGCTGTTAAAGATGGAAACTTGTTTAATTTGTCTGTTGTGTATGAATATATATATATATATATATTTAATTTTAAATTCAAATTCAAATTGTGTCGATAAATGCAACTCAAAAACTTGATCTCCAATCGAGGCGTGCCGCCAGGCGATCATAAGGTTATACCCCTATTCCGAGTATAATGGAAAAGGTTCCGAGTCCAAATTCGATCGTATGGAGAAGATGGCTTTTTGGACAATTATTAAATTAAATTTCCGATATAAATTCATCTCATTTATCTATCGTACGATTACACGACAACTCCGAATGCTGCGTAAATTGAAATCCTACAATAATACAATATTACAGATCCAATGGAACTGGTTTCATCGAATTCCGAGGCTGTTCCTCGGAATGCTATTTTTAAATAACGATTTGAACGATATATATCAAAAACTGAAAAAAAACAGTTTTAAACTCGATTTTAAAACTTCTATTATCTTCCGTATGATAAATATAAATTTTTCAAGCCTTTGAAATATTTTTAATTAGCTTAAAAATCAAGATTCAATAATTTTCCCAATTCCATTTATTAAATTCAATAATTTAATTACCCAAATAAACTCTGATATTTAGGATTCAAGTTAAACTATCATTCAAATATTTAAAGTCAATTAAATATTTTCAATTTCAAATGTTCAAAATTCCCGGGTCATCACAATATATATATATATATATATATATATATATATATATATATATATGTTGAAACCAATATGTACAGCATTTAATATTTTATATGCCATATGCACGTACGATATTCTATATTGATATATATATATATATATATATATATATTATATATATAGAAACAAATTATATAACCTATGTAACATATTCCTTTATCGACTCAAACAAAATTCATAACTTATATACACTTAAATATATACACTATAACATAAATTGCATTCACTATATATAAGCTTATATATATGTATAAGTATGATTATATATGTAAACATATTGTAAACATCTGTTATAATAGTTTATATAAAATAATACATATAAACCATTGTACTATATATATTAAAACTATTTTAAACAATATATAGTGCTGTCACACTACATATATAAACTATATTAAAACTTGAAAATCAATATATAAAATAAAAGATATAATATACGTAGCCGAACGTTTACATGCATTGACAAATATAAGACAAAACACAGTAGCTTCATATTGGGGAAAATATACCACTATAACTTATATACACTAACTGTATAAATATATAGACTAACATAAATTCTAACAGTAAACAAATTCTTATATAAACTATAATATGTACAGGCATTCTTTATATATATAATGAGATACAGAAGCTGCAGGCAAAGCAAACCATATCCCTGACTTACATATATATATATACACATACACATATATAACTTTATAACTTTATATTCTTATATAACCTACATATATATACTTTTAAATTAAAGCTATATATATCTTACATATATTAACCAAACATATATAATACTTATATAAAACATATATCATACTAAACTGATAATATATAAACTTATATTAACTGATATAACTAACAGATTTGCAAGCTTATATAAACTTATGCATACATATCTATAACAATACTGGTAGTAAATTAATATTTTTAACAGTTTACAACATATATAACCTAACATACTAACATAGGCATAAACACATTATGTATAAAATTTATAAGTTCTAGCAGATATGACTTATAAAACAAAGTATACATATATACTATTATTATAAAATAAATATATACATACTTCATAATAATACATAAACTAATATATATATATATATATAGTTATATACTCACATGCAACACTAGAAATTTATGGCTAAGGAGCAAGGAAAGAGGATAGGCAGATGACAGTGGGGCTGGGCGGTTCGACACGAAGGCGGAAGGCCAGAGGGTACAAGGTCATGCGGCCGAAGGAGGTGGAGTCTGGCAAGCAATGGTTTGGGTGGTGGCGAGCTTGGGTGAGAGAGATGTAGGTGCACCTATGGGGTGAGTTCGACCGCCGACGTGGGTGAGGAGAGCGGTCAGAAGTGGAGGAAAGGGTGCTTGAGAAGATGAGGGGAGAAGCTTCAATTTGGTTGCGTTGGTCGGGAGAAAACTCGAAGGAAGAACGAGCAAGTAGAAGAAGTTGAGAGGAAAAGTTTGCAAATATGCTTCAAAAATGAACAGGCAAATAAAAAGTGGCTGAATAGAAAATGAAAAGAACGAGTAAAATATGAACTGACCATAAAATAATAAATGGGAATAGGGAATAGAAAAGATCTAAAGCTGAATTCAAGTAAGTTAAATGCTAATGACTATTGGAATCCACACTGTGGTTAACAAACAGGCAAAAGAATCTAAAAAG
Source organism: Allium cepa (assembly GCA_030765085.1). Classification (NCBI taxonomy): domain Eukaryota; kingdom Viridiplantae; phylum Streptophyta; class Magnoliopsida; order Asparagales; family Amaryllidaceae; genus Allium; species Allium cepa. The sequence continues at coordinate 6,179,978 of CM060937.1, forward strand.
TTCAAAACGGTACCGATACGGATGATCGTTTCGCAGTTTCCACGGCATGCCGGACTTCAAAACACATAATTCAATATACCACATAGATTAGTACAATGAGACGATCAAAATGGTATACAGATACTAGTGGTACGATCAACCTATTAAAAGTCGATAATTAGTACCAGAATGCTGCTAAAACGTCGAAAATAATATAAACGGAGCAATAGTAGTCAAAGTTTGGCGAAATGAAAGATGATGTCTCACTCAGAAGATGATTTACAAATTTATTGTATATTGAAGTTTGAAAACATTTTATTATCATCAATTTTAACTGGTTTGAATTTAAATAAAATTTCACAATAAATTAAACTTCCATCTAATCAGATGAAAATTTACTAATTTCTATTTTTAAGAAGATGTATACTAAATATTAAATTTTTATTTCCAAATACAATTATTTAAAATTTTAAAAAAATTCAGTTTAATTACGTTATTAAAATAGTTAAAATTTACGGGTCGTTACACGGATCCTTAGAGGACGGAAATCTTAAACATCGCTTAAGTTACTTGTATTTCAGTTGACAGTTCACTTGAGTTGAATTTATTAACATAAGAATGTTAATCCTAACTCGAGTGTTTTGTGTTTTGCTTTACACTTGGGTCAGACTAAGTGTCACAGCATTTGAGACTCACCTCTGGAGTTTGGAGCTTCGCTTGGAGATCCATTTATATCTATTCAGATTTCAACTATCCTGTTTTTTTGTGCAGATTTGTTATATGTTTGTATTCGAGACTATAGTGTATTTGAGATATTCTGTTGTATTTTATTTCAAACTCTGATGTTTTATATAGCAGCTTCATGAACTACTATTTATTCTATTTCGCTGCTTATTGTTGTATTACTCTATGTCTGTGATTCTGTGATTGATTTATTTATTGTGTATGCTGAGTTTTGCCAAATATAAAATTTACAATCTGTTATTTTGAGCAATTCAAGTTTGAGGTGTGCGGATGCGAATGGTTCGAAACACCAGGCCGCTACAAATTTTTAGTAAAAGGAAGGTTTACTAATAAAAGAGGTTTAAATTAATAAACGATCACTTAATTAAAAAGGTGATTAGAAGTTGTTTATATGACTTGATCGTGCTTGTGTGTGTTCATCATGCCTGTGTGTGTTGATCGTGCTTGTGTGATTATTTGTGTATGGAAAGTATATGGGACTAGTTTCTCTTATGCAATCATTCTCATTATTATTAAACTAACTAAAATATAATTCTCGAAATATCTAAAAGAAACACAGGAATTATATGGTACAGTTATCTTCGGTGATGCTACACTATACGTATAAACTCGTTTTGCTCTTCTATGGCAAATGGTATGGAAATCTGTCCAGTTAGGAAATGATATATGGTCTTAAGTATTGTCAGTTTATTTCTAGAAGAACCAAGATTGAGTTAAAAGAAAATCTATTGATTGGTTTTGGAGCGACCAATAAGCGAAAGAGTGTACTTATATGAGATGACTTAATATTTGTAACCACTTCAAAACTATATACATGTTCTTTACTTTGGAAGAGGTTCGTAATTTTTTAGAGATGCTGGATTCTATATGGAGATTCGAGTTCTGATTGAGATGCTCGAACACATGTAGTTGTTCATGATTTATTCAGGATGTGGGAATCCATGTGTGATTTTGAGATCTATTAAGATATGGGAATCCATATGTGGTTTCAAGATCTGTTCAACTAGGGGACTCATGAGTCGATATCTGTTCGAGTTGTGACTCATGTGCTGGAATGCTGGACATATCATCATCAGTGGTAATGACTAAAACTGAAGATAGAAGGCATAGCTAGCAAGGTTGGCAAACCCATAAGGTGCAGGCAAATCCCTTCTGGAGATACTTATAGATATGCATGGATGCACTCGATCTTAGTAGGTATGCTATGTGTTTCCTATGGTACATTCACAAGAGATGTACGTTGCTTTAGAAGGATTTCTCTAATACTTGTGATGAGGATCAATCTCGAAGTGTCGAGGGCTCCTCGATGGAAATCCTACACAATTAGCGAACACACCTTAGTGGTTTGGATTTTATACCTACTATTGTTGTGCTATACACTCACATACAGCACAGCTATTTCTTTTTTATATTTATCAACCTAAACATTATTATAAATCACTGGATTTTCTAAAAGAAATGGTTTGGTATCATAAGGTAAAAACTCATTCATGTTTATTTGCAGCCTGGTCTTACAAGATACCTTTATTTTTGAAGGGTTTTGTAATATAAAAATCCATATGATTTGAGTTTCTCACGTTGGTTTACCAGACCGATTCGGGTATTTTTTTCCTTATAATGATTGGGTTTGCCCCGAGGATATTTATAGATTTAGCTGAACGCTTTAGAGCTTTCAAAGATGAGCTAGATGCCTTCAAGACCTATTCATGTATTTTAATTTCCGATGCATTATTTTTTTTGTATCCATCAGCATTTATGAGGCCAGGTTGTTATAACTTCTTTTACCCGAGCATTCTTTCTTTCTTGCACTTCGACGTTGGACATGTGAATATCGTCAATGTATTAGCATCGACATTCGAAGGTTGAAAAGGTCGTTCGTTATTTTTGATATCGGAGCAAAAGGTTAACCGAGAACCTTTTCTTCGGTGGGGCATAACTCATTAAGGGATTGGGTAATGGGATGCTTTATTATGAGTTGAGTGTATTATATATAAGAGAGTGCATAATTGTTATTGTTATAAAAAAAAATTATATTGTGTTGATCGGTCTTCTGAGTGGTTTATGAATTCTGGTCAATACGAGTGGCAAATGTATTGTGATTCAGAGCGAATTTTCTATCAATTAGAAAACCGTTGAATTTTATTGTTATAAAATACCGCAAGCATGGTGTACGATTATAGTATATATGCAATACAGATCAAACCATAAGGAAAGCAATAAATTTCAATTCACTCAATCAAATTATCCCCAATATTTTGATAATATTTTTAACTAAAAATTGCAATAAAAACTTGATTGAAATTAGAATTTATGTAATGAATTAAAGGTAATGTAGAGATAAATTCACTCTCACATTCACATACATCAAAAAATTTAAATTTCTTACCTCCTTTTTAACTAAAGTAGAATTAGTTAATGCATTTATTTTTAGTATGGTCAATTTGTGTTATTAATTTACACAATTTAAACCATCAAATTTTATACATCAACCAAATCCACTTATCAAATCTTATGAAAATGATTATGAAGTTAAATTTTTTTATTTATTTTAATATGATCTGTTTACTATCTTTGATTTAGTAACATCGAACATCAAATTTTAATTCTACTTTTAACTTCATTATCAAAATATAATGGTTAGACAATGATGTATTCTACATTTATATTTGATTAAATATAACCTATTTGTGATTAAAAACATAGGGTATCAAATTCATTTATCAATGCCAAACATCCATCTAAATCTAAACTTACATCAAGGACAAAACAAGAGATATTAAATGAAAAAATTATGTAGATATAATATGATTCATGAGAGCTTCATTATCTCTAAATTGAAGGGGTTTAGCCTCTCATCCTTGAATTCGTTTCAACAAAAAGTGGATTCAACATTAACAAAAAAGAAGTAAATGCTAATAAAAAAGAGAGAGAGCTCACTAGAAAGTAAATCTACACTAATTTGAATAAAAAGAAAACTAATCTACTAGCATGAAATAAAAAGATACATGAAATAAAATAACATAACCAAAATAAGCATGAAATAAAAGGCTGAGAAGCCAGTAAAAAGAAGAGAACTTTTTATTTCAATTTGGTGGATACAACTATGCATAAAAATATTCATAAATTGAAACATAAGAAGGTATATAAACAAGTCTAAAACCCTAACATCTTTTAAGGGTGCTACCAAAAGCACCCTTGATTTTGTGTGGCCTCCAAGTCATCATTAAACATTAATTAATCTACACTAACATGTGCTTTTTCTCTTAATTGTAGTCCATTAGTAAGTAAGTAGGTGGGATCCCCCATGAAGTCTTAATTCTTTTCTTTTCTTCTTTTTTTGGATTTCAACACATATGCATGCATGCATCCATGAAGCCTCTTCCAATTGTACTCAATTTCTTATAAAATATAATTAAAACGTGCAAATAATTTTTTTTAAAATTAGTTCATACACAATATTAACATTTTGCTCAAATGTAGATGAGTGAATGATGATTTGAAAGCATGTTTATGTTTGGTAAAAAATGCAAAAGTACCATAATATGTTATGTTTTGAATAGAAGAAGATTAAGCACAATAGTAAAAATATACATTTTTGCATGCACATCGTATTGATAGGGATCTCCAATTGAACAAGACAAACAGACGCAATATTGTTTTTGCAAGTCGAAATTGAATTAATTTTACCTAGAATTATATTTTATATGCAAGGAATAATTTTAAAAAAAATATATAGAAATAGTTATTTCATGTGATTGTTTGTTAGGAAATGATGAGACATATTTATCATTTTTTGTTGATTGATAATTTATGCTTGGCCAGTTTATGAGAATTTATTGTTTTTATTAGATTAATGTAACGATTCGTATTTTTAACTATTTTAAGTTATTAAATTTAATATAATTATTAAAAAAATTGGTTAGAATAAAAATTAAATTTATTATTAATGTAATTTGTTGGATATGAACTTAGAAAATATTTAAATAACAAAACTCAATTAGATAAAAGATGATAACTTATATTAAAAGTAAATTAAATAATATTGAATTATAAATAATTGCATTGATGTTGAATTACTGTAAAACGAAAGCAGTTGTTTTATTATCTGAATTTAGTTTAAAAGTTAAAATTTATAAGTTAAATAACTTATATTTCAAATATAGCTGTTCATTGAACAATTAAATTATTTAAATTTAATATTGGAAATTATTTAAACAATTGAATACTTAATTGAATACGAATGGAAATGATTTTAAAAGTTGATTTAAATTTTATTTAACAAGAATGAAAATTGTTAACTTTTAAGTTTGAATTTAAAGTGAATAAATTTATTTGGAAAAATTACTTGTTTGAATTAACGTGTAAAAATAGCAATTCGGAAAATTGTCTCGGATTTCGACACAACCAGTTTCATTGGATCCGTAATTATTATAGGATTTCAAGTTTCGTAGCGATCAGACGTAACGTTTGGTCGTAGCGATCAGACGTAATTATTGAAGTTAAATAAAATACAACAGAAGTTTCAATATGATAATTAAGTACAAGCTGAATACAACAACAGAACCGAAATAAATAAGACTAGATAAGCAGATAATCTCCAGCGATTCCAATCTCCAGTAAGTGGAATCCAAGTCTGTGAATAACTCAGGCTGACCCGAGCGTAAATAAAAATACAAACACTCGAGTCATGACATACATACTTATACAATGTAAACCAACTCAAGTGAACTATAGTAAAGGTACAAGTAACTTAGAAGATGCTTGGGACCGTCCATCCTCTAAGGATCTGTTAAACTATTTACTATATAGTATATTGCGCTATATACAGTAGTGTCTAATTAGTAAAGTATAATCATATAGAAAATAGCGTTAAGGGGATGGTGAACCTTAACGCGGTCGGATCTTTAAACAAAAATCGTAGTGGGCTCGATATAAGGAACATATGACAAGGCACGCGAGGCAATGCCATGGTGGATACACCGTTTGCACTCCCGGACCGGTGGTGACGGCAAGCCAGCAGGTTCCACCCACCTCGAGACGTACCCCGAATCAAAGTGGCGCCACCATATCGAATCACAAAAGTAATAGAATGGTTTCCGAAGAAGCATGCTCGATGAAAGGGTGCGACCCTTTATGTAGCCCGGTATTGCTCCTGTTTTAGTCATAATTAGGCCATCCATCAGCGTTCTCTTACTTCAATCCAGTGGTGTTCGCCAACCAACCTACTTTGTTCTGGAATCTCCACCGCGTACACGGTTGTCAAAGTGGTTTTCAGTATCGACAGAGAGTATGCCCATATCCGATCCCGGTCTCTTTCTCAACCAATCGTTATTATAACCCGTGGTTATAACTTTAAAACAATATTTTATACTTCAAAATAAAATATCCTTTTCAATCCAAATCTTTATCAAAATAAAGATTAAATCATTTCCAAAACCATTTCAATATATCAACATACCATATCATTCAAATTCAAATATTTATCAAAATAAATATCAAGTCATTTCTAACCATTTCAATATATTAAATTATCATATCCTTTCAAAAACTCCTTTCAAATCAATTTAATATATTTAAAATATCATATCCTTTCAAAACTTCCTTTCAAATCATTTTATTATCAAAATATCATATCTTTCAAAACTCCGTGTTTAAATCATTTTATTATCAAAATATCATATCGTTCAAAACTTCATTTCAAAACATTTTAATATCAAAATATCATATCTTTCAAAACTTCATTTCCAAAACATTTTTTAATATCAAAGTATCACATCTTTCAAAACTTCATTCGAAAACATTTTTAATATCAAAATATCATATCTTTCAAAACTTCATTTCAAAGAATTTTAATATATCAAAATATCATTTCAATGATAGTTTATACTTCAAAACCAAAACCATTTTATTTCAAAGCTTTAATATCTCACGTTTCATAAATCCAATATTATTTAAATAAACTCAAATAATATATATATTTTAAATATTCATCTATCAAATAACTTAAATAAATCAACTAAATCATTTCAAAATATAAAAATATCAAAGTATTATTCAAAACATCATTCATTTTTAATTCATTTAAATACCATTTAAAACCATTCATTTTATTTAGAAATTAATCACCATTTCAAACTTACATTTCAAAGGAGTTTATATTTAAAGATTAAATATTTTCATAAAAAATAAAATCAATTCCTTATATTTAATAGTCAAATATTTAATTTCCAAAAATTTAAATCTTATTCCAAAGATTAATCTCATTAAAATTTAATAAAATAATAAAATTCACTTTTCGTAGCACTTAAAAATGCTACGTAAAGTTATAGTTTAAACAGTTCATTTAACAAAATACAACATTTAAGTGCTGTAATAGATTTTCTTTAAATTTCAAATAAACTTTATATGTTAAGTTTAACCACTATAGCACTTATAATGTGCTATAATAGCCATTATTTCAAATTAACTTTTTAGTTCATTTAAAACGACTACAACATTTGCAAAATGCTGTAATATCCTTCACATTACACTTCAAAAATGCTGTTAAATCAAATTCAGGGTTTAAATACAAATTTCACCAATAGCTAATCTTTAAATTAAATCATTTAACTTATAAACATCATATTATTTCACATTTTAAAATCATCGTTTCAATACTCTTATTTTTATGATTTTTATAAAGTTAAATCTCATCCAAAAATCAAATTTTAACATAATTTCTTATTTAAATTCAAGTATTAAATTCCATTTCTTCAATTAAATTATTAACTTAACAATTAGGTTTAAATTTACAAAATATAACTTATTTCCATAAATTTTACTTAATTAAAATTTCACTTTTTTTAAAACAAAATTTAAAATTTCACATTTAAGTTATATTTCAAAATTTACTTAAACATTCATTTGTTTAACATTTTAACTTATTCAAAAATCATTATTATTTTTATAAAATCATTTAAAATACATTTTTAAATCAAAATATTATATTTTTCTTACTTTACATAATTTCCCTTTTAAAACAAAACATAAATTCCAAAATTTACTTATAGTTCAAATTCTACTTTACCGTTTACTTAATTCATTATTTAATTTATAGAAAATCACTAATATTTCTACAAAATCATTTTTAATTAAATTTAAATCAAAATATTATCAAAATATTATAAATTTTACATTATAAAATTTCTTAAAACATTTTCAAAAATATTACATAAACCACGGGTCTGCATATAGTTTTCAAGCCTAGGTCAAGTGATATGGATATATATCATTTCAATCCGCAGTTTACAAAGAAAAACCAGGTTCTATGATTTCAAACCCGCAGTCCCAAGTAAAATGAATGATTTTGGAAACCGCTCAGGCCTATCATTTCATCCCACAACGTTTTTTCCCTATTCTAAAGTCCGTTCGGGTATGTATCATTTCAACCCATAGTGATTCTAGTCTACAAGGAACTTGCAATGGTGATAACTGATATAAATGACAGAATAGCATGAAATAACAATAACATATGATATAACAAGTGTAATAACATGTGTGAACATCATATGATAATAATATAGCAGATATAGCATGATGATAAACAGTTACAGATTCAAATGGTGTCAGTTTATCAGTTATATAAGTACATATTAGTCTGGTGAGATTTACTCACCTTTTTGTGCTGGAGATATCAACTCAAATGACACAACAGATTCCAGAACGCACGATGACACAACAATAGATTCAAGTGGAAAGAGAATCAAGAAAATTGATCTTGTGTTGCAACCCAAAACAAAACCAAATAAAGGTTAAAAATCAATACGATTGAAATGGTATAACTTTGAAGCAAAAAGCAGTTTGACTACGAATCTTTTTGCCTTGCTTTCTCAAATCCTTTGCACTACCTAGTGGTTTAATAAGGTCAGGTTTGGGACATATTTGGATCAGGTATGAGTCACAAAAGTCACGGCCATGATCTAAAAAAAATTGGAGGAAGTTACAACATAGGGTAAGTGAAGGGTTTCTAGGCAAATAGGTGGAAAAATGCTCCAAATTAAGGCTTGGTCATGGGCAATTTTGTTCGGCCAGAGGGTGTACATCTCAAGTCAGTAGCTGGAGTGATGAGGTAGGGTCTGGACAAGGTGGTGGCGGAGACCAAAGGTGGTGGTGGTGATGGAAAATGGAGTGGTGATCAACTAGGTGCTCGGCTATGCAATGTTTTGGACATTGTTTGCATTTTTGTGAAAATTAGCTTCAAGGAGGGGTTGGCCATGGTCTAACCTGAAGTGGTGAGTGGTGATGATGCCAAGGAGGAGTGTAAGGGGATTATGGTCGTGACTATGAGATGGTGGCCGTGCAACAAGGCAAGAGAACAAGGCAAAAATCAAGTAAAAATGGAAGAAAAAGAAGAAAAGAAAAGAGAAGACGCCATTACCACAATTTGCTTTAGCCGTGCAAATGAATTGAGAAAGAAACTTTTAACGTGAAAAGAGAAGTGAATACACGGCTAGAAAACTGAAAACGGGCAGCCGAAATGAATAAATGAGATTGTAATGACCCGCTATTTTGGACTATTCGCATCCGCACATGTCGGACTTGAATATTTCAAAATACCGAATTGTTAATTTAAATTTGGCAAAGCACAGATATACAGTAAATAAATAATCACAGAACACAGACACAGAGTAATAATATGCAGCGGAAGTAAAAGAGGTAGTAGTTCATGAAGCTACTATATAAATATATAAGATACATCAGAGTTTACAACAGAAGAGAAATACGATACATCAAGTACAAATCAGAATACATCACTGGAATCATCGAATACTGAAAGCAGAATAGATGTCTAGATCTTCGAGCAAAGCTCCAACTCCAAAGGTGAGTCTCGAATACTGGTACACTCAGTCTGACCCGAGCGTAATGCAAAACACAAAACACTCGAGTCAGGTTTAATATTCTCGTATCAATAAATCCAACTCAAGTGAAATAGTAATCGAGATACAAGTAACTCAAAGGATGTTGGAATCACCATCCTTTAAGGATCCGTTAAACTATCTACTATGTAGTAGTGTACGCTAAATAGATAATAACTATCGGTAATATAAAGTATCAAAATAGTGTTAAGGCGTTACCGTTATCCCCCTTAACACATTTAATAGGTATCATAGTCTATACAGCACTGTAAACTCCACCGTAAACTGGTGGGATATCAGGGAGTACTCCATAGGTATAACACAAAACAAATTCGTAGTGGTCGCGTATATAGGGATACAAGTATGACAAGGCACATGAGGCAATACCCAAGATAGTGAAACTACCGTTCGCCTGATCCGGACTGGTGAGAACGCATCGCCGCAGCGATCGTAACACCGCGAAACAACACTCCTGAAAAGTACGAGGGTGCACCAATCGATAACAAGTAATGAGTAGTAGTTACGAAGAAGTGTGTTCGCTCGAGGTGGCTAACCCCATTTGGCCCGGCACGGCTCCTGATTTTAGTCATTTCCAATTTGACACAAGTGTCAAGGCTATCCATTATCGTTCTCTTTCTTCAGTCATAACGTACATCATTCCAACCACTTCATTCTGGATCACAACTCCGCGTATAGTTATTAAAGTGGTTTTCGGTTTAGACAGAGAGTATGTCCATAATCGATTCCGGTCCCTTTAATAACTTTCGTAATTATTACACCGATTGGTCGTTTAATAAATTTCAAAAACAAATCAATTTCAATTTCAATTTATAAATCAACAGTTCATTCGTCTTTCACTATCAATTTCCAAAATTTATGTTTCAAAACTTTCCAATAACCATTTCAAAGTCTTACAATTCAATTTTGATTTTTATTTAAAACAATTCGAATATTGATTCAGTTCGTATATAAGTTTTATTCCAAAATTAAATTTATCTATCATTTAAATTAATTCAAAACCATTGACCGATTTCATTCAATATTCACTAAGTAAATTTGTCATTCAAAACAATTTCCATTTAAAGTCCAATTCATTAAATCAATTACTTAAGTTCAACTTTCTTGTATCAAAACTTCAAATTGAATTAAATTTAATTCGTCAATCAAGTTCTTTAACTTACAAGTCTTACGTTAGTTTCAATAAATCCCATTCATTTCAATAAATCACATTTTATTTCTTGTTAAAGAAATTTAAATTTCACTTATTTATTGACTTCGTTACACATTTCAAACTCAATTAATAAAGAACTAAATTCCGCATAATCGAGAAGTTTCAATTTCACTTATTAACTTACTTAAATAATTTTTCCAAAACTTTAATAAATAAAGAAACTCAATTTCATTTATTAACGAAGTTCAAATCCACTTATTCAAAAGTTCAATTTCTCTTATCCAAGAATTCAATTTTTATTCAATTATCAAATAATTAAATCTTATTCAATTATTAAATAATTTCTATCTTAATTATTAATAATTTCAAAACTTAATAATTACCAACTAGATTATAAATTCAACTTAATTATTAAATCATTTACACTTAATTATGAATTCAAAACTTAATTATCAAATCATTTCAACTTAATTATAAATTCAACTTAATAATTTCGAATTTAATTATTAAATGATTTCAAACTTAAAAATTTCAAAACTCAATTATTACTAATTCCAAATTTTTATTTATTACTAATTCCAAATTTAATTTTTAAATAATTAAATTTCAAACAATGTTCTTTCATTAATTACTATGTAATATTTGTTTCAGATTTCAATCGTTACATTTTCCTTTCACAAAATTCAAATTCCAACTTCATTTCAAAACTTATTCTTTGCTCGAATAAAATCATTATTTTATTTTTAAATAAATTTATTAACCAATCGGATTTTTTATTTAATTCTCTATCTTAGGTCAAATTCATTTGGGTATATATCATTTCAACCCGATTCCAATTTCAGTTCAAGATCAAGCATAATAAAGGGAACTTGCAGTGTGATAACTGGGATGGTGTCAAAGTAAATAAACAAGCAATAACAACAATCAATAGCAATCCAATAATTAATTTGAATAATCCCGAAATAATCGTATTAATTCGCATTGTTATTTGTGCGAATTAATATAATTATCTCTAGAATCTACACTATCATTTCATGTAGATTAAAGATTATTACATAAATCTTCATACAGTTCTTCACGATATTTATTATTCAATTTCAAACTACAACAATTTATACAACATAAATGGTTCAAGGTGTCGTTAACGCTATTTCTACGTGTCAATTATTTATCACTTTATACATTACAATTTAACATCCAATATAAACAACAAACAACAATCAAATATCAACCAAACTGGATTATTATTGCATACATAACAGATAACGGTGTCAGATGTCAAAGGTGAACTGATACATAAATAATAGTGCAATAAATAACAGCAGCATATTTCAATTGTCGTTTCAATTGAAATCAAATTTAATAAATAAAAGAACATTAATCGTGAGTGATTGCTCACCTTTCGAGGCTAGAGGCATTTGGCGATTTGAATCAAGTTACGAATCGAAGCACGAATTTCCGCATCGAAGCAAGATTGGCATGAATCGACGCTCAAAGCTGATAAATAGGAATAGACGGAATCGAATCAGAACTGGATCGATGATGATAAATGATACAATTGAACTGATATAGATACGACTTACAAAATCATATATATATTTACACTATATTTTGAAACACTACCCATATACTTAAGAATATACAAATGTAAAACATGGACATAAATCGTTCGTACATATTAGATTTTAACATTAAAAGAATATAACTAAATATATATATATACATATACATACCCAGCAATTTACATATATAAGTTTAAAATTCATGTTTAAATAAAACACATATGCCAATATATTATATATACCTATAAGTAACTTTATAATATGGAAAATATGAAGTGGCAAAATAGGCTTAAACAAAGTACAAGTAGTATGGCAGACCACTGACTACAACATGCAGGTAATCATAACTATTATTTATCTCAACTTATATTACAACTCTAAGCAGAATAAACACAAACGCCTAACATATATGTATATAATCATTGTATATATCCATGACCCGACGGCTATAAATTTGAACAGTATGTACATCATTTTTCAAAAAAACAAAATTTAAAACATACTCCTTTTTTTAAAAAAACTAGTATAACTGACAATTATACAAACGTAGGAACAACAGTTTTCAAATGTTTAAACCCAATTAACATTCCTACATATAAGTTAGCATAACATTAAATATAAAGCATCTATAGGTTACTGTAAACCTGAAACTAGAATCCATTACTAACTTATAAAAGATTAGTTCCTTAAACTAAACTTATATAGCCTACATATCATATTCAATGTACCTATGCGGACAAGCAGTATATTACTTATATAAGACATATATCCTAACAACTGATATTTTAAAAGTTTACATAAACTAATATAACAACAGATATGTGTAAACAAAGTACATACAACAGCTTCTCAATATTTATGCGAAACCACTGTTAAACAATAATTTTTTTTTGAAACTCATATATATATATATATATATGTATATGACTCATGATGCATATAAACAAATCTTTGTTTTACCAACTCATCTCTAAAACTCACTCTATCACCTTATAACCTACTATACACACATAATATACTTACTTAAAACTCACGCATAAAAGCAAATACATATATAAACTTCTACAAATAAGTAAATAAATTAATATTCATATATTATACACTTACACGAGAAGGGGAGAAGGCTGCGGGAAGACAAATGGGCGGACGGAGGTTGCACGCGGCATGGCGCGGCCCCTGTAGTGGGTCCGCTGTCAAGGGATGGACGCGGAGTCAGCGACGTGGGTCTGGAAGGAATAAATTGGGTGACGCTGTAGGCGGCAGGTAGCCGGAGGAGGAAGTGAAGCATACGGTGGTGGTAGGCGAAGGTGAATCGGGGTCCATGTGCTGGCTGCCGTGGCCGTTGATGTGGAGGAGGCGCACGGTGGTGGGGTGGTGGGTTCGCGAGTTGCGTGGTAAATGGAGGCGCTCGGTTTGGAAGGGAGTGAGGTAGCCGATACATGGTGGAGTGCGGCGGCGGTTGGAGGGTTGCTTGCATGGGCGGAGGCCGCACGTGCGGTGATGCAAGCAAGGGAGAGGGAGGAGCAGTCACTGTGTGCGTGAGTTAGGCTTTGGGTTCTGGAGTTTGCATGCGGAAAAGTGGAGGCGGGTCGGGTTTGCAGAGGAAGAGTGGCGGTGACTGTAGTTTGGTGGAAGTTGAACATGGCGGAGAGATAGGAGAAAGATGGGGTGGCTGAGATCATAAGGAAGAAGATAGAAAATAACTAGAGCAAAATGGGAAAAGGAGGAGAGGCTTACAGTATAACTAACGTAAAGATTAATGAATGCATGCTTTGGGACCGATGGATGCTTAGGGAAAGAAATGATACGCTTCAAATTCTCGAAATTTATTAACAGCAGACGTCCACGCGAATTGATGAAGTAATAAAACAAATGACTGTTGGGTTTGAACTGGTTAAAAAGCACAAGGAAAACAAAAAGTTAGAATTTGGATACCGGTACGATTTATCGTTTTTACGGATTTCGACGCGTGCCGTATTTCAAAATGCTCAAATGACTACACTGTTGAGATCAGCCCGATGAGATGATCAAAACGGTATGCAGATATCAGTAGTACGATTAAATTATAAAAATTTCAAATTTTCTACTACGGAAAATGCGTAAAAATCGCAGAAAAATAAGATCGACGGAGCCAAAGATGTCCGAATTTTGAAAAACGACAAACTGACAACTTGCTCAAAAGATGTTTTAGAATTTTTCTATGTAAAAATATTTTGGTTTTGAAAACGTTTTATTTTCATCGCTTTTTAACTAATTAAATTGAAGTAATTTACGCGCGAAATAAACTTTCATATTTTCGAACGAAAATTTACCAGTTACTATGCTTAACTAGACGCACTACAAATATCTAATTTATATTTCAAAAATTTTATCGTTTAAATTATTTTTATTTTTCACACAAAACGGTTAATTAAATTAAATAAAATCGTTAAAATATCCGGGTTGTTACAGAGATGGTTGTGGCATTTGAAACGTTTTTGGATAATGAAAAGTCTAGAAATGAAAAGCCTTAAACTCTTCACATTTCCATATCTAAAGATCAAATAAAAACAAAAATAAATCAGCAAGTACTTTTAAAAACCGAAACCAAGTTAAATAATATGAAAATAAATAACAAAATTTAAAGAAAATAGAAAAAAAAATAAAAGAAATTGCTTAAAAATTCAAAACAGGGTCCAGAAATCACAAATAAATCACTACTAGCCTTGGAAAAATGTCCACTTCATTTTAAAATTATTATGAAGTGAAATTTTGAAATAAAATAATTTATTTATCGTTTTCAAAATAAAATAAATAATTAAATTGGAGAAAAATAGAAAAAGGAAAAAAGAAATTGTTTAAAAATAGCAAACAGGACATAAAAATTACAAGAAATTTACCAATGGCTTTGGAAAATTATTTATTTCATTTTAAAAATATTATAAGACAAAAACATAAATAAATAACATATTAAAATAAAATATGACAAGGAAAATATAATGTTTATAATTTAAAATAACCAAAATTGCTAAATAACTCAAATTGTACTCAATATTGAAATATACATAACTTTTACAATTTAAATCCGTTTCCAACGAAACGAAAAGCAGTATTCATGTTATTAAATATATTTTCATAATAAAAGATAAAATTAAAAAATTTCAAATATTAAAAATTTAAATTTAAATGTCAAAGTTTGACTATTTTAACCAAAATTCACTTTTTCGGAAAATTATTCTATTTAGTCTTATTTGGAATTCTAATCCATATCAAAATCAAAGTTTATATTTAAAATAACAAATTTTATTCTTTTTCATAAATAAAGCTTTTAAATCTGGAAATTCAATTTAAAAATAATTGTAAAATACAGGGTAGTTACACTCTCCCCCACTCAAAACTTTTCGTCCCCAAAAAGGATCGAGGTATGAGAAAGCAATGAAAAGATAGAAATGAAATAAGATTAAGACAAGGTGACCAGAAGATTGAGATTACACCTGATAATTGTTGTTATAGGTAGGTTTAACAAGGTGAAGATGATCTTTCCAAGATTCGTCAAAATCAAGAACACAAGCACGCAAAAATAGATTCAAAATGAGTACCAAAGATTATCAAAGATTATAGAAAGATTTCTAAATAGAAAGATTATAGAAAGATGCCTATACCGGTCTATAGCAAAATAAGGATGATAAGGACAACCAAAAGATAGTCTGAAAAACAAAATAAGGAAGTAAATTTGAAAGCATGGAAATTTCAACTTAAATAGAGAATAAATCTTTACACAAGTTGAATAAATCTTAACTATCTCAAATTTCATTATCTTATTATCCAATCATCTTAAATTAACAATTTTTAAAACCATGGATTTGAAAAATAATCATTTATTACACTCACAATGTACTTAATAAATTTTATTCTTCTTTATTCCTAATTAAAATTAAATTTATTCCTCTCAATATATTTTTCACTTATGTTAAATATACTTACACTTATTATAACTGCTTTCTTTTATTCATAGTTCTTTTAACATTATTTTATTGTAAGTTATTCAATTACCCTTTATTATTTTTACCTCCGTTAATCATTTTATAATTAAAATTTAAGTGTATAACAATTATTATAACCACTCAAATTTTATTTATAAAATCTTTTATATTGTATATTATCCAATTACATTGTTAACTTCTGAAATTAAGGTAAGTTATATTTGAATGCAATTGTATTATACAAATAAAGCATTCCAATTGAATCATTTCATGCCTGAATATTCCTCCAAAATTTTTGATTTTTTTATAATTGAAATTATTCTTTAAAATAAAATTTAAGAATTAAATTTTCAATTTCTTCAAACCATTTAGAGATAAGTAATAATATATACATAATATGTCAAATCAAATTTCAATCATATATATATATATATATTATAAATAAGGTCATATTTTAGAAATTGCAATCAATTAAATTTCTAAAACAAAGCTGTAGCAAGACTACAGAACAGTCCCTTCACTTCGAAACTCGAAAATGAACGTCGATGATGTCGCGGTCATCACCGAAGTTATTTTTCAGCGACAAAGAGAAGAGCACTAATTTTTTAAACTTTTAAAATTCTTTGAAACCAAATTTCTATTCAAAAATACTTTAAATAATATAACCTTTTAAACTTTAAACACAAGGTTTGAAACCATCGGAAATTAAATTCTCAAATTTCCTTGTTCTAAATTCATTTCAGTTCCTAAATCAATTTATAAACAACTATTTATAAATTCGTTTATAGAACAATAAATGATAAATCAAGTATTATCATTTCAAATTATCAACTTAAATTAATTTATTAAGTTCCATAAACTTATATATCAAAATTTATTTCATTAACCAAATTTTAAAATAATATTGTGTCAGTTTGTTCTGTCAAAGTGTTTTGGAAATCTTATCGATAGCGTTGATCAGAAGAGTCGATCAGAAACCCAACTCAACATCAACAACTCAAACAACACAATATATAAACAAACATAGATTTACAAGTACAATTCAAAATGTTTGAAGATAGGTTGGAAACAAAAGACAAGATGATTAAATAACAAAATAGGGAGGTGGATAAGCTTAAATAAATCACGGGCAACCTTAACCGGGTCAACCGTGACTTAAAGAATAAGATCAATGTGGATTTTCTGGGGTAAATCTACATTCGATCTCAAGAGTTAGAGTTTGGGATAACAAAAGATATTAGCATCTAAACCAAGGATAGATATAAATCTCTGGTGAATCGATGCTAATTGTAAAGGAGTTTCACCCCTTTACAAGTCATTAGAATCTTGGCGAGGCCGCCAATTCACTATAAAGTTCATTCGAAGTGGAGTTATGGGATACTCCATAATCAAAAGAAGATGAACAGTGAGGGACACGAATGGATTTTGGAACCAGGGAACGTTCCAAAATTCAAAGGAAACCGTATTGAAACGGAAGGAATTCAAGCTTGAACAAAAGTGACTCTGAAATTAAATATACTCTGTATATTGAGTTTTGCCTAAAACCAGAGCTCTAATACCAACTGTAACGCCCAAATATTTTCAACCATTCGCATCCATTATAAGTGTATAGGTAGACACACATGTCGGAATTGAATTGCCTAAAATACAGCGTTGTAAATAAAAATTTGGAAAATCTCAGAATATACAGTAAATATAATCGCAGATCACAGACACAGAGTATTTAATAATGCAGCGGAAGTAAAAGAAATAGTAGTTCATGAAGCTCTATATAAATATATCGGAGTTAAATAAAATACAACAGAAGTTTCAATATGATAATTAAGTACAAGCAGAATACAATAACAGAACCGAAATAAATAAGACTAGATAAGCAGATAATCTCCAGCGATTCCAACCTCCAGTAAGTGGAATCCAAATCTGTGAATAACTCAGGCTGACCCGAGCGTAAATAAAAATACAAACACTCGAGTCAGGACATACATACTTATACAATGTAAACCAACTCAAGTGAACTATAGTAAAGGTATAAGTAACTTAGAAGATGCTTGGGACCGCCCATCCTCTAAGGACCCATTAAACTATTTACTATGTAGTATATTGCGCTATATATACAGTAGTGTCTAATCAGTAAAGTATAATCATATAGAAAATAGCGTTAAGGGGATGGTGAACCTTAAGGCGGTCGGATCTTTAAACCAAAATCATAGTGGGCTCGATATAAGGAACATATGAGAAGGCACGCGAGGCAATGCCATGGTGGATACACCGTTTGCACTCCCGGACCGGGGTGACGGCAAGCCAGCAGGTTCCGCCCACCCCGAGGCATACCCCAAATCAAAGTGGCGCCACCATATCGAATCACAAAAGTAATAGAATAGTTTCCGAAGAAGCATGCTCGATGAAAGGGTGCGACCCTTTGTGTATCCCGGTATAGCTCCTGTTTTAGTCATAATTAGGCCATCCATCAGCGTTCTCTTACTTCATTCCAGTTGCGTTCGCCAACCAACCTACTTCGTTCTGGAATCTCCACCACGTACACGGTTGTCAAAGTGGTTTTCGATATCGACAGAGAGTATGCCCATATCCGATCCCGGTCTCTTTGCCAACCAATCGTTATTATAACCCGTGGTTATAACTTTAAAACAATATTTTATACTTCAAAATAAAATATCCTTTTCAATCCAAATCTTTATCAAAATAAAGATTAAATCATTTCCAAAACCATTTCAATATATCAACATACCATATCATTCAAATTCAAATATTTATCAAAATAAATATCAAGTCATTTCTAACCATTTCAATATACTAAATTATCATAACCTTTCAAAAACTCCTTTCAAATCAATTTAATATATTTAAAATATCATATCCTTTCAAAACTTCCTTTCAAATCATTTTATTATCATCAAAATATCATATCTTTCAAAACTCCATTTTTAAATCATTTTATTATCAAAATATCATATCTTTCAAAACTTCATTTCAAAATATTTTAATATCAAAATATCATATCTTTCAAAACTTCATTTCAAAACATTTTTAATATCAAAATATCATATCTCTCAAAACTTCATTTCAAAACATTTTTAATATCAAAATATCATATCTTTCAAAACATCATTTCAAATCATTTTAATATATCAAAATATAATTTCAATGATAGTTTATACTTCAAAACCAAAACCATTTTATTTCAAAGCTTTAATATCTCACATTTCATAAATCCAATATTATTTAAATAAACTCAAATAATATATATATTTCAAATATTCATCTATCAAATAACTTAAATAAATCAACAAAATCATTTCGAAATATCAAAATATCAAAGTATTATTCAAAACATCATTCATTTTTAATTCATTTAAATACCATTTAAAACCATTCATTTTATTTAGAAATTAATCACCATTTCAAATTTACATTTCAAAGGAGTTTATATTTAAAGATTAAATCTTTTCATAAAAAAATAAAGTCAATTCCTTATATTTAATAGTTAAATATTTAATTTCCAAAAATTTAAATCTTATTCCAAATATTAATCTCATTAAAATTTAATAAAATAATAAAATTCACTTTCCGTAGCACTTAAAAATGCTACGTAAAGTTATATTTAAAACAGTTCATTTAACAAAATACAGCATTTAAGTGTTGTAATAGATTTTCTTTAAATTTCAAATAAACTTTAAATGTTAAGTTTGACCACTATAGCACTTATAATGTGATATAATAGCCTTTATTTCAAATTGCCTTTTTAGTTCATTAAAAACGACTACAGCATTTACAAAATGTTGTAATATCCTTCACGTTACACTTCAAAAATGTCGTTAAATCAAAGTCAGGGTTTATGTAACGATCCCAGTTTTAAAGACGAATTTCAATTTTTTAATTTAATTGAATTTTAGATTAAATTTTGGATTTGGTTGAATTTTTCAAATTTAATAAGAAATTTATATTTATTTGTTTTTGAAATTGATTTGAAACTCAAAGCGAATGAATTGAATTGAATTATAAATAAAAAGTTTAAAACAAAATAGAATAAAACTACTTATCAATCTTAAGAAAAAAAAATATATAAAATAAAATGTACGTTGTGAATGTAATACTTATGTTAGAAATATAATTAGAAGATAAATTACAAAACAATACGATTTACTCAAGTGTGAACAATAAAAAGATAAGAACATATGAAACATAAAGTAAGAAAAAAAAATCAAATAACATGTTAATAAAACAAATGCAAACATAAAGAAATAACATACAAATATAAATACAAACATAAAAAAATACATAGCATAGGAGAGTAAAACAAAATAGCTAGACATAAACAAAACAAGAGGCAGAGAACTGTACAAACATAATTAAAATAGAATAGGTTATAAACCCAATAGCACATGCATTTAATGCATATACTGTCTAGCATGGATAAAGATCCTACTAGCCGTAATCAAAGCATGAGCACGGCATGCTGCAAATAAATGAAAGTGTTACTTACATACTTTCATTTAATGATTTCAAACATGCCTATACACAAAGTACAAAGCTAAAGAAAAAAAAACTGCACATCTCTTTATATATATGAGTTGCCTCCAATTTGTTCAAAATCTTTTACTGAAGAAAGAAAGGAAAATAGCAAAGAAAAAAAAACAGAAATTAAAAAGAAAGCAAAAGCAAGTTTGAACCTGGAAAATAAAAGAAAAAATCAATACTGCAGTTTTCAAAAGCAACAACTCTCTGTTTTTCAAAACTTTTCAAGGTGAGCAAACTCTTGAACCCACGTGTATTTTGGTTTGCATTAGATGTTGTTTATGAAATATGCTTGCATAAGTGTGGATATACCCGAATGAATGTATATATATAGATAAGACTGTGATAATGTATGTGCTAATGTTCTTTGTTGATTCACTGTCCCTGACTTGCTTTCAAAAATTCAAATCTTCCAATCAAATCCATATTAACCTTTGATATTTGAATGAAAATTGTTTGTGGAAGTTTACTGATGATTCTAAAAATAGTTTCAAACATTTTTTATCCAGTAATTAACTCCAGAATATGAAATAACAGAAGAATCAAAAAAATACCAATAAACCAATATGTTTAATTCTGTGATTTGATTCCATAAACAGATTAGTGATGGAAAATAATGATTTTTATTAATCGTTTCGTAATTTTTAAATTAGTATACGTAGAGATATCTCTGGTTGAATAGAAAATATGCTTTAGTCGAATTTAGGCAAACGACAAGGAATGGATGGTCGTGCTTATCATCAGAGGTGGTGTAAAGGATGGGGATCACAGGAAAAATGGGTAGGGAATTTTCTGGTGACTGTGGTGGTCGAGGGATGGTGGTGTAGGGTTTTGCTGTGTATTTTGGTCGAGTGTCTTTGCGAGGTGGTGGCGTTGGCTACCGAAGGTCGGAATGGATCGCGAGGCAAAGGTTAGTGGCGTGGCGATGTCGTGGTGTTCTGGGACGAGTGCCGTGCGTTCCGGTCATCTAGATCATCGGCGACGAGTTGTTTCTTCGATTTTGTTTGTTCCAGTTCTTTCATTCGAGAGGCTCGATTTTACTTTGATGGAGGTATAGGCGATTTGGGTGGTCGGAGTAGTTGCTGGGGGCATAGGCGACTTGTGGGTATCCTCGGCGATGACCAGAGGGGCGTCGGTCTCCGGTGCACGTGCACGGCGACAATTTGACATCTGGGAAATTTTGGGTTCATGGAGACTTGAAGGGGATTTCGTGATTTTCCTGAAGTCGACTCGAGTTTTTTTTTTGTTTCGCGTGAGTTGTTGTCGCGCGTTACTACTGTGAAATTAAAACTTAACTTAATAAAAAAAAGAGAAAAAGAAAACAACAGGGAGAAGAAGGAGGAAGGTTGGGGGAAGAACGAACGCGAGAGGGAGAGGGGGATGACACGGGAAAGATGGAGGAAATCTCGAGGTGGTACTCGAGTAAAACAGTTTCGGGTGGTTTTTCTTTAAACTGTTGTATTATATAAATTCTTTTTTTAAAAGTTTAGTCGATTTTATTTCACAAAGTTTTTAAATTTGTAATAAATTAATTTGAACGTTTAAAGAAGATTTTAAATGTTAATTAAGACAAATAATAATAATTGTTATTAGTTGTTTAAAAAAAAGGTAATTAAGATGAGTAATTAAATTTAAAATTGTAATTAATTAAATGACTAGAAATTAGTCGAATTAAAATTAAAGATTTGTTTTAATTCACGATTAATTGTTTAATCTAATTGTAATTACAAATTGTTAATTAGGTAACTAAAGTAAATTAATTTACAATTAGTAGTTAATTAAGATAATTGATTAAGAAATAATTAATAAAAATTATAATTAATCATTAACAATAGTTAATCATTGATTTAAATAAACCAATAAAAATAGTCATATGGTTAATTCTTTTAAATCATCTTCTCCTTAAATAGAAGATGATTGTCATCAAGTGTTGTGTACTGGATTGATATTTCTGTTTGAGATTACGATACTATGTGATGTGAATTTGCCTTATGCTGTACTGTGAGCTGTGATTGTTTCCGTATATATGTGAAACCCCTTTTGCCTGTAAAACGACATTTAAAACTTCGATGCGACAGGGAATCGGATTCCAGTTGGCAATCCGATAACCCACATCGAATTGTAAAGATGAATCTTCGTGATTGATAAATTTATTTTATCTGTGAAACTGTGAATGAAGATAAGCGTTATAAGTTTTACCGCTTATCGATATTGATTAAATCTGTGATGATTGATGTTGTGCACTATAGTGTAAAATCCTTGGACCACACTATACACACACAAATATGGATTTCACGTGGAAATCGGTTAAGTCACAGATTTTTAAATAAGTTTGAATTTGAATTTTAAATTCAAATATTTTTGGAAATAAATTAAGTTTAATATGAAAAGCTTTTGAAAAGCTGTTTTAAGAATAAAAGTTATTTTTGAATAACTAATAAAGATTTGGAATTTGAATAATTGGATTTAAATTGAAATTCAAAAATCTGAAATTGAATTCTATATTCAATACTTATGATTTAAAAGGATTTTTACAAGTTATACGGGTTTAAACCATTTTTAAGCATTGATTTGAAAATTCGAATTAAAGATTGTAACTTGTATAAATGGAATCGGGGTTTTTTCCAAAATAAAACTATTATTTCTAAGTGATAAAAAGCTTTCATTTGAGTAATGAACTTCCAATTTATATTAAAGAGATTTCAAGTGTGAATCGAAAATGATTTTCCAAGTTATGAATGAATATTTGGAAATAAGTTTTGAAAGTTATGAGATAAATCTTTGATTTAAAGATTTAAATGAGTAAATTCAATTGAAACGGAAATTGTTTTGAAGATCCGTAAATGAATCTTTGTGAAACTAAGTGAACTTTATGAAATAAATCTTTTTGTTTAAAACGATTTGAAATGGTAATTGGTTTAAACCATTTGAAAGGAAGTTTGGAATTATTAAGTTATGAAATCGAAATCTCATATCCATATGTTTAAATGTTGCGCTCACTATTCGGGTTAGCCGGGAAAGGACCTTTGGGTCGTATAACCCATTCCGAATATGTGATATGTCATTATGGATAGCATTTGAAGACCGGTGTTGAAGACCGGGTATTTGCGAGAGCGATGGGATGACCTGTCGATTGACTCTGCACCGAGTTGCTCCGGTATAGAGTTCTCCATACGTGATGGGGAATCCGATCAGGATTGTGGATATCCGGATTGCAAGGACTTCTTTGGAAGTGCCTTCGGTTCTGTTCGAGCCCGGAACAGACTTGTATGGATAGTATGTCTGACATTACAAATTGAGATATAAAGCCGATTTCTTTCAAATATATTTCTGTTGGTGGCGGAGAATTTATTCTTTTAGCTTAACACCCTTCTCTGAGATGTACGAGCTCAGAGGTTATGTAGTGGAAGGTTATCAGCGATATATTCCCAATTTGGTAATGTGACATGCTGAGTGTTGCTGTGAAATGATCATTGTGTTGATTATTTGTGATAGGATCATTTGTTTGATCGTCTATCTTTGTGATCATTTCTATGATCATTTGTTGACCCAAAGCACGGCTTTTGTATAAAGTGTGTTTTTGTGGACGAGACTTCGTCGAGCCTCACAAACCGGTAATGGTCGAAACAGGAATTGTGCGGCAAGGTTTTCAGGGATAGCGTCCCTAGGGTATGACCATTCCTTCTGGAAAAGAGTAGTATCATGGTATGGAGCCCAGATATTTACTCATGTTGAAACACTTATTATTATGGTGTGATGTTGGTTAGAGAGATCTCGTTTAAAGGTCCCAAAGGACCGGGGGTGGCATATCTGAGGGTTTGTAATATCCCTTGGGAAAAGGGGTTCCCGGCCTTGTTAAGCAGAGAACTGTTTGGTTCTCGGGGCGTCCTTCCAGAGGCGTTTCCATGTGGCAATGGGAAGTTCCTTGGCTTAACCATTTGTTGGAAAATCCATTCTTCAAATACAAGCCTTGTACGGTTTTAGTTGTATAACCTGCCATGGAATATGGCGGTAACCCGCTATTGAACATGGTAGCTATAGTAGGCATAGTTCGAAATGTCTATGCTGGCTAAGATTTATATCTTTACTTTCGAAATGATTTTTTTCATACACTATGCACTAGTAATAATATCAAATGTTTCTTTTTAATGCGTATCAAGCATCTTTGACTATCATAAGGAGAAAACTCCTCCGATTCTGCGTTTGCATTGTGTGTGTGTGCGGGAGGCCTTATGGTAGTCTCATTTCTAAAAAGCATTGGGAATCTATTTTAAAAATATTTCGTTGTTTGTTTTTAAAGATAAACTATTTTTGTTGCTCACACCAGTCTTGCTTATGCTAGGTGATATGTGATGGGGGTTCTCGCTTCGTGGTTTGGTGGCGAACGAGAGACTCTTACCCCCACACGTCCTCTTTATGGGGTTGGTTAGGCGAAGCCGTGACATTCGAAAGGGTGGCCGTAAAAGCAAGTTTGGGATATCAGTGTAAGCCACGGTGGGGCTGGGATGGTTGAAAAGCCTACCGGTTGTGACCACTACTATCGTTACATTTGGTATCAGAGCTGAAGGTTGAGTAAGAACATTAGCTACGGAGTGTAACACCTTAGATGGCTCATTAGAGATAGGGTGAAGTATACCCTAGAATGAGTACAACCAGTGGAACTAAAAGCCAAATTTCTTAATCTATTTTCTTTATCTGTTATTATTCTCTGAGATATTTTGTCCGAATGCCTAAATCAGATTTCTAACTATTTACAGATAGTAAGAATGAGTGGAAGAAGAGGGCGAAATAGGAGACAGGAAAATACCACTTCAGCTGGTCAAAACCCTGCAACGACAGATATTCCTATTCAATCTCAATTGAATTTGGCCGATTTATATCAAAAGTTTTCTAGACTTGGTGGAAAGCCATTCACAGGCAAAGAAACCGTTATCGAAGCACAAGCATGGATTTGATCGTGTGAAAAGATTTTCAAAGGATTAAAATTAGAAGATGATCAGATGCAACTGATAGCTTCATGGCAACTCCAGGAAGAGGCTTTAGTTTGGTGGGAAACTGTTACCGTGGATGAGTCGACAGATGAATTTACTTGGAGTCGTTTCAAGGAAGTGTTTGAGCAGCGATATATGTCGTCTGCTGGTATCTCTAGAGTGTACCAGGAGTTTATGGATTTAGAGCAAGGGAGTTTATCATTTGAAGAATATTTAAACAAATTTATTGAATTATCTCGGTTTGGTCCAGAACTGGTGAATACACCGTTAAAAAAGAATGAAAAGTTTATTCGGGGAATGAACAAGGAGTTTCAGGAAAGGATGACTACTCACGTCAAGGAATCTTTTTCTGAATTAATTGATATGGGCTATAGGTACGATACTCTGGAAAAGAAAAAAGATCCGGAGGAGAATGTAGATGCAAGTAATCTGAATTGGAGAAAAAGAAAGTTTGGCGGAAAGAAATCGAGGAAAACTAAAGGAAAGAAGAGTATACCGAAGAAAAAGAAGGATGTTACTTGTCTCAATTGTTTGGAGAAAGGTCACTACTCGGATAAATGCAAGAATGATTGAAAGCCAAGAATGAGAGAGCCATTTATGAGGCCAGATCAGGAATCTACAGGATGTTATAAATGTCGCAAGCCAGGACATAGGATCAAAAATTGTCCAGCAAAGAAGCAGACTTTAGTAAAGAAAGTGTATGCAATTAGAGACGATTCTTCAACCTCAACAAGCTGATTTAGGAAAAGAAATTTTGTAAGGTAATCTTCTCGTTTACGATTAAATTGTTCGAATTTGTTCGACATGAGAACTACCCTTAGTTGTATTTCTCAGCAATTCGTAAATAAATTAAATCTTAAATCTGAAATCGTAATCGAATCTATTTCTATCTATTTCATTGGGTTTCGATATATTCTACGAACGGTTAGTTATTCCTTCGGACTAGCCAATACCCCTGTATACTTTGTAGATCAGGAAACCCAATTTTTCGTAGTTGATGGAGTTTGTTCTCATATCTATTGTTGATAATTCTGATTTGGTAAGCCAAATGCAGAAATGATATCCAGTTTGATCTGGAAAGATATTTCTATATCTTTTATCTATCTTCGTTATCTCTCTCTAGCGAATTTCGAGGACGAAATTCTTTTTAAGGGGGGAAGTCTGTAACGATCCCAGTTTTAAAGACGAATTTCAATTTTTTAATTTAATTGAATTTTAGATTAAATTATGGATTTGGTTGAATTTTTCAAATTTAATAAGAAATTTATATTTATTTGTTTTTGAAATTGATTTGAAACTCAAAGCGAATGAATTGAATTGAATTATAAATAAAAAGTTTAAAACAAAATAGAATAAAACTACTTATCAATCTTAAGAAAAAAAAATATATAAAATAAAATGTACGTTGTGAATGTAATACTTATGTTAGAAATATAATTAGAAGATAAATTACAAAACAATACGATTTACTCAAGTGTGAACAATAAAAAGATAAGAACATATGAAACATAAAGTAAGAAAAAAAAATCAAATAACATGTTAATAAAACAAATTCAAACATAAAGAAATAACATACAAATATAAATACATATATAAAAAAATACATAGCATAGGAGAGTAAAACAAAATAGCTAGACATAAACAAAACAAGAGGCAGAGAACTGTACAAACATAATTAAAATAGAATAGGTTATAAACCCAATAGCACATGCATTTAATGCATATACTGTCTAGCATGGATAAAGATCCTACTAGCCGTAATCAAAGCATGAGCACGGCATGCTGCAAATAAATGAAAGTGTTACTTACATACTTTCATTTAATGATTTCAAACATGCTTATACACAAAGTACAAAGCTAAAGAAAAAAAAACTGCACATCTCTTTATATATATGAGTTGCCTCCAATTTGTTCAAAATCTTTTACTGAAGAAAGAAAGGAAAATAGCAAAGAAAAAAAAACAGAAATTAAAAAGAAAGCAAAAGCAAGTTTGAACCTGGAAAATAAAAGAAAAAATCAATACTGCAGTTTTCAAAAGCAACAACTCTCTGTTTTTCAAAACTTTTCAAGGTGAGCAAACTCTTGAACCCACGTGTATTTTGGTTTGCATTAGATGTTGTTTATGAAATATGCTTGCATAAGTGTGGATATACCCGAATGAATGTATATATATAGATAAGACTGTGATAATGTATGTGCTTATGTTCTTTGTTGATTCACTGTCCCTGACTTGCTTTCAAAAATTCAAATCTTCCAATCAAATCCATATTAACCTTTGATATTTGAATGAAAATTGTTTGTGGAAGTTTACTGATGATTCTAAAAATAGTTTCAAACATTTTTTATCCTGTAATTAACTCCAGAATATGAAATAACAGAAGAATCAAAAAAATACCAATAAACCAATATGTTTAATTCTGTGATTTGATTCCATAAACAGATTAGTGATGGAAAATAATGATTTTTATTAATCGTTTCGTAATTTTTAAATTAGTATACGTAGAGATATCTCTGGTTAAATAGAAAATATGCTTTAGTCGAATTTAGGCAAACGACAAGGAATGGATGGTCGTGCTTATCATCAGAGGTGGTGTAAAGGATGGGGATCACAGGAAAAATGGGTAGGGAATTTTCTGGTGACTGTGGTGGTCGAGGGACGGTGGTGTAGGGTTTTACTGTGTATTTTGGTCGAGTGTCTTTGCGAGGTGGTGGCGTTGGCTACCGTAGGTCGGAATGGATCGCGAGGCAAAGGTTAGTGGCGTGGCGATGTCGTAGTGTTCTGGGACGAGTGCCGTGCGTTCCGGTCATCTAGATCATCGGCGACGAGTTGTTTCTTCGATTTTGTTTGTTCCAGTTCTTTCATTCGAGAGGCTCGATTTTACTTTAATGGAGGTATAGGCGATTTGGGTGGTCGGAGTAGTTGCTGGGGGCATAGGCGACTTGTGGGTATCCTCGGCGATGACCAGAGGGGCGTCGGTCTCCGGTGGACGTGCACGGCGACAAGTTGACATCTGGGAAATTTTGGGTTCATGGAGACTTGAAGGGGATTTCGTGATTTTCCTGAAGTCGACTCGAGTTTTTTTTTGTTTCGCGTGAGTTGTTGTCGCGCGTTACTACTGTGAAATTAAAACTTAACTTAATAAAAAAAAAAAGAGAAAAAGAAAACAACAGGGAGAAGAAGGAGGAAGGTTGGGGGAAGAACGAACGCGAGAGGGAGAGGGGGATGACACGGGAAAGATGGAGGAAATCTCGAGGTGGTACTCGAGTAAAACAGTTTAGGGTGGTTTTTCTTTAAACTGTTGTATTACATAAATTCTTTTTTTAAAAGTTTAGTCGATTTTATTTCACAAAGTTTTTAAATTTGTAATAAATTAATTTGAACGTTTAAAGAAGATTTTAAATGTTAATTAAGACAAATAATAATAATTGTTATTAGTTGTTTAAAAAAAAAGGTAATTAAGATGAGTAATTAAATTTAAAATTGTAATTAATTAAATGACTAGAAATTAGTCGAATTAAAATTAAAGATTTGTTTTAATTCACGATTAATTGTTTAATCTAATTGTAATTACAAATTGTTAATTAGGTAACTAAAGTAAATTAATTTACAATTAGTAGTTAATTAAGATAATTGATTAAGAAATAATTAATAAAAATTATAATTAATCATTAACAATAGTTAATCATTGGTTTAAATAAACCAATAAAAATAGTCATATGGTTAATTCTTTTAAATCATCTTCTCCTTAAATAGAAGATGATTGTCATCAAGTGTTGTGTACTGGATTGATATTTCTGTTTGAGATTACGATACTATGTGATGTGAATTTGCCTTATGCTGTACTGTGAGCTGTGATTGTTTCCGTATATATGTGAAACCCCTTTTGCCTGTAAAACGACATTTAAAACTTCGATGCGACAGGGAATCGGATTCCAGTTGGCAATCCGAAAACCCACATCGAATTGTAAAGATGAATCTTCGTGATTGATAAATTTATTTTATCTGTGAAACTGTGATTGAAGATAAGCGTTATGAGTTTTACCGCTTATCGATATTGATTAAATCTGTGATGATTGATGTTTGCACTATTGTGTAAAATCCTTGGACCACACTATACACACACAAATATGGATTTCACGTGGAAATCGGTTAAGTCACAGATTTTTAAATAAGTTTGAATTTGAATTTTAAATTCAAATATTTTTGGAAATAAATTAAGTTTAATATGAAAAGCTTTTGAAAAGCTGTTTTAAGAATAAAAGTTATTTTTGAATAACTAATAAAGATTTGGAATTTGAATAATTGGATTTAAATTGAAATTCAAAAATCTGAAATTGAATTCTATATTCAATACTTATGATTTAAAAGGATTTTTACAAGTTATACGGGTTTAAACCATTTTTAAGCATTGATTTGAAAATTCGAATTAAAGATTGTAACTTGTATAAATGGAATCGGGGTTTTTTCCAAAATAAAACTATTATTTCTAAGTGATAAAAAGCTTTCATTTGAGTAATGAACTTCCAATTTATATTAAAGAGATTTCAAGTTTGAATCGAAAATGATTTTCCAAATTATGAATGAATCTTTGGAAATAAGTTTTGAAAGTTATGAGATAATTCTTTGATTTAAAGATTTAAATGAGTAAATTCAATTGAAACGGAAATTGTTTTGAAAATCCGTAAATGAATGTTTGTGAAACTAAGTGAACTTTATGAAATAAATCTTTTTGTTTAAAACGATTTGAAATGGTAATTGGTTTAAACCATTTGAAAGGAAGTTTGGAATTATTAAGTTATGAAATCGAAATCTCATATCCATATGTTTAAATGTTGCGCTCACTATTCGGGTTAGCCGGGAAAGGACCTTTGGGTCGTATAACCCATTCCGAATATGTGATATGTCATTATGGATAGCATTTGAAGACCGGTGTTGAAGACCGGGTATTTGCGAGAGCGATGGGATGACCTGTCGATTGACTCTGCATCGAGTTGCTCCGGTATAGAGTTCTCCATACGTGATGGGGAATCCGATCAGGATTGTGGATATCTGAATTGCAAGGACTTCTTTGGAAGTGCCTTCGGTTCTGTTCGAGCCCGGAACAGACTTGTATGGATAGTAGTCTGACATTACAAATTGAGATATAAAGCCGATTTCTTTCAAATATATTTCTGTTGGTGGCGGAGAATTTATTCTTTTAGCTTAACACCCTTCTCTGAGACGTACGAGCTCAGAGGTTATGTAGTTGAAGGTTATCAGCGATATATTCCCAATTTGGTAATGTGACATGCTGAGTGTTGCTGTGAAATGATCATTGTGTTGATTATTTGTGATAGGATCATTTGTTTGATCGTCTATCTTTGTGATCATTTCTATGATCATTTGTCAACCCAAAGCACGGCTTTTGTATAAAGTGTGTTTTTGTGGCAGAGACTTCGTCGAGCCTCACAAACCGGTAATGGTCGAAACAGGAATTGTGTGGCAAGGTTTTTAGGGATAGCGTCCCTAGGGTATGACCATTCCTTCTGGAAAAGGGTAGTATCATGGTATGGAGCCCAGATATTTACTCATGTTGAAACACTTATTATTATGGTGTGATGTTGGTTAGAGAGCTCTCGTTTAAAGGTCCCAAAGGACTGGGGGTGGCATATCTGAGGATTTGTAATATCCCTTGGGAAAAGGGGTTCCCGGCCTTGTTTAGCAGAGAACGGTTTGGTTCTCGGGGCGTCCTTCCAGAGGCGTTTCCATGCGGCAATGGGAAGTTCCTTGGCCTGACCATTTGTTGGAAAATCCATTCTTCAAATACAAGCCTTGTACGGTTTTAGTTGTATAACCTGCCATGGAATATGGCGGTAACCCGCTATTGAACATGGTAGCTATAGTAGGCATAGTTCGAAATGTCTATGCTGGCTAAGATTTATATCTTTACTTTCGAAATGTTTTTTTTCATACACTATGCACTAGTAATAATATCAAATGTTTCTTTTTAATGCGTATCAAGCATCTTTGACTATCATAAGGAGAAATCTCCTCCGATTCTGCGTTTGCATTGTGTGTGTGCGCGGGAGGCCTTATGGTAGTCTCATTTCTAAAAAGCATTGCGAATCTATTTTAAAAATATTTCGTTTTTTGTTTTTAAAGATAAACTATTTTTGTTGCTCACACCAGTCCCACGACTGATCCAGATTTTATTGTTTCTTTCCTAAACTCTGGGTGCTCAAAATTTTTCTACACGGGCAGTCTAGAGTTTGGTTTTTCAGATAATTAGGTTCAGTAGATCATCTGGAGCTAGTTCAGTCTCTTTGGATATGGATGAGACTTGCTTAGCTTGGTGCAATCTTGATGGTGGATCGAGATGGGAGTTTTGGAGCTCTGTCTATGGAGCTTTTTGGATCAGAGTTGCAGTATTATATTTTGAGAAGACTTATTTCATATGGTATCATGTTCCGTTGTATTTTGTGTTGTATATTCTCTGATGTTGATGATTATCATTGTATCAAATTGATGTATCAGATATTGTATTCATGTTATATCAGTGATATCATCTTTTATTTCTGTTGTGTTAATTATCATTTAATGGTGTTACAAGCTCCCGCGAAACGAATTTGATGTTGTTTGTTGGACATCGAGTTTGGGTCGTGACAGTTTAAATACAAATTTCACCAACAGTTAATCTTTAATTTAAATCATTTAACTTATAAACATCATATAATTTCACATTTTAAAATCATCATTTCAATACTCTTATTTTTATGATTTTTATAAAGTTAAATCTCATCCAAAAATCAAATTTTAACATAATTTCTTATTTAAATTCAAGTATTAAATTCCATTTCTTTAATTAAATTATTAACTTAATAATTAGGTTTAAATTTACAAAATACAACTTATTTCCATAAATTTCACTTAATTAAAATTTCACTTTTTCTAAAACAAAATTTAAAATTTCACATTTAAGTTATATTTCAAAATTTACTTAAACATTCATTTGTTTAACATTTTAACTTATTCAAAAATCATTATTATTTTTATAAAATCATTTAAAATACATTTTTAAATCAAAATATTATATTTTTATTACTTTACATAATTTCCCTTTTAAAACAAAACATAAATTCCAAAATTTACTTATAGTTCAAATTCTACTTTACCGTTTACTTAATTCATTATTTAATTTATAGAAAATCACTAATATTTCTACAAAATCATTTTTAATCAAATTTAAATCAAAATATTATCAAAATGTTATAAATTTTACATTTTAAAATATTTTAAAACATTTTCAAAAATATTACATAAACCACGGGTCTGTATATAGTTTTCTAGCCTAGGTCAAGTGATACAGATATATATCATTTCAATCCGCAGTTTACAAAGAAAAACCGAGTTCTATGATTTCAAACTCGCAGTCCCAAGTAAAATGAATGATTTTGGAAACCGCTCAGGCCTATCATTTCATCCCATAACGTTTTTCCCCTATTCTAAAGTCCGTTCGGGTATGTATCATTTCAACACATAGTGATTCTAGTCTACAGGGAACTTGCAATGGTGATAACTGATATAAATGATAGAATAGCACGAAATAATAATAACATATGATATAACAAGTGTAATAGCAGGTGTGAACATCATATGATAATAATATAGCAGATATAGCATGATGATAAACAGTTACAGATTCAAATGGTGTCAGTTTATCAGTTATATAAATACATATTAGTCTGGTGAGATTTACTCACCTTTTTGTGCTGGAGATATCAACTCAAATGGCACAACGGATTCCAGAACACACGATGACACAACAATAGATTGAAGTGGAAAGAGAATCAAGCAAATTGATCTTGTGTTGCAACCCAAAACAAAACCAAATAAAAGTTAAAAATCAATACGATTGAAATGGTATAACTTTGAAGCAAAAAGCAGCTTGACTACGAATCTTTTTGCCTTGCTTTCGCAAATCCTTTTCACTACCTAGGGGTTTAATAAGGTCAGGTTTGGGACATATTTGCATCAGGTATGGGTCACAAATGTCACGGCCATGATCTAAAAAAAATTGGAGGAAGTTACAACATAGGGTAAGTGAAGGGTTTCTAGGCAAATAGGTGGAAAAATGGTCCAAATTAAGGCTTGGCCATGGGCAATTTTGTTCGGTCAGAGGGTGTACATCTCAAGTCAGTAGCTGGAGTGATGAGGTAGGGTCTGGACAAGGTGGCGACGGCGGCCAAAGGTGGTGGTGGTGAAGGAAAATGGAGTGGTGATCAACTAGGTGCTCGGCTATGCATTATTTTGGACATTGTTTGCATTTTTGTGAAGTTTAGCTTCAAGGAGGGTTTGGCCATGGTCTAACCTGAAGTAGTGGGTGGTGATGATGCCAAGGAGGAGTGGTAGGGGATTGTGGCCATGACTATGGAGATGGTGGCCGTGCAACAAGGCAAGAAAACAAGGCAAAAATCATGTAAAAATGGAAGAAAAAGAAGAAAGGAAAAGAGAAGATGCCATTACCACAATTTGCTTTAGCCGTGCAAATCAATTGAGAAAGAAACTTTTAACGTGAAAAGAGGAGTGAATACGCAGCTAGAAAACTGAAAATGGGCAGCCAAAATGAATAAATGAGATGGTTATGGCATTTGAAACGTTTTTGGACAATGAAAAGTCTGGAAATGTAAAGCCTTAAACTCTTCACATTTCCATTTCTAAAAATCAAATAAAAACAAAAATAAATCAGCAAGTACTTTTAAAAACCGAAACCAAGTGAAATAATATGAAAATAATTACCAAAATTTAAAGAAAATAGAAAAAAAATAAAAGGAATTGCTTAAAAATTCAAAACAGGGTCCAAAAATCACAAATAATCTAGTCTTGGAGAAATGTCCACTTCATTTTAAAAATATTATGAAGTGAAAATTTAATATAAAATAATTTATTTATCATTTTAAAAATGAAATAAATAATTAAATTGGAGAAAAATAGAAAAAGGAAAAAAGAAATTGTTTACAAAATAGCAAACAGGACATAAAAATTACAAGAAATTTACCAATGGCTTTGGAAAATTA
This sequence comes from Allium cepa, assembly GCA_030765085.1. Classification (NCBI taxonomy): domain Eukaryota; kingdom Viridiplantae; phylum Streptophyta; class Magnoliopsida; order Asparagales; family Amaryllidaceae; genus Allium; species Allium cepa. The sequence continues at coordinate 6,214,868 of CM060937.1, forward strand.
TTTAATTCATTTTAAAAATATTATAAGACCAAAATATACATACAATAACATATTAAAACATATTAAAACAAAATATGACAAGGAAAATACAATTTTTATAATTTAAATTAACCAAAATTGCCAAATAATTCAAATTGTACTCAATATTGAAATATACATAACTTTCACAATTTAAATCCGTTTCCAACGAAACGAAAAGCATTATTCATGTTATTAAATCTATTTTCATAATAAAAGATAAAATTAAAAATTTTCAAATATTTAAAATTTAAATTTAAAAGTCAAAGCTTGACTATTTCAACCAAACTTCACTTTTTTGGAAAATTATTCTATTTAGTCGTATTTGGAATTCTAATCCATATCAAAATCAAAGTTCATATTTAAAATAACAAAACTTATTCTTTTTGATAAATAAAGCTTTTAAATCTGGAAATCCAGTTTAAAATTAATTGTAAAATACAGGGTTGTTACAAAATCAATCAAAGGAAATTAATTAAAATAATTTGATTTGAAAAGTTATCTTTTAAATATGACGGAATTGACTCTCGATATATATTCCATTGTGTTCAAATAGAGGTGTAACATATGGAACGTTAGGTGGCACGTTTTATTTGGAGTTCAAAGTTTTCAGGATGAATAGTGCCATGAGAATTTTCTATATAAGGACCAAACATTTTCATTTTTGCAAAACCTATTACTTCAGTCGTTCATTCATTTTCATGGTTGAAAATCCTTTTCCTTTTCCTCCTGTTTTCTCCCCATCCACTCAATGAAATCAAATGCTACCAAAAGCAAAAATGGAGGGCTCGATGAGCTCTACATGATGTAAGGTTGGATCGAGTCGAAAGCGTTCGAAATCATTAGAAACTAGCGGAGAAGCTGCTGCCTTTTTGAGTTCTGAGGTGCGTGCGATCATAGGTGGGCTTGACGGCAATGGGGAGAAACGGCTTGGTGGTGCAGGGTGGTCGGTGGCGCGTGGATGGTCAGCGATCGTTGATTGAATTTAAAAAACACGAAGAAGAAGAACGAAGCAACGTGCGAGCGTGGGTTGGGAGCAGCGTGTGGATGGAAAAAGGGTTAGGCTAAGTTTGAATTTTAATTTTTATGTTAATTATATTCAAATGCTTAAAAATTCCTAAATTTTTCATACTAGGTCGTACTCGAGCGAAACAAGTCGCGTTGGATTCATGTCGAAATCTTCCACGACAAGGAATTGAACTCAAATTTATTTGAGTTTGACAAAATTTCAGTTTTAAATAAAAGCGAGTGATTAAACCCGCTCATGCATACTAAAATATTTTTATGTTAATTAAATCAAAATCATGAAGTGATTTATTTTTATCAACTGTTGTTTGGTAATTTAACTGACATTTAAATTGAAATATGGTTTGAACTTATAGGAATTTAAATTGATAATTAAATTTTAAATTGAATTTCTAGTTAAATACCTGATGTTGATAACTAGTTAACTTTCATATTTTATTGACTGTTTTGGATATTGATTGTGATGAATGGCTATTGATTGATATTTTGGAAGATTGGTTGTTTGTTTATTTTATATATACCCTATTATCACCCCGTATGTTGCTAACAGCATATAAAACTGTTATTTGAATTATATTCGAATAAATTAAGAAATAGGTTGAAATGATATATACCTATGGATTTAGTTTGGATTGAAATAATATATATCCATCCTTGCAATTAAAAAAAAAGAAATAACTATTCACTTGGCCATAGGAAAGAAAATTATATACGGACACCGGATTGGTTAAATTAAATGGTTTTAAAATTCTTGGTTTTGAAATTATTTAAATGATATAATTTTTAAAGAATAAAACAATTGATTTATGAAAATTGAATTATTTTCGAACTCAAACTTGAAATGTTGAAATTGAAAGTGATTAAAAGAAATTTCCTAAAGAATTAAATTTAGAAGTTGAAGTAAATTGAAACATGATTTGAATTTTGGAAATTGATTTGATTTAAAAGATATGAACTTTATTCGAACTTTGGGATTCATCTAAGTAAAAGATGTTTTAAATCGATATTTCAAATTTGGGATCGGAATTGAATTATTTAAAGACCTGAACCTTAAATTGAACATTAAAGTTAATTTGATTTAACTGATTTAAATCAGTAAATTGAAATTAGATTTGAACTTATATAAATTGAAATGGTTTAAAATAAGAATCGAATTGAAATTTAAACCATTGAATCGAATCGTGGAATCTGATTTGAAGTTAATTGAACGTTTCAAAATTGAAGTTAATTTGAATTGAAATTGAAATTGAAGTTGTTTGAATTGAAATTGAAATTGAGTTGATTTAACCTAATTTGAGATTAAAGATGATTTGAATCTGTTTGATTTGAAATTTGGATATGAGTCCCAATTTATTAAAAATGGAAAGAACAATTTAGATTTGAAACTATTTTTGCTATAAACTACTTTACTATAAATTGTTTTAAAACTCATTTTTAAAATTTTCAAATCATTTAATATATAAACTATTTTAATATCAAAACTATTTTAGCTTCATAATTTTTCAAACTATTTGACTTTTCAAACTACTTTAACTACTATTTTCAAAAATTTCAAACAGATCGTGAATCTAAATGCGAATTTGGTTAAATTGAAGTTGTGACCTAAGTTGAAATTTGAAACGATTTTGGAAATTAATAAAATGATTTTGAAGTGAAATTAATTTCGAAGTGGAAAATGATTTCGAAATGAAATTTTTTCGAAGTGAAAAACGATTTTAAAATGAAATTGATTTCGAAGTGAATATGATAATTTTTAAATGAATGATATTACGAAGTGAATATGATACTTTGATATCAACTATGAATCATTTTAAAATGGAAAAGAACAAATCGGTGTGTAAAACGACGTTTGGTTTTTAAAGAGACCGGGGCAGATTGTTGGCATACTCTCTATCAGTGTTAGAACCACTTTAACAACTGTGTACTTGGAGGACACTCTAGAATGAAATGGTTGGATTAGGTGTACATTGCTGGATTTGAAGAAGGAGAATGATGATGGATAGTATCGACACTTGTGCTAATTTGAATAAATAAAACAGGATGGTTTGACAGGGCCAATGAGGGTAGCTACCTCCAGCGGACATCTATTCTTCGATTTTCTTTTTGGACTCGGTCCATACTATTACCTTTGTTGTTGGTTTCGATTGGTGGACCTTGATTTTGGATAACCTCCCATTGACTCGATATGGGATGGATGGACATGGTGGGCGGTAATGGCTACGATGCTTTACCACCATCCCTGCGACCCGAAATGGTATTTCCTCATGTGTCTTGTCATACTTTTATCCTTATACGAGACCACTACAAGTTTGGTTTAGTGTTGTCGTATCACGGTGTGGCACTACCTCCCGACATGCTACTAGGATGTTATATGCAAACTGTACGTCATTGCTTAAAAACTCATTAAGGGGGATTAATCTAAAGCCTTAAGGAAAAATATTTAGTTTTTATTGATTAAACATTACATATATAGCGTATTCTACTATAGATAGATGTTTTGATGGATCCTTAAGAGACGAAAAATCCTGTAACATCTCTTGAGTTACTGCACGCACGTTATACACTGGGTAGGAGATGTAAAACCCCGTAAACATCTCTGATGCTATTACACTCCTGTTATATGTAACATTGATTTGACTTACATAAGAATATTCTAGTTCTAACTCGAGTGTATTGTTTTACTTTATGCTCGGGTCAGCCTTGAGTTTTCAGCGCAACGAAGATTGTATAATTCTGGAGGATGAAGACAAAGATCTGGTATATTATTACTAGTATTATTCCCGCATTCTTTGTTCCGCTGCATTATTCTATTATTCTGTTGTACATATAACTCTGATAGATGTTGTAAAATTTCAATCAAAACTATATTATAAACAACCTCATAAACTGTTTATTTGATTATTATATTTTGTCATTCTGGTGGAAGATTCTGTGTTTGTTTTCTTCTTTTCTTATTCTTCTTAATCTACCCCATTGATAATCCGTATTTCGGATTGTTTTGAGTTGGACACGTGCAGTTTATTGTCGACTTAAACATTCCAAAATGTGGGTTATAACAATTGGTATCAAGTTGAGGTTTATCGATAACCTGAGCTTTGATGGGGATTGACTCATTAGAGATAGGGTAGTAATATCTAGAATGAGTTTGTTTGAGTTTGTGTATATATGAGAGCACATACTTATTATTGTTATAAAATGTTTTATATTGTGTATACTTATCTGTTGAGTTGTTTATGAATTGTGGTCGGCACATGACGCGTCATGCCATCGATAGGGTTTCTAAACACTTAAACGAGGCAAGTCGACATAATATTGGTTTAAAATAGGGTAAACGGAATAATTTTACCTAAATCATATTTTATATACAAAAAGAATAATTTTCCATAAATAACTATACAGATTTATGAAAATACGAATTTAGTTATGGATGTTTGTTGTTAGGAGATGATAATATTTAGCTGTCATCCATTATTGGTTGAATTGAACTAAAAACAAATACTTTGTGAACTCTACTTCGCGAACCATTTGATAATTAGATTGAACTGAAATCTAATTATAATTATAATTGTTTACAATAACAAAAATGTAAATTAATGAAATGATTTCATAATAAGTAATGAAATTGTATAAATATATTTATAATATGGCTTATAAATAGGAAGAATTTAGAAGCTGCAAATTTTAGAATTTAAACCCCGTTGAATTTAAAAATTATTTTCAAAGTTTCAAAAATAATAATATTATTATTTTGGAAGTGTTTTTGACTAGAAATATATTTTAAAAAGAATTTGTGAAAGAAATGAAGCATTGAACTCACTTTAATCACTGGGAAATAATTCTTAGGATAACTGCAGCATCATCAGTATTCATTTTCGAGTTTCAGAGTGAGAATTGCTACCAAAAAGAATTAATTTCTGGTTAAAACAAGTTTTTTATATTTCAAAGATATAATTTGATATATAAAGTAAATATGTATGATATTATTTCAAAATGATTCAAAATGTAAAATTTGGTATTTAAATTTTGATATTTCTAACAAAATAAGGTTATAATGTGATTATGTGAATTTTAAAGATCTGAACTTGTTTGGTAGACTTTTAAAGGTGTTTGAATTTGCTTATAATTGTTTAAAATATACATTAAAATAAACGCGTCAAGTTTTTTTCAGTTCGCAGTTTCGCAATTTGAAACTTTAAACGGACATGTAGGATTCAATATAACTTGGAATTCATTGAAACAAGAATTTTCAGGGCCATTATAATCATAGCTTTCATATGAAAGTGAAAATTCAAGATTTTGTTTAGTAAAACTCTAGTTATGTCCAACCCAAATTTTCAAAACCTTCATGTTTTGGTAGTTCGTGAATTCTTTATTTTCGAACTACTAAAATAGTGAATAAATAGTTTGGAAGTTTTTTTTAATAAATTTGGATATGTAAAATAAATTTGAATTGGTATATATACTCCTTTGGATAGAAGAGTATTATATTAGTTTGAACTTGAATCAAGGAATGTTTATTTACTTAAGTAAAAGTGGTAAGAAGTATTTTAACTTTTAAGTTTAAATTATAAAATGAATGGATTTATATAATAAATTGAATATGAAGTGAAAAGGTTATAAAATCAAGTTTGAAAATATTAACATAACCAATTTGTGGTTTATGTATATTTATGAACTTAAGTAATGAACTTAGGTAAAATCTAACTATAGTTTAAGCTAAAATATTAAAATTTAAACTGAGAGTTTGTTCCCTTGAATTCGGGTGCTTCTGAAATTGTTTTCTAAAAATTGAAAATAATATTAGTATTATCTAAAATATGCATGAATAGAAGTTGTTTTCAAAAAAGGATTTTCAAAGGAAGTAAGTCCTGTACTCCTCTGTTTTGTCACTGAAAAATAATTTCGCTGATGACGGTCGCATCCTCGACCTTCATTTTTGAGTCCCAAAGTAGGGGAGTCCACTTAGTAGCTTTGCTACGCATTTAGTTTGACAAATAGTTTTTTGAATTAAAATTTCCAAATATGATTTGATATATATAAAAGAGATGAGTATATATATTGTTTCAACATGATTGGGAAAGAAACCCGGTGTTTGTTTCTTACATTCTCTATAAATTAATAATTTTCACTTATTGAAATTAAATAAATTAATAAAATGATTTTATAAATGGTTCATGAATGTTTTGATGTGAAATGTGTTGAACATAAACTGAAATAATTGAAATTCGAATAAATTGAATGTAAATGAAATAGATGTAAATAAATTGGAAGCAAACTAATTGGACGCTAATAAACAATGAATTTTAATCAGAAATGATAATGTATAAATTAACTATCGACATTGGAAAATGTAAACTGTGATAGTTTTGAATTAATTCGATGAATATTAATTGTTGGATAGTTTTTATTGTTGTAAATCATTATTATTACTACTTTTGATTGCAAGTGATTATTTTGTTAGTTATAAGTGCTTTTGCTTATGGTTTGGAGTAAGAATTCATGTTATATAGTTCTATTAAACTCATACATGCTTTCTATATTCTTTTAAATGTATCTAATATTCAAATTGAGTTGAGATAGGTACATATGAAGATCGGTTAGACGTATAAGCGATCCGATAGGCTTTTGCTCGCTTTAATATGAGCAAACTCGCTTGTATTAAAAATAATAAGGTACATATCTCGGATTACATATAGTACATTTGTGTTTTTCCCTATGGGATGCCTAATTACTGAGATGAGTTGTATATTTTTGTTATATATCTATATCTTAAATTTATACGATCGAGTCACACAAAGGAGACGCTGCCGAAATTTTCCGTAAATTCGGGTGTTAGAAAAATTTTAAGACTTTAAAATTTTATAACTTGTTTCATAATAAGCCAATATCAGAGTGGCACAACGGAAGCTTAGTAAAGGTTTTACATATAAGATTTTTTATGTTTATAAATTGATTATTTTGATAAAATATTTCAAATGTTAGATTCCTTACTTAACCACTTTTCGAGGACGAAAAGTTTTGAGTGGGGAAGATTGCAATGGCCTGTATTTTAATTTATTAAACTTAATATAATTTTTGAACAAAATGGTTAGAAATAAATATTTAATGTACTATTAATGTAATTTGTTGGATACGAACTTAGAAAAAGTTTAAATAACAAAACCCAATCAGATAAGAGATGATAACTTAAATTAGAAAGTAAATTAAATAATATTGTATTATAAATAAATGCATTGATGTTGAGTTACTGTAAAATGGAAATATTGTTTTGTTATTTAATTTGTTTTAAAAGTTAAATTTTATAAGTTAAATAACTTATATTTCAAATATTGTGGTTTATTGAATAATTAAATTGTTTGACTTTAATATTGGAAATTATATAAACAATTGAATACTGAATTAAATATGAACGAAAATGATTTCAAAAGTTGTTTAAATTTTATTTAAACAAAAATGAAAATTATTTACATTTAAGTTTGAATTTAAAGTGAATAAATTTATTTTGTAAAATTACTTGTTTGAATTAACTTGTAAAAATAGTCATTTGGGCAACTGTCTCGGATTTCGACGAAACCAGTTCCATTAGATCTGTAATGGTGAGTTATTATGAGATTTCAAGTTTCATAGCGATCAGACTTATCGTTTTGTCGTGTGAGCTTGAAACGTGTAGAAATCAATTAAAAGAATCTAATTAAAATAATTTTATTTGAAAAGCTATCTTCTAAATATGATGGAAATGCCTCTCGATATATGTTCCATTGTGTTTGAGATAGGGTTATAACATGTAGAACGCCAGGCAGCATGCTTTATTTGTAGTTCAAAATTTTCACAGATGAATAGTGCAACGGAAATTTTCTATATAAGGACCTAACGTCTTTATTTTTGCAAAACCTATTACTTAATCCGTTCATTCATATTCATGGCCATAAATCATTCTCCTTTTCCTTTCATTTTGTTCTTATCCACTTAGTGAAATCGAATGCCACCAAAAGAAAAATGGAGAGTTCGATGAGCTCTGCATAATGTACTGTTAGATCGAGCTGGATGCCTTCGAAACCACCAGAAATTGGCCAAGAAGCTTTTGTGTTTTTGGGTTCTGAGGTATGCACATGCGAGCGTAGGTGGACATGACCACGAGAGGAAGGAGCGGAGCGGCAGTGCAGGTTGGTCGGTGGTGCATGGAGGGCAAGCGATCGTCGATTGAATTAAAAAATTGAACGAATCAATGCACGAGCCTCGGTTGGGAGCAACTGCGGATGGAAGAAAGGGTTGGGCTAAGTTTAAATTTTAATTTTTATGTTAATTATATTCAAATGTTTAAAATCCTGTAACTTTTCATACAAGGTCGGATTCGAGCGAAATAAGATGTATTGTATTCGTATCGAAGTCGTCTATGACATGGAGTCGCATTCGAATTTATTGGAATCTGAAAAAAATTAGTTTCCAAATAAAAGAGTGTGATTAAACCCGCTCACGAATACTAGAATATTTCTTATATGAATTAAATCGAAATCATGAAGTGATTTATTTTTATTGATTGTTATTTGGTAATTTAACTGACATTTAAATTGACATATGGCTTTAACTTATAGGAATTTAAATCGACAGTTAAATATGAAATTGAATTGCTAGTTAAATACCCGATATTGATAACTAGTTAACTGTCATAATTTATTGACTGTTTTGGATGTTGATTGTAATGGATGGCGTTTGGTTGGTATTTTGGATGACTGGATGTTTATTTATTTTATATATTTCCTTTATCACCCCGTATGTTGCTGACAGTATACAAATTTTTTATTTGAATTATATTCGAATAAATTAAGAAATAGGTTGAAATGATATATAGTCATTTATTTTGGGTTTAAATGATATATATCCATCCCTACAATTCAAAAAAATTAAATAACATTCACTTGGCCATAAGATAGAAAATTATATAAGGATACCGGATTTGTAAAGTTAAATGGTTTTAAAATTGTTGAAATTATTTAAACTATATCGTTTTTAAAGAATAAAACAATTGATTTATGGAAATTGAATTATTTTCGAACTCTAACTTGAAATGTTGAAATTGAAATTGATTAAAAGAAAGTGTTTAAAGAATTGAATTTGAAATTTGAAGTTATAATTGAAACATGATTTGAATTATGGAAACTGGTTTGTTTTTAAAGATTTGAACATTATTCGAACTTTGGTATTCTTATAAGTAAACGGTGTTTTAAATCGATATTTCAAATTTGAGCTCGGAATTGAATTATTTTAAAGATTTGAACTTTAATCTGAACATCAAAGTTTAATTTGATTTGAGTGAATTAAATCGGTCAATTGAAATTGGACTTGAAATTTATATAAATTGAAATGGTTTAAAATAAGTAATTGAAATTTAAACAATTGAATCAAATCACGTAATCGAATTTGAAGTTAAAATGAACGCTTTAAAATTGAAGTTAATTCCAACTGAAATCTAAAACAATGTTGATTTGACTTGAAATTGAAATTGAGTCGATTTAAACTGATTTGCGATTGAAGATTTTGTGAATCTACTTGATTTGAAATTTGGAACTGAGTCCACTTTTATTGAAAATGGAAAGAACAGTTTAAATTAGAAACTATTTTTGCTATAAACTATTTTACTATTAATCGTTTTAAATTCATTTTTCCAAATTTTCAAATTATTTAATTTTTTAGATCAATTAATATATAAACTATTCTAATACCTAAACTATTTTAACCATCTTAATTTTTCAAACAATTCAAACTATTCAAACTATTTTCAAAAATTTTAAACAGGTCAAGCTGGAAATATTTATATTTAAATTGCGAATTTAAATGCGAATTTGGCTAAATTGAAGTTACACCCTAAGTTGAAATTTGAAATGATTTTGAAAATGAATAAAATGATTTTGAAGTGAAATTACTTTCGAAGTGGAAAATGATTTTGAAATGAAATTATTTTCAAAGTGATAAATAATTATGAAATTAAATTGATTTCGAAGGGAGTATGATAATTTTGAAATGAACGATATTTTGAAGTGAATACGATACTTTGATATCAAATATGAATCGTTTTAAAATGTAAAAGAACCAACTGGTGTGTAAATGACATTTGAATGTCAAAGAGACCGAGGCCAATTATTGACATACTCTTTGTCAATGTTGGAACCACTTTAACAACCGTGTACATGGAGTAGACTCTAGAATGAAGTAGTTAGATTTAGTGTACATTGTTGGATTTGAAGAAAGAAAATGATAATGGTTGGCCCTGAGACTTGAGTCAATTTGAAGTGACTAAAACAGAACGGCTTGATAGGGCCAATGAGGGTAGCTACCTCTAGCGGACATATGTTCTTCGATTTTCTTTTTGGACTCGGTCTATACTATTACCTTTGTTATTGGTTTCGATTGGTGCACCTTGATTTAGGATAACTTCCTTTTGACTCGATATGGGATGCACGGACTCAGTGGGCGGTTGTGGCTACAATGCGTTGCCACCAGCCCTACGACCCGAACTAGTAGTATCCTACCTTTGGCATTGCCTCACATGCCTTATCATATCTTTATGCTTGTATGAGACCACTACGAGTTTGGTTTAGTGTTGTCATATCACGGAGCGTCCATATCCCCCGACATGCTACTAGGGTGTTATATGCAAACTATACACCAGTGCTTAAAAAGCATTAAGAGGGATTAATGTAAAGCCTTAATGCTAGGAAAAATATTTATTTTATTGATTAGAAATTACATATATAGCGTATTCTACTATATATAGATATTTTGATGGATCCTTTAGAGATGGAAAATCCCGTAAAATCTCTTAAGTTATTGCACGAACGTTATACACTGGATAGGAGATGTAAAACATGTAAAACCCCGTAAACATCTCTGATGCTGTTACACTTATGTTATATGTGATATTGATATGACTTACAAAAGAATATTTTAGTTCTGACTCGAGTGTATTGTTTTACATTATGCTCGAGTCAGCATGAGTTTTTAGGACATTGAAGGTCATATTTTTCCGGAGGATGAAGATGAAGACTTGTTATATTATTACTAGTATTATTCCTGCATCGTTGGTTCCACTGCATTATTCTATTGTTCTATTGTATATATAACTCTAATAGATGTTGCAAAATTTTAATCAAATGTATAGTATAAATAGCTTCATGAACTGTTTATTTGATTATTATATTTTATCATTCTTTTGTGAGTGAAATTTAAAGTAGAGAAAAGGCATTTTAGGACGATGAAGATGATGGGTTTTAGGGAGGAAGATAAGGGTTACGAGGGACAGTAGGAATTTTTTTGTTTCCATTTAACATTTAAGAGGAGCGCGACAACAAAAATGTTAAGCATTAAAAAGAAACATAAGAGCTATGATAAATTTTGGCAACATTTTCACGATTGGTTGGCGATAATTGAATAGCAGGTTATTTTTTTAATTTTTTTACATTTTACAATGACTCACAATTGCACATAGCTAAAAACGCTACCGATTAATGCAACTAGTATTTGAATTAAAATTGGACACAACACTTTTCGGATGTGTTTAAAGAGATAAAATAAAGAAATTAAGTGTGAAATAAGGCAGATCTAACAAACACGCCAATAAAAGATAAGAAAAAGTGCAAAAACACACAAATTTAGAGTCATTCGGCGTATGGCCTACGCCCACTATGGAATGATTAATGTTTATTGATTATAACTCGCTGGTTACAAGTGGATTACAACAGTACAATCAAAGTACATCAGCAATTTCGGCAGAGTATCAACATAGAGAGGCCCAAAATGCCATTGTCTCTTGGTCCAGGTTCTCTATTTATAGGCGTAGCCTACAAATATCTCGCTCCAATCTCGGAAGATCCCTTCTCTCACCTGGGTGGTCCTACATGATCGATCCTCGGACATTTGGACTCGATCCATGATTGATACATATGGAATTCATATCGATCAGGAAATGATCTTTTTCTGAGATCGATCAGGCACATTCTTGAGGTAGTACGCAAGTTCCTATGAAAAATTGATGGCATTTGTACATGTATATTTTGAGATATGATCTATGCAAGTTTGTGTTTTCAATGTGCAGTCGAGCTTCGTATCGATACGTTTGTATCGCTCCATTTCATATCGATGAAATGCACGTGATGGCCAATGATGTGTTTCTATCTTTTAGGATCGATCCACTTTTCGTGCAGAGTGACCGAGTCTTTCCATTGATCGTGCCTCGTTCGTATCGACCAAAGTGACTTCATTCGTATCGATCAATCACACCCCATCTCTTATCGATCTCTTCGTATCGTTAGTTTTAGAACGCTTCAACTTGATCACTTCGTAACGGTGGGAGAGGGCCGCTTCATATTGCTCGAGGGATGTATGGTAATTTCAAATTGCCCCAAGTTTTAATCCCCTGAACTAATCGCTCAAATTAGGTAATTAATTGGCCAAAATCAACTTAAAATGATGACACTTGAATTCTTGTACCAATCCACTCGTACTCGCGGTCGATTCTGGTGATGAGGAGGCCAGAGATGGGTTAGCGCAAGGTCAAGGAAGGAGGAGATGGAGCTTGGGTTGATTGGAGTAGAATAAGTGAAGGGGCTTTCACATCGATGATGGACGAAGGATGAGTTCGTATCGATCTAGATATAACGCAACTTCGTATTGATTAACAGAGTTGACTCGTATCAATGGAAAGCGGACATTCGTATCAATCAATTGACGATCGATACTCATATCAAGAGCGATTGATATGAAATTTTGGGCCTGGCGATCGATACGAAAATGTCGATGCTAATCGATACGAAGTAGGGAATATTGCATCGATACGAAGTGACCTCCGCGTGATCGATAAGAAGTGGTCTACCAAGATTGATACGAACTGTTGTTCCTGTGATCGATACGAATTGTACTCTTGGTGGTCAATCCGAGTCCAGACATCGATGGACATGGATTTTTTTGCACACTTGAACATTTTACTCCGATGAGCTTCTACCATGCAAAATTTGATTAACTATTTCAGTGCATATCTGACTTCCCTTGGAAGCTCGCTGATGGCACTGCAACTTGACAAAATTTAATGAATTTTAACTTGGATCGGTCTTTGAAGTCTGGATGTGGCAGTTGTGATGATCAGTGATGACAGTCACTACGGTCGAATTTTGAAGTCTCATCGTACGACACCTTTCATATCTTGCAGTATTTTATTAACTATATACAGCACTGCATCACATTCATACACATCATACTGGGGGAAACATGGGATTATTGTCATCAAACGATGGTTTTTAATGATGTGATTAGCTATGGAACCCAAGAGTTCACAACAACATGAGGCCTAAAGTCCACCACCTTTGATAATAGAGATGCAAGACATTGCGGCCGAAGTCATAAGTCCAGCTCCGGACGAGTTACCAGGAGCAATCTTCATTGGGAATCCATAAGATTCCATACCATCCAATGTTTCTGAAGATATGTTGGGGAGAATTTGTCTACGATACGGGCTATCATTCAGCGATGTCCTGCTACCAGGGCTGAACGATAGGCCACATACTCCTCCAGAAGGGTACATCGCTTTCAATCAATTTTCTACACATCCGGGACACTCCCACCATTCAGCCAATATATTCAGAAGGTGTTATTTTATTTAGGGATTGCCCCATCACAGCTGCATCCGAACGGGTACGCTCTGCTGAACAACCATTTTATCGTCTTTATGAAGCACCTTTTTCGTCCCCCGACCATAGAGGAAGTCAGATTCTTGTTCAGTGTAAAAAGTCAGGGAGATAATCCCACTTTTGCATTCTTAGAGGGAGTCAGAAATGGTAAATTATGATTGGGACTTGGACCAAACTTAGTTACTTCAATACCGAGTGATTCTACGTTCGATTCCCGCCACGATTTTCTGGATGGTGGCTAGTCAAACGTAAGTGTAGCAATTCCTCTGGCAACTAATTAGGTAATCTCCATTAATACCGAGTTTAATGTTGTTTCCTCTTTATAGCTTTAATTCCTCGACCTAAAGGCGATCAATTTAGGGAAATCGTTGGGATTCTTCAGGAGGTACTGGGCGAGATTAGAGAGATCGAAGAGGTGCTTAGGGATGAAAATCAGAGGGTCGTTGGCTGATTGACAGAGATCAAAGCATAGGGCATAAAGGATCTCTCAAGGCAACTCCGGAAAAACAAGCAGACATAGAGTGCTTAGAATTGTAATTGCTAAGTAGTGTGTCAAAAAGGATATGCCACTGAAGATGAACCTGTAGCCGGGCCCTTAGATAGTCCCTGACATTCAAAGGGAAAAAGGAAAGGCAATGTAGTTGCTCATATGCTTCGTAAGTCTACGAGACAGAAATTCGTGGTTGTGTCTTTGCCAGCCGTCGGTGTTATAATTTCGGAGGCTCCTTCCTCACACATGGAGAACCCTTTCGAAGGACTTGCAGACATTCCAATCTCGGACTATGTGTTGCTCCAACAAGATACCGAATTGGAAGGGCTTCGGAGCGCTTTCGATCTGGGCATCCTTCGAGTTAGGCCGATATAACCGGTTGATCGGGGGTTAATACATACAAGCATACACGTCACTGCATCACATACTCAATATTCACGAGCTGTCCTATCTTTGAAAACAACTAACTCTGCCCTTCTGTTATTTTGTAGATCCAATGTCGATGAAACCGTCTATGCTCGGTAGTCTCTGCACTGCACGCGAATTTTATAGTTCTTATAGGGAACCTCATAGGAGTGATTCTAACTATGAACGCTACTATTCTAGTCAAGAGAGGGATTATTATGACAGAGAGAGAACTAGGGAAAGAGAGAGAGAATGAGAAAGAGAAACAGAGAGGCGAGATAGACGCCGCTCCCTACCACGCTCTCCTCCACCCAGGGTTTTGTTGCCACCCCTTGTTCGGGGACATGAACTATTGCTACTCCATGCCAACCAACACCTCTAATAATTCCAAGACTTGGCAAACATCAAAGTACAACCTAGGCAGACACCTCTGTAGCAGCTACTTTGTAGATTACAGAGATGACAGGCGAGGGAGCCTCTCAGATAGCTCAACTGAAGAGAGATTTTTCGAACATATGCTTCGACGGCTTCCATTTTCCTCTATATTTGATGGTGCTTTTAGATGGAGCAGAAAAACCAATTCGTGATCAAGTCTATAATGCTTTTGTTTAATACCGAGAGTGGAAGAAAGACGCCAAGAAAGTCTCAGCTGTGGCGTTTGAGCAGGCGAAGAAAATTGAAGCTTCAAGAAACCATCACCCAAAAAGATCGGATCGTTACAGTTCTCACTAGAGAGAAAGATATTTTAATTAATTCCAAAACGGAGGCCCTAAAAAAGGTTGACGAGGCCAATAAGAAGTTGCTGCAGATGAGGCAGGAGCATCTAAAGTTAGTAGATGACATGGGCCACAGGAATGCCATGGTCATTGCTGAAAAAGATAAGGAACTCCAAGAGCTGTTAGAGCTTAAAGCCAAATACGACGTAGTCGTTAAGGACAAAGATAAAGCTAACAAGATTGCCCAGGAGGCTTGCGAACAAACTGTGGAGGCTCGAAATGAGTGGGATGCGGCGAAGTTGAAAATCCAGAAGGTCGAGGCTAGGGATGAATTTGAGGCCAGGGCGGTGGCTAGACTTAAGGGCGATATTGAAGATCTTTTTATCACTTACAATGTCAATGTTCTGAAATACCGTGACTTTAGCTGGCTCAACGATTATCCAACTCACGTACATAGTGCTTAGTACCGTCTTTTAGCTGATGAGAAGGCAGAACATCTTGCTGAATCTCTTGACGAATTTGATTTGGAAAATCGAGTGTTGAATGAGGAGGAGAGGATAGTTCTTCATGTATCCATTGTCACATTTGAAAAAGAAAAGCTCGCTACTCAGCACTCGGAGGTTGGAGAGGGCTCTGGTGTTGAGCAACATGATACAATCTCTGAGAACCCTGCGTCAACCCGCTTGAATCCGCGCCTACAATTGATCCTTTACCTTTGACGGCCTATGATCCGGATCAGCCGCAGCTATCTCTAGCCCACGAGCATGTGTCTGGAGGAACTCCGTCCCCCGCCACGAGCCAATCTGAGGAAGGTATTCCAAACCCTCCTCGAACTCATTCACAGTCTGGAGTACTATCAAAAGAAATTTCTAATATTTTCTCTTATCTCCATTCAGTTATAGAAGCAGCACCGACCATGCCCAATGCAATGCAAGAGCAAAACCAAGAGCGGGAAGTTATCATGATGGAGGCGATCGCGACCACGACTACTGCTACAGTAGGAGAACGTGATGTGAGCGTTCACTTTTAACGAGCAAATGATGGTTGAGCTCCTAAGCACCCATAGCGATCCACTTTCTAACTTGCCATATGTTATGAGTGGAAGTGCATTCGCGGCCAGCTCTTTGGCTCCAACAGCCAGTGTTCCACCTAATACTAAAGCAGCCCATGATGACGCAATAATGGCAGAAATTAATGCTGAGATGGTGGGCGCAACAATGGGTAGCACCACATGAGGTGAAATAGCAGGACTCGCCCCGTCCCCTTTACTCATGATTTCTCCGGGTGGCACGATTATCATTATCGGGGTTCCCCTGTATCTTCTCACATGGAAAGTGCCTCCATCTCTCCAAACACTCATTTTGAAAGCATCCTGATTCCAGTGAGTTTAGAGGAGGAGACCACAATACTTATCCCAATCGAGGAAAGGTCCAGTAAAGGTAAAAGCTCGAAGCGACATCATAGTGGCAGCTTCGGCAGGTCAACTCCAAAGGAGAAAAAGCATAAGAAGAAAAAGCCCAAGGAGTAGGAATGAATCTTGGCATCCCTTTTTTGGTAGATAGTTATGAACTTTCTATCCGTTCTTTAAGCCGTGTATAGATGCGGGTTCGTCCTCTCCTAGTAGGATATTTTGGCATAGACTCCTTGTATCTATTTTGCTTTTAAAGGATAAATGAAATAGAATTTCCTTTTTTTGCATAAATCCGAGTTTATTTGTTTAAGTGTGGTATCACTCGAGTTTTCTTTCGACATATTTGCGAGGCATCAGCCTCTGGATCAGACTTGTGTTCGTTTGTTAAGTCCCGAAGTCATGGCTTTGGGTCGTAACCAAACATCAAGTCGCTCTTCAACATCGTACTGCCATAATTAGTAGTTGATGCTGGAGTCATGCCCACAGTCATAGGGATGAGCCGAAGTGGTCGGGCAGTGATTGCTTTTCACCTTCGAAATTTTAGCTTCACTCAGTTGGGACGAAATGGTAGAGAGACAAATTCGAGTGGTTGAGTTACACTCGCTCACTTTTCGACAATCATATCCACCTTTTGGGAATTGAACTCGCATGCGGGCGGTTGATCACACCTGCTTAATGTTTAAAGTTACACGTACACTCCAAGGACTTGGGCTATTTTTTTAGTGGTCGTCACGCTTGTTTTAATGATTAGGTCCGCATCCACACTCTGGGGACTTAGGTTGATTTGTGGGCAGTCAGTCATACCAAGTTGAGGTATATATTCAGTCTGCGCTCTGGGGACTTAGAGTTAGTCGTGGGTGGTCATTCACACCCATTTGATGTTTATACCCTAGTCCATGCTCTGTAGACTTAGAGTTAGTTGTGGGTGGTCAGTCACACCCAGTTGATGTTTATACTCTAGTCCATGCTCTAGGGACTTAGTATTAGTTGTGGGAGGTCAGCCACAAACAATTGATGTTTATACTCTGGTCCATGGTATGGAGACTTAGAGTTAGTTGACCGATGGTCGATCATGTCTATTCTGATTTTTAGGATTTCGTTCGCACTCTAGGAACGATAGATTTATCAGGATCGTGGACAGTCGGTTCATCTCTAACCAGAGTTAACAAGTGAGGTCGTTAGATGGATGGATCTATCCTCCTCAGACTTGGAATAAACACCGGAGAAGTCATTAGGTGGACAGATCCACCCTCTTCGAGCCCACTTGTAAGTTTATACTCCAGCTCACACTCTGGGAGCCGGAGTTAGTTTGAGGATTGTGATGTATCTATCCTTTTTGGCTTCAATATGATGATTTGCCCTCGAGCTCTGGTTTCACTTAGCGAGTGACCGATCATATCACAGTCACTTCCTATTTGAATAAGTTCCGCTGTAGGATGGAACTTAGCTCTCCGTGCATTGTGATGGTCGTATGATGCGTTTTAAGAATCACTGCTCTGGCTTGAAGAGAGTGCATTTTATTGCTGAAATAAGAAAGTGTAACGATTGCGACTTTTCGACGCTCGAAAACCGACATTAATACGTCCACTGTATCAACTGCCGAGCAATCGAAGGCTGGAAAACCGTACCGTTATGGTTAAAGAAGAAGAAAGAGGTAGAAGTAGAGAGAAAAAGATAGAATAGAACAGAAAGAACAACAGAACAATATCAGAATCTCACAATCGCAGCGGAACAACATATAATAGATAAATGAATAATCTTTAAACAAAGAACTATATCAGTTATTTCATTACATCACATTATATTACATTACATCATCAGATTGTACAACAACAAACAACGACAAACAGTAGAAAAGAAATACTATATACTAGTGAATAGGCCATGCCATCCAGCTTGCCTCCAGCAACACCTGAATTCCAGAATATCCTGATAACCTAACTCTAGACTACCCATGTGGAAATTGGTGGACACCCAGAGTTTAGGAAGGAAAACAATAAACTCCGTGTCAGTCATGGGACTGGTGTGAGAACTAAAACAGTTTATCTTTAAAACAAAGAACAAGATAATTTTAAAAATAGGTTTGCAATGCTTTTTTTGAAAATGAGACTACCATAAGGCCTCCCGCACGCACACACAATGCAAACGCAGAATCGGAGGAGATTTCTCCTTATGATAGTCAAAGATGCTTGTTACGCATTAAAAAGAAACATTTGATATTATTACTAGTGCATAGTGTAGGAAAAATCATTTCGAAAATAAAGATATAAATCTTAGCCAGCATAGGCATTTCGCACTTATGCCTACTATAGCTACCATCCAAACAGTGGTGACCACCATAAGTGAATGATAGGTTCTACAACTAAAACCGTACAAGATCGTATTGTTTCTTTGGATTTCCAACAAATGGTCATGCCAAGGAACTTCCCATTGCCACATGGGTACGCCTCTGGAAAGACGACCCGAGAACCTAACCGGATCTCTGCCAACACAAGGCCGGGTTACCTTTCAAACTAGGTAACTACTGACACGAATATGTCATTCCCCGATCGTAACCGATCTATATCCGAGGATCCTCGATTTCCAACAACCACAAAGCAATAAATTTGTAGCAACAACATAGGTTAAGTATCTGGGCTCCATACCATGATACCACCTCTATCCAGAAGGAATGACATACACTAAAGGGGCGCTACCCCCTAATAACCTTGCTGCATCCTTCCTGTTTTGACCATTTCCGAGGTGTGAGGTCCGACGAAGTCTCGTCCACAAAGCCACGCTTTATATAAAAGCTGTGATTTGATCATCAAATGCTCAAAAGCACTTCGTATGCCACATCACCAATTTGGGAATGTATCACTAGTAACCATCAACTATACAACCTCTACGGTGTTAAGCTAAGAGAATAAATTCTCCGCCACCAACGGAAATATATTTGATAGAAACCAGCTTTACATCTCAAATTGTAACGTCAGACACACATCCATACAAGTCCGTTCCGGGATCGAACGGAACCGATAGCACTTACACAGAAGTCCTTGCAATCCAGATATTCACTAATCACGACCGGACTTCCCATCACAAAGGGTAATAAATTTCTATATCGGGGATCAGCTGATGCAGAAACATTCGACGGTAATCCTTCCATTTTCACAAATATCCGGTCTTCAACACCGATCATCAAATGCAATCCATAACGACGTATCACATATTCGGAATGGGTTATACAACCCCAAGGTCCTTTCCCGGCAAACCCGAATAGTGAGCGCTTATTTAAAAATAAGTGTGGCATTCAAATTCAAACAAATCACAACAAATACCTATTTAAAGGTAAATATTGATAGTCGGTTATTTATCTATCAATAAGCATGCTTAACATCACCAGATTCCAAATAATTTCCCAAATTATTTATTTTCCAAAATATCTTTACTAGATATATAATTTCCACACTTCAACCGTTTGAAAACAATTTTCAAATCACTTTTCACCTTTACCACTTTTGAAAACAAATTTCTAACATTTTCCTTACGCGGAAATACTTTCATTTCGACATGGTTCATTTAGACCAATTAAATAAATCCTTACCGATTTACTTTATATTTACGTTCCAAATCCGTAAATTTATTCCCACATTTCAAAAATAAATCAACGTTTATTTTTAAACTAATTCCCCTTTTCTTTTATAAATTCCATAGTGAATTTACAATTCCAAAATATATATGAATATACGATTTCCAAATCGATTTCTAATATTCATTTTCAATTTTATCTTTAAAAGATAAAATCTCTAACATTGCACTTCATATTGGAAAACATTTCCATACTTATTTAATAATAATAAGTAATTCACAAATTCATTTATTTTCAACACTTGGAAAATATTCAATATACTTAAATCGAAATTAAGTATATATTTCATTCTTTAAAGAAAACGTGCGCTTAAACACATTTATTTGAGTCAAAATGAATGTTGCGTAAAACGTCGTTACGACGACCCAAAATCACTAGTATAGGGATTCAAAATTAAGATAGATATATAAATCCCAATACTATATAAAACATTTCCTTTCGGAAATCATTTACTATAACAACAGTGTTATAGTCCACCATTTCCTTGTTTCTCGAAAACGTCTATTTCAACAATGAATGTTGAAATCTATGTATTCGATTCATAATACATTTTAAAACATCTTTTTAAAATAATTAACTTCATTTTAAAATATAGCTTTCCC
The DNA here is from genome assembly GCA_030765085.1 of Allium cepa. Classification (NCBI taxonomy): domain Eukaryota; kingdom Viridiplantae; phylum Streptophyta; class Magnoliopsida; order Asparagales; family Amaryllidaceae; genus Allium; species Allium cepa. Next base: position 6,235,844 of record CM060937.1, read on the forward strand.
AAAACATAACCATTTTATTTAATAATATATTCACTGTCCAAAATCGTGAATATACTTCACTAACCAAATTTCAATATTTCTACATATTTTCTATAAAGAATAGTTCGCTATTCAAATCGCGAATATACTTTTTTAATAAATTTCTATATTCAATTTATCAAATTCCATTGATTTCGAATTTATAAACAATGTCTATAAATTCCATTTCTGTTTATAAACTTCGATTTATAAATCTTCTTTATTAATCCAATTCAATTTATATATCTCAAATATATACCAAAAGTCCATATTATAAGTTAAATAATTATAATTCATTTATTTACAAAATCGTTCTTTTTAAAACTTATATTACTTATAAGATTTCATTTATATTTTATAACAACTTCAACTTATAAAATCTCCTTTATTATAATTCAAAAATACAAATTTAAACTATTTTATAAATCTATTTATTTTAAAAACCACCTTTTGGTTATATTTCACAAAAATCTTAATTTTTATAACATAAAAATTTATAACGTTTTAATTATTTAAAATGAATCAATTCAAAATTTGAATAAAACGTATACTTTGAAAAATCATTTTAAAAACCCTTTTAAAATCGGAATCGTTATTTTTAAACTTTAAAAATGGATCCGATGATGCAACAGCACCAAATAGTCAATCACGACATCGAAATATCATATATCGATATGATAATCAACAAACATCACAATATCTGTAATCAAATAAATACTGGTGAGAAATCCAGTTGGATCCCTCCAACCTATTTCCCTACATCCACAAACATTAGCACAATACCAATTCCGTTCAAAGCAGAATATCGCGATATATGGGATTTATAAAATATTATCCGCTTAATAGACGGCGCAATAGGGTCTCATCCGCTATATAATGCAGGAAATCAACTCCAAGTACATAAATATTACCAATTTCACTTTTCAGTGAAATTATCGCGGTATATGTTTTTAATAAATAACATCCGATTACTAATGGTGCATAATGTCTATTTCAATCAATAACAGATAATAAATTATCATTCAGGCATACAATCAACGAATTTTAAATCTAACTATTTAAAATATAAATCGAAACAGATTCGATTGAGTGAGAAGTTCTCACCTTGATTTCAATTCCGTTTTCAGCGATTTATTTCGAGTAAAATTAAACGAGAGTTTAATTTTACCCGAAATTCTCACTAATTCCAAACGACTCCAAACGAGCTCCATTGCGTAGTGCTCGACAAAACGAAGCCAACGCAATTCGTTTCGCGTAATTCTGACCTCATATGAACAAGATATGATATTTTAAAGTTTGCATACATTATAATATAAATAAATTTCAATTTCTATTCTCAATTTAACCTAAATTAGATCTCAGCCGCACGTTGCAAGCCCTAGGAAATCAAGGCCGCTCGTTCATCATCTTCCCCCCCAGTAAACAAACGTGCACCACAACCCATTAGCCGCCCATACATCTCGAATTAAAGCGACCACCTCTATCATCTTGAAGACGATCAGACACCGCCAACATGCTCGCCTGCTCGAGCTCTATCCGCGGCCAAGGCAGCACCAAGCTCGGGCCCCATTTCCTCCTCGAATTTCTTGCGCAACCCTAGGTGAACGCGAGCAGATTCTGGCCACCACAACAACTCAAACACGATCTCCACCGTTGGATATGTCGTACTCATCAAGCTCTACACTTTTCTAGTTGGAGGTTTCTTGTAATTGTTGATAGATTTGAAGATAATTGAGGGAGAATGAGTTTGGATTTCAGCCATTCATCTTTGAAGTGGCGGCTGGCTTCAGAAAATTAGGGTTTCTCAAAATAATGAAGAGGATGGGTTGCTTTTATAGAAATTTCAACGAAAACACTATTCATCCCGGTTTTCCGAACTCCAAATCTCGCGCGGTGACCGGCGTTCCTAGGGTTTATCCCATGTTCCGGACACAATGGAATAGGTTTCGGAAGCTAATTCGATCATCTGTGCGAGATATGGCAATAAACGATCGATTTTAAATTAATTCGATTAATCAAATTTCTGTGCGTTTTAGCTCGCCCCGGACAAACGGTAAATCTGATTGAAACGAAATTTGAAACCTTATAATAATATCACATTACGGATCCAATGAAACTAGTTTCGTTGAAATCCGAGACTGTTTGAAAAATGGCTATTTTAACTCGCCAAATTAATATTAAAACAATTTCGATGCGTTTCGAGCTGCCACGGTCAAACGAAAACTCTGATTGTTACGAAAATTGAAATCCGGTAATAATAAACTATTACGGATCCAATGGAACTAGTTTCGTCCAATTATGAGGCTGTTCGAAAAACGGCTAATTTCACTAGTCGATTAAATATTAAAATATTCAATTTTCACAAATAAACTTTAAATTCAATTTTAAAAGTTCACAAGCATTGTTATAACTCCAATATGATTAAATAAAATTTTACAAATCATTTTCAATCACATTAAACCCAATTTTCAATTATTTCTGGAATTTCAAATATTAAATTATCGATTTAATTATCCAAATTAAATCCAGATATTCAAAATAAAATTTTGGAGTATTTAATTTCACTTGTTAATATTTAAAATCAATTAAATATTCAAATTTTAATTAACAAAAATTCTGGGTCATTACAGAAAGTGTGGCAAAGTCAGTTGCCTTATTACAAGTTCAAATTTCGAAATGCATAAAAAAATTGCAAATAAAAAGAAGACTGAATGAATGAATAAAGTCTGTTATCTGTAATAGAGACGAAGACTCTTGCTGTTCCAGGCTTTCGACAAAGTGAGACCATCAACGGTTGATAATTTAAATGTGACGTCTCCAAGTCTTCGTTCAATAACAGACGGTCCTTCCCACATAGGTTTAATATGCGAAGGGACCATGTAAATTCTCTTGGGCACGAGATCACCAAGTTCAAAGGTTTGGGGTTGGACCTTAACATTGTACAATCGGGTGACTCAACTTCGATGTGTGGATGCCCTTAAATCAGCCTCTTTATGCTTCTCATCTAGTAAGTCCAGAGATTCGACAAGCAATATAGCATTTATCTTTGGATCATAATAAGTGACATGATGAGAAGGTACTTCTAATTCAACCGGATTGACGGCTTTTGAGCGGTAGGAAAGTGAAAATGGAGTGTAGCCGGTCGTGAAATTGTGGGTTGTGCGATATGTCCATAGGGCCATAGGAAGTTCATCGGCCATTTGCCTCCGGTCTTTTCTACTCATTTCTTCAGAATGGACTTTATAACATTATTAACAACTTCGACATGTCCATTCGCTTGAGGATGTGCAACTGCAGAGAACTTCTTTTGGATATGGAGTCGCTGATAGAAATTTTTAAACTCGAGACTATCGAATTAGGCTCCTTTTCCAGTGATGATGGTATGTGGAAGACCAAATTGGCAGATAATTTGCGTGCCACAAAGTTGATAACTTTCTTCATTGTGATAGTAGCAATAGGCTCGACTTTCGCCCATTTCGTAAAGTAATCAACTGCAACGATAGCATACTTCATGCCACATTTAGCCAGAGGTAGCGATTAAATAATATCAATGCCCCATATTGCAAATGGCCATGGACTGACCATCTGATTTATTTTCATAGGCGGGGCTCTTAGAACCCGAGCATGCTTCTGACATCTATAACATTTCCTGGCATTATCTGATGCGTCGCAATTTACAGTCGTCCAGTAATAACCGTAATAGAGTACTTTCTTAGCAAGAGCTTTCCCCCGATGTGATCGCCACATTCTCCTTCATGCACATCATGTAATACTCGTTTGATTTCATCGTGGGCGATACACCAGAGTAAAGGAATAAAGTATCCTATTCTATACATGACTCCATTTTGGATAGTGAATCATGAAGCGTTTCGAAGAACTTGTCTTTTTCTCACTTCTATGCTCTGGCAGGGTCCCACACTTGAGATAGTTCCTTAAACGGAGTCATCCATGATTCCTTGTTGGGTATGACTTCATGTACCCAGTCGGTCTCCGTTTGATCAATACTCGAGGAAATTAGTGTCTCAACAGGAATGAGTCCCATTTGTTGTGCCTCACCGATGCTGGCTAATTTTGCTAAATAACCAGCCTTCAAATTGTGTTCTTGGGGTATGCAATATATAATAATAATCGAACTGATTTAATACTTCTTGAACCCGAGCAAGATAAGCAGCTAGTCTTTAGTCTTCGACCTAGTATTCCCCCCGAACTTGGCACATGACCAACTGTGAATCGTAGTAAATCTCCACAACTATAATTCTTAAATCTTTGGTAAGCCCGAGTCCTGCGAGCAGGGCTTCGTATTCGGCCTCGTTATTGGTCACACGAAAATCGAACTTCAAAGCATAGCATATAATTCGGCCATCAGGAGTCTCTAGCACAACCCCAGGTCCCGAGCAGCATTCATTTGATGCACCATCGGTATGCAGTTTCCAGATATATTTGTGAGATGCACTGGTTTCAGGCAAGTCCTCTGGGATAGTGAATTCGGGGATGAAGTTCACTAGGACTTGTCCTTGAATAGCTAGCCTCGGTGTGTAAGTGATGTCGAACTGACCTAACTCAATATTCCACTTGGGTAACCTGCCAGACAACTCAGGTCGCGTAAGGACCCGTAGTAATGGTTAATCATTCTAGATAGTGATAGGATGAGCCTGGAAATACGGGCAAAGTTTCCTTGAGGCAATGACAATACAGTAAGCTAACTTCTCCAACTTAGGATAATTTTTCTCTGCTCTGGTCAGCCGTTTGCTGATGTAATAGACTGGCCGTTGTACTCGATCCTTCTCCCGAATCAAAGCAGCACTGACTGCATTTTCTAATACTGCCAAGTAGATGTAGAATCTCTCATGATCAATAGGCTTCGACAAAATGGGTGGTGTGGATAGGTGTTGAATCAGTGCTCGGAATGCACCTTCACATTCTGTAGTCCATTCAAAGTTTCGTTTCTCTTTCCTGATTAGGTCGAAGAAGGGGACACATTTGTCGATGGACTTTGAGATGAACCTGCTCAGCGATGCTACCTTCCCGTTGAGGCTCTGAACTTGCTTTATGGTCCTTAGGGTCTCAAGATTCCTAATTTCCTAGATCTTCTTGGCATTGGTTCGATTCCTCGACCATTAACGATGAATCCAATGAACTTTCTGGACGCGACCCTAAAGTGACACTTCAACGGGTTGAGCTTCATTCTATATTCTCGGAGGATGTCGAACATCGTTCCAGGTCTTTGATATGATTGGTGGAGAATCGTGACTTTAAATTTATGTCATCTATATATACCTCCATAGTTTTTCCGATCTAGTCATCAAACATTCGATTGACTAGCCGTTGGTAAGTTTCTCCAGCATTTATGAGTCTAATCGGCATGACTTTGTAGTAGTAAAGTCCTAGATCGACGATGAAGCTAGTGTGCTCCTGATCGGGTAGGTGCATGGGAATCTGATTGCAGCCAGAATATGCATCCATAAAAGATAAGAGCTCATGCCCGACTGTTGAGTCTACAAGTTGATCAATCCAAGAAAGTGAAAAACTGTCTTTAGGGTAAGCTTTATTCAAGTCTGAGTAGTTAAATAAGTTCTCCATTTCCCGTTGGGCTTCCTGACAAGTACAGGGTTAGACACCCATTTTGGATGTAGCGCATCTCGAATAAACCCGTTCGACTTGAGTTTATCTACCTCTTCCTTTAGGGTGACAGATCTCTCTGGATCCACGCCACGCCTTTTTTTCTTGACCAAGACATGCTAGGGGTCAATATTCAAGGTGTGGCTCGCGTTGTCCGACGACATCCCACACATTTCAGAGTGCGTCTAGGCAAACATGTCGAGGTTTGCCCAGAGGAATTCAACCAATTCCTCCTTCATCTATTGGCTTAGCTAAGATCCAATCTTTATCATTCTAGAATCATCATCATTATCGATCGGAATGTCGATCGTCAGTTCTGCTGAAGAAGCCTAACTATCTTTGATGTTGTCTCGCTTTTAGTATCTCTTGGGTTAAGGTCTCTAGGGAATTGGTGTTGGTCCCCGGGCCTTGGCCTATGCCTTTTCCCTTCTCTTTTCGTTGTGCCTCCCGCAGCTCGGTAACATAACAGGCCCATCCGGAAGCCTGGTCCCCATGGACAACCTGACTCCATTAGCGGTAGGGAATTTCATAGCCCAATACCAAGGGGCGACAACCCTGAACTCAGTTAGGGCTGGTCTGCCCAAGAAATCGTTGTATGGTGAATAATTATCCAATACAATAAACTGCAGTATCCGGACTAACCAGCACTCTCACACTCCCAACTCCACTGGTAACTCCACCATCCCAATGGATATAGTCACACTTCCATTGAAGCCATGAATATGAGACTGACAAGGGTTCAAATCTTTCGCTTCCATCTTCATTTGATTATAGGCTCACTTAAAGAGTATATTCACTGAACTTCCACTGTCCACTAAGATTCTCTTTATCCAAGCAGGACCTATCTGAGCTGAAATGACTAGTGGATCAATGGTAGGGGCTTCGACTCTATTGGCATCCTTATCTCGGAAAACGATGTCGTATGTCATCATCTTATGTTGATTGGTCGGAGCCCCGTCTTCCAAGTTACCGCAACATTCGAAGCTCGCATGCCTATTAGAGATGGCATATGACTCCATTTCCCTCCAACTCCGATATGTTGGATGAGGACCACCACTAATAGTGTTAATCACTAACCTCCAACTGGTATGTGCGTGTTCCTCCGGTCTAACCTGATTTGGTATTTGATTTTGATTTGATAGGCCCACACCTCCAACCTGTGGCGCTCGAAGGAACTACTCCAATTTTCTTTCTTGGATCAACCTCTTGATAATATCCTATAGATGATGACATTCGTTCGTGTTGTGGCTATAACTATCGTGAAATCTACAAAACTTGCCAGTTTGAATCTGTTTTTCTGACGATTGCTTTGGAGCAGGTCTCTTATATTGGATAGTATTACAAGTTTGCAAGTACACATTTTGCAGTGACGTATTTAGAGAAGTATAGGTGTCAAACATGGGAGCTTTACATCATGGTCCACGATTCTGATCCCACGTCTTACCCTAACTTCCATTGCCTTTCTGCTGATTCTGTATATTTAACTGCACCTTTCCAGAACTCTCCCCGGTTTGTTTCACAGCAACATGGCTTTAGATTCCTTCCACACTAGGCCGTGCATCATCCTTTTTCCTAGATTGTTTCACTTCCTCTCTTCTCAAGAACTAAGCTACCTTGGAATAGAAACGGTCCAATGACGCATGTGGTTATCCGGCCAACCAATTGCCAAATTCAGCATCAGGATCGATTCCCATAGTCAATGCCATTAGAATGGAATTGTCACTAGGGTTACTAATCTCAGCGCATGCAGCGTGGAACCTCTCTAGGTAACATCTGAGTGTCTCTCCGGGAGCTTGAGTGACACTGGATAAGGTATTAACATCTTTGGGCCTTGCGACATGCATGCGAAACTACCCGACAAACTTTATGGCCACCTGGTCGAAACATGAAATAGATCGGGATGGTAGGCGAGTAAACTACATAGTCACGATACCCCCTAAGGAGATTGGGGAACATTGGCATTTGATCTCATCATCAGCCTGTGCGGCATTCATTAACCATTCATACTTTAAAATATGCTTGTTAGGGTCAGAGCTTCCTTCATAAATAGGTAGAGTAGGCATTTGAATCAACGAGGCGGTTCAGCTTAGAGGATGTCATCGGTGAAAATGATATGACTTCCGGAGATTCCTTAGTCGTCATTGGTGAGGCCTTGGCTTTCACAGATCATCCGGCAGATCATTGTCGGGATGTCTTGCATCCGAACATTCTAGGTATGTTGGGCTAACGTCTGGTCGGGTTCCACAATGGAAGGATGGGCGGGGTGCAGTCGATGGTCTATACCTTGCCTTCTTGGCTCCAGATTTTTGGTAACATAGGGCTCAGAAGTATAATCATGTTGACGGTTCTTCGGATCCGCTCGGTTCCTAGTGTCAGTATCCAACTCAATAACAGCAGCGGTGGCGCCGTTGTCACCAGTTTGACAAGGAATCATTCCTCTTCGGGAGGTGGGTGCGGTCTGGTGGCTGGTTGACAGACCACTCTCGATTGTCCAAGATTCAAAGTGCACTGATGTCTGGTAGCCTGTGTATAGCTTCCATCCAGCTGTGGGCATGTGGATCTGTGATTGTGATTAGAGGAAGCTGAACTTTCAGTAGATGAGTAGGAAGCCTGATCCCTTTTGGACATCCTTCATCTTTCTCGATTCAGAAGGCTGGTTAACTCCGTGTTAGCACGGAGCTACCGGTCGAGCTGCTGGCGGCTTTGAGTCAGCTTTGGCACATAGCTGGAAGTCTTCTCTGGTGACTGGTCCTTATGGATCCGAAGGTCCAGCAGCATTCTGATCTGTAGAGGGAAGTTGTGCGAGGTTCTGCCTATCCCGTACTTCTGGATCTGCAGCAATTGAGGTTGTCCTAGTAGCGACCATGGTGAATAGCGAAGTTCTCTCCTAGACTTGATGCAAATCTGAATTGGATAGAAGAACTTCTAGGCTTAAGATCGAAATATTCTCCTTAGACTCTTGCAATCCGATATCGGTAGTAGATCGAACGAGAAGGAGAAAAACCGAGTTTTCTCAATGGAAAAACCAAAGTGTTTGTACCAAAATTGGGCACAACACTTTTCGGATGTGTTTGAAGAGGTAAAATGAAGAAAGTAAATGTAAAATGAGGCAGATCTAATAAACACAACAATCAATAGACAAGAAAAAGTGCAAAAACACACAAATTTAGAGTGGTTCGGTGTATGGCCTACGTCCAATATGGAATGATTGATGTTAATTGAATATAACAAGCTGGTTATAAGCGGATTACAATAGTACAATCAAAGTACATCAGCAATTTTGGCAGAGTATCAACATAGAGACGCCCAAAAGTCCATTTTCTATAGGTCCAGGGTCATTATTTATAGGCATAGGCTACGAATATCTCGCTCCAATCTCGAAAGATCCCTTCACTCACGTGGGTGGTGATCCATCCCCGAACATTTGGACTCGATCCATGATTGATACATATGGAATTCGTATCGATCAAGAAATGATCTATTTGGGCTGAGATCAATCAGGCACATTCTTGAGGTAGTATGCAAGCTCCTGTGAAAATTTGGTGGCATTTGGACTTTAGATTTTGAGATATGATCGATGCAGGTTTGTGTTTTCAATGTGTAGTCGATCTTCGTATCGATATGTTTGTATCGCTCCATTTCGTATCGATGAAATGCACATGATGGCCAATGACATGGTGCTATCATTTAGGATCGATCCACTTTTCATGCCCAGTGACCAAGTCTTTCTCTTGATCGTGCCTCATTCATATCGACCAACGTGACTTCATTCATATCCATCAACAAACCCCATCTCGTACCGATCTCTTCTTGTCGTTAGCTTTAGAATGCTTCGACTTGATCTCTTCGTAACGGTGGGAGAGGGCCACTTCATATCGCTCGAGGGATGTGTGGATCGTACCGATCTTCAGCCAATCAATACGCATTTTAAAGGAACCAAGCGATACGAATCATGCACTGTAGGAACGATACGAATCGTGCAATTGGTAATGGATACGAGTTGGTGCATGCATGATGGATTCGAACTGATGGACGTTCGGTGGATACGAACAAGGCTTGTTTGATGGGATGGATGCAAACACATTGTTTCCATCCATGGATACGAACTGTCCATGTATTGCTTGAGACTTGGTAGATACGAACTAGATGGATACAAAATAAGCACCTTTCTCATGAAACTTGATCGATCAATAACTTAAGCATACAAACTTCGATTGACCCAATTTTTAACATTGGCTCTAATAGTTTTACAAGCCATGTCTTTTCAATTGTAGCTTGATCTGGACTTGGACAAAGCTCATTCGTATCCATAGCAAACATGTGTATAACTGATCTTCAAGGTTGATTGTCTTCATTTTCCAGTCAATTATTTGGTGTCACGGCCTTGCTAAGGGGCAGGATAACAACTAAAAGCAAGTTTTGTTGTAGTATTTGGTTCTGATAAAAGATGGCTAACAAAACGCACTAGACAAAAAACCTAAATTATCACCTAAAATGGTGAAAAGATTATGATCCAAGTTAAGATCATCGTCTAAGATGGGGCCAAAGAAATCAATCGAGTCAATCGCACTCTATCCTAGAGAATGGATCTAAACAATCTTTTAGAGGAAGATCCATTAATAATGAGCTATTTGTGCTCCAAAAAAATCAAGCAATATTCTAGAGGAAAATCTGTCAAGAATGAGCCGTTAGTGCTCCAAAGAAAAAGCTATCTTCTAGAGGAAGATCAATCAAATTCAATTCCAACACGATCCAAAAGAAGTGTTGAGGCTGTCATCTAGAAGAAGGCCAACCAAATTCAAATCAAACTCAATCCAAAAGTTGGTTCGAGGCATGTTTCTAAAGGAAGATTATATAGAAATTTAGACATAATTACCAATGATTTTCTCGTCTTCTATTTTAGAAATTATCACTAAAATGATTCTCTGGTCTTCCCCTATTCAAAAAGTCATCACATTGTTTTTCGGACTTCCCTTATTCAAGCAATTACTATTACTGGACAATTTTGTGGTCTATTCTCATTCAAGATACTACTATTGCCAGATGGGTTTTCTAGTCCTTTATTATACTATTGTTAAATTAATTTACTGGTCTTTACTTCCGTGTTACTATCAAAATAGTAGAGCTTCATTAATTCGACTCTCACTCTTTTAAATTCGGATTGGAATTCAATTTTCTTATTAAATGGGAATCTCCGCTACTAAACAAATTATTAAGTATCTATTAACGAAGAGGCAAACTCTTACATCAAGATTGAGATTTATGGTCTTCATACTAACTAAAATGATGAATGCTCAATCAGTAAGGCTTCTGGCTCACTAAACAAGTAGATTATTGGCTTGCGTATTTAAAGATTAAAATGGAAAAGGTAGACTATGCTCCAAACAGCAACTATAAAGTATCAAACTGAAATGAGGAAGCTAATACCTATTCCAAACAAATGCCAAGAATTGAATATCAACCATTCAGATACGAGTTTATTTACAATTTACATGATAAATGCAAGAAGTCGCATGCATAAAAATTAGATAGCAAAAGGACCTATCCAAAGGTTTACAAGCAACTCTCTATTAAAGGTCAAGGCTCTGTGCCATCCTCTTTAGATCTTTAGCAACTGACGAAGAGTCGGTAATGGGGCGAATCATCACATCCAAAGGTTCTTTAAGTTTCTTCTCCTTTTTTCGGACACTATCCACCTCATTAATTAAATCAACTTGAGTCTTCAATGCACGCTTGAGGGCCTTATTTTCTTCTTTTAAAGTTTGAATCATACTCTTTAAGTCCTTAATCTCCTGTTCGAGAGTATGCTTTTCACGCTTGAGTTTTTCAACCTAACTTTCATAATCATTAAGATGTTGAGAAACTTTCCCATCCCATTTCTTAGTGAAAAACTACATGCACTCAAACTTGACCTATCTACTCCATTTGGAGATTTCTTCATTACTTAGGCCTGGAGGGGGTCTAATAAAGTAGGAAATTCCTTGCTAGCCCAAGATTGAGGTCTTGTCATTCTTCTAGGAGCAGGAGTAGGATGATGGAATCGCCTCCGCTGGTAATAAGTTCTAAAGATTGGTAGGATACTCGACTCTTTAGGTGATCCACTTCAAGGTCATTTATCCGCTGATGTAATTAGTCATTCCTGCGTCGATATCGGCTGAAGGTCCAGACCCTAGGACCTTGTCTATCTTCCTTTTCAACTCTTGAAATTCTTTGTCATTTTTGTTATTTGAACCTCTAAGCTGGAGGTTATCTCTTTCAATTGTCTAAATGCTGATTTTAATTTTAAATATTTTCAATGTTATTCTTGAGTTTTTGGTTTGTTCGAAAACTTTGAAGATGAAGCGTCTAGAGAAGAACACCGGTTTTCAATATCGTCCATCAGTTTATCTTTAATAATGTTAAGGCGAGAAAGAACATCTGAAGGATCAGATGCAAGTGTTAACTCACTTTCCTATTCAAAATAAATAAAGGAAGGTTCATACGTGGAAGAAAGCTCTTTCATTTGTAATAGAAAAAATTTACAAACAATAAAGGAATTCAAATTACATCACAAATTAATTTTGGACATTCAATTAACTTTAAAGTTTTGAAATAACAATTTTAGCCTTTTTAAATGACCCAACATATAAAATAAGGGTAGAATCAAAAGGATCTTTGACCTCCTCCGGGTATTAACTAGATGAAATTGATGATAGTCTCATTTTCCAGCCGTATGGCTAGATGACCACATAACAGTTTGGCATGATAAGTTGGAATTTCACTGACTAATTTGTCCTTCTCATCGCCCAGGAGATCAAAACGAAAATGAGGGAATCGTTATATACTTCCTTTAGATCTGTAAGAAAGTAATGCCTTGCTAATTGAGACGTTCTGAAGGTTAAGAACTTCTCTTTAAAATCTCTCTTTAACTTGATAAAATTAATCAAAATTTCCATGGGAACAGGATTATTGGAGGGTTCCTTAATCTATATAGTATGTGAAAATTGGACTAAAAGTAGAGAAACAAAAGCGATAAATTTTACAAGCTACCTCAATTACATATAACAAATATGCAATCATTCATGTGCATACAATATTGATCTCTTATAAAATTCAGAAATAAATTTCTCCTTGCTATATTAATCTTTTCAAGAAGAAGAGTATTAGGAGAGAGGGGAACACTAGCAACCCTAGGAAGGTTCCAACAAGCCAAAGAATGAGGATCGCTCCCGTGATCATCTAATACATTTTTTGAAGGCATCTAATTAAAACTCCACCATTCTCTCCTAATTAGGAGAAGTCAGCAAATTTTCTCCTAGAGTAGACTTTATTTAGAAACTCCACCAAAGCATTTATATCATTGATTAACATCTAAAAGAGGGTCATTAATTTTGCATTCTCTCTAGTAATCTTTTCTCAATATATACGAGATCTTTTAAGGCAAGGGAAAAAGTTTAATCGCGCGGCGTCTAGACTTTTGTATTTGTCAGATACGTCATTATACTCTTTAAGTTTCCTTTCAAGTTCCCTATTTAATTGGTGCTCCTTATTCACACTCTATTTATAAAGAATCTCACAATAGTGTTTGTTCTTTTCTTAACTAAAATAGTAAGCTTATCAACTAAAAGATAAGAAAGTAATCTTTGACATTTAAATAGAGAACTTCAAACCTAGGAGGTTAGGACTTGAGAAACGGGAGTCTAATTTCTCTACTTCAGCTAAGGGTTGGGGGAGCGCTATCTTTTGGAGTAGAATCCTTCTTTCTAGTATCTTGAGGATCAGGGAATTCGGTAAAGGCCATGTTATGAATAGATGAGTCAAAGTTAGGATCCCTTGATCCAATTCCCCTATCTTTTGGATCTAAAGGACCCTTTCCATTACCATCTTCATCATCATCATGGAGATCATCATCATCATAGTCGTCGTCATCATCTCCTTCTACATCAGATTCTATCTCCTTACCAATTAGTAGGTCGTCAAAGGTTAGTAACTTTTGGCGTCAACCTTTTTCGCAACAAGAAACTCTTCTTGAGGTGACTTCTTTTTTCCTTCAACTTGAGACTAAACATTCACTTGAACATTCCATTCCAATCTAGAAAGGACCGAAAGACTAAGTTTGGGCACCTTTGAATGTTTTTGGCACATGCTACCAACAAGACATCTTCGTAACATTTCTCAGTAATCTTGGGGAGAGCACTCTTGATAAAAAGATGACTTTCTTTTGGGCGTCCTTAATAATATTATTCGAGCAGACCAATATGTCAATTTTCTTTTGCAGCTTTCCCATTAGGGATTTGTTCTTATCAGCTAGCTTGGAATTTTCTTTGTTGGACACCTATCAAGACTCACTTTTAATATTTTCATCTCCTTCTCAATTAGCTCGGATTTCTCTTTATGGCCTTCTCGAGGTCTTTTTCAGTGCCTCCAACTCCTTCTCTAGGAATGGCAGCCTAGCATATTTCTCCTCGTTAAGTGAGGAGATGAGTTTCTCCTTTCTAGTAACAATTTCATCTCTGGCTAATGCAATATCAATTATTCTAT